>OX031018.1:17692840-18381410 GCA_943736025.1 Tenthredo mesomela | reverse complement strand
TATCGGTATATCGGAGATTGTATGGGTAATTTCGAGTATATATGGGTATATCCCACTATGTATAGAGTATTTCGAATAGATCGGTATATCCGGGTATGTATGAGTAGTTTCGAGTAAATATGGGTTTATCCGAGTGTGCTCTTCGGCTGAAATGCTCAGTCTTATATGGGCCATTCCACCTCAAATCGGCCAATTTTGGGTGTCCGTTGACCTCTTATTTTTTGAAGCGACTTGAAATTTTTTTTAAGTGAAATTTACGTCAAAAAAGTAGACCAGTATTTTTTCGTTGGTCCAAAAAATTTTGTTCACACTAGTTATGAATTATCGCATTTTACGGGCGCTATGTATTAAATTTACAGGCACACGGCGCGGCAACCTGACGCAGCGCTGAACAAATAATTCTAAAAAAAATATTAACTAAAATTGCTTTATTAATTTAAAAAATTCGCCATCTTCAGAATTAAATAAGGAATGCGATGATATTTTTTGTTTAGAATTTTAAAAATGGCCTCAGTTTGCGAAACAAATCGATAAACATTTTGATTACTCATGAAAATAACAAAACTATATTTTTCGAAAAGTTAAAAAATTCTATCGAGAAGTGTCTTTCATCGCCTTTAAAACGCGTTTTGGAACATCTCTCTACGCTGAAGGGGACCCGAGATATTAATTCTCAAAGCCGGCCTCGCGCCACTTTTACAGTAAAATGCGATAATTCATAACTAGCGTGAACAAAATTTTTTGGACCAACGAAAAAATACGGGTATACTTTTTTGACGTAGATTTCACGTGAAAAAAATTCCAAGTCGTTTCAAAAAATAAGCAGTCAAAGAACACCCAAAATTGGCCGATTTGAGGTGGAATGACCCATATAAGACTGAGCATTCCAGCCGAAGAGCACACTCGGATATACCCATATTTACTCTTAATTACTCATACATACCCGGATATACCGATCTATTCGAAATACTCTATACATAGTGGGATATACCCATATATACTCGAAATTACCCATACAATCTCCGATATACCGATACATAACCGAAATCACCCATACATACCCGGATATACCCATTCAAACTGTAAATTAGTCCAAATCACCCATACATACTCGGATGTACCATATAAGTTCAAAATGACCCATATATATTTAGAGTCAACCGTATACACTCAAATTACTCGTATATGCTTCGATCATCCATATATACCCGGATATACTCATCCATACTCTGAATTAGTCTGAATCACCCATGTATACTCGAAATCAGCGATAGAATTTGGATATACCGATACATGATGGGGAATACCCCATACGTACTCAGATATACCCATGTATACTCGAAATCACCCATATAATTTGGATATACCGATGTATGATTGAAATACCCCATATATACTCGGTTGTACCCATATACGCTCGAAATCACCCATATATTTTGGAAATACCGATATATAATGAAAATACCCTATATATACTCAGATGTACCCATATATGCTCGAAATCACCCATATACTCGTATCAACTCGTATGGTTGAACTGAAAACGCATAATTAAATTTTAGAATTATTGTAATTAGCTCTAAAAATGATTTAAATTACATTTCCGAAATGTAATTAGCTCGAAAAATGGTTTCAATTACATTTTCGAAATGTAATTAGCTCGAAAAATGTTTTCAATTACATTTTTAATTTGTAATTAGAAATTTTTTCGATTCTAATTACAATTGTAATTTGTAATTAGAAGATTTTTCGATACTAATTACAATTGTAATTTGTAATTAGAAAAATTTCAATTACTAATTACAATTGTAATTTGTAATTAGAAGATTTTTCGATACTAATTACAATTGTAATTTGTAATTAGAAAAATTTCAATTACTAATTACAATTGTAATTTGTAATTAGAAAAATTTCAAATACTAATTACATTTGTAATTTGTAATTAGAAAAATTTCAATTACTAATTACATTTGTAATTTGTAATTAGAAAAATTTCAATTACTAATTACAATTGTAATTTGTAATTAGAAAATTTCCAATTACTAATTACAATTGTAATTTGTAATTAGAAAAATTTCAATTACTAATTACATTTGTAATTTGTAATTAGAAAAATTTCAATTACTAATTACATTTGTAATTTGTAATTAGAAAAATTTCAATTACTAATTACATTTGTAATTTGTAATTAGAAAAATTTCAATTACTAATTACATTTGTAATTTGTAATTAGAAAAATTTCAATTACTAATTACATTTGTAATTTGTAATTAGAAAAATTTCAATTACTAATTACATTTGTAATTTGTAATTAGAAAAATTTCAATTACTAATTACAATTGTAATTTGTAATTAGAAAGTAATTAATTGAAAAAACGCCCAACACTGCACACATCGAAGTGTTCCTTATAACCTTCACTTCAACGTAGAGGTGCCCACTTTTGCTCCTTTTCATAAATTGCCCAAAAAATTGCATATAATGGAGCCAGCGTCTGAGCGCCGAACACTCAATAGACTTTTTTCGGCATAGGCATTGAAAAGTCACTTTTTGACGCCTGTTTTCGATCCACAAAGTGTCACTTTATACGGTTGGTTTCAGAACTGCCCTATAAAGTCTTTATACGGCAGTTTCGATGCGCGGCTCGAAGTGCGCGACAGATCGCACCATAACCCCATCTTCGTCTAGTGAATCTCAACAGGCGTCAAAGTGACTTTTCATGCCTATTTCGAAAAAAATACAGTATGGGGCGCACCCGTAAATCATTATTCTCGCCGAAAAACATTTGGTTTACGGGCATGCCACATAATATACTATTACTTCACTCCGTGTGATTTTGGACGTTTTACCCACGCTTCGCGTGGCTAAAAACCCCATTTTCACACATCCTGAAGTAAAATTTTGTACAATACTCGACGGAAAAACTTCTTCTGATCTCGTGTGATTGCAAAACTCGCCTTCGGCTCGTGCTGCAACCTCACACTCGTCAGAAAAAGTTTTATCGGACTTGTATTGTGATGTACTATTCCCGGTTCTATATTTTATAAAACTTTCCGGATTTTCCTAACATCATTTTGAGTTGCGTACCCAGTTACCACAAAATACTCTTTGACTTAAAGCAGTCCCTCAATCAATTAAACGACGACTGAATGCCGTCGAATGTCCGCTTATGAGCCCGAGCGGAAATTGAATCTTGGCGTTGCGTAGACCTTGTCCAGTTTTCCACGAATCTGGGCAGGCGGTAATCGGGACAACTGGTCTGAACCAATCCAGGCGCGTAACGCATTTTTGACCAACGCCTAGGCAGAAAAACTAGTCGGGTTCTGATCAGTCTTCTGTTCAGTGCCTATCATTTATTCAATGTTTTTTTTTGGGATAATCCAGTATGGGATAAGATCGTTATGTATACACAAAAAATTTCACATAGGAATATAACCACTTCATTCGGGTAGCTTTGAACTTTTCACAGGAACTTTTAATGTATATAGTACTTATTATTTACTAATTATATATATATATATATATATATATATATATATATATATATATATAATTAGTAAATAATAAGTACTATATACATTAAAAGTTCCTGTGAAAAGTTCAAAGCTACCCGAATGAAGTGGTTATATTCCTATGTGAAATTTTTTGTGTATACATAACGATCTTATCCCATAATATATATATATTTATATTTTACCAATAGCTAATTACTTATGTTAGGTTTGAACTTTTCATATAGGAACTTTATATATACTAGGTAGGGTGACCGTTAAGAATTGAATTTTTTCGGGTGAGAAAACTTAATTGTTAACGACCACCCTAATATATACTCATTAACATTTATTAATTATAGGTATATGTTATATTATAGTAATTATACAACAAAAATCTCAATTCTAGTTGTTTTTTGTTATCACAGCTAGTTCTTCTGTCTCATTTTTCTGTTAAATTTTTTTGCCTGAGAAAACTACTCATTAACATTTATTAATTATAGGTATATATGTTATATTATAGTAATTATACAACAAAAATCTCAATTCTAGTTGTTTTTTGTTATCACAGCTAGTTCTTCTGTCTCATTTTGCGCCCCCCTGGCGGCTTCTGTGACACACTTGATATACCGTAGATATATAGTCTGTTCATCGTTTTATCACCGTTGTCATACGTATAAACATGGAGTAAATACGGTAGATTTGCGCCGAAAATGAACAAAGTTTATACCGTATGTATGGGTACTTAAGACTCTCAACATACGGTTTGAACATCGTGTACATACCGTCCATCCGCCTATACAATATGCGACCTTTTGTGGTCCCTTCAAAATATACGTGAAGATACGATATCTATACCACGGTCATACGGTATCAGTACTTCATTGTATCGTATCCATACCGCATTCACACCATAATCATACCGCATTTAGAACGAACCGTACCGCGATGAAAAAAAAAAACTTATCTTAAATTTCAGCATAGGTATTAATAGCGACGCCTCAGTGAAAGAACATACAGCTTTATTAAAAAATCATGCTGTTCCATATATCTTTATCGGACGAGACAGCATAATTTTAGAATTAAATTCGATATATGTTCTTTCGCTGAGGCGTCGCTATATTCTCATGTTAGTGAAAGGGACATATTGAAATTTCAACGAAATATGTATTTTATTCGCTGCATGGCGATATCCATATGTGAAACATATACAGGTGATATATTACAATTAAATTCGGCCCAACACGGTCATTCGCATTCAGCATTCAATAAGAATTCAAATAACTATGCGGAAGTGTGTGATTCATGAGTGATGTTTAATGGACGAAAAAATTTGACTCGATGCATACCGTATAAATGTGGTATTATATACGTCGTGGTTGCTGACCTTATACCCTTTCCATCCGTACTTTATACGTACTTTATCCGTACTTCAACTGAAGCACATACGGTTTTCATATCGTATAATCACGTATATATACGGTTCGAACTTTGTTCATTTTGGGCGCAAATCTACCGTCTTTATTCGGTACAACAACGTTTAGATGCGGTCGTGCTACCGTCATCATCAGCGCCGTGCCAATGGGTGGATCGGCGGAGCAGCCGCTCCAGGGCGCCTATGCTCAGGGGCGCCAAGAGACCGAATTTTTTGTGATCAGTCATTTTTTGAAATCGTTTGCATCCGTAGGAAAGCAGTAGTCCACATTCAGAGGCGCCCGCAATATGTCTCTGAGGGTGCTGCACTGATAGACGCGACATCATGTGGTGGGGCGTCGTTCCGAAAAGGACTTCGGGTCCGTTCTATTGCGTTTGGGCTGTGAATCCGTATCGTGCTCTACAAAGAGTATAGGATCGAGGGGTAGCTGCCATAAGGCCGTAATGTATTTTTCATCATTCTAGCCTCAAAATCGCAACTTCGTCGCGATTTCTCGGCAATCATGATGAAAAATAATGATCGTTACTTGTACGTAAAGGCTTTTTGACGAACCTCGTTACAGTACTCGCCTTTGGCTCGTGCCGTAAACCTCTCGTTTCGTCAAAAAAGCCTTTCCTTACTCGTAATGAAATGTACTATTACTTCACGCAGTGTGATAATGGACGTTTTACCCACGCTTCGCGTGGGTGAAATCCCCATTTTCAGACCTTATGAAGTAAAATTTTGTACTATTAGCGTATATGAGTTTCTGCATTCAGCACCTCTGTGAAGTCGGTGGGTGAAATAACATACCCCCACCCAAAGACCAAAACCACACTAGCCATAGAACGTTCGATTCCCCTCTCCGCGCCTACTCCCTCGCCTAAATAGTACCGTGCGAAGATTGATAGGTTAGGGTTAGCGTCAATTTGTAATCTATCACTAATACAGAAATAGTTTCCTTATACATTCACTGACAATATAGTTATGAATTAATATGCTGTTAAAAATTATCATCAAAGCGATCAATCTGACAATGGTTACTCGTGGTTGAGAAAAGGACATATCTCTGTCTCAACATGTTAGTGTTTGACCAACACTTTCCAGTTCTTGACAACAACTGATGACAACTCTTCAAGCACTGTCGACACGGTCACTGCGCTTGTGGTGACGGTGGTTATCCCACCGAACTACCAGATGGCGATATTATCTGTATACGCTCAGCTACCCCGCTATCCTATACTCTTTGGTCCGCTACTCCGTGGCGCTTTCACCACTGATAAAGTCCTCAGCTAACGGCGAAGCTACTGCCAGCATCGAACTTATTCGTGGGGAGCAATACATATCAGCTCATGCAACTTTCGCCACGCTTCGCAATAGCACATCTATCAATCCCAATTGTTTCAATCCCTAAACTTTGGCTCAGTTCATCAGGTGGAGGGGGAGGGGGGGGGGGGGGGGGGGGCGCATGAAGACAGCTCGCACCAGGCGTCATGTGGCTTAGGCACGGCGCTGGTCATCATACTCATACCGTATTTACCCGGTACATACAGCGTATATTCTACGCAAACCAAAAGCCGCCAGGGCCTCCATCCCAATCAATTGCGTTGCTCAGTACATGTCCAAGTTCTTTATAATAGTTTTTTTCTGTCAGAGAAGCTGTTCCTTCTCCACTCATCTTGATCAAAATTACATCTATAACGAAAATTTATTTCATCATTCCAAACATCTCATTTCCCAAATATGAAAAATTTGAAGTAATTTTTATCATAATCTACATGAATCTAGGATATTTCCTTACCTAGTACGCAGCGACAGAACGTCGTATCCTTGAAGATAGTTTTGCCCACGGATGCCTTGACTGCTGTAAATGTTAAGGCGACATCTTTTGTCACGTGTTTCTTCATGATTGCTGCAATATTTCTGGATAATGTTGCACGCGGGTCAACAATAAAATGCAACGTAGCAGCCTAAGAGTGGAAAACAAATTATGAAAGAAGGCTAATAAATTACCTTTTAATTTACCAAATCCCTGAATAGCATATCCAAAACTCACAAACTCTGTACGAAATGTTTTACTGCGCTGCAGCTTTGTTTCGAAGTCTTCGAAGTCAATATCGGACATGGGCAATGACAAATTGTGACGTGCGACAAAACTTTCAACTTGCGCGCCGTATGCATCCTGTGCAAGGGCTGAACTCTCTACTATCGCTTTTAGGTCCTTAAAGGCTTTAGTGAGATCTTGAATATCGAACCTCATGCCGCTGATTGCATCTACGGTGGAAGACTGACTTCCAGTTTTCTCTATTGCTATATCCTGGTGTCGCAAATTCAAGTTTGTAGGGGTTGATTCCTCTATAAAGTGACAAGTTTCTGATAGAGAAGTTTCATTCAAAAACGTCATATCTTCAACCTCAATAAAGAGATAGATTACATGGTCAACTCAAGTTTACTTACCTTCAATAGTATCCTGTAATTGGTAAGACAGTTTCTTTGGTGGCTTTTTTGACCAGGACTCCACTTTGCTGCTTGATGTAGAAGCTTGCTTCTCATAGTCAGCTAACCGTGCTGGTCTTTGTGTTTTATTAAATTCTGTAAGAAATCGTCAATAACTAGGGGGCTTATTCACTAACTCTGGGACCGCGCGGTTCAGTGATTTACCGCGCGGTTGTGACGTCACTTCTACCGTGGGGACGAACCGAGCTATTCAGTAACTTTTCGGGTGGTTGCTACCGCGCGGTCTCGAAGAGTTTCTCGGTTCATTCTACCGCGCGGTCAAAGGTTTCGGTACCGGTCTACCGACGTACATTTTGTCGGTACGTGACACGTTTTTACAATAACAAAGTAAATTATTCGATTATAATGCCTCTCAATCATAATTTTATGATAGGAAATTTGATTGTCGGTACTGTGGTGACACATTTGAGGTTCTGTTAGATTTATTATTTATTATTTATTATTTATCATTTATTATTAGTTTATTTATTTGTTTATCTTATTATATTTATTATTGTTGATATTTTATTCATTCGGTCCTGTCTGATGATGTCTGTGTGTAATTACAAATGAATGAAACAAAGGAAATTGTTATTTGTAATATATTTTTGATTACTTTGGCTTGCTCCATTTTGCTACCTTTGCCGTACTTTTTGGGTCGCTTTAAAGTTACGCGGGAGATGTGTGACTGCATCTCTCCTCTCATTGGTCGAGAGATAAAAGTAACTAGTTTTAACATCAACTCTGACGTCATAAATGACATCAAACCTATCATATTCGGGTATCATCGGGCCGAGCGGTAGACCAGACCGTACCGCGCGGTAGCCTTGTCGATTCGGTTACCGAATAGCAAACTAGGGGATTTGATCTGGAAATGTTGTACAGTCTGTAATGAAAATACCACCCAGATCAGTTGTATCACAGTCGGATCGTAAAGGTGCAACAGAAGTTTCCAGCATCGGATTATAGATATTAGAGATCAACAGCGGCGGATTTAGCACTAGGCTAAGTAGGCTAGAGCCTAGGGCGCCAGACATTGGAGGGGCGCTAAATTTGAGATTCAACATTTTTTTTTGGGGCGGCGAATTTCATCTGCACGAAAATGAAACGGTGGAAAAAAAAAAAATTGACAAAACAATTCGTCGATTTTGCTGAATTGTTAATACGTGCTTACTAAGTCACCTATCCCGCTTTTGTACTGTAAAAAAGGGCGGTAAATTTTCTGAAGCCTAGGGCGGCTGATCCAATAAATCCGCCCCTGGAGATCAAATAGAAGATAAAACTTGCTTACTAACGTCATAATAACTATTACTGCCAACGCAAAACAGCAGCTGAACAAAAGTAGATGGAAATTTTGTTTCAATTTGAAAATGAATAATAAAATACTACACACCTTCCAAGGTATCTTTGTTGAGAGAAAAAGATTTATCCCTGATATCTTCCATCTGCTTATTCGTCTGTTTGTGTGTGTCCATTTTCTCGACAATATTACTATTTCTTGTCGTTACCTCAATGTTTTGTTTCTTCTTGAGGTCAATATTCTTCTGATTAACGTTCCTAGATGTCTTTGTTGTGTCAGTAAGCATTGATGAATCTACCTCCTTACTCTTCGGTTGTTGTTCCCTCGTTCCTTGGCTAGTACTACTGTGTTGTTTCTTTTTCGGGTGAGTATTTTTCTTCTCGACAGTACTATTGTCATCAGTATTTTCTGTATCAGTAAACATTAATGAATCTACCTCCTGTCTTTTCTGTTTTCTCGTTCCTTGGCTAGTACTACTGTGTTGTTTCTTTTTTGGTGAGTATTTTTCTTCTCGACAGTACTATCGTCATCAGTATTTTCTGTATCAGTGAACATTGATGAATCTACCTTCTTACTTTGCTCTTTTCGTTTATTTGGTCTGCCGCTGATATTACTGTTTTGTTTCTTCTTTGGGTGAATATTTTTCTTTTTAACGTTCCTCTTCTCATCAGTAGAGTTTGTATCAGTCTCTTCATGATATGCTAAAATTTTTCAAATAAATGAAATGAAATGAAATAGTAAATTAAACATTCGATGTTACTTACAATCATTGTTTATTGAGTGATCTTCGTTGCTAGAAGTTACAATAGCTGGTACTTTCATTAAATCTCTAACCAATGTCTTATCAGAATTCATTTTAATCTTTCGAAATTTGTTGACAGTGTTGGTTGCTTTTTTTTCCGGTAAAACACCATCTTCGGTAGAATATGCATATTTTTCCTTGTTTAACAGTTTCAATCGTTCCATGGCTTCACCATAATTTTCCGAAACCAGAAAATATGTGTAATCGCTCCAAACGAATTTTAATTTTCGAATTCGCACTCTATCACTCGACAAAAGTTAAGAAAAGCTCGATAACAGATAAATCACTCACTTGCATGTCCAAGAAAGGATATTGGAAACACAGGCCAACTCTCTGGGGGTTGCATCCGTTCTTTAACGAGGGAATGTAGCAGCTCACAATTTTCTTTATTATATGGAGGGGGTAAGAATTTACACTCACACCTTCCACTGGTTTTATTAAAATTCACCCACGTAGATGGCACACAATCGATACAAATTTGACTCCCTTTCTTTTCATCAAACTATATCAACTGATACTGGTACTCGTCTTCTTGATATTCACCCATCTCTAAAATGAACAAATATCTACTATATGAATAACGCATTGACTATGCAAATTGTGAATGCGTTCACGTTCCATGCTATTTTTTCAGGGTTATAGGAAGGTCATTTTCTTCCTCTCATCCTAAGCTGACTATTGATACCTGTCTAGATACAAAGAAATGCAGAGTCACGTTAAAAAGAATTTTTTGAACAAAACAACAATCGAATCTATGTATTAGTAGGGTGGTCCTTATTTGGGGTGTTTTCGAAATTTCCTGCGAACAGGGCGGAAAAAGTTTGCAAATGGAAAAAAAAAAGTACGCGAAACTTGGAGCCTATAGAACAAGAGTAGAATAATTAACTATATTTGGATGAGGCAATGAATATAGTAAGCGAAAAAAATTAAAGTCTTTAATCAAATGGGAAAAGTATCGTCCTACAGGCAGGGTTATGGCACTTGAAAAAAAAAAAAAAATTCCATAATGTTTTTTAGGTTATAAACTAATGATTTGGACCATGCCCGAGTGAAAAAAGTCAATTTGGGAAATAACGAACCCCCTAATATGTATACTACTATAGAAAGCGTGCTCAACGCAGTTAACACGAAAGTAGGGTTATGTTCCTGAATTTTATCGAATATATCCCGTGCATGAGTATTACCTTTCAAGTTTTCAGACCACTCTGCTTTGCTCATATAAAATTGTACACTCTCAACTTCCTGCAGTTATTTCTCTCTCTAATTTTCCGCAGAAGCGTCGTCCCAAGTTGTCCTCGCGTGTTCTCTTATACACTTCGTTCCCGCTTTTTTGGATCGCTGTGCGAACTACCATGCGGTGGTGCGGCGGAAGTCGTCACTACTCGCGAATCGCGCGGGAGTTACCTGATGAGAAATTTCCCCGCCAGTATCAAAGACGACCCGATTAAAAAAGATTATAATACATTAATATATATATTGTAACTTACTGCACCGATATCTCAGCTGATGGCTGGAGATATGGTGCTAGTCCGCGTGAGCGTCTTTGTCACGGGTGTGATTTGGAGCTCCTCTCGTGGAAAAAGTGAAAAACCACAAAATACCCTATTACAGACTCAAATCAGATATCATCCGATTTGAGCTATTTATCTACTGAGCGAGGATCTGCTTCGCTAACCGAGCTCGTGCGACAGACGCGGGTTGTGTTAGCTGTGTGTGAGAATCACAGACATGGGTATTCCCCAGTGTTGTAACCCAGCAAAAACTCAACCGTAGCTGCCTTAGCACAGAGCTGGGTGTCGCTAGGCGTACCAAGCTGTACAACTAGACTCGGGATTGGGTTTTACACCCGCACCGTAGCTGTCGTTTGCAAATTGAAAATAAAGAAAGAAACCTGAAATGTTTTGGGATTGTTAATTAAAGGAAATAGGAAATTGAAAGAAATAGATGTAGTTTTAACAATAGATTATGTTTAATAAGTAATATCGTCGAGAATAGGAAACGATACAAAAGAATGAACAGAAAGTAGCATATTAAGCATAGAAATTAGAATAGAATTATATTATAAAGGATAGAAACGAATAGAATAGAATATAAAAATATTATATTAAAGAAATCATTCAGTAGGATAAGATTAGAGTTAATTAGAGTTCATAATCAATGTTTCCATTTAGTTGGTTTTGTTTAAGCCGGTATTTTAATAATGGTGGATGTCCAATCCACAATTGAATTAATTTGCGCCGATAGTTCTGTACTATGACGTCTTTTATGCTTGCAGTCTAATTTATTTATTTATAAAAAATTAGTAAAAAACTTTGAACAGTGTGAAATGTGAATTTAAATTTTTAATTAGACTTATGTTTTTCAATATCGAAAATCGCGATTTTAATCACTTCAATTTTTATGAGTATCGAAACGCGATTTAAGAGCAAGTACAGGTCACGCACTATTTTGGCTACGTGCCTAATGAGTAATTAACGATGTGACTCGACGGGCACTTTGCCACACAATCGGTACCTGATGCCTCCACGTACCCCCTTTTATACCGATATTCCGCGGTGCCCGCGAAATCGTGGGATGCACGGAAACGCGGCTCGCGGAATCGCGGGATGCACGGAATTCTGCGGTGTGCTTCGCGAGATGCGCACCGCGGGATGCGCGATGGACACTTGTCCGGCTGCTCCGGCAGGAGCCAGAACAGCCGGAATGTTACAATATGTATATATATATTAATATATTGTAATCTTTTTTAATCGGGTATAATATATTAATATATATATATATATATATATATATATATATATATATATATATATATTATAATATATATATATAATTAATTATACATAATCTTTTTTAATCGGGGATGTTCTTTCAAAAATAAGGTCATGAGAATTTAAAAAAACTTGAACAGAAAAGAACCGACAGATCCATTCAGGGTGCAACGCAGTACCGAGTCCGATAGGTGAGGGCAAATAACACAGATAGAATTCAATAGCACAGGTAAACTTGACGATTCACATATCAACTACAACCCAGAGTAGCGTCTGAATGATCTATTAATATTTTAGCCCCAAACAGCTGAACCGTTACACTATATAAACTTTGCGTTCATATCGACCACAGCCTATATTATAACAAATGATGTAAAAATAGATCAGATGATTGAAAAAATTCGAGAAAAATCAAAAGTGACTCTGCCCTTCTATTGTTGCTTTGAGTAGTGATCAACTTACCATTTATTAATGCAGAAGAGACATCGCATATGTCTTCCGGTTTCCATTGATATTTGGAGGCAAGCAAAGTATCATTATTTTCCTCTTAATATCATTTATTGGACATGAAATTATGCTTGGCGAAGGGGTATCATTAAGCTGCCATGATTCCAGAAGTTTTGAATCACAAGGATATGTGTACAAGGATGTTTTTATTTTCCACTTCTTTCCAACTATAGTCACATTTTCTGGAAAGCCAGCACGATATGTCATCCGTTTAATCTTCAAAATAGTGCCAGTATTGAGGAGAACTACGTTATCAGGAGCCTTGGTCGACAATAAATATTCCTTATGTCTCAGTTTCAGAATTGTCCTTGGATTTCTTAGGTTATCAACGTCCTGAGCTTCCCGAAGAATAATTACAGCGGGTGGTAGAGTAGCCTTCTCTTTATACATTGAAGCTTGCTCATGCAGCCGACGACAAATTTGTGCTAGCGGTCGATTTGCTGTATGAACGAATTTTTTTAATTTGCCAAGTGCGTTCTCAAAAAGGAACGCGGTGATTTTCGTAAGGCTGCATTTCATATTTTTGGCATCGTCAGCAACATGAATCAAGTTATGAGCGTTCATAACTTGAGAGTCTGCTCCATAATATTCGCGCAAGGCCAGGAAAAACCTTGTAAGATAACATTTTGCATGTTTGTTGTACTTTAAGCTCCAATCTTCGCAACATAAGATTCTGGCCGCTGCATGAAATAATAAAAAATGTTTGAAGAGTTTTTCGTCTAGAATACCTTTCATGACAATCGGCCCACAATATAGTAGAAAAAATCTAAATTCTGTTGCTTTCCACTTTGATATCTGATCTACGGAACGAGGCTTACGTTGAAAGTCGCCAGTTATGAATGATCTTAAAAATTCCATTCTGCGTGATAATTCCAGCCGGCTTCTGCGACCTAATCTAATGTACAGATTACCAAAAATCCAATAAGCCTTCAGAACTTTTTTCATGACTCCAATGAAAGCTAAGTGCATCCAGTCGAGGATGAATGAATCAATCATATTTATTGTAGGATTTAGGTGTAACAGTGGTATGCGACCATTATGATGTTCTCGTTGATTCTGTTGTCTGAATGACGTATCACTTCTTTTAGGACAGTCAGCATTTGGAAATACACAGCGCCGTGCCTAAGCCACATGACGCCTGGTGCGAGCTGTCTTCATGCGCCCCCCCCCTCCCCCACCACCTGATGAACTGAGCCAAAGTTTAGGGATTGAAACAATTGGGATTGATAGATGTGCTATTGCGAAGCGTGGCGAAAGTTGCATGAGCTGATATGTATTGCTCCCCACGAATAAGTTCGATGCTGGCAGTAGCTTCGCCGTTAGCTGAGGACTTTATCAGTGGTGAAAGCGCCACGGAGTAGCGGACCAAAGAGTATAGGATAGCGGGGTAGCTGAGCGTATACAGATAATATCGCCATCTGGTAGTTCGGTGGGATAACCACCGTCACCACAAGCGCAGTGACCGTGTCGACAGTGCTTGAAGAGTTGTCATCAGTTGTTGTCAAGAACTGGAAAGTGTTGGTCAAACACTAACATGTTGAGACAGAGATATGTCCTTTTCTCAACCACGAGTAACCATTGTCAGATTGATCGCTTTGATGATAATTTTTAACAGCATATTAATTCATAACTATATTGTCAGTGAATGTATAAGGAAACTATTTCTGTATTAGTGATAGATTACAAATTGACGCTAACCCTAACCTATCAATCTTCGCACGGTACTATTTAGGCGAGGGAGTAGGCGCGGAGAGGGGAATCGAACGTTCTATGGCTGGTGTGGTTTTATTCTTTGGGTGGGGGTATGTTATTTCACCCACCGACTTCACAGAGGTGCTGAATGCAGAAACTCATATACGCTAATAGTACAAAATTTTACTTCATAAGGTCTGAAAATGGGGATTTCACCCACGCGAAGCGTGGGTAAAACGTCCATTATCACACTGCGTGAAGTAATAGTACATTTCATTACGAGTAAGGAAAGGCTTTTTTGACGAAACGAGAGGTTTACGGCACGAGCCAAAGGCGAGTACTGTAACGAGGTTCGTCAAAAAGCCTTTACGTACAAGTAACGATCATTATTTTTCATCATGATTGCCGAGAAATCGCGACGAAGTTGCGATTTTGAGGCTAGAATGATGAAAAATACATTACGGCCTTATGGCAGCTACCCCTCGATCCTATACTCTTTGTAGAGCACGATACGGATTTACAGCCCAAACGCAATAGAACGGACCCGAACTCATTTTCGGAACGACGCCCCACCACATGATGTCGCGTCTATCAGTGCAGCACCCTCAGAGACATATTGCGGGCGCCTCTGAATGTGGACTACTGCTTTCCTACGGATGCAAGCGATTTCAAAAAATGACGGATCACAAAAAATTCGGTCTCTTGGCGCCCCTGAGCATAGGCGCCCTGGAGCGGCTGCTCCGCCGATCCACCCATTGGCACGGCGCTGGAAATACAACACACCTGTGAGCTCTGCAACCTCTGACCGTACACCTCTCACATGAAAAAAATCCAGTGTGACCCTTTACACACTTCAGTAAAGACCTGGCCGGTGTATCACATATAAAACATTGCAAAACGACTTGAAATAACCTTCCATTTATTGTTATACCATTCGCAGACAAATGGTTCATTTCGGTTATGAAGTCAGTGAGATACTCATTCAAATGTTTTGGTTTAGCAGAACCTGCATACATAGCGACCGGGAATGGCTTGTATATTTCCGGCTCGTGGACGACCCTGCACAAGATAGGCCATAGCTGCATATTGCTTGATTTAGCGAGTGGCAATCCGTCTACGTTTATTTGCAGTTTAATTGTGTCACCTTTGTGCACCAATTCATTAACGCAAGCTTGTAACTGTTCCGCAATACCAATGTATACAAATTCTGCTGGATTGCCTTCGGAGTCTTCTATTTCTTGTATATCATAAGCAGAGGAAGTAGTTCGTAAAAATGTTTTTGCTGTCTTTGGAAGATTAGGAAGTAATCGTCTTTTCAAAATTAATAGGAGTTTATCAAGTTGAGAATGGGTGATATGGTTTTCTATCGTCCACCTTCTGATTTCATCTGACTCATCTTGAAGCTCCAAATTATTATCAGCTGATTCATTCAAAACACTACTTTGTTCACCTTCCTCGTTACTAGGAAGTGGTCCATATACATCTCTATCCTCTTGAGAACTTGGGTCTAGTTCACTTTCTTCATTTGCAGAAGACTCAACACAACAACTTTCAGACGAAGCTTCGGTATTTTCATTGAAAATATTTACTTGTTGGTCGCCTGCAAATGATAATCACAATATAATTGCTGGATGGCGATCAATTTCATTCTGTTATTAAAGCTTGCACACAGCTATACGTACGTTCAACTTCTGAGACTTCTGAACAATCACTGTCACTCATCTGCGGCAGCGCCGGCGATCTCATATGGAGTGTATGGAGAACTCCATACCCAGGACAATTCTGGGTATGGAATTCCACACCCAGAATTATGTAGGTGTGGAAAGGAAAAATCATGTTTTTCAAATATTTTTATTACTGATTGCGCCTTGCGCGTCGATAAAATGGTATATTGTGCAAGTGATGAAGAACAGCGGGAGGAAATGTTAATTCCCTTCGGTACTCACGTTCGAAACACGTGATTTCCCCCACGCCCGACAAGTATGAAAGAAGGCGCATTTCATGCCCGTGTTATGAAAAAGTAAGGACCCTTCAAGCAAATTTTGTGCATACCATAGTTGCATTTCTTACCGTTCGCCGCTGCGTACTCCGCTCTTGCCCGATACCCGCCATACTGCGGTCGCTTTTAAGCTCAATCTTGATAGTGGTTTCGTGTCTGTATGTTACAATATTGCGGCTGAATAACTTAGCGACACTCTATGTCCATGCGGACTTAACTGCGGAATACGACCGGTCAACACTTATAGACAAGTTCATTGAGAGAAAGAAGGTACGCCGTACCGCATTCGTTTTGTCTCAATCACGGAGTAGAATAAGGAGTGCAGACTTGGCAACTAAAAATGACCCCGCTTTTCGGAACACTAATTTGATTCGGAACACGATTTGAGCGCTACGGCCAGAGAATTCCGAAAGTTGCCGAAACAAAAGCTATGAACAGCGCATGCAAATTTCTGAAATTCGGTGTGACATATGAAAGTGTTTCAGCAACCATCTCACTTTTTTTAACGTTTTCTTTCAGAAAACGCTTGAAAACAGTAAGAAGGAAAAATCTCCCTATTCCGACTTCAAGCTTAAAAATTTTTAGATCAGACCCACGATATTTCAGAATTTTTTCAGATTTTTAAACTGTATCGATCAATATACTCGTTTTCAAAAATTGCAGAAAATTCAAATTATGTCGGAAAAATCCAAAATAAAAATTGAGTGCTTTTTAAAGTGGAAAGAGTCATATGAAAACTCGCGGGCCCAATCCGAGAGGTCAAGGGTCAGACCCAGGTTGATTTGAGATGGAATACCCCATATTTAACCTGCAATGTCGAGATTATTGCGCGAAAGAGAAAAATGTTCACTTACAGTCCGCGGTATAAAAAAACGACCCTTTTTTTTTCATTTTTTTGTGCCTGATCTACAACCGTGAGCAATAAAGGACAACCGATAGCGAACAAGTACCGTGGGGGAAAGTTGAAAAGAACTTTGAAGAGAGAGTTCAAGAGTACGTGAAACCGTTCAGGGGGTAAACCTGAGAAACCCGAAAGATCGAACGGGGAGATTCATCGTCAGCGAAGTTGGCTTCTCCGCGGCTCGTGATGTCGGGACCCCGTGTCCACGGCACTCGGCCGTGGTGTCACGTCCGACGACGCCGTCGTGCACGTCATTTCAACTGATTTTCATTTGATCTTTACCAAATGTAATTTGACCTATTCTTTCAAACCTCCGTGTTCCAAACCACAGATGATATATTTTGCAAACTACGGAGTTTCCAAACCATTCAAACTTCCTTCTTCTTCCCCGCCTACCGCCCGCGCGCGTTGCTGCAGGTATTTCGCGTGTTTTCCACCAGTATTGCTAGTATCGCATTCAGCTAGCGCTGTTTAGCGCTTAGCGCGTCGAAAACTGGGGCCACTTTTACGGGCTTTTATAGCTTGAGTCTGCAGTCTGCACTCCTTATTATACTCCGTGGTCTCAATAAATGGAATAAAAATTGAAAAATGTGTAACACCCCCCCCCCCCCCCCCCCCCCCCCCCCCCGCTCAGTTGAGTCACTCCATACCCGAAAATTTTGCAAGTCGCCGGCGCTGATCTGCGGTAGACGCTGTGGAGCGTCATTTGTAGAAGAAATTGCACGAAACTTTCGTACACGTCTTCGTGTTTGTTGCCGTTTCTTATTTTCGGAATACATTATTCTAAAATAAGTATACGGAAGAATATTATAAATTTTATAGGTTATATTGGTTCACGTTCATCGATATGCGACTTCTGTTGATTTTCATTGGATATTAGTAGATTGTACTCACAATACTTACCACGGAATTCATGAACGTTTGTTATAATTTATAAATAACAATTAATAATAATAATTGAAAATGAAAAAAATTACAGTCAACAATTGAATCACAGACTATTATAAATTATGTAGGTATACAGGGTGATTCAGAATGCGGTACTTTCCTTACACCGGTGGATTCCTTGTCAAAACCTAAAACCAAAATTACTCATCCTAAAATGTCAAAAGCTAAGCCGTTTTCAGGTAGGAGTAGTTTAAAGTAAGCCAAAGTAAGCCAATACGAGGGCACATACGAGAATGGCTCAGCCGCCGCTACGCCGTTATTGTTGGCCCGCCACCGCGATCTTGCAAAGAAACGACGATCAGACGTTACATTCATAGTTCGGTAACATTCGCACGCTTCTGTTTCCATTGCATCGCCTGTATAGCTTAGCTACATACAGCAGACCAGCCACGTCTGATCAACAATAACGGCGTAGCGGCGGCTGAGCCATTCTCGTATCTGCCCTCGTATTGGCTTACTTTGGCTTACTTTAAACTACTACTACCTGAAAACGGCTTAGCTTTCGACATTTTAGGATGAATAATTTTGATCTTAGATTTTTACAAGGAATCCACCGGTGTAAGGAAAGTACCGCATTCTGAATCACCCTGTATAACCATTTGCAGTCAAGAAAAGGGGAAGTTTGGCCAGTGCCGGTCAGAGCCTCGATAGATGGCACTGGCCAGTAGAGTCGTGGCATGCCATACCAGGGTCTACTCAGTAGCCAGGCGAGCCTGTTCAAATTTCTGCTCGGGAGTCTTGACTGACAATACAGACATTCGATGGCATTTAGTAGTCTTTTAGTCGATCAAAGGACTAATATAAGTCAAAGAGTATTTTGTGCTACCTGGGGTAACTACTAAATATCAGTTGATTTTTTTTTTTTTTTTTTTTTTTACAACTCACTCAGCAAGCACCCTGACACGTCTATGTGAGAGGCTAGGGAAACTCACTCAAGAAGCACCTCGACATGACTTAATATATTGCGATTTGTTAAGGCAAATTATATGTAGCGTAGTTGAGAGAGGGATGGGTTTAATAACTTCTGACTCATCAATTTATAGTAACTCGATATATATATTCTTTACGTTTATGATATATAGTTTAATAAAGTTGTGGTTTGATTATTTATTTTAATATTCTTTGTTCGGCTTCGTTTGCGTTTGTATTTTATTTGCTCTTACGTTTTACGTGTTACCTTGTTGAGTCCTTCCGACTGACTGCCTGACTCTCTAACTAGTCTGTACCAATCTAACCAATGTGTACCAACCGTCGTTGGTTCTATAGTTACTTTCTTACTCGATATATATATTCTTTACGTTTATGATATATAGTTTAATAAAGTTGTGGTTTGATTATTTATTTTAATATTCTTTGTTCGGCTTCGTTTGCGTTTGTATTTTATTTGCTCTTACGTTTTACGTGTTACCTTGTTGAGTCCTTCCGACTGACTGCCTGACTCTCTAACTAGTCTGTACCAATCTAACCAATGTGTACCAACCGTCGTTGGTTCTATAGTTACTTTCTTATTGGTTCTACCAACCTCGCTGCTTATATCTACGTCTCTCTCTATGTCTAACTATAACAGATTATTTATTAATATTCAATATTGGCTCCGAATCTGAATTCTGAATTTTCAATGCCAAATCGGGTTCACTAACTCCAAAAACCTCGAAAGAGAAATTTTTGTGCCAATGCCAGTGAATTTTACAATTTCAACCGACATATTGTGTCCACCATCTTGACTTCTGAATTTTCAATGCCAAATTCGGGTTCACTGACCCCAAAAACCCCGAAGTATACATTTTTATGCCATTTTCATAACAGTTTGACTTTTGGCCGGAATCGGGTCGCCCGGCCCACTGTGCGATGCCGTCACAGGCTCCCTTGCCGCATGAACTGTAGCGAAAAAATTCCATTCGGCGTCAACTCCGAAATCTTGCTTATGGTGATAAACATTCACAAAATTTTTATAATTTTTGAATTGCTGTGGAGCTCCGTCAGTAAAGTATATGAATTTACGTGGATTTGGCATGAATGTTTTAACGAAGTCGTTAATCATTTTTGAAAATCCGAATACAGTAACTGTGTCGTGATGTTTGCAGTCTGATATTATGCACATACTTTTATGTTCCAATTTTTCATTTGCTTTATAATAAACCACTACTGGGTATAGCGTAGCCTGTTCATTATTCCAGTGGAAACCACTATAGCTGCGCTTTGTACTACAAACGCATAATTCTCGGCAAAATCGCAGAGTATGATGCATTCATTATCGTTTAAATTATCTTGCACGTGTCTTAAATAGCCTGATTGCTGTTTCGCAATGAACGCGTGAGGAAGAAGAGTTTGTGCTCGCTTACAAAACTCTTGTACAAAGCTTGCAGTGGATGATTCGTTAGCTTCGAGTGTGCATCGTGGTGTGGATATCCAAAATTTATAGGCGATATTTGTCACATTATTTTTTGCGATTACGCTAAATAGCTTATCTTGTAAATTATTAATCCCAGGACATTTGTTACAAGGACCGAGGTAACAATCGGCAGTAAAATCTTTACATATCAGCAGCATCAAAATGTCCTCGCAAGTAGTTAATCGATGATCGTCATTAGCTGTCCTTGACGGCAATTTAGCAGCTGCAAATGAATATTCGTTTTTTTTTTTTCAAGTATTAACTCTCAATTGGAACGAATTTTGATGAATTAGAAAACAAATTAATAAATAGATACATTCCAAGAGCTTGATTTACCTAACATCATCAATTTCATATTTTGATGAATTAAACATACACACACGGTATGTGTTCCAGTGGCTCCAGCAAGTACACAATGCCGTGGGCGCAAATTGGCAAAAGACGAAAATCCGATTGATTCATGTGGATAAATCTTTTTAAGGTGGTTCTCCACCTACAGTCCCACCAAACGTGGGTTTCAGAGCAGATTTTGAGTACTTCTTGATGGGGAAAAAATCCGAAAAAAATCAAGCATGTAGAAGATCTTCGGGAGATTGATTTTGCATAATAATAATTCAAAAAAGTTATTAACAAATTGATGGAAAAAAAAACTGTTCAAGAAATCAGCCGATGACCCAACTTTTTTTTTAGGTGAGAATTATTTTTTAATTTTTCTGAATATGTATGAATTTTTTCAGAATTTTGGTAAATCTTTGAAAATTGCGTTTTTTCATACTTGACAAAACGCGATTTTCAAAGATTTACCAAAATTCTGAAAAAATTCATAGATATTCAGAAAAATTAAAAAATAATTCTCACCTAAAAAAAAAGTTGGGTCATCGGCTAATTTCTTGAACAGTTTTTTTTTCCATCAATTTGTTAATAACTTTTTTGAATTATTATTGTGCAAAATCAATCTCCCGAAGATCTTCCACATGCTTGATTTTTTTCAGATTTTTTCCCCATCGAGAAGTACTCGAAATCTGCTCTGGAACCCACGTTTGGTGGGACTGTAGGTGGAGAACCACCTTAAATTGCTGATAAATTTCGTTTAAATTCCCAAGCACAAGTCTCTTCTGGTGGTAATTTTTTTTTTCCCTGATTCATCTTTGACTGATACAACATCTTTTTTGCCTGGCATCATTGAACTAATTTCATCTCTTTCATAAAATTTAACCACCAAATCCTTTGTTTCTAATGCAAAAGATTTCCCTGTGGAAAATATAGTATATTTCGTATCAAGGGCGTAAAAGTTTATACCCGCGTGTGATCGCCGTGCACTCGGGCCGGCAAAGCCGGCCCGAGTGATTACGGCATCACACGAGGGTTTAAAGTATTACGCCCGTGTTACGAACGATATTTTTCGATGCAGTTGGCGTGAAATTCGATTTCATCTGAGCAGAACAAGTTGTAAAATCGGATTTTACGCCCACTGCAACGAAAAATAAATTAAAAAAAAAAAAAAAAAAAAAAAATAACAAAAAATTAAAAAATAAAAAATAATTAAAAGAATAAAAATTTGAATATCTCGAGAAATAATGAACCGGAAATAGTAGTTTTCGGTTTCAAATCGTAAATTTTCCCGATTTTCAAACGGAATATTCTAAATTTCAATTAACTTAATTTCAGTTCATTTAAATTATATCCACACAGAATTGTCATTGATCGCATGAATAAATTGATGAATGTATCAAAGAGAAATGCAAGTTACTCGAATGATAAATTCTTCCTATCATTATACCTTTTTTTTATCAGGCATAGATAATATTCCTTTGCTTGCAACAATATCTTTTGCCACCTTGGCCAGATGATACGAACATTTCATCGTTTCAGCCATGTTGCAAATGCTCCAACGATTCGGCAACAACGTCAATATTTGTACTTTACTCTCACAAGTAGTCTCAGGAGCATGGTACTTCGCAATTAAGTCAGATATCACGTGGTAAAATCGTGAATTGTTTTATCCGCTTCAGTATATTTAACGCCTAGTCAACACTTCAAATTTTGTGTAACTTTATTCAGTTTGTAAGAAAGTTTATCGTTCTGATTGTTCATCACTATTTTTTGGGCAATCGTTGAATTTCCCATCAGTTGTAGCGCATGATTTAACACCGGCAATTCGGTGGAAATACTCAGTTTTGAGATGCAAGTATCCATACTATTACACGACGTACTGCGCGTGAGGATATTTTTGTTATAATCATTATCGTCTGTAATATGTTTTTTAACTGACATGTAAAATAGCTAAAATTTGTATTATACATAATTAAAGGTGATAATTACCCGTCGGCTGAACGGTTTGAGCTATAGCGGTATTTTTTTTCCGATAAATATCGCAAATTAGGTGAAGTTTATTCAAACCACGAATTTTTTCAATCAACGCCGGAGATGGATGACGTAACCTTTTTTTTCTCAAATGGTTTTTCTAATTGTAAGGATTGCAACAACGGTCTTTTCTTATTTCAAACGGTGTCATGACTGATGAAAGTAGGTAATTAATTTGTCGTGATATGTATAGGGTAATTCCGGGTGAGATGGCCATAGGGGAGAGATGGCCTTCGATGATATTTCTCAGCCTACTCGATATATTACACTTTCTATTTGGGGTAGATCGGTAGTAGTACTTTGTACGAAGCGATCTACTCCAAATAGGAAGTGTCATATGTCGAATAGCATGAGAAATATCATCGAAGGGCATCTCTCCCCTATGGCCATCTCACCCGGAATTACCCTACTCTATAGTCATCAACGTTTTAAATACTGATTGATACTGATCAAATTCAAAAGCGTTGGTACAACCTGATTCAAGCTATCCAATTTGCGAGTGATAGATAGATAGATAGATATCAGTTTATTATGCCATAGTCCCAAAAGGGACCGCAAGGCAACAACAGGGGAAGCCAATACAGGCTTCCACTAATGACAGAAGTACAAAGTACAGAAAGTAAAAGATACAAAGAGAAAAGACAATAGTAATATAACATAAATAATAGTAAGTAGCAATGGGCAACACTAGAATATTAAATAAATGATAAATGATAAGTAGTGAATAATGAATGGCGAGCAGATAATAAATGATGGCGTAAACGGCAGACTCATAACAGTAAACAGAAAAATAGATACATGAGGTAAAGAAAGTGATAAAAAGGTCATAACAATAGTAATACTCATAAGTAATAGTAAGTGGTAATAAGCAATCGTAAAATAATAAATAGATAATAAATGATAAGTGCTAACTAGATAAATAAGCGTACAATGAGTAAATAATAAAGGTAATGTAAATGACAGTTTAGTAGAAGCAGACAGCACATTCATAAGAAAAATATAAGAGATAAATAAGAGGTGACCAAAAGAGCACACAGATGTCACCCGGGCGCAATATAAAGATGCCGAACCCGCACTGGATGCAGAGCTATAGTGGAGGACCGATACCCGGCGAATAATGAGTGGTAACACAGAAACTCCGGAAGCCGGTCCAGGTGCTAGCCAACAAGGCAACTGGGATGAGAACAAGAATAGTGACAAGCAGCCGTAGCAACGTGAAGCATCAGCTCGCCTCAGCTCCAGTGGGGGTGTCGGTAAACACACTGCAAGCGGGCGAAAAAGATAAGCTAGATTAGGATAACTAATTAAGACTAAACTAGGCTAGAACTACACTTGCAATGAGCAACAGTAGCTCGTAACTAAGTATAAAATTATAAGTAAGTGATAGATGAATGAACATCAAGGCAGATAGCTGTAACAGAATAGGTGGAAAGCAAGCAAACGATCAGAATCGATGCTCTAAGGTCCCGGGCATTACAGCTTCGACTTAGGCGAGCCGGTGGTGCAGCTTGGCCCAACAGACATTAGATGTGCAAATAACCTGTGTTTGAATACCTCCAAAGAGGAGGAGGCCCTTATAGATAACGGTAGGCTGTGCCAAAAATAGATAGCGGAGAGCGCAAATGAGTTTCGATACGTGGCGGTCCTATGCAATGGGATATGAAATGTCGCTGGATGATCGGATCCCGCTAGTCTGGCCGAGTGACGGGCGTTCGGGTCTAGTTCCACAAACAGCTCACGCAAATAAACAGGGGATGAGTTCGCAAGCACCTGGTAAGTGACCGAGCCTAGTAAGTAAAGGCGCCGACCAGCGACTGGTAACCATTTTAGCTGTGAACGATAGGGCGTGATATGAACGTCACGCTTCAAGCCAAAAATAAAGCGAATTCCGCAGTTCACAAGCCGCTGGAGTTTGAGGTTTAAGAAGTCCGTCGGATCATGATAGACTAAACTACAATAATCTACAATAAACGAGTGATGCGACTCCGCAAGTCAAAATAGAGCTTAACAAATGCTTATTATATACCATTTATAAAGAAGAAAAGAAAATTCAATTTCTTTTGCCGTAACACAAGCTTTGGACCCTCGAAAACTATAGAAGGAAAATTCGTCCCATCTTGGTTAGGGGCTTGAAAGTTTCGTTGTTTCATCTAGTTTTTAGAAAAAAAGAAAAAAAAATCAAAATCAAAAATGGCCTTTTTTTGGAATTTCAAATTTAGTGTTTACACTCGAATATCTTTTATGATAGGTAATGGTGGAGGTTTGAAAAAATGTTTTTCGGAAAGTTGGATCGAAAACAAACATTTTGTCTCAGAAACATTTTCACCCCAGGGCACGAGGTTTCGGAGAAAAAAAATGGAAAACTTGGTCAAATGTTAACTCTCGGTTATTTTCATTATTTGATAAATCGAAATGAACAGCTGCAATCAAAAAACCCTTTGGGATATTGTTTAAGCTTGCAAAAAGTTATGCCAAAAAAAATTTTCATCGAAATCGAACACCCGAAGATCAAGTCACTTTTATTTTCACGTGGAATACCTCATATATACTTTTCTCACATACTTATTATACTGTATATGCGAGGCGTTATTTATAAATCATTCAAGCGTGCCATCAGGAGAAAATAATGCAAAAATAATCCCATATATATATATGTATTGTATATAAATGTCTTTATTTAATCATTGAATTTATTACAAAGATATACCCTAACAGCAAAGATTTATAGACCCAACTTTTCCAGTATACTTGATTGTTTAAGGGGGGCCTATACTGAAATTTGAAAAAAAATATTTTTTTATGTACCGAGGGAAGAAAGTGCATACTTTATTCCCGGCTGCGCGTATGAAGAACACGCTTTCTGCTCTTGGATGCATAAAATATCGTATGCACCATGGTGTAAAGTGTTCTTCTAGACGAGTGTGAAGGTCACCCTCGCTTCGCTCGGGCGACAAACCTCACACTCGTCAAAAAGAACACTTTACTCCCTAGATGCATAATATACTATTATCCAGTGATTTCCTGGACTCCACTGAGGAGAATAATCTGGATGGTGGATACTCTTCTTTGCACAAGGTCACAAAGTCTTGGAAGATTACTGCTTGGGCGTCAGGGTCCTTTTTTTTTCATCTCTTGCTGCGTAAGAAACAATCAATTATATGAGGAAATTACATTATAGTATACAAACTCACGTATTTATACGGTAACAAAATCGCAAAAAAAAAAAACGTACAGGAATTTTCTTGGACTTGACGTTTTTAACCCTAGAACGACAAACCCATTTTTTCTACCTTCAAACTACAAACCGGGGTCAATATTTACCCCACGCGTTTCTTGTTTGTGAAACCGTTCTAAAAGCAGTAATGAGACTCGTAAGTACATGAATCTCTTCGTTATTTCATGCAGAAGAGAATGGTGAAAGGCAAATTCAATTTCATTGAAGTTTAGTCGGTGAAAAATCGATTTAAATACCTGAAACTGCTAAGAAAACGGCAAAAACGTCATTTTTCAGAGTTTGCCTGGGGTAAATATATACCCTGGTTTGTCGTTCTAGGGTTAAGGGAAGACTCTACTGAGAAATATTCAAGGCCCTCTCATTTTTTTTCAATTCACAGGCAACTGATTTCGTTAATGAAATTATTACTAAAGACAAAATTTGTTTCATCCATAATAAAGATCTAGAATCTTACCAAACTATTGAAGATACCATTGAATTTAAATATCATGAAATATAAAGTCAAAGTATGAACTATGTGGCCAAACGGATACACTGCGAGAAGTTTTTATTTGATAGTAATAAAATTTATGTGTCATAGGCCGTAAAACCGCGATTTCAACCTCGCTTCGCT
This sequence comes from Tenthredo mesomela, assembly GCA_943736025.1. Classification (NCBI taxonomy): domain Eukaryota; kingdom Metazoa; phylum Arthropoda; class Insecta; order Hymenoptera; family Tenthredinidae; genus Tenthredo; species Tenthredo mesomela. Next base: position 18,354,487 of record OX031018.1, on the reverse strand, counting down.
CGGTTTAAACGCGGTTTTCGGCCTGGACACATAAAATTCTGTATGCCATACGGCCGAAAAAGTATTTTCTGACAAATTTCATCATAATCCTCGCCTTCGGCTCGGATTATAAACTCAAATTCGTCAGAAAATACTTAATCGGCCTAGTGACATAATGTACTATTATTAGTATTTATATAACGCAAGCATGTTTTCCTCGCTTTTTGATGCCTTTGTATAGGACCTAAAGTGGTACTTTTAAGTCCTAGGACTTAAAAGTACCACTTTAAGTCCTCGGACTTTAAAAGTACCACTTTTAGGTCCTATACAGAGGCATCAAATAGCGAGAAAAATATGCTTGCGTTATATAAAGTATCGTGTGCACCATGGAGGTGGGCCTTTTAACGCCTCGCACGATGTTTTCAGTACTCGTCTTCGCCTCGCACGCTTCGCGCGCTCGTCTACGACTCATACTTGAAACATCGCACTCGGCCTTAAAAGTTCCACTTTACGACCTTGGTCACGGCGTGCAGGAAGCAAGTTTAATTCAAGGTAAAATGTCGAGAAAAACGAAACGGGCAGAATCATGTCTAATCATTAGTAGAAACATAATACATGTCGCTGAAAATCGTACCTGATCGTTTTAGCATATTTTTTAATGATTATATATAAATTACGCATCAAAATTACCGGTCCACCCGTAGCATGACCTGCCATTTCCGGACGCCTAGTCCGATTCACTTGGAATTTGTACCAGGGCTAGTCCAAAGTGTTTTCAACTCTGACCCAAAGCCGCTTTTCTGTATCTCCAAGGGTCGCGATGTGGCACTGCGAAAACCAACCCTCTGCGTAGAATCAAAGTCACAGGTCCATGGCATCGCGTTCCAACACCAATTTTGGGCCCAAAAAATATTTGACCAACTTCTGGTCGAGCCAGATGATTTACTCCACTGCTGAACCACACACTCTATTGAACCTTGCCTATTCAACCCCTTCGCTGCCATCCCTGAACCGTAAAAACGATTCGGAAACACTGTTGTGTTTCCTGTGCAGGGGATTGGTTTTCGGAGTGCCACATCGCAACTCTTGAAGATACAGAAAAGCAGCTTTGGACCCAAGTTGGAAACACTTTGGACTAGCCCTGGTGCGAATTTCGAGTGAATCGGACAAGGAGTCTGGAAATGGCAGGTCATGCTCGCTAGGTGAAGGCCGTTAATTTTAATGCGTAGTTTAGTAAATTATTGAAAATCAATTATGTAAAGCTTCGAATTGATATATAGAATAAGAAATATATGTAAGTTTTTGCATATTCTTGTCAACATATTATTTATAAAGAAAAAAAAACTGAAAAAAAAAATAAATAAAAGAAAAAGAAAGCAATCACAGGTGAATAAAAAGCTCTCTAATAGAGTATTGAGAAATTATTAACGAAAATAAACAAATTTACATTCAACGATATTTTCAAATAAACTTTTTACTGACTTCAAATTTTTTATTTGAATAAATACCATATTTGTTCAACATTTAGAATTTATGTATTGAATAAAAACTTAAATATTCAAAGACGAAAATGCAACTACTGCTTGCTGTAACTTAACTAAATAATTCGGATCATTCATAGAATTCACTTTTCGACGATTCCAATGTTTCAAAAATTCTTTGTGAATAGACTCTCCAGCTTGTTCAGACCAGATACCAAGTCCATCTCCATTGATACGCTCCAAACATTGAATAAGATGTTCAAGCGTGACATGAACCTTTAAGGTTTTTGAAAGTTCTGTTGCTCCGAACAGTTTTTTCAATTCTTTAATGCATCTTTCAATATTTTCACCTTTTTGTGAAGAAAAGCAACCATCCACCACCTTGTTCATAGCTTTGAGTGCATTGATATATGGTAATACACGCAAAATTCCAATATCTTTGTATACATCAGGGTCATTCAATTTATCTGCTTGTTTTAAAAGGGTTCGACAGGCGTTTCCTTCGAACGTTTCACCATGATAACTTTTCTGTATCAAGTTGAGTTTCGCTGGCCAAATAAGTGCATTCTCTCTACCAAGCAGCGGAACCAATCCATCCCAAAATAGGTGATTAACGAACCCTTGCATTACGTGTAATTCGGGGACAACACACTTCTGAATAACAGGGACATCGTCACTTTCATCGAATAGAGGTAAATTTACAGTGCTATGGCACTCTTTAGCCTTTTTTTTATCCATGCCGAGAGAGAAAAACTTATTATAATCCCGCCTTATATCTCCATAAGTTCTTAATTGTAGAGATTTTTCTTCAACTTCATCATCATCATCGGTTTCATTTGATTCTCTCAAATCTTGCAAGCTAATAAAGCAGTACGGACAAGGATACGTAGAGCAAGCTGTTTGTAGTCCATTAACGGTCAAAATTAATTTGAAGTCCGCAAGAAATTTGAATGGAATTTGATTAATTTCTGTTAAGTTAAACAAGCTGGACATGTTATGATACGTTTCTTTAACATTTGGTACAATACACAACATGATTAAACGGTTAACACTCGTCAACTTTGCTTTTCTGTTGACCTTACCTCCTTCATAATACAGATTGTTCTTTTTTTTCTCAGGCTCATAGCTTTCCTCATTGTCAGACATTGGATTATAAGCTTCAGGGAGTAATGTAAAACAAACTTTCAAAAATCCTTGACCCGAGTCGGCCATAACTTTGATCTTGTAATGACCTATTAGATTTCGCTCTTTCAACACAGCTTCCAACAACTCAGACGCATCAGCCCACACAACAGGTCGAATTTCTTTAGATTGCGATGATTCGACGTCGAACTCTAATTTATCTCCCTTGTAATATTTTTTTAAAGTGTTAGTTTTTTCAGTAACATGTGAAGCGTAATTTACCGAGACTGATTTTCTACCATTCCTGCTCCGAATAAGACTAACAGTTTTCCTCATTTGTCTCGTGGATGCGCTCGTATTGGACATAAAATTATCTAAATGTTCATTTTCAAAAACAACACTTTTTTGCTCCTCTACTTTCAACGATAACGACATTTTTTTACCTGATAGATTACTTAATTGAATTTTTTTTATCTATTTTGTTTGAATTTTTTAAAACACTGCTCACTATCTGTTCTTGTTGTGTTCTTGGGAGTTTATCTACCAAATTTAATATATTATCACGAGCTGTAGTTATTTTACATACGTGAATTTTACCCTTTCCTATATCAGTCAAACAGTCATTACAAATTGTAGTATGGTTTACCGATTTGCTTTGAACAGGTATTTCATTACTTGGAGTTTCTAATTTCAATCTCTCTTTTGCTGATTGCCCATTATTATTGTCAATTTTATTATTGACACAACGTAAGTGTCCAGCTCTTTTTATAACTTTTTTATGACCCTTTGAAGTTGCCGTGATACATATATAACACATACAAGTAAGATGAGATTCACTTCTAGTAAAATTGAGTAATTCGATTTTTTCATACTCCGGCATGATTTGCAATGGTCTTTTATGATTATTTTTTTCGTGTTCCTGAAGAGTTACACGGCAGGAACTACAAATACTTGTAGGATATACCCTCTGTGAGGTCGTATATTTGTCACAAACAAACTTTTTTATCAAATCGCTAATAGTTTCAGTTATCAAAAAGTATTCTGGTTTATTTGTACCGAATCGAATCTTATTTCCACATGGCGCGCAAACTTTTTTTCGATTATCATCGTGCTTATTACGTATCATATTTATGCCTGGTTATATCGTCGAAGGACTACGATAAACTGATATGAGTATGTATAATATGACTAGGTTAAAAATGTTTTGTTTACATTCATTAGTACCTTCAATTTTTTTTTCAATTTTTTTTTTTTTCTTTGTAAATAATATGTTGACAAGAATATGCAAAAACTTACATATATTTCTTATTCTATACATCAATTCGAAGCTTTACATAATTGATTTTCAATAATTTACTAAACTAAGCATCAAAATTAACGGCCTACTCCTAGCGAGCATGACCTGCCATTTCCAGACTCCTTGTCCGATTCACTCGAAATTTGCACCAGCGCTAGTCCAAAGTGTTTCCAACTTGGGTCCAAAGCTGCTTTTCTGTATCTTCAAGAGTTGCGATGTAGCACTCCGAAAACCAATCCCCTGCACAGGAAACACAACACTGTTTCCGAATCGTTTTTACGGTTCAGGGATGGCAGCGAAGGGGTTGAATAGGCAAGGTTCAATAGGGTGTGTGGTTCAGCAGTGGAGTAAATCATCTGGCTCGACCAGAAGTTGGTCAAACATTTTTTGGGCCCAAAATCGGTGTTGGGACGCGATGCCATGGACCTGTGACTTTGATTCTACGCAGAGGGTTGGTTTTCGCAGTGCCACATCGCGACCCTCGGAGATACAGAAAAGCGGCTTTGGGCCAGAGTTGAAAACACTTTGGACTAGCCCTGGTACAAATTCCAAGTGAATCGGACTAGGCGTCTGGAAATTGCAGGTCATGCTACGGGTGGACCGGTAATTTTGATGCGTAATTTATATATAATCATTAAAAAATATGCCAAAACGATCAGGTACGATTTTCAGCAACATGTATTATGTTTCTACTAATGATTAGACATGATTCTGCCCGTTTCGTTTTTCTCGATATTTTACCTTGAATTAAACTTGCTTCGTGCACGCCGTGTGGTGCACAATGTACTATTAATAAAACACATATTAATAAAATATGAATTAAATTAAATTTAAATTAGTATTTAATAAAATTTTATATATGACTAAACTTCGTTTATTTTCCGGCAATCTAAATTATGAATATGTAATAGAATTAGGGCTGGCAATAATCGATTTTCGAATAGCTGTTGAAAAGTCGAAAACCGAAATCGGTTTTACCGAAAAATCGAATATTTCGGTTTTCGGATTTTCGAGATTTCGAGTTTTCGGTTTTTCGAAATTTCGGTTCCCGGAATTTCGGTTTTTGGTAGTGATTACTCGATTTCTGATGTTTTTTAATTATGTGCCTATCCGTTCGGAGATTCGCTTAGTCAGGTAAATTACTAAATTCACCCAGTCTCCAGACCTTACCACCTACGATTTGACCCGTGAATTTTTATGTTGGTATCCTAACCCTAAAACATTTCGGACTTACCCTTTTGAGTTACGATTTTTCATCATAAAAAACTATTAGGACCATTTCGTAAGTCCTGAAATAGTATATTGTGTAACAAGGGATGAAACAAGATGAATGCAGGCCAGGGTGAAGTTGTCTGCCCGAAGCCGAAGGCGAGATGAGCATACTTGAAATTTTTCGTGTGTGGTAAAACCACACACGAAATTCGATCGTTACCAACCAAAATTTATCGATTCATACTTCAAATTTGACCATAAATGAAATCGCGAGTCGACAAAAGTTCAATTTTCGGTCATGAGACTTGAGATCAACTAAAATAACTCGGAAAAGGTTGAATATCATCGCTATTCTGCGGGTTCGCCGGGAGATGACCGAAAGTCTAAACGCGAATGAGCTAAGTTAATGATTTCAAAAGTAATAATGATGTGAGGAGGACGACTTTTGCAATGACCCAATTAAAAGTCTGAAAAGAATAAAATTTTGTCAACTTCTATTCCCCCCCCCCCCCCCCCCCCCCCCCCCCCCCCGATTCACAAACTGTTCCACACACGGGAAATTGATAACTTGCCGGCGCTGTTTCATCCCGTGTCACACACTGTGTTTTTCATGACATTTGCTCTGGAACTGCAACTGTCAATTTCAATAGTCTGAAATCTGCAACAGGGCAGTTATTTTTCTTTGCAATCCCAAGGGATTGAAAAACACCAATTCACACCGCTGATTCATTGAATTCGCGATTTGACACCTTTTCACGGCATCAGCCTGAAATCAGCCTCTTTCAACTGACAAAACAGGCAACGAAACTTGCAGTTTCGGAGCAGATGTTATGCAAAATTAAAAAAATTCATCACGTAACAGCCCGCTGCTTTTAAAAATGCTGAAAGTAGGTCTCTTCTCGTGAGAAAGAAATTGACACTTTCTTATTTTCTATCCCTGTATTGGAAATTTTCTTTGCAATCACATTCTCACTATCATCGTTTCATATACAAGACGATAATATTTGAAAAATAAAAATTCGTCCCAACAAAAAGAATTTAATGTTTTTTTTTTTTTTATTAAAAATTTCAATATCTCTCAGTGAACAAAGTCTCAGTTTTTATGTTTTCAACATTTCAGTGTGTTCATTCACGTCACACATAAAAATGATTAACGAGAACCGAAACTTCGAAAACCGTAGTTGCGAAAAATCGAAAATTCGAAAATCCGAAAATCGAACTATTCGACTTTTCGGTAAAACCGATTTTGACTCAGCGGTTTTTGACATTTAAACCGAAAATCGAAAATCGATTTCAGTCGACTTGTCGGTTTTTGAAAAAAGTCGACTTTAATTGCCAGCCCTAAATAGAATCATACTTATTTATAATCAATATTTATTAATATGAAGTACCGGATCGAAAGAAATCCAAATACTTTTTTTTAATGCTGGTAAATAAAAACTTCTCTCAGTGTAGGTACCGCAGCACTCCGAAATGCAATAACAAGCTGGAGTGCTCGAAATACTAAATTTATTCCTAAACTTTTCTTTGTTCTAAAAACAACTTCTGTAAGGCAGCTATAACATAACAAATGTGCCTATAACGAAGAAAGCCAATACTCAACAATTATTGTCGATCTTTAGTTACTGATAGTCCGATAGTAACGATCCGATCATTAGTTACCGATAGTCTGATGGCAACGATCCGATTATTAGTTACCGATAGTCCGATGGTAACGATCCGATCATTAGTTACCGATAGTCTGATGGCTGCAATTTTCCTGCAATTTTCCGTCTTGCGATGGCGCCACTAACGATTCGCTTTCGGATCATGGTAACGATTACCGATCTTTTTTTCTTACCGACAATCGATCCAAGATGGCTGAAATATCTAATTCTTAGCTAATATGTACGAATTATACTAGCTGAAAATGCTCGAAGAGTGACAGGGTGTTATATATATGCAATCAATGACTCGAATTATCTGATAATATATATGTGTTTTTATTTTTTTTATGTCTTAAGTCTAACCTATATTCTAAAATGACAATTTTCTTAAAAAACTAACTTAAACCATATTTCTTAAGTCTAACCTATTTTAAGTAACAATTTTCTTAAAAATTAACTTAAATAATAGTTTGTGTATACACCTCATCTTCCACCTTCTTTTCCTCCGCCTCCTCTACCTTTTTCTCCTCCTCCTCATTCACCTTTTCCTCATCATTAACCTCCGCCTGATTCACCTTCCCTCCACATTCACCTCCTCCTCCTCCTCCTCATTCACCTTCTCCTCATCATTAACCTCCGCCTCATTCACCTTTTCCTCCCCATTCATATCTTCCTCCTCTACCCTCTTCTTCTCCTCCTCCTTCCTCCTCTCCTCCTCCTTACGATCGGCCTCCACTCCCCAATCCTTCTCCAGCTGCGGCTCATCCACAGGGTTCTCGAGTGGCTTTATCTCCACCCACATTGGGAAACCATCGTCATAATAAAACTCCACCCAGCGCACCTCATCGTCCAGAGTCTCATACCCATCATCTCTGCCATCGTCTTCCCACCCTTGCCAGAACTCGTCATCAAAGATTTGATCATCCATTTCTGCAATATGAATTATCAATCACAAAATATACCCATCATGAAAACTATGATATCAAAGAATAACGAGACTTACTTCTTGCTTTCGATTTGGTGGTTGAGATTTGTATGTAATTTTTCTTCTTTCGACTGGTTGCGGATTGTGTAAAACCCGATGCAAACTCGCACTTTTATACCCAACTAGAAACCCAAAATACGCCCCAATATTGGAGGGGCTGATCAATTGCAAACTCGGAAAATATTTTTTTCGTACGGAGGTACCAAAGATGCCAGCCCCCAGGTGCAAAAAAAACCCTTGATCAATGGTTAGAAACGCTTGAATTTTCATGGTATTTTGAAGGTGGAGGGATGGGGGTGTGTGCATATAAAATCCCCGAACCCTAGGGCGGGTGTGAGCAATCGTCTAGTGCCAGTTTGACCGTGAAATTCTACGGAGAGAAAAAAAAAATGGACAACGCTATGTATATGAATCTCGTTGAGATGATGGAGGACGCGTACAAGTTACTGTGTACACTACCACCAAAACAGGCAAATGAAGATATTTTTATTCACTGGCGTGACATTGCACATCAAAATATCCGATTCTCGAACAATATTTTAACGCAATCTAAACCGAGTGTGAGTGAAAAACAACGATTACAGCATATAATTTCACTCCCTCAATCGTGGGCGGTGAAATTTGAACGACATCGTGCGACTATTGTTGGTGGTAATATCGGCGATGATATTCATAATCGCGTTCGATGGGATGACATGGAGAGCGCTTTCAAGTGTCGCATACGCACCGGAGCTGTGACAAATCTTCAACATAAAGATAACGCGAAGAAGGAAGTATTGAGGTGAATGTGGGGGTTTCATGCAAATTTGAGAACGTCAAAAACGATGAGATCAGTCTGGAAGTAAAGAACTTCAACACGCGCAACGCTACGATTCTTCCGTCGATGGATCTGAAAACCTGGTTTACTGATAATGTAACGAATCCTCTGCTAACTATGGTGGAGGATTTCGAACAACGAGATTCTGGTTGGAGTATGATTGAGATCATAAATGCTGTGATCTGCATCAACCGATACGAGCCTCTTCGCGGTGGACTCTCAACATTCACACAGCTACCCGAGGATATTCAGCCAAAGAAAGCGGTGGTCAACGTGCAGAACGACGATGATCGATGTTTGCTGTGGTCTGTTGCCGCAGCCCTCCACCCCGTACACGGCCACGCAACCAGAACACACAGCTATCGACGGTACATATCGGAGCTAGATTGTACAGGTATAAAATTCCCCGCAACCCTGCGTAGCGTAGAAAAACTTGAAAAATCGAATAATTTAAGAATCAATGTATACGGAATTGAAAAAGAAGCTTCCTCAAATTCAGAATCAAAACAGAGCATTATCACGCCTCTTTATCTCAGTAAAAATTCAACAAATCTCGATAAAAAGACAATTCACCTACTTGTGATTGAGTGTAACATTGAAATAGATGGCGATGATAATGATCACGATGATGACGGTGAAGCTAACTTGAATAACTTCAAAGCCAGATTTCACTTTGCTTGGATTAGGAATCTATCACGTTTGGTTAGCAAACAATTATCGAACCATGATGGTGAACAATTTTTGTGTGATAGATGCTTGTGTCACTTTAGTGTACACAGCGCGTATGATGGTCACAGGCAAGATTGCGTGGGAATGAATAGCATCCGAATGGAATTTCCAGAGAAAAAAAACTTGGAATTTTCAAATTTTCAAAATAAGGGAACTGTGCCATTCGTGGTTTACGCGGATCTCGAGTGTATATTGAAACCGGTTGCAAATGAATCTCAAGAGCATATTCCACACAGTGTCGCCTATTATGTACATTGCTCATATGATGAGACATTATCGAGATATGAGAACAAACGTGGACCTGATTGTGTTGAATGGTTCATCGAACAGCTTCGCGAACTATCAATTGAAGTAGAGTCGCGCATAAAAAATATAATTCCAATTGAATCTCTGAATCAGATACAACGCGACCGTCATATGCGCGCAAAAAATTGCTACATCTGTGAAAGACGATTTTCACCGAAAGAAAAAAAAATGTTACGATCACTGTCATTTCACGGGTAAATATCGCGGCCCCGCCCATAATCGGTGGAACTTGAATTTCAGAGAGAAACACGCGATTCCGGTGGTGTTTCATGATTTGTCGGGCTATGATTCGCATTTCTCAATTGAATCTTTAGCTTCAAATTTTTCGGGTGGAATCACGCTATTGCCCATTAATAAGGAAAAGTATATATCATTTATCAAGAGGGTTGACGGCACCATGATGAGCTTGAGATTCATAGATTCGCTTCGATTTATGGCTAGCAGCATTGACAAATTGGCGTCATACGTGTGCGATGCGGATAAAAAAATAACTCGAAAATTTTACATCGATCAGGGAAAATTCGAGTTGATGATTTGCAAAGGTGTATTCCCCTACGAATACATCGATTCTTGGGAAAAACTTGACGAGCCGGAATTACCCATTGAAAAATATTTTTATTCGAGACTAAGCGATTCCCATATTTCCAATGAAGATTATGAACATGCTAAAAATGTTTGGACCAAGTTTGGTCTGAAAACTCTGGGCGAATATTCCGATTTATACCTGAAAACCGATGTACTTTTATTAGCCGATATATTTCAAAATTTTCGTGATAGCTGCTTTAAAACATACAACTTGGATCCTCTGCATTATTACACCGCACCGGGGCTTGCTTTTGATGCAATGTTAAAGCAGACGAAAATTAATCTCCAACTTCTAGACGATCCGGAAATGATATTGTTCATCGAGAAAAGTATAAGGGGTGGTGTGGCACAGTGCTCCAATCGCTATGCCCGAGCAAATAATCGATTTATGGGTGAAGATTTTGATCCAAGCAAAGCGGAATCATATTTAATGTATTTCGATGTAAATAATCTTTATGGTGCAGCTATGAGTGAGCATTAGCCTAATGGGTCGTTCGAGTGGGAAAATGATGCCATTGATGTGATCCCATCCGGATGACGCACCAATCGGTTATATTCTAGAAGTGGATTTAGATTATCCCGTAGAGCTCCATAAACAGCATGCCGACCTACCTCTCTGCCCCGAGCATTTCATACCGCCGGGTAGTAAAATTGGAAAACTTGCTACAACGCTTCTACCCACGGAAAAATATGTTCTGCACTATCGCAATTTGAAACAATGCATTAAATTTGGTTTGAAGCTGGTGAAAGTGCATAGAATTCTAAGGTTCACACAATCACCATGGTTAAAATCATACATGGATCTCAATACAAATATGCGAAAGCAATCGAAAAATTAATTTGAGAAGAATTTCTACAAGCTTATGAACAACGCTGTATTCGGCAAGACCATGGAGAATGTGCGTAACCATAAGACCGTGAAACTAATCACGAAATGGGAGGGTAGGAGCGGTGCACGTGCTCTTATTGCACGGCCAACATTTCGTAGCTGCACCATATTTGATGAAGATATGCCCGAGTCGAAATTTTAGCCCTCCTTTGAATGCTCCTGAACCTATTTCTTTTGTATCGCGCAAGCCGCCACCCTCCGTTGAACCTACCAGGCCCTATTTGCAAAATTCAGTGTTGTCGGTGAACCTCCTTTCACTCCACTTCACCCTCCGATGGCCCTCCTAGACCTCTTTCAGATCGCAAATATCTCGCGGACATGAACCTACGTAGCCTTATTTGAATCCGAAGACCCCTGTCTTCACCCTACGTAGCCTCCTTTGGATCCAAAGTCTCCTACTCTGACCCTACATAGCCTACTTTGGATCCAATGCTGGCCAAGAACAATAGGACCAAAAACTTTGGATCCAAATGAGGCTATGTAGGGTCAAGGCAGGAGACTGAATTCAAAGGAGGTTACGTAGGGTCAATGCAGTAATCTGGATTCTGGGATATGTTTTTTTGTAACTCTACTAGTTCTTTCAACTCCGGTTCTTAGTTTATTATATCCATAACTCTGTGGTTCACACGAAAATACGTAATCCACAGATTCGTAAGCGTGCGCCCAACGCTCAAGCCTTGACAACTCAAAGGCCCCTATCAGGATCAGTTGTGGATCCCACAATAATAGGTGTCTATATCATTGCTCAATCGGTTCACCGGATTTGTAAAATATGGAATATATAGGTACACTGTCAGAGAAAAAAAATGTTCCAGGAGATCCACTAAAAGTTTTACGGTAATTTCAACACTGTTTTTAGTTCATACGACGGAAGTGGAATTTTCCACTTCAAGTAAATTTACGTTTTAAATAAAAAAAAGTGTCGAAATGAACATATACATTTTTGTGGACCTCCTGGACCATTTTTTTTTTTTTTATAACGAATTGTCATATTTCATTCGGATAAACAGATAACCGCGTAAACGAAAAATGCATAATATAATATTTAGTAATTAATGGTAATAATATATGCAAGAACTTCAATCTAGTCAAATTTCAAATGCCAATACTCAAATGCCAAATTTTGATAACATTGAAATATTTCGAGTTATAACTTGACACTTTGATGGGCCTCGAACAAGTAGTAGAGTATTGAATCTAATGCCATATGATAGTTTAGCGTAGTGGTTAGGGCGTGCGACTAGTAACCGAGCGGACGTGGGTTCAAATCCCGGCGGGGACGAAAAATGCGGCGATCTTTTCAGTGCGTGCATAATGCGATTTTAACAACATAATAATGCGTAGGTTGGGTCATCTGACAATAATAACCGTCAAATATCGTATTTTTTTTTTTTTTTTTTTCTACTATTATTAATTAATAATTTTCTGCCTCGCTAGCGCCCGGTTGAAATTTCTGCTGAAGAAGGAGGGTCTGTAGGGTCTACGCGAGATTCGATTCAGGCCGAGAGGAGGCTCTGTAGGCCCTACGAGCGATTCGGTTCAGGCCGAAAGAAGGGTCTGTAGGGTCTACGCAAGATCGATTTAGGCCGAAAGCAGGGTCTGTAGGGTTGGTGTAACATCTGCAATAGGCCCAAAGGAGAGTCCGGAGGATTCGTTTGTACCCTCCATAACCTCCTTTGAATCCAAATGTTCAGTTTCTGCCACTTTTGTAGGTTCAAGTGGAGTCTAACATTAAACGTACCGAACCTCCTTTGACTCCTCGATACTCCCAAGATTTGACAACTCTCGACGAGACCACGAGGTTTGAAGGAGGTTCAAAGCAGGCCTAAAATTTCGACTCGGGTGGTCAGCGCCGGCGACTTTCATATGGAGTGTATGGAGAACTCCATACCCAGGACAATTCTGGGTATGGAATTCCACACCCAGAATTATGTAGGTGTGGAAAGGAAAAATCATGTTTTTCAAATATTTTTATTACTGATTGCGCCTTGCGCGTCGATAAAATGGTATATTGTGCAAGTGATGAAGAACAGCGGGAGGAAATGTTAATTTCCTTCGGTACTCACGTTCGAAACACGTGATTTCCCCCACGCCCGACAAGTATGAAAGAAGGCTCATTTCATGCCCGTGTTATGAAAAAGTAAGGACCCTTCAAGCAAATTTTGCGTATACCATAGTTGCATTTCTTACCGTTCGCCGCTGCGTACTCCCCTCTTGCCCGATACCCGCCATACTGCGGTCCCTTTTAAGCTCAACCTTGATAGTGGTTTCGTGTCTGTATGTTACAATATTGCGGCTGAATAACTTAGCGACACTCTATGTCCATGCGGACTCAACTGCGGAATACGACCGGTCAACACTTATAGACAAGTTCATTGAGAGAAATAAGGTACGCCGTACCGCATTCGTTTTGTCTCAATCACGGAGTAGAATAAGGAGTGCAGACTTGGGAACTAAAAATGACCCCGCTTTTCGGAACACTAATTTGATTCGGAACACGATTTGAGCGCTACGGCCAGAGAATTCCGAAAGTTGCCGAAACAAAAGCTATGAACAGCGCATGCGAATTTCTGAAATTCGGTGTGACATATGAAAGTGTTTCAGCAACCATCTCACTTTTTTTAACGTTTTCTTTCAGAAAACGCTTGAAAACAGTAAGAAGGAAAAATCTCCCTATTCCGACTTCAAGCTTAAAAATTTTTAGATCCGACCCACGATTTTTCAGAATTTTTTCAGATTTTTAAACTGTATCGATCAATATACTCGTTTTCAAAAATTGCAGAACATTCAAATTATGTCGGAAAAATCCAAAATAAAAATTGAGTGCTTTTTAATGTGGAAAGAGTCATATGAAAACTCGCGGGCCCAATCCGAGAGGTCAAGGGTCAGACCCAGGTTGATTTGAGATGGAATACCCCATATTTAACCTGCAATGTCGAGATTATTGCGCGAAAGAGAAAAATGTTCACTTACAGTCCGCGGTATAAAAAAACGACCCTTTTTTTTCATTTCTTTCCCAGTAAACTAAAAAGAATTGGAAGTGAATTGAAAATGATTCATCGCCCCATCTTCCGATCCCGTTTTGCCCGGAACTCGAATTGGGTATCGCACATTTCTATTCTCGAATCCTTCCGAATTCTGTTCAACGAATTCATTCGCGTCTCACATAATCGAACGAATGCGTCTATTTGTTTCAATTCGCAAATCGGAATTGAATATAAGACCTTGTCTATTCTCATAAACTGTCCACAGTTACGCTAGGTTAAGAATTCCGATGAATTCCACACCGGGAATTCATCGCAGAGGGTTAGCGAATCGAATGAATGCGACTAGGGAGTAAGGCACGATCTGATCCGTCTGAATTCTGTTCTGGGGATTTGATGGGAAACATTTTAATTTGCATGAATCAGTTCTTGATGTGAATTCGAAATAATTACAATCGAAAAATACACTTTCCGTAATTTCTATCCAAAAGAATTCCAGTGCACAAGTACTATAGATTAATGTGTTTGAATTCGTAACTACCCGAGTTGAAATTTTTCTCCTCCTTTCGACCTGTAACTCCTACCGATTAGGAGGTTGTACAGGGTCACTGGAGGTTTACTTTCAATGTAAAATGAACTCCTACTTTGCGCCTAAAACAGTCAGATATCGGACAATTTGCCACTTTTAGGCTCAAAATAGGAGTTCCCGAGAACCTCGTAGAACCCTCCAGACCCTAGACATTCGTGATCATGGATTTATGTGGTAAATATCAAAATTCAAAACGTCTAAGATATTATTACATACGTATAAACATGTTTGACAGCCTTTCATTGGACAAGTGCTACGATATAATTAAAAAAATATAAAATCAGAGAAAACTTTTTCAAATTACACATTATCGAATATCGATGTAATGGATGATTGAAAAAAGTTTAATTACGCATTACAAATGTTATGTGTAATTGGAAAAAGTTCAATTGCACATTATTAAAATTATCCGTAATTAAATGGGTAATTCAATTGGAAAAGTATTTATTGACTTCCAACCCTGATTAGAACATAGCGGTTCAAAGTAGGGGTTCCAGGTTGAACAGTACTAAATGAGGTTGAGTAGGCTCTGGAGAATCAAAATAGGAGTACAATTTCTACTGCGAGTAGAACTCCGCGGGTCAAAATAGGCGCTATAGGTTGGGCAGTATCAAAATAGGTTGATTTGAGTGCTCAGAGCAGGTAAATAGGAGAAAAATTTCGACTCGGGTAAGAATTACATAGACATTGATTCGTATTCGTCTAATATATTCATCTAACTGTGCATAATTGCAAACGAGATTTTCATTCAATATTGCAGCAATATTGCAGCTGCAACGAACATTGCGAATGAAAATAATAAAATACCTAATCCTCAATCTATAGAAAGAAGAGTAACAGTTTTCTGTAGATTTTCGTCTAAGGTTGTGAATTTTCTTGAATATAAGTGGGAATGTATAGCATTGGAGAAAATGCAGAAATATCGTCTCGTACATTTCCGTAGGTATCCGAAGATTTTGACGTCGCGATAAATAGCACAAGTTAAAGTTGATATAAATGTGCGAAACTCAGAACCATACGATAGCGTTATATTTTGGGAAAGTGTTATATTAGTATACAAGAGATCATTGGAGCTAGGCGAATACGGGATTACGCGGGATCAAGTAAGTTAAGCAACGGTATACAGGGTCGACACTTGGATGGGTGACCGTTGGAGAATTTGATGCAATTATTAAACTGTGAGTTTTCTTTATTCATCCTCTTCCCGGCCATCAATTTTTTTTGCAATCTTTCTGCAACATCGCCAATATTGCGGTGCAACACTGCAGTAATGCTGCAGGAATATTACGGTGCCGTCTGGGATGGTGAAAATGTAAATACGATACGTCATATTTGGAATTCAAACGAATAGACTTTGAAAGTAACCTTATGCGTAGTAATTACAATACTCGAATAGAAAAACGGGATTCATTCGAATTGAAAATGTTCAATTCTTTTCAATTCTTTTTAGTTTACTGGGTTGTGCCTGATCTACAACCGTGAGCAATAAAGGACGGCATTTCAACTGATTTTCATTTGATCTTTACTAAATGTAATTTGACGTATTCTTTCAAACCTCCGTGTTTCAAACCACAGATGATATATTTTGCAAACTACGGAGTTTCCAAACCATTCAAACTTCCTTCTTCTTCCCCGCCTACCGCCCGCGCGCGTTGCTGCAGGTATTTCGCGTGTTTTCCACCAGTATTGCTAGTATCGCATTCAGCTAGCGCTGTTTAGCGCTTAGCGCGTCGAAAACTGGGGCCACTTTTACGGGCTTTTATAGCTTGAGTCTGCAGTGTGCACTCCTTATTATACTCCGTGGTCTCAATAAATGGAATAAAAATTGAAAAATGTGTAAACCCCCCCCCCCGTTCAGTTGAGTCACTCCATACCCGAAAATTTTGCAAGTCGCCGGCGCTGCCTACAGGCAGGGGTTAATGGCACTTTAAAAAAAAAAAAAAAAAAATAGCATAATTCTTTTTAGGCTCTAAACTAATGATGTGACCCATACCCAAGTAGAAAAAGTCAATTCGGGAAATAACGGACACCCTAATGGACATGTAAGATCATATATGAGCATGTCTGAACATATCCGAACATATCTGAGCATATCCGAACATGTCTGAGCATTTGTGAATATATCTGAGTACATTATATAAGCTAAATGAGCATTAAAAAGTAAAAGTATTGTGACTTTGTAGGAACGACACTTCTTCAAATTAGGCAAAAAAAATCACGGCACTTTTGCATGTTATCGAGTTTGATGTTACGTAGTGCTGACATGTGGGTTATGCAATTATTGAATAATTGAATTTTTGCCTAATTTGATCATTTGTTATGTTGAATAAAAGAAAAATAATAATAATAAAACACACGATTCTCATGGGATACCCCATTTATAATTCTTTTATTTTTCACTGAAAAGAAGATGAATCTCACTGAATAATCGAGAATATGAATTTTTGGCCCACGATTAACCATGAAAGAAAATTTAGTATGAAATATAGTGAATGAGGATGTTTTTGAATCATTTGAAAATTCCTTCTCGAATAGGGAGACTAGGGGAACAAAATAAAAATCTGGAAAAATTAGGGAATTTTTTTAAAATTATTTAGAGCTGATTTGGGGGGATCCAACATGAATTTTTTTTTTTTTTTTACCCCATCTAAGGACCACCTTATATGGAGCGTTTCACGTCAAACCGACCACCCCAATTTTGTGAGTTACTTTGATGAAATCAAAACAATAACAGCATATCAATCGACGATATTTTTGCATGGTCTTGATCGGAAATTGTATAGTCATTATTGTTGAACACACAGGCATATGATGGATAGTTTTAATGAGTTATAATTGGCGACAATCTCAGTCCTGTGAAACGCAGAGAGGAAATTCGAAGACCTAGAATATCTGAATCGTATTTCCGTGAGTTCGATAATTCTATTTGAAGGCTTCATTGCATCATATACACGACAATATATGGGCATATACAATCATACATGATCATATATGATCATATGATCATATATGATCATAGGTTGTCATGTATAGTTCAGATTGGGCAATTATTAGTATGGTCAGATACGAGTGTATATGCTCATTTATGATCGTTTATAACCACACACGGTCATACATGGACATGTATGAGTACATATGGGCATGTATAAGTTTGATTATTAGCGCAGGTTACTAACTGAAATGACCGCACATGATCATGTATGAGCGCGTAACATCATATATGGCCATGTATGATCATATATGATGCACGTGATTAGACATGATCATGTCAGGGCAAAATTCATATCTGAACAGATATGATCGAGTATGAGCATATCCTATCATATATGATCATATATACTTTTGATACATGATCATACATAACCATACATGGAACTTTTTTTCCCGGGTATGGGCAGGTCCACCAATTATCTGAAAACGATCCGGGATCAAAATTTCGATTTGTCTGCAATTTTGATATCTCATAGTGTGTATTGAGATGTAAGATCCACCAAGTATTATACCTTTAAATCGTACCGTTCAGGAGAGACGCGTTGATTAGTCTCCCAACTTTGAGTACCTACACTGAGAGAATTTTATAGTAAATACTACTATCGCATGATTGTAAAAACACAAAAACAACCGATTGTAATAGCCGAAGTAATAGCGATTATCGGCGATGATTGAATTCAACACCCTGATGATAATATTTACCATCTGTATAAAAAAATTGACCACTCAGATGGTAATGGTTACCATCTCTTATGTTATTATGAACTATACAATGCCATTCCATAATCTACAATTCTAAGATCGTACACGCTATCATAAAATTCTCTCAGTGTACATTGACCTTTACATTCCAATTTTTATCCCATCTCTATCGCGAAAAAGAGAATTTGATCAACCGTGTTTTTCATGTAAAAATGTTTGATCTTTCCGAATATGGAATTTGTTTCAAGTTAGATTCTCAAAAACCATTCAAAAAATACCACGTAAAATCACCAAGATTTAAGTCGAGTGTGTGCCTCTAATATTTATATTTTAGTTGTTTCAAGTCGAGAAAAAATAATTTCATGAATCGATAGATTTGATGAATTTGAACGGATAATATGCCGGATCCAGTGCTCCCGCGTACATGGCCGCGCGCGACGTCTCGCACGGATCAATCGCTTTTTAAACACAGTTTCCATCGAAGTTCCATTTTGAAATGTACAGATTTTGTAGAGAATGAATCAAGGAACACGCTTGTTTTTTTCTTCAGAATATTCGAACGGGACATTCATCTCGAAAATCGCGTTTGAAAAATACAATTGTTTATAACAAATAGAAAATTGTTTATTGTATAGACTTCAAATTGATAGCACAAAAGTATAATTCAAGAGCTTCAAAATGAGTTTTTGCTGCCCTCTGTACGACTAAGGGAACCGGGGATATCAACGTTTGAAGGAGAGCGCGATTCCGATTTTTGGTGGTTTTTTTCGAAAATTCAACCCCTTGTAGCTTCTAAGCCTTTCGAGTGAAAAACAAACAGAAATGTTTCATCCATTCATTTTACCCAGGGAACATGTGAAAAAAATTACGACAATTTTCAAGCACGTGCGGTCAAATAGGTGTCCCGCTTGACGTGGAATGACTCATATATGCGTGAGGGTGTGTGTCTGAGTATCCAAGTGTTCTTACTTCGCAACAATCCTAATTCCAAATCTTTTTCGTAATTTCTCAAGATTCTCGACGAGACTCGAGACGAGATGAGAAATTCGTTTCGAGATCTCTTAAAGATGAGACGAGAAATTCCTCGTCTCGTCTCGATTCTCGGCGAGAATTTCTCGTCTCGACGGCATCACTAGCAAGAATGCGTTTGGTTACAAATTCTGCTCCAGGATTTAGGGAAACGACAGCTCGAGCCTACACTGATGTATGAAAGCAGTCAATCTTGCCTAAAACTGATTGAAAATAGAAAGTTCAAGAATCGAACAAAGCATATCGCTACAAAATACCATCATGTTCGAGAACTGATGAAAAGAAAAATCATCAAACTACAATGGTGTTCTGCTGAACACATGACCCGAGAAAATAGTATATTACTCACCTAGGGAGGGAAAGTAGGCTGACCCAAACTGCGTGTGAGATTGACAAAAACGCAGTTTGGGATCACACAAGGGAGCGAAAGTCGTACTTTCCGTGCAGGTGTGGTGAAAAATATTTTAGATCTAACTGGATCAAATTATATCTAATTTGATCTAATTTGATCCACTCAGATCTAAATTATGGGAAAAATTAGATCTGCTTGGATCTCGGAAGATCTATCTATTTCTACGTAAACCTGCTTAGATCTAAGAAAAAATTTCATAGGTCTGTGCGTATCAGATCTAAGCAAATCCAGTCAGATCTGAAGCGATCTAAGAAGACATCACTACGTCTGCTTAGATCTACTTAGTTCTAATGTTATATCTAATTAGATCGCGTTAGATCATTTTAGATCTCATGAGATCACAACATTGAATCTGCTTATGTCTTGCGTGGATCTAGTTAGATGTAAACAGATCCAAATGAATCTGACCAGATCTAATTACA
This sequence comes from Tenthredo mesomela, assembly GCA_943736025.1. Classification (NCBI taxonomy): domain Eukaryota; kingdom Metazoa; phylum Arthropoda; class Insecta; order Hymenoptera; family Tenthredinidae; genus Tenthredo; species Tenthredo mesomela. Next base: position 18,334,310 of record OX031018.1, on the reverse strand, counting down.
TCTCATCGGCTACGGCCATTAATAGGAGTTGAGCCAGAGGTTTTGAAAAAAAAATTGCATCTCATCAGGTGTGGTTAGATCTAGTCAGATCATCACATTAAAACTAGGTATTGGGATCAAACATGTTACCATCGTATTAGTAGGGCCGCAATCCTAAAAAGCTGCACTTAGTGAAAAAAGTATAAAATTAGGTATGATGTTAGATTAGATCCTAAAGAACCTAATTCAAAGCAGGGCCAAATGACAATGGCGACCGATTTCAAAATGGCGGCTTTTAGGTTGAAAGCACAAAAATAGCTGTATCTTCTAATCCATCAATCCAAAAGCAAGTTTTTTTTAACAGAAGTGATCATTCAACTGAGTCACACAACAATGCATGGATGTGTATTTTCGAAATTTTCGACAATACGGACCGTACGAATGGTTGGATCTTGTTCCTCAGATTAGAAAAAAAAAAACAGTAGTTAATAGTTCGGCATCGAGATAAGTGTTTTTTTTTTTACACAAGTTGTCTTTCAGAGTGAACGGAACAATGTGTTTTGGGAATGAATTTTCGTTTCATTAATATTTTGATAGCACTTAAAAAAAAAAATAAATAAATAAAAAAAAAGTAAAATAAAAAATGTAAAGATAAAAAAAAATTTACAAGAAAAAAAAATTGAAAAAAAAAATATATATTGTAAAATAAATTATAAGTAAATTCCCACGGAAAAAAAATATTTACTGAGAATATTTAATATAATGATAAAGAAAGGAAATGATGTTTTTCAACAGAAAAAAAACAAAAACTTTTTTTAAGAGCTCATTTAATGGAAATACCAAAAATATGTATACTAGCATTTTCATTTCACTTGTTTCAGTGGTCACGTAAGTATTTTTAAAATGAAAATCGGATATTCCATTTATTAAATAACACTATTTTTCCAATTTTTACTTAAAAGCCGCTATTTTGAAATTGGTCGCCATTGTGATTTGGCCCTGCTTCGAAAACGCGTCTTTGGGACCTATTTTAACATCGTACCGAGTTTCATACTTTTTTCATTGAATGCAGCTTTGTTCGGATATTTCTACGTTCGCGGTCCTACTATATTGAAATATAAATAAATATATATAATAGGGTAGATTTTTTTTTTTGGGACCATTTTTTTTTCTTTGCTCCCGGCCTGAAATTTTGTTGAAAATGCCAAAAAAGAAATTCCCTTCAATTATAAGCCCTTAATATTAAAGTTAAGTACTCGCCCAGAACGTGAGAAAATTTCCCATTTAAATAACATGTAAATTTAGATTTTTTTTTTCAAATTCCTATAACTCAGCGGCATTTTGTGTTATCATATCGCCCAAACTCGGAAATTACTCAGGATTAAGCGCTCTACAAAAGTGCCCATTATATAAAAAATAAAAAAAATTAAATAACAAAAAAACAAGAAATTATTCTTTAAAATTTGATTTCAGTGACCTGTACTACCTCACCGGTGTGAGTTACAGTCATTGGCGTAACCACGGGGGGGCCCGGGGGGGCACGGCCCCCCCTAGAATGTTGAGTGCCCACCCCAGAAAGATGAAAAAAAACGAAATTCTGAATTTCGGATATGTAAATTCGGGTAAAGCGAAGTGAAGGATGGGGCCAGCCCCCCCCCCCCCCCCCCCCCCCCCCCTCCCCCCCAGAGAAAAGTCCTAGTTACGCCAATGGTTACAGTTAAGTCGCCGTGGGCACTTTTGTAGAGCGCTTAATCCTGAGTAATTTCCAAGTTTGGGCGATATGATAACACAAAATGCCGGTGAGTTATAGGAATTTGAAAAAAAAAAATGTAAATTTACATGTTATTTAAATGGGAAATCTTCTCACGTTCTGGGCGAGTACTTAACATTAATATTGAGGGCTTATATTTAGAGAGAATTTCTTGTTTGGCATTTACAACAAAATTTCAGGCCGGGAACAGAGAAAAAAAAAAATAGTCCAAAAAAAAAAAAAACCACCCTAATATATAAGTTTATACAGGCTGAGGCGTTTAAAGTGACCCAGGCAATTTCCTTCCAAACGAAGAAAGATATGAAAAAATGTTTCAGACACCACTTACATGGTTTCAAGGGGGACACAAGATAGTGCTTTCGAATGTTTTCCAAAGTCGAAGTATCAAGGTCATTTGAAGGTCAACTCTGGTCTTTCAAATCGAATGGTGTATTTTTTTTACAGAAATCGGAAGAGCATTCAATTCCAGTTCTAAAAGTACTCGCATACTTATGTCTTAAATTCAAGGGACATGGGATATTCATTGAAAAAGAAAACTGAAGCGACATGGATTGTTTCTCTCGGGGTATCGTCCCGCGTATAAAATGCACGCTGCACAGGCGTTTTTTTTTTTTTTTTTTAGTTTGTAAAGAAGTACTGACGATCCGCGAGAATATGCGCCAAAGAATCATCGATACCTGTGTCAGTGTCAAGGAAGAAACTCTGATAACCGTTCAACGTTCTTTTATTGGACGCTATCAGAAGTGTAGTGACACAAATGGCCATCACTTCGAACATTTGCTGTCGAAGTTTAATAAAAGAATCGTGTCCGCGCAATGTCTACGCCCTTGATTTCAGGTAATGCACAGAATCGATTTATTTTTCGTTTTCAATGAATATCCTATGATCCCTTGAATTTAAGACATAAGCATACGAGTATTTTTAGAACTGGAATTGAATGCTCTTCCGATTTCTGTAAAAAAAAATAGACCATTCCATTTGAAAAACCAGAGTTGACCTTTAAACGACCTTGATACTTCGACTTTGGAAAACCTTCGAAAGCACTATCTTGTGTCCCCCTTAAAACCATGTAAGTGATGTCTGAAACATTTTTTCATATTTCTCTTCGTTTGGAAGAAAATTGCCTGGGTCACTTTAAATGCCTCACCCTGTATAATCAAATGAAGCTATATAAAATTTTATATAATAGCGTATCGCATGGCTTTATATATTACTATATAAAATATAAAACTATATATTGTTATATATAAAAATATATAATGAATAGTGTCATTTAATTATATAGTTTTTTGTAATTACATATAAATATTTTTGCAACACCTGCTACGAAAGTTTGATTTTCGAGGCCTGTGTGGCGAGCGCAAAATACCTTATTTCCGAGGGGTGATGGAAAGAAGAGTTGGCGCATGCGCACACCGCAAATACTCTACTTTGCGCACTAGTGCTTTTGTCGCGCATGCGCACATCGCGAATACTCTACTTTGCGCACTAGTGCTTTTTTCGTGCACTTTTTCATGGCGGTGGACAGTCGCGATGTGAGGTTATATTGATTAATCAATCTGTCTCTCAAATCAAACTTTCTTCGCAGGGAGTTACAAAAAATATCGTGTGATACAAGTGCGGATAGGCAATATCTGTCTCGTGTCATTACAGCACTCGCCTTCGGCTCGTGCTTCAAACGACACTCGTCGGATATTGCCTACTTTCCGCACTTGTATCACAATATACTATTATAGTATATAAACCCGAATGGTGACAGATAATCGATGATTGTTAAGTCTCTTTTAATTGAGTGTATATTTTTTCTCTTTCGACACAAAAATGTGCACTTTGTAAATAGATGCATTCAATAAATATTACAATTCGGCACGGTGCTCCTCAAGCAAGGAAAAGTGGACCAAAAATGGATCCAAAATCGGCTGACGCAGAAAGTTTCTATATTTTTTGTAGACTAAGAAAATGTTAAGCTGAAAATCCGAGCTGATCGGTTTCGCAAGTTATGGCCGTTTTGGTATTTATAACGCGCACGTTCATGAAAAGCAAGGTAGAACACTTTACTACGCACATGCAATCGACCTCTTGATCCCAATATGAGAAAATTAAGTATGTATTAATGATTTTTCATTGAAAGACTCGTTTTTTTTTTTTCGAAAATTGATTGATGGATTGACTGATTTTTCCACTATTCCCGTTTTTGCAACGTATCGTAATAACAGATTTCCTGATTGAAAATTTGAATAATTTTTAGCGTTCATGATATAATTTTTAAAGCAAGATTGTAGAAACCACTTTTAGCTTGACCCAGGATCAACGACGAGGACGTAGTGATCCCTTCTTTTTTTTTTTTTTTCTACTTTTTTTTTTAATTTTTTTTCTTTCTAACAGAAGATCAGTTAAGGTGGTTCTTCACCCACAGTCCCACCAAACGTGGGTTTCAGAGCAGATTTTGAATACTTCTCGATGGGGAAAAAATCTGAAAAAAAATCAAGCATGTAGAAGATCTTCGGGAGATTGATTTTGCATAATAATAATTCAAGAAAGTTACTAACAAATTGATGGAAAAAAAACTGTTCAAGAAATTAGCCGATGACCCAACTTTTTTTTTAGGTGAAAATTATTTTTCAATTTTTCTGAATATATGTGAATTTTTTCAGAATTTTGTTAAATCTTTGAAAATCGCGTTTTGTCAAGTATGAAAAAACGCAATTTTCAAAGATTTAACAAAATTCTGAAAAAATTCATACGTATTCAGAAAAATTAAAAAATAATTTTCACCTAAAAAAAAAAGTTGGGTCATCGGCTAATTTCTTGAACAGTTTTTTTTTTTCCAACAATTTGTTAATAACTTTTTCGAATTATTATTATGCAAAATCAATCTCCCGAAGATATTCTGCATGCTTGATTTTTTTCTCAGATTTTTTCCCCATCTAGAAGTACTCAAAATCTGCTCTGGAACCCACGTTTGGTGGGACTGTAGGTGAAGAACCACCTTAAGGAGGTTGGCTAGTCAAAAATGACTAGTTTTTTATGAATTGATTACGGCATAGTCGCCACATTGAGTATTCATCGAATTATTATATTCGTAAACTGATGATTACCCTGACATGTCCAGAAACAAAATAATACCCAAATTATGAACAAATGGCTAGATATCAAGAAGTTTTCATTTTAAATTGCTTTGAAACGATAAAAAATCTAGTAGATTAGTGCGATTACAGTCCAGAAAACTATTTCCCACAAATTCACCACAACGGATTATTTTTTCTGTCAATCGGCAATTCAATGTGGTTATTTGTTGATTGAAATCGGTATACGTGCAATCTTGTAAAATCGAATATTCACCGTCACCAACATGATGAAAAAAAAGCCTTAGGCGAATCATAGAGAATAGTTTCCCCAAGAAAATAAGGCACCGTAGACTGTGATCGAACCAATCTACTAGATTTTTCATCGTTTTAAAGCAATTAAAAATAAAATAAAAATAAAAACGAAAAATCGATATCTAGCCATTTGTTCATAATTTGGGTATTATTTTGTTTCTGGACATGTCAAGGAAATCATCGGTTTACGAATATAATAATTCGATGAATACTCAATGTGACGACTATGCCGTAATCAATTTATGAAAAACTAGTCATTTTTTACTAGCCAACCCCTTAATCACTACGTCCTCGTCGTTGATCCTGGGTCAAGCTAAAAGTAGTTTCTACAATCTTGCTTTAAAAATTATATCATGAACGCTAAAAATTATTCAAATTTTCAATTAGGAAATCTGTTGATACGTTGCAAAAACGGGAATAGTGGAGAAGCGGCATTATTCAGAGGCCGGTAATTAACGTATCAATTAATTTCGGAAAAAAAACGAGACTTTCAATGAAAAATCATTAATACATACTTAATTTTCTCATATTGGGATCAACAGGTCGATTGCATGTGCGTAGTAAAGTGTTCTACTCTGCTTTTCATGAACGTTAGCGGTAAGAATAGAAAAACGGCCATAACTTGCGAAACCGATCAGCCAGGATTTTCAGCTTAACATTTTCGCAATCTACAAAAAATATAGAAACTTTCTGCGTTAGCAGATTTTGGATCCATTTTTGGTTCACTTTTCCTTGCTTGAGGACCACCGTGTCGGAAATATTAAGTAAACTTCATCAATTTCAAAACATAACTTTTATATATTTAGAAAAAATTTGTAAAACAAATGAAAAGTCACGCGTTGATTATTGAAGGTATATACTTTATATTTATTATCATAGAGAAAGTCCATATATAATTCAAAACTTAAATCATAGAAGAACGTTTCTTTATGATTGTTTTTATTACCTAATTAATTTTCTGGTTCTAATAAAGGAAATCGAAGTTACCAAATATCAAATAATTTTTAAGATTGTTAAAAAGTTCAAAGTTTCCATAACAGATGTTAGGTGAGTCGGTAGCAGGCAGAATTGGCGAGCACACGGTTCATGGATCGATCCCCGGTCGTGATCAAGTTTTTTTTTAAATGGTTTTCGGGCTATAGAAGATCTTAGTCCAGCGATGATAGAGCCTACAGCTGCTCAAGTTAGGGCCGGGTCTAAAGTATAAGACTAGCAGTGCCCGTGGCAACTCGATTCCCAGTGAAATAAAAATAAATGATTCAATCTAGTGATAAATTTGAGTTACAGTTATTGTCGCCAGAGGTCACCAGGAGTTGTCTTCGTTCAACATACGCTTTCGTTATTTGTGACCAGGACCACCGCTACGTCGGCTTCCTTCTCCGGGTCGACCGCACCGTAGTTTTCGTCCTCCAGGTTTACCGATACGTAGTTTTCGTCCTCCAGGTCGACCGCGCCGTAGTTTCCTTCCTCTAAGTCTACCGCACCGTAGTTTTTGTCCTCCAGGTCGACCGCACTGTAGTTTTGCTCCTCTGGGTCGACCGCACCGTAGTTTCCTTCCTCTAAGTCTACACCGCACCGTAGTTTTTGTCATACAGGAACACCGCTACGTAGTTTTTGTCCTCCAGGTCGACCGCACCGTAATTTTCGTCCTCCTGGTCAACCACACAGTAGTTTCGTCCTTCTAAGTCTAACGCACCGTAGTTCTCGTCCTCCAGGTCCACCGCTGCGTAGTTTTTGTCCTCCAGGTCGACCACACTGTTGTTTTGTTCCTCGTAACTCCATTTTTGGGGGTTAACTCGTATCTCAGAAATTCGCTAAAAAATTAATTGATCAATCAATTGATTCTTGTTTCTGTCCAAGGATTAATCACCTCTAATCTTTATACAGAGAATTATTATAAACTACGGTGCGGTCGAGCTATCGGACGGACACTACGGTGCAATGGACCTAGAGGACGTACAGTAATGTTCATTAATGGTTTCTCAGTGGCTAACTGTTTTTTTCGGACTTTTTCGTAAACGAGACTCCATTTCAGTCGTATTTCATGTGCCGATAGTCGAAATTATAATATTAATAATTATCAACCCTTATAAAAATAATATAATATTATTTTATTCGATTCTATTCGAAAAAGTCCGAAAAAACAGTTAGCCACCGCGAATCCATTAATGAACATTACTGTACACTACGCAGCAGTGGACCCGGAGGACGAGAACTACGGTGCGGTTGACCTGGAGGACGAAAACTACGTAGCGGTGAACCTGGAGGACAAAAACTATGGTGCAGTAGACCTGGAGGACGAAAACTACGTATCGGTAAAGCTGGAGGATGAAAACTACGGTACCGTAAACTTAGAGGGACGAAACTACGGTGCGGTTGACCAGGAGGACAAAAATTACGGTGCGGTCGACCTGGAGGACAAAAACTACGTAGCGGTGAACCTGAAGGACAAAAACTACGGTGCGGTAGACTTAGAGGGAGGAAACTACGGCGCGGTCGACCTGGAGGACGAAAACTACGGTGCGGTCGACCCGGAGGACGAGGCCGACGTAGCGGTGGTCCTGGTCACAGATAACGAAGGCGTATGTTGAACGAAGACAACTCCTGGTGACCTCTGGCGATAATAACTGTAACTTAAATTTATCACTAGATTGAATCATTTATTTTTATTTCACTGGGAATCGAGTTGCTACGGGCACTGCTAGTCTTATACTTTAGACCCGGCCCTAACTTGAGCAGCTGTAGGCTCTGTCATTGGTGGACTAAGATCTTCCATAGCCCGAAAACCATTAGACCCAAGACTTTTTGGTAAAGGAAAATTAGTCTTAGAATTTTCCAACGAATCTACCATTACCAAATGGTGCGCGCAAAGTGAATCGCCCTGTATATAATTATATAAAACTATATCAAATTATATATGACCAAAACTCATATATAATTTTATATAGTCATTTATATATAATTTTATATAATTATATAAAAAAATAGATCTATTCGGATCTAAATAGATCTAGTTGAATCTAAATAGATCCAGTTAGATCTATCCCAAAATTTAGATCTACGTGGATCTCATGCTTTAAATCTACTTAGATCTAAAATATTTTTTCTCGGGGACTGCTGACATGATGACCAAACCCCTACAGGGTCTAACGAGGCTAGCGACACTGACCCAAATGACCGGTCTGATAGCTTGCCGTTGAAAAGGGATGTTAAATATATTGCACCGACTAGCCATTCAAATATACCGCCAATATGGCTATACCTACCTTTTTCATAAAATCGATTGTATCGACTGATCGATACTGCTCTAATATAACCTCTAGAAAAATATAAGAACTACGTTCTTCACTTGATTCATTAAAATCATTTCCAATATATTGAAGAATTGTTGAATCAAAAAACCAAAAGCACTTTCTTTATAATAAATACATAAATACATAAGTAAACATAAAAACTAATGTGTCGCCTTTATTTTAATTAATAACCAACATAAGGCGATACATTTCTAATTAGGCAGCAACGTTTCACTTGTAACATGAGTGCCTGTTTTAGGTTTCAGAGACGTCGCTGAATGTTGTATAAGATCTACAGAAAAAAAAGTGCCTTATTGAACGAAAGAAATCAAATTCACTCTTACGCTAAAATCGACATTCCAGATATGAAAAAATATATGAATTCTGTCCCATTTAAAAGTTTATAAACAAAGAAAACTGTTCTGTAGGACAATAGTTCTTGTGTGGCCTGCGCCTCTTCAGATCTATACATATGAAAAACAAAAAACAATTACAAAATGGGTGGATAAAAAATTTGAAAAAAAAAAAAAAAAAACTCATGTACTATCAAGTAGTGTTAAAATCCTGCTAATCAGCAGAAATATTGACGAGGGTGGAAAAAATAGTGACTGAGTGACTAAACTTACCAACTGCGGTACAAGGCAAAGGTTTGAGCAGTCCAATGGAATTGTTTACTTCATACTACTGTCGGCGCAAAAAGGTTTGGCCCCTCTGTTTGAGTGTTCATAACTTCTACAGGAAAATTGGTATCGGTACGGACGAACCTGAGCCGGCTCAAAATTATCGTCAGGATATACACTTTTTGATTCCGTAATCCGTTTTTGGTTCACAATAGCGGACTTCCAGTAATCGACGTCAACAATTTTTCAAATTTGCGCGGGGCCCCCTACTGCAAATTTCCAGGTGGAAATCCATGGACGATTCCACTTGGAGTTCCACCCGGAAATCTATATAGAGAATCCATGTGAATCCGTGGATTTTCTGCCGGGATTTGGAACTGGAAATCCATGGAATTCCATGTGGTTGTAGTCATGTGCAGAAACATGTGATCCCATGTGCAATGATATATGGATCCTATGTGTAATATTCTATTAAATCCTATGGATTGTCCGTAGTAGTTACTACAGAAATCTCCATGAACCCCGCTTAGTATACTGGAATATCCACTGATATGCTACGGTACCCCATGATATTTTTCAATGCTCCATGCAAAGTACCCCATGAATCCTTTCCACAATGACTCCTCTGGTCATTACCGAATTCAGATGTTCTTCCTTTGCCGAATTTCAGCCATACTTCGCTGGATTTTGTATATATTTTTCCATGGATGACGAAATGATGTCACAGTGGAATTCCCATGAGATCGTATGGATTCCTAGGGACTTTCCACAATAACTTATCTGGTCGTTCCCGGATTCAGATGCTCGTTTTTTTGCCGAAATTCGGCCGAAATCTGGTGGATTTTGTGTATATTTTTCCATGGATGACGAAATGATGTCACAGTGGAATTCCCATAAGATCGCATGAATTCCTAGGGACTTTCCACAATGACTCGTCTGGTCATTCCTGGATTCAGATGTTGCTCCTTCGCCGAATTTCAGCCAAAATCCAGTATATTTTGTATATCTTTTTTCATGGATGACGAAATGATGTCACAGTGGAATTTCCATGAGATCGTATGGTTTCCTGGGGACTTCCTACAACAATCTGTGCGATTATATGCAGATAAGTTTATTTATTTTCTCTTGATTCCATACAGGATTTGATGGATTTGACACAACGTTTCACGTCAACAACGAGACTGTATCATAGCCATATTCACATGGAAATAAAAATATTTTCCTATGGACTGTCCATAGAAGTGTATACCATTACACATGGATTCACATGTTGAAGTTTCAGAAATTTCAGGTAACAGCCGGTAGATTATTTATGGTATTTCCCATGGATTAGGTCAGGCCATTACCGTTATCTTTCTATGAAAATCTATATATTCTGTAGGGTTTTACCATGAAAAACCATAATATATATGAATGGAAATCTATATACCCATCCACATGGATTTCTACTATTGCATGAAATTGAAAAACCATGGAATATTCATGTGAATACTACTGCATCAACTACAGGAGAACCATAGATCAGCAACATGGGTATTCCATGTTTCTGAATTTCTGGTGGATTATTATAGAATTTCATGGAATCCCATTCGCATCCATACTTTTCCAGATGGTTTTCTACCTGGAATTTTTCAGTAGGGCCGCCTGTGTCCTAGCTGCGATATTCGTCGCTGCATTTCCCTCCCGCCGCGCCCGTCGCAGATGCAATTGTTACTCGGGGCCACTGATATAACAATGTGAATGCAGCGAAGAATATCACGGCTGGGACACACGCGGCCCCGTTCAAATTTGAAAAATTGTTCACGTCGATTACTGGAAGTCCGCTATTGCGAACCAAAAACTGATTACGGAATCAAAAAGTGTATATTCTGACGATAATTTTGAGCCGGCTCAGGTTCGTCCGTACCGATCCGTTCCCCAAATCGCACTATTGGACCTTTTTGCACCTGGTGTCCAGGTTTGTGAATATTTTTGGATTTACCAAACTCTATCATGTTCGTCAATGTTCAGGGAATATTTCTAAATTTTTTCAGATTTTTTACACTCATTTCAGATCAACGGTGACGAGTTGAAGTTGACGTACGGCGATGGACTCCGAAAAACTACGTTTTTTAACTTTTCGGAGATCATAACGGCTTTCACGATTTTTACACGGAAATTTGCGAACAACCATTAGACGCAGAAAACTTGGCGCTTTCCGATCTTTCTAGACTCGATGCTCTATCAATTTTCCTGTAGAAGTTATGATCACTCAAACAGAGGGGCCAAACCTTTTTGCGCCGACAGTAGGGCTGTATGATTAACCGGTTAAACCGGCCAAAACAGTTAAACTGGTCAATTGGCCGATAGTTTAACCGATTTACCGGCCAAAACGGTTCACCTGGTTAATTGGCCGATAGTTTAACTGGTTAACTGGCAAAACAGTCAACTCGGTTAATTGGCCGATGGTTTAACCGGTTATCAGGCCCAAGCGGTAAATCAGGGTAACCAATTGACCAATGGCTCAAATGGTTGACGTGGTCAAGCAGGTTCAAATTAGAGATCAAATTTTCGTTCATAATCCAACAAAATGAAAATCCAGTTATTTGAATACTGAAGAAAGATGTGATGATACTTATGATTTGCGATGAATAATCAATGAACAGGATGTAAGACAGTTAAGAAATGGCTGTTTCTATTGGATAACCAATGAAAATTAAACCATCAAGGAGCGAGATATTGCACCTGCCTAACCATGTTAATCATTTAAACGATCGGTTAACTGAACGGGTTAACCGTTTTGGCCGGCTAACCGGTTGAACCATCGGCCAATCAACCAGGTTGACCGTTTTGGCCGGTTGACCGGTTAAACCATCGGCCAATTAACCAGGTTAACCGTTTTGGCCGGTTGACCGGTTAAACCATCGGCCAATTAACCAGGTTAACCGGTTTGGCTGGTTGACCGGTTAAACCATCAGCCAATTAACCAGGTTAACCGGTTTGGCTGGTTGACCGGTTAAACCATCAGCCAATCAACCAGATTAACCGTTTTGGCCGGTTGACCGGTTAAACCATCGGCCAATTAACTAGTTTAACCGTTTTGGCCGGTTTAACCGGTTAATCGTACAGCCCTACTTCATACCAACAGTTCTCTTGTATTCGGACTCCGAATTATGAGAAATTAATATTTTTGGAGACATATGTGCCAGCTTAATGCATCTCCGATTTAAATACTCTAAAACTTTACTACTGCAGAGCTAGAATATCAAAGTACATGATCCATTGTTGACATCCTTTTGCACTGTTGATTCGAGTTTTGGACAAAGATTGAATATTTGATGTGTGAAAACAATGTCAAGAGTAGAATTATGTGTGTTCCTTTGCCCGCTCCTCGATTATACTTGGAACTGTCAACGCCTCGTCGCACATCCTGAATCCTGACAGGCGCGTGTCAAAAACACCCTTTCTGACTCTATATTACTAAAAATACAATTTTCTATTTCATTTTATGATTACCATCAGAGGTGCGATTTTGGATTTCTGGGTGTTAACATAGCGCTGACGTTAACTTTCAGCGCCCGTGCTATCTTCGCGTTTCCCCGCCACACCCGTTCACCTCCGTTATCCGCCGTATGTTTTGACAATCATTAACAGTTGAAGTCGAGGAAATCCTCACTCTGTGATAACACTACCCACCGATCGGGCACTAATGACGAGAGTTTTTAGCGCCCACGGTTCCATTTGCTAGTTAGCGTCACCACAGAGTCGAGTTTTGCCTGAGTTCAATTGTTGATTGTCGATAATAAAGGTTCAAGTTACTTAGCGACCTAGCGACCACCCGAAAACAAAGCATATAGACGGTAGCGAAGGTGAAAGGGGACTCGCGGGAAAGCGCAACGATAGCACGGGCGCTTGAAGTTAACGTCGGGTGCTATGCTAACGCCTAAGATCCAGAATCGCGATACAGACCATTCGCAACAAGGTTCATCATAACGAATGATTCGCAGCCTCTTTTCAGTTGATACTGACAATAAGATGTCCGAAAATATATCGACGCTGATCACAAAGACTAGCAGGTTTCAGATTTCTCACGAAAACTATCACGTTTCGGCTTCTTAAGAAGACTAACATGTCTCGGCTTTCGCCACGAGAACTAGCACGTTTCAGTTATTGCCACAAAAACTAGCATGTCTCGATTATCCCCGCGAAAACTATCACGTTTCGATCAGTGCACGGAGAGAAAAGAGGGCGACAATCTGCACCTTGACGTGCAGCAGCTTGTTTTTGTTTGGCCATACAGCGCCGCCACGTTTTAAGTTGGAATTTCGCCCAATCGGGTAGAATATCGGATCGCGTAGGATAACTGAATCTATCAAATGATCGGGCAAGCGGGCTTTCTTTTTCTGTTTCCGCCGTTTGGGCAATTCATTCACCCAAAAACGTGCAGTCGTTGCGCTAAATTCAACATGCAGTAGCGCCACTGTCGTCGAGCGATCAACTGTCCCTCTCTTCTCTCCGTGTGGAACAAGGATTTTCTGAAGGCTTACCATTGATTTCCATGTAAGCGTTGCCGCGCGGCAAAACGCGTGCGGCGAAACATTCAACCAATCCGAATCGCACCACCGCGCTACTGATTGGTTGAACGCGCTGCCGTTTTGCGGCGCGGCACCGCTCGCATGGAAACCAAGGGTTCTGCGTTGCGCAGTAATTGAATTAAAAGTCAATTTGCGGATGCAGGAGTGCGTTTTTCCGCGACGAAATCCGAAACATGCTAGCCCTGCTCAAAATCCCAGACAGAAAACCGGATAGGCGGAATTGTATCCGCCTGTATACGTCTGAGTTCTGGTTTTTGTGTACCTGGAAACTTCTGGTCCTGTCCGGAATTTTGACGGTCAAATATTTTCTCGTGTCAGCATTCCTATTCGGTTCAATCCGTAATGTACGCGCACGGGATACGCCCTGCTTAAAAAGCCGGATAGAAACCGAATCGGCAGTGTGTCCGGTTTTATACGTAATTTGGGTTCGGTAAGACTCCCGGCTTGTCAGGAATTTGTCCGGGACTCCGGTCGTGTCCCTATCTGGTGATATACGGGACCTATCCTGCCATTTTCGAGAACATACAGATCTGGCTTCCTATCGGGTTCTATCCGGAAAGTAACCCCGCCCTAGGCATTCTTCCTGTATGGTTCTATTCGGGTCCATTTTCAAAAAATGGAAGCTTTTTTTTTTTCTTTTTTTCTTTTCTTCTCAAGTATCAGTGCTTCAGGGGGCGCAACATATATCGACAACAGACATACTGATAACACATAACCAATACAGGACTTAAGCGACGCTTATATAGATCATATTTTCCGCCTCTATATATACTCACCAACTCCTATAAGTGGTACTCGCGAGAATATCGAAAGCGGTGGTCGCCGCCTTACGAGAAAATATTGAAGTAATGTACATTACATGGAAACCGGATAGGTACGGACAGAGCCCCGATTCCAACTTTGAAAATCTTTGTCCGTATCTATCCGGTTTCGGTCACACAAATCATAACGTGATTATATTTACATCAAATCTTCAAAGTTGGAATCGGGGCTCTGTCCGTATCCATCCGGTTTCGGTCCCGAAAATCATAACGTTATTATCAATTGATACGGCACGAAATCGGATAGAGCCCCAATTCCAATTTAGAATAAGGGAGAGTTGGGCAAAATGGACCGCAGGGCAAAATGGACCAAAGAAAGATGAGAAAAATATAGTTGATTAAAAAACTTCAAAATTAATGATAGAAAACATCAAAATAAAGAAAAATAGCACCAGTCCATTTTGCCCTCCCGGTCCATTTTGCCCCGCCGGTCCATTTTGCCCCACCCTCTCCTATTAGCTGTATTGATAATTACGTTATGATTTGCGGGACCGAAACCGGATAAGTATACGGATAGAGCCCCGATTCCAACTTGGAAAATTTGATGTAAATAATCACGTTATGATTTGCGGGAACGAATCCGGATAGGTACGGACAGAGCCCCGAGTCCAACTTGGAAAATTTGATGTAAATAATCACGTGATGATTTGCGGGACCCAAACCGGATAGATACGGACAGAGCCCGGATTCCAACTTAGAATATTAGCTGTATTGATAATCACGTTACGATTTGCGGGACCCACACCGGATAGATACGTACACAGTTCCAAACCCGATTTGAGTGACGGACGGGACCGTACGGGTCGGGTCAAAGATTCCGAATGAAATGCGGGTAGAACGATACGAAACAGATCGATTGAACCGCCGAATACGATGCAGCGCATCCAATCGGATAAACTTCCGAATAGGTGATGCGCTTGTTCCGGAAACAGTCCAGACAAAACCAGTCTAAAAACCAGATTAATTTTTTCAACCGACAGGATGCCGATTGGTCCGGATAAGTTACCCCGTCGCGGATTTTTCGAGTCGGATCGAATGCAGACAAGGCTCGCGCAGAATCCAGACAGGAATTTTCGACCGGATAGGATACAGACCACAGACAGACAGATACGCGATCTGGGGTGCGATTCTGTAACTTTAACGCAAAATTAGCGAAAAGTTAACGATTGCGTTAACTATTTCCCCTATTTTTCGCGATGCAACTGTCCGAGAATCAACGATTGAATACCTAAGGAAATCTGTGACGAGTTCTCGCGATCGAGCGCTATCTTAAGGTAGAACTGTCGGTACATAGCTATAGTCATAGCCTGGTCGGTCATTCTCGTGCCCTACGTCGTTCGACCAGTAGTTGACGTTGTCCAGGTGGTCAAACTTGTGACTGATGTTGCCCAGGTCGTCCGCTTCGTAGTTTTCACTATCGTTATCATCGGGTTGTTGATTTTCGTCCTCCAGGACTTTCGCCGCGTAGTTTACGTTGTCCAGGTGTTCAAACTGATGACTTACGTTACTCAGGTCATCGTGTGTCTCGTTGCGCGAAGCACGTACCGTAGGGGTATTCGAATAAAAAATATGTATAGCGCAGAAATCATTCAAAAAACCACTCCATCAAAATCATGAGGTTTTTCAGAGGTAGTATATATGTACCTATATATTATAGTGTCATATATCGAATAGCATGAGAAATATCATCGAAGGCCATCCTCCCCTATGGCCATCTCGCCCGGAATTACCCTACATAAATTAATTTTAAACTGAAAGAAAAATGTGAGCAGGGTCAAACGCTGGTCAAGTTGACATGGACTGACCCTTATACCGATAATGTTTTAGTTCGTTATTATTTGAGTAAGCTTGTACTTGTTGAATGTTGATCGAGGCAAAAAGAGCCACCTAAGAACTGCATCTACGAGGCCGAATGAGATACTATTTTTTTTTTTTTTTTTTTTTGAATCAAAAAGCAGTTTTTCAACATTTAAAGGCATTTATTTAGTCAATTAAAATAAGGAACATATAATAGAGTCTCGTTAACGGCAGGCACTGAAAATCCGTTTAGATAGCATGAGATCGGTATAATTAGCGAGGCCTATGATAGTCTCGTTACGGTAGGTCATAAGAATTTGTTAAGAAGCGCTCGATCGCCAGAACCTCATCACAGAGCCGGATTTCTTTAGGTATTACAACGCAAACTATGGGGCAAAAGTCCTGGAGCACGGAGATCAACAACTCGAAGACAATAAGGAGTGAAAACTACGAAGCGAACGACCGGGGCAACATCAGTCACAAGTTTGACCACCTGGACAACGTAAACTACGTGGCGAAAGTCCTGGAGGACGGAAATCAACAACCCGATGACAAAGAGAGTGAAAACTGCGAAGCGGACGACCTGAGTAACGTAGGTCATCAGTTTGACCACCTGGACAACGTAAACTACGTAGCGAAAGTCCTGGAGGACAGAAATCAACAACCCGATGACACAGAGAGTGAAAACTGCGAAGCGGACGACCTGAGTAACGTGAGTCATCAGTTTGACCACCTGGACAACGTAAACTACGTGGCGAAAGTCATAGAAGACGAAAATCAACAACCCGATGATAACGATAGTGAAAACTACGAAGCGGACGACCTGGGCAACGTAAGTCACCAGTTTGACCACCTGGACAACGTAAACTACGTAGCGAAAGTCCTAGAGGACGAAAATCAACAACCCGATGATAACGATAGTGAAAACTACGAAGCGGACGACCTGGGCAACGTAAGTCACCAGTAAAAGTCCTGGGGTACGGAAATCACTAGCCTGACGACCTGGATACTGAATGCTGCGGAGCAAAATACCTGGGGCATGTAAGTCATCAGTTTGACCACCTGAACAACGTAAGCTACGTGGCGAACGTCTTCGACAACGGAAATCAACAACCCGATGACAAAAAGAGTGACAACTGCGAAGCGGACGACCTGAGTAACGTAAGTCATCAGTTTGAATACCTGGACAACGTAAACTACGTGGCGAAAGTCCTAGAGGACGAAAATCAACAACCCGATGATAACGATAGTGAAAACTACGAAGCGGACGACCTGGGCAACGTAAGCCATCAGTTTGACCACCTGGACAACGTCAACTACGGGGCAAAAGTGCTGGAGCACGGAGATCAACAACTGGAAGACAATAAAGAGTGAAAACTACGAAGCGGACGACCTGGGCAACATCAGTCACAACTTTGACCATCTGGACAAGGTCAACTACGGGGCGAACGACGTAGGGCACGAGAATGACCGACCAGGCTATGACTAGCTATGTACCGACAGTACTACCTTAAGATAGCGCTCGATCGCGAGAACCTCGTCACAGAGCCGGATTTCCTTAGGTATTCAATTGTTGATTCTCGGACAGTTGCATCGCGAAAAATAGGGGAAATAGTTAACGCAATCGTTAACTTTTCGCTAATTTTGCGTTAAAGTTACAGAATCGCACCCCTGCTCTTGTCCGGAAACTAGTCCGAAAAGCTATCCGCTCCTGTCGATTTCAGTCTGGGATTTTGAGCAGGGAGTTTTTGCGGCGAAAAACGAAATGTGCTAGTCTTCGTAGTAAATATTGACACGTGCTACTCTTTGTGGTTAATATCAAAACGTGCTAGTTTTCGTAAGAAATCTGAAATGTGCTAGTCTTCGTAAGCAGCGTCGATATCAAGTAGTTTACACCGCAATTCGTATTCTGTGTCAATTCTGAAGTCCACTTATCTTAGAATAACATGGTTCATGAACCCTTATAATGTAAATACTTGATCTTAGCTCTGAAAGTGATTTTGATTCGTCATTTTGTAGAAAGGAAACAGAGAAAATAACTGCAAAATAAAAATAGTACTATAATGAATGACATAGCGAAAATAGCGATACAGAAGCCATGCATATTCTAATATTTTCAGCACCGTCTGAAGGCGAAGAAAGCGGAAGTTCACGCGAAGTCCAATTGGCGGCGGAAGCACGAGGACTTTATCAACACCATCCGTTCGGCAAAACAAGTTCAAGCTCATCTCGCAGAAGGAGGAAAGCTAAGTGACCTGCCGCCTCCACCAGCTAGCGATACGAGCGATTACATTCAATGTCCCCATTGTGGCCGGAAGTTCAGCCAGGGTGCTGCAGAACGTCATATCCCTAAGTGCGCAACTATGATGCACAATAAGCCGAATCCCCGAGCTTTGCCGAAATCGAAGCGTTAAGGTTACGTTAGCTGCAGTCTACGAAATTCCCGTTATGTTTAATATTTGAAAAATTTGATCGTCTATTAGTTCTTTACTACCTACCTTAGCCCTCGATATATCTACATTGGTACTACTTAATATCCTAATATGATTAGTAATAATCATCACAGACTTCGGAGGTGCTATGCTGTTCTGTTCGATACCAACGAAAAAAATGACAGCCTTTCTGTAAATTCGTGACCCAATCCTGCTGTTATGTCTTATATTGTGGTCTTGTCCCTGTTCTAAATAGTAAGGTATAACTGAGGGATGTCGATGGTAGGTAATTGAACAGTTATGTTGCGGTCAACTAATGGTTTTATTTAAAACGAACAGTATTTCATTTTATTTTGGTATGTAACATTGGTCAGCGTGGGATTTAGTTATATTTAGTAGGCTAAGTTATTATAGGTGTCTACTGTAATGAGTATGGTTGGGAAGTGAGTCGAAGAAAGAGAATCAGGTAGTTGCTAGGATAGTAAGACAAAAGGTTTTAGCCGACTCGTTGCGTTTGGCAGAGCCGTGAGCAACGAGTGTTTTCTAGATGTAGCAAAGGAAGTCGCGGACGATCCGGTAGCAGGTAGATCAGAAGAGTAGAGACGTAGAGATGTAAGGAAGTAGAGATGCAGAGGGAAAAAAGGGGAAGCGTGTGAAGAGTTAGAGGACAGGTAAGTGAGGGCGAACGTACGGGTGGTGATACCCGGACGTAAAACTGCCACAAATAACAAAAAAATGTTATACCTTAGGGTGCTTCGTTTTGGACGAACATTTTTTTTCTGCTCCATCGACGAAATATTGTTGTATGTACTGAAAAAGAAATTCCCCGAAAGTTTGAACCCTGAATTTCAATTCTAACACCAATCTGAACAGTTTTCAAATTTTCCCATTTAAAAAGCAGGTAAATCTAATTATTTTTTCTTTCTCTCATCTAATGCTCGGCCACATTTTATGAATTATCCTCTTATAATAACGATTTACACGGGGGACTGGGGGACTGATTACTCTTCAAAAGTGCCCAGTGTGACATCAGTGTAACTCGGGTTGTTTCACCTGTATCAATCTCGAAAGTTGTTTGTTTAGGATAACTCACATGTTTTGGTCGATATCTGGAAGACGGCTCGAGCTAGAAGAAATATGTAAATCCCAAATTTACAGGAAATTCATTGCCTAGAACCTTGAGTTTAGAAGATAGAGGGAATTGAATATTCATAAATATTAACAATTCATATGAATTTTCAGCCTTCCTACTGCTATGGAATAATAAACATATGAGTAGAAAAAAATATCATTCATTAAAATATATAAAATAATGGGGTAAAAATCTAGACATTTTATTAATTTTCAATATCTATAGATATTTTGCGTCCCTCTATCTCCTAAACTGTAAGTTTTAGGCGATAAAACAAAAAAAAATCTTTTGTTTTTTGAATCACCCTAATATTTATACAGGGTGTCCCATCTTAACCAGTACATTAGAATATCTCGGAAATGAGGACTGCTATCGGAAAATGGTTCAGATGAGAATATCATAGTTTCGAGGGGGACACATGATGATGATATCTGTTGGCTTGCGAAATAAAACAAAAGATTGATTCATAGACGAATCCTTACTTTATTAATTAAAACTGCGAAGCGAACAGAAACTTTTACAGGCTTATAAAAACGAACGAAGTTTGTTATAAACAAAAGACAAAACTATAAAGAAATATATGTGTGTCTTTTGCAGGAGGTGCTGTCACCTGCAGTCAAATTGTCAGATCTCAACACTCCCCTTCAATTTTACATTTCCACGTCTTCGTTTGTGTCCTCTTATCTATTCTTGAATTCCCATATTCATACGTAGCTTATCAAATTGGGTTTTGGAAATTGGTTTGGTGAGAATATCAGCCAGTTGGTCCTTGGTGTTAACGTAGATGACTCTAATTAACTTCTTCTCATGTAGATCCCGAACAAAATTATATTTTATGTCTACATGTTTGAGTCGCTTGTGTTCCCATTTTGAAAGTAATTGAATACAAGACTGATTGTCTTCGTAAATTGTAGGCGGGATTTTGCTGTTGATGTTTAAGTCGACTGTGAGATTCTTAAACCATGTTAGCTCTGCTGCTGCTGTTGCTAAAGCAACATATTCCGCTTCTGTGCTTGAAAGTGAAACTGAAGTTTGCCTTCTCGTTGTCCAGGATACTGTGTTGCCAAATACTTGGAACAAAAATCCCGAAATCGATCTCCTGTCCAATTCGCTGCCAAAATCTGCGTCAACATAGCACGCCAGATTTTCTGCTCCGTTTCTTTTATAACAGAGATTGTAATTCAGTGTCCCTTTAATGTAGCGAAGAATCCTCTTCAAACCTTTCCATCGTGCTTCAGTTTGATCATTTTGGTACCTGCTAAAGTAATTAACAGCCAAGCTCAAGTCCGGTCGAGTAGCTATCATACCGTACATTAAACAACCAATGAGTTCCCGGTACGGTTTTTCTTCTGGACCTAATTTTTCTTGACTTTCAGGAATGGGCGTTGTTTCCATCGGTGTGCTCGATGGTTTGCAATCTTCCATTCCAAAACGTTTCAGCAATTTTTCAAAGTAGCTGCGTTGACTCAGCCGAAGCTCGTTGTCTGTTCGTACAATATTAATGCCGAGGAAAGTCCGCGGAGTGCCTAGATCCTTCATGCGAAATTTCATTTTCAAACCGTCCTTGATATAATCGATTTTTTGCTTGTTATTTCCTGCAATGAATATATCATCAACGTACAAGACTAGGAAAACGTAAATGTCATCAGATCTCGAAATGTAAAGACATTTGTCAACTTCAGAGCTTTGGAGTCCTAATTCCTTCAAAAAAGTATCAATTGTCTTATTCCAGGCTCTGGGTGCTTGTTTCAGCCCATATAGTGCTTTCTCTAGTTTGCAAACGGCATTCGTTTTGCTTTCAAAGCCTTCTGGAATCTTCATGTACAACTCCTCCTCGATTTCACCATGTAGGAATGCGTTTTTGACATCCATGTGACAGGTCAAAAGATTTTTCTCGATGACAATCGATAGAAGAGTTCTTAAAGTTGCTAGTCTAGCGACGGGAGCGTAGGTTTCTTCATAATCAAACCCTCGTTTTTGCGCACATCCCTTGATCACTAGTCTCGCTTTGTGCTTCTTGAAGTTGTACTCATCGTGTTTTTCCTTGAATACCCACTTATTATTGATTGCGTGTCTTCCTGGAGGAAGTGTAGTCAATTTCCAGGTTTTATTTTCGATCAGCGCGTCCATTTCTTCTTTTACAGCTTGCATCCATTCAGCCTTGTCAGTGCGAGTTGCTATGTCCTCAAAATTCTTTGGTACATCTTCCACAAAGGTTTCTGCGTGCATTGCCAGAATAGCGTAGTCTTCGAGATAGGTTGGCAACTGTTTGTTTCTTGTAGATTTTCGAGGTTGGTTAGATTCTTCTAAATTTTTCGCATTATCTTCTTGTTCTTCTAATTCTTCATCTTCACTTCGTGACGCTTCTTCTTTCTTCTTTTCCTTTTCTGGTGTTTGTTCCGGGGTTGAAAATTCCTCTTCTTCGTTTGGAGAATCCTTGTCTTTGTGGTAAATCCATTCCTTGTTGCTCATACCATCGAAGGAGAACCGAGATTCATCAAAGATCGCATCTCTGCCAAATATGATTTTTCGATCTTCTGGATTCCAAAACTTGTATCCGTTTGGACAATATCCTACAAAGAGACATTTAATTGACCTTGATTCGAATTTTCCCTGTAGAATTTGTTTGGGAATTTTCAGATAGGCGATACACCCAAAAATCTTCAATTTTGTAACGTTAGGCTTGTTCCCGAACCAAAGTGCAGCCGGAATTTTTCCTTCCAACGTCTTAGTCGGACTTCTGTTGATCAGGTAGACCGCAGTTTGGACCGCTTCTGACCAAAAACTCTTTTCCAGCTTCGAATTCAGTAATAAGCATCTGGCCTTGTCCAAAATTGTACGATTCATTCTCTCTGCAATTCCATTTTGTGCTGGTGTGTATCTAATTGTGAACTCAAACTGTATGCCCATAGCTTCGAAAAATTCCTTGATTTCTTTTGAAATATATTCTCTACCATTGTCACACCTGAATCGGCTTATTTTCAGATTAAAGTGAGCAGTTGCCATCGCTTGGTAAATCTTGAAAAAATGCAAAACTTCAGTCTTAGAATTCATGTTGTAACTCGCTGTAAAATGTGTATAATCATCGATGAAGGTAAGCACATATTTCTTTGAATCATAAGAGATAGGACTGATAGGACCAACAAGGTCGCTGTGCACTAACTGCAGTGGTCGAGTTGCTCGTTGTCTCTCTTGATTGTGTGGCTGAGCAGTTTGTTTTCCTTCCACGCACACTGAACATAATTTCTTTGTTTCGCTCGAAGAATTGATTTTCATTCCACTGGTTTGACTCTGCATCCTCTTCACGTCCTCAAAATTCAAATGTCCCATCCTCTCATGCCAAATTTGAGTATCTTCACTTCTTGTGCTGAGATTAGCAACAGCCGTTTTTCTGAAGTTCAATTCATAAAGTTGTACTTCGTTTCTGACAGCAGTTGCGATAATTTGGTCTTCTTTCATTATTAAACCGCGACCGTCTTCAAAGACTATTCGGAAACCGTTCATTTCGAGTTTTCTTACAGACAACAAATTGTAATGAAGTTTTGGCACAGACAGAATCTCTTTTACCGTTATTTTATTTTCCTTTCCATTTACTATACTAGTAAGTTGAATTTCCCCGGTATACTTGGCTTCCAGAAATGATCCCGATTTCGCGACTTTGATTCTTACTGGCTCATTGAGTTTCTTTGTTTTGGATAGTTCAACTGTATCACTGATTAAATGTTCTGTTGCTCCTGAATCAAGAAACCATTTCACCTTGTCACTTATTTGATTGCTTGTCAATGCTGAAAAACAATAGTTAGAGTTGCTGTCACTATCTGGTGCTGTTGCAGCACTTGCGCTCTGAGACTTTTTATTCTTTTCGTCGTATTCTCTTTTTTTGCATTCGCTCCAACGATGACCTCGTCTTTTACAATAGTTACAATTAAAGGGAAACCTCTGTGATGATGAACCGCCTTGTCCTTGTCCTTGTCCTTGTCCTTGTCCAGGTCTCGAATAGGTTTTCTTTTGCACGGCGAAGGCCGTCGAGGAAGTAGATTGACCGCCACTTTTGTTGTTGGTTGTTGTCGTGTTGTTCTTTTTGGATTCTTCATCTAGCAGTCTATTTTTCACAAATGCAACATTTAAGTTTTCTGTTGCCAGAGTTTCGATTGCAGTCACGACGTTGTCATACTCAATTGGCATTGTCAGCAGAAGATGACATACAATATCAATCTCTTCCAGTTTTCCACCCGTCGAGCGCAAATCTCTGACTAGTTTATTAAACTTCAAAAAAATGATTTGCAAGAGTATCATTTTTGGCATCAAATTTCATGCTTAAGAGAGATTTACGTGTGAGCAATTGACCGGCGATACCTTTTCTCTGAAATGTACTTTCGAGCGTACTCCACAGATCGAATGCTGAGATTTTGTCCTTGGCGTACTCCAGGTGACTGTCGGCGATCCGCTGGACGATCTGGGATTTGCATTTGCGATCTTTTTTTTCATGCTCGGTCAATTGTCGTTGTTTCGTTGTTCGTGTTTGTTCGTCGTCACTTTCAAGAAATTTAATTTTTTTCGTGTACGCTTCGGTTACATACTGCAGTAAGTCTTTTTCGTCCAAAAGAATTTCAATTCTGAACTTCCAATTATCGAAGTTGGTACCGTCAAACAATGGGATTCTGTATTTTTCTGCATCTTCAGCCATTGCTTTGCTTCTTTTAGATTATGCTGACGATTTGTTATTTTTCGTTTCTAATCAATCGTAAATGTGTTTTGTATTTACCGCGTAGCTCTGGGCCCATAACCTGTTGGCTTGCGAAATAAAACACAAGATTGATTCATAGACGAATCCTTACTTTATTAATTAAAACTGCGAAGCGAACAGAAACTTTTACAGGCTTATAAAAACGAACGAAGTTTGTTATAAACAAAAGACAAAACTATAAAGAAATATATGTGTGTCTTTTGCAGGAGGTGCTGTCACCTGCAGTCAAATTGTCAGATCTCAACAATATCAGTTTGGTTGTGGGTAGTACTGCATGTGAGAAATGAGCCCGAATGTAGTTTTCTTAAAAGGCAACCGATTTTTTACCCGGTACAAATGTTGTACCTCTCGGTAAGACGTATTTTAACGATGAGGAAAATAAAAATGTTTACAATGTTTTGAATCTTTCCGAATCAAAAGCTATGGACGCTGATTAGAAAAATCATCAAAACACATATCAAAATTGCTATTTCTTCTCTACTGTAAATACGTATTGGGTATCCCATGCCAACTTAACCAATAATTTTCCTTGACCATATTTTATTCAATTTGTGATTTTTCATAAGGCAAACCCAACTCTCACACCCACTCATGAATTTTTTCAGAATTTTCTTCCGAACCGTTATCGATTCATGAATTTTCGAAACTTCAAACAGAAGACACTTTTAATTTCATTGAAAAAAATCTAAAAAAATTTCTGTGTCCCAAAACGATCATTTTGACCCCTATTCGGAAGTGGAAACTATTTCCTTACATTTATTTCGCTGATTCAAGAAAAAATTATTCCGTGAACGTGGTGGATAGTAGTTCCCAGAATTATTTTCAATGCAGATGAATTGTATCTTTGGATGATGGGTCGTAACCATCAGGAATACGATTAATTTCATTTTCGAAAATTGAAAATTTTTAAAAAATACAAGAAATGAAGAAAAAAAATGTTGAATCAAAAAGGAAAATAACAAAAATTGACAATAATAAAATTTTCGGTAGAAAAATCAATTGTATTTCTGATTATCATGATCACCTTTCTTGAAAATATAATTCATCTGCATCAGAAAGATTCTGGGAGCTATTATCCACCAGGTTCACGGAATAATTTTTTCCTAAATCAGCAAAATGAATATAAAGAAAATAGTTTCCGCTTTCGAATAGGGGTCAAAATGATCGTCTTCGGACACGGAATATCTGAGATTTTTTTCAATAAAATCAAAAGTGTCTTTTTGTTTAAAGTTTCAAAAATTCATGAGTGAATAACGGTTCCGAAAAAAAATCTGAAAAAATTCATGAGTGGGTGTTGACGTTGGGTTTACCGTATGGAAAATCATGAATCAAATAAAATATGGTGAGGGGAAATCACTGAACGAGTTGGCGTGGAATACCTCATATGCAATTTTGAACATAAGATCACATAAGAAGAGGTCATATAAAAGAATTAGACAAGATGGTATGTGATCAAATTGGGATCGCATATAAATGTCGTTAGAAAAAATTGTGTATGCGATCATGCAAGATCTTGCATGATCTCATATGTATCCGAAAACATCTGATATTGTCTGAGGTGTCGAATTGCCAAATAAATACGTTCAATCGTATAAGATCTCACAGGATCTACACGACACGATGGCATAAGATTGATCCCATTTCGAATCACCCTAAAAGTTAGGGATCAAAAATCCGCATCACCTAACAATTGAATATATTATTCTTTGGGTAATCTCCAGGGTACTCGTGTCGTCAGAGGGGCCGGGTCGGAATCCCGAATATTGAAAGCGCCGCAAGTGTGAAATACCGATTTTTAAAATACCGAACTTGAATTTTCATACTCTCTTAATTTTTTGGAGTGAAAATTCACTCCAATGGAGTGTAAATTCACTCCAAGCGATACTGAAAACAGCGCAAATCCAAGTAGAGTGAAATTTCACTCTTAGAGAAAAGTGAATATTCGCTCTTCGTTTAAGAGTGACATTCTCACTCCTATAGAGTGCTATTTTTACTCATTTGGAGCAAACATTTCACTCGTTAAGAGTGGAAATTTCGCTCTACACAGAGCAGAATTCTAAATCCAAATTTTAGTGAGTATTGACATCTTCACTAAAAATAAAGAAGTCGTCATTTAATAAAGAACTAAAGAAAATATTTTATTTGATAGTTATACACAATATGAGGCTATATCAAGAGGTATCACATGCAATAGAATTTTTTTCTAACGCATAGTTCTTTTTCTTTCATATTGCTTGATGCGTCCTTGTAGTTTTCACCCATCGCTGTCACTGAAAAGTTTTGTTAAAAGTATTATTACCTATATTATATTTTTTCCCAATTTCACAAAGCTAATAAACGTATATACCTGTCATCTTGTACATCGTCATCTCTACAACCTTCAGCCAATACTACATTGTGAATAGTTGCATTCAATGCAACGCAGCATGCTTTTGGGGTGCTCAAATTCATAACACACCCCGTGATGAAGTCGTAGAAATTGACCAAATCAGGTGCAAATTCGAAATCGAAGCAGTAATGCAATTTTAGGAGTGTATCAAAAGCTTGAATCCCATTGTCGCCAACCGGAATTATATTTCCATCAGCTTTGATAAAATATTTTCCCCTCTTTTCTTGCCCAATCATGCTGCAAATGAGGGATGGCTGCACATTTTTGGATTTTTTCGTGCCCGATTTTGTTTCATCCGGTTCGTTATTTCTGAGTAAATCTTCAGATGGCTACAAAAGGGAATATCAATATAAACAAGTGTATATTGTAACGTTTCGGCTTTTACGAACTGTAACGGGTTTTCCTGGGCTCGGGTACCCAGAAATAATAAGCCGAATACAAACCGGGGACCTACGGGTGGCTAGGGGATGCTGTTGGGCGCCAGACTTCGCGAAGAAGTCCTCTCTCTCTCTCGCTCTGCGACCCTCCGACTAACTCTAAGGGTAGAGGGATTTCGTGGGGGCGAGGAATAAAGACACTCTGTAGAATTATGATTATTCTTATTGTTTATTTAGAAAAAGAAAAAAAAGAAAAGGTGGCGAATTTAGTTTCACGCCCGCTACCTGGCGTATTTACAAAAGAATAAATTAAAATACTGGCTCTACGTTACTCTGGCAATGACTCTACTCTACTATTAAATATCACAGACAGTTCCCTAAATATCACAATCAAATAAACTAAATATCACAATGCAAAAAAAATAAATGAAGCTAATAAAATAATTAAATATGAAAATATAAACTCTATTAAATTACAGCTAACTATTAACCCTCTCTCTCTCTTGGCCTACTCTATCCAGAGTATCCTAGATCTAGTTAGACGCTAGGGAGGACAGAGTCGACTCTACCTACGGTCTATCGCTCGCTCGCTCTAACTACGAGGAAGCAGATGAGCTCTGACGGGTGACAGCTGAGCGTCGCGCGTGACGTCAGAGGTCGGTGGCAAAATGGCGTCAACTAGTTTTCTGCGCAGCGATGCCCAATGCTGGCACGGCTACGCGCAGCGTAAACAAGGTTACCGGTGTCTACTTTTGAATCCAACGGTTCGCGGGGAACGATTGAGATTCAGACACGAGGCTTCTTGAGGCTCAGGGATTTATGCAGGGGAAGCGGGTTGCTACTAGGGACGACTAGATTACGAATCAGATTGATCCTACCTGGTATTGACGCGGATACGGCCTCGGTTGCGACGGTGGTATTTAATAAACGGTCGGAGAGCCGGGGGTTAAGCGTAGGTCGTCAAGAGCCAGTCAGTAGTCCAATAGTCCAAATTCGATAATTCGTAGTCCAATTCGATAGCCGGGTCGTTATAGCACACACAGAAATCACACACAAAACTCTCACAACTCTCACACAAATCTCTCCAAAACTCTCTCACTCTCACTCTCTCTCTTTATTCGCACTTCTGACTTTTGCAATTCTACACGAGGTACACTCTATTAGTCCAGAAAATGGAATGAGGTTCTCTTCCGTTATCTCTAGTACCAACCGGCGTCGCCCGGTAAGCGAGCGCTGGCGGCGACCCGGTCGCCATGTGCGAGGATCTGCGGCCAATATGGCGTCGCGGAGGGAGAGCGGCGCGATTTAAATCGGGCGGCTGGGCTTATACACGTCCGTAGGTCGGTTAGGCGGAAGTCTAACGTGCACCACGTTACAACACCCCTCGGCCAAACGGAACGTACGGGTGCAGCTCGGACGTTCCGCAACTTCCGGCTCAACCGGCCTCTGTGTTACTTATGTGACTAATCAGTCTTGTCTCTCAGGACGGTTTCGAGGCGGGGAGGCGGGTGCGGGGTCTCAAGGAGTCGGGAAGGGGAGGGTTTTTCACAGGAAGCGCTCAAGCACTTCTGCGATCGCCGCTAATAGCGCGGGATTGCGTGCCTGAGACGCTCCTGTACGCCTCCCGCGGCGGGTACGGCGCGGCTGCGGTGCGGGGGCACTGGCAGCGGCGACCGACGCGCTGGCGGGAGCTGGGATGCTGGGGGGCTCGGTGGGAGACGAGGCCTCCCTGTTCCGGTGCGCGGGGCAGGTACTCGTGGAGTACCCGCGCCAGCCGCACTCGGAACAGTGCGGGAAGCTGGGTTGCGGACACGCGGCCGGCAGGTGACCCGGCTGGTCACAAGGCCAGCACAGGTTACTCGTTCGACGCGGTGGTCGAGTCGCACGGGTCACTTGACCGTTGCCGTGGGTCGGCGGAGGGGGAGGGGGTGTCGAGACCGACGAGGTGGGTGCGACCAGGACGAACCTGCTCTCCGGGGCTCGCGGAACCGGAATGGTTCGCGTAGGCCCGGTCCCCCCTCGTCCTCTGGTCGACGGTCGGGGATATGGCCGGTCCATCAAGCCGGCCAGTCGAGCTGGCGGGCGGTGGGGGCCGAGGGTGTCTCGGGAGGTTGAGGGGGAGGACCGGAACGGCTGCTCCGGCTCTTGTCCTCCCGGGTTAGTCGTGGCACGCCGTTTCGGAGGGTCCGGGCGCGAGTCGAGCGAGCTCGACCGGCTGTAATCCGTCGACTCCTCCGGACGGGTCGTGCGGCGACGGTGATGCGGCCGATTGCGGCGGCGCCTGGAGCTACCTGGGGCGGAGGTAGTAGGGACGGGGGGTGGAGGAGGAGGTCCCAGCGCTCGTTGAGGGCTGGGGGTCGAGGAAGGGGTCGAGGAAGGGGTCTGGGGGGGTGGGCGTCTGGTGCTGGGCTGCACCGCGGCCTGCACCACCTCCCTGGGCCTTTCTAGGCCAGCCTCTGCCTTTCCGCACACTCCCTGCCGCGGGGGTGTGGGGTGCTGTTTCTCCTGCTCCATCGGCTCGTCCTGCGGCGGCGGAGGGTTGGTGGCCTCCGGGGTCAGCAGCGGTGGCCGTTCCATCGGCTCCCCTTGCTGAGGCGGCGGGTTGACGGCCTCCGGCGTCAGCGGTGGGGGCAGCGCAGCCTTTTCTGCCTCGTCGGCCAGCGAGAGGTAGGTCAGCATCGCTGCCTCCTCCTCGAAATCGGTCGGAAAGCCGGTCCGAGGGATCTCCTGGGGGGGGGGGGGGGGGGGGGGGGGCGGGGCGGGCGTGTCGCTCGACCCTTCGCCGTCCGCCGGCATTGAGGCGTCTGGGTGTAGCACCCTGCGGCCTCGCATGCTGCCTCTCATCGTCTCCCTGCGGAATATCTGGTATTAATACATCATTTATCGGCTGAGGGGGATGGGGAGGATCTAAGGAGGGAGGAGGGGGGTTCTCTACGGGTCTCGAGGCTTCGGGGATTTCAGACAGGTCCGCTGAAGCCTGGCGGTAGGGTTTCAGGTCCTTCACGTGGGCCTTACCTGCGGATTTACCGTCTAGGTCTTTCAGGCCGTAGGTGGACTTACCTTTCCGCTGTTCTATTACATACGGACCGCTGAAGTTCGCCGAGAGCTTGGAGGCGACATAGTTAGCGGCGGAAGACAGCACTCGTTGACGGCGTGGGACCAAGTCACCGGGTTTGAACACCGTGTCGCGACGTCCGCGGTTGTAGTATTGCGCCTGTCGCGCGTTAGCGTCCTCCAGGTTCTGGGTGACCAGATCCCGCAGCGCGTCAAGCCTTCGCACGCGGCTTTCCCACTCCTCTATGCCTTGTAGCTGTATCACCGGTGGGCCTTCTGCCTCTCGGCGGACCGTCTTCGGGGGCCTAAGCTCTCTCCCGAAGTTGAGGAAGGCCGGTGACACTTTGGTGGAGCTGTGAACGGCGGAATTAACTGCGAACCGGAATTCGGCCAGGTGCCGGTCCCATTCGCGGTGATCACCTTCCAGGAAGGTCTTGATCATGGTCTTAATTACGCGGTTCACGCGCTCGACCGGGTTCGCCTGTGCGTGGTAGGGGGGAATTGTCGTGTGGTATACGCCAAGGTCGGCACACGCGGAGGTTATGACCTTGTTGACGAACTCTGTGCCATTGTCGGTCAACAGGACCTCCGGAACTCCCCAGCGGTAGAAGACCAGTTCTTCTAGCGCCTTGAGGATTGTAGCGCCGTTCGCCTTGCGTAAAGGTACGCACTCTACCCACTTCGTGAACAGGTCTTGGATAACCAAGACGTAGGCGAAGCCTTGCCGGCTCGGCGGATATGGACCCATAATATCGGCAGCTACGGCTACAAAGGGTGCCTCGGCGACTCGGCGACCCATCAGACCTTGGGGTCCGGCTTGGTCTACCTTGCAGCGCTGGCACGCTTCGCAGGTGCGAATATATTGAGCTACGTCCCGGTATATCCCTGGCCAGTAGTAGAGGAGAGCGATACGAGCATACGTCTTCTCAACTCCAAGATGGCCAGCCGTAGGGACTGAGTGAGCCTCGGTTAGGGCTGCGAGGCGCTTTGCTCTCGGCAGGACTAACTTCCAAGGGTCTAAGTCTGGGAAGAGGGGATCGGCGAGGGGGTCCACGCGGTGGCGGTACAGTCTACCTTCTTCTACCTTCCAATCCGGGAACTGTACTGGCATCGTCTGTACGGCTATCACCCGCTGTTGATACCATTCGTCGCGGGTTTCCTCTACCGTCGCTACGGGAAGGGGGGTTGGTTCTGGGATTCGGGATAGTGCGTCGGGAACGTGGTCTAGTGCGCCCTTGCGATGTAGGATTTTAAAATCATACTCTAGGAGCTCTAACGCCCACCTCGCGAGGCGACCCGAGGGGTTGTGAAGGTTATGTAGCCACTGCAGGCTACTGTGATCGGAGATCACAGTGAAATGATAACCTTCGATCGATTGATTGAGCCCCTCCTCAGATAACCTTCGAGGTATGGCCGGAATTTACGGACGGACCACAGAACAGCGAGACATTCGCGTTCGGTGACCGTATATTTTCTCTCCGCTTCCGTGAGGGATCGGCTAGCATAGGCTATTACGTGTTCCACGCCTTGCAGAGTCAGCTGTGTGAGGACTGCACCTATGCCGTAATCGCTCGCGTCCGTCTGAACTATGAAGGGGAGTTCAAAATTCGACCATACGAGGGTGGGTGGGGAGACCAGAGCCAGCTTTAGGGTTTCGAAAGCCTGTTGCTGCTCGGCGTCCCACTGCCAGCGGCGGCTCTTCTTGAGCAGACGGTTCAGAGGCTCCGCCTTCGTGGCAAAGTCATCTATGAAGCGTCGGTACCAAGAAGCCATACCGAGAAAACGGCGAACCTGCTTAACCGTGCGAGGCACCGGGTATTGCGCAATCGCTTCTACTTTCTCGGGATCCGCTTGCAGTCCGTCGCGGTTCACTCGGAAGCCCAGGTATTTGACCTCCGAACGGCAGAACTCGCACTTATCTGGATTGATAGTGAGCCTGGCGTCGGTGATCTTGCGTAGAACCCGTTCGAGCCACTGAAGGTGGTCCTCGAACGTCTGGTTCACGATGATTACGTCATCGAGATACACAAATACGTGGGGTTCCATCTCGGGTCCAATTAAGCGATCCATCAGGCGTTGGAAGGTGGCTGGAGCACCTGATAGGCCGTACGGCATTCGCGTGAATTGAAACAGACCGCGTCCCGGGACGGTGAACGCAGTTATTTCCCGACTCTCTCTCTCTAGGGGAATTTGAAAATACGCTTGGCTTAGGTCGAGAGTGGTGATGTATTTCGCCTCGCGCAGCTTATCGAGAATGCTGTTCATGTGCGGGAGGGGATAGGCATCTTTCTTCGCGACCCCGTTGACTGCTCGAAAGTCAAGGCAAAAGCGGTATTTTCCGGACGGTTTTCGAATCATCACGATGGGACTCGACCACTCGCTATACGACGGCTCAATTATGCCACCAGCCAGCATGGTATCTACCTCCTCGTACATGTACTCGCGTACTTTCGGGGAGACCTGGTAGTACCGTTGCTTAATTGGGGGATGGCCCTGCACATTGATGCGGTGGGTAGCGAGGTTCGTAGTTCCGGGGTGAGGATTGTGAGGGGGTACGATCCGATGTATTAAGGCGTCCAGGCGGGACTGTTCGGAGCTGGTGAGTTCGGATAGTCCGGCGCAGGCCTGTTCGGGGGTTGGGGGGTGGGGAATCTCTCTCTCTCGGGGGTTCTCTCTCTCTTAGGGGTTCTCTCTCTCTTGGGGGTTCTCTCTCTCTTTTACGCCAGAGAGAGTCTCGACTGTGATTAGGTCTTCTACCTCGCCTTTGCGTAGCGCGGGCCCAGACGGCATCTCGCTTTTTATTATACACCAGTCACTACCGAGTTTATCCTTAGCTCTCGCATCACTTTTTAATGAGTGTTTTAGGCTTGCTCACTTTCCATCGTGCTGGAAACGTGCTTTTATTCGTCCGTTATTGAAAGCCAACCCACCGCGATCTGTGTCAGACA
The DNA here is from genome assembly GCA_943736025.1 of Tenthredo mesomela. Taxonomy (NCBI): domain Eukaryota; kingdom Metazoa; phylum Arthropoda; class Insecta; order Hymenoptera; family Tenthredinidae; genus Tenthredo; species Tenthredo mesomela. The sequence continues at coordinate 18,300,996 of OX031018.1, read as the reverse complement.
CTCGACCCATTGCCAATCTTTGCGAGCTCTCCAAAATCTTCGAACGCGTTGTTCATGCCCAGATCCTATCTTACATTAATGAACACAATCTTTTTGATCCCTTTCAATCGGGCTATAGAGTTGGCTTTAGCACGCAAACTGCGTTACTCAAGTTGACTAATGATATCAGACGTGGTGTTGACGATAGATGCCTGACAATTCTAGTCTTATTTGACTTTAGTAAGGCTTTTGATACGGTTAACCATCTTCTGCTTCTTTGCAAACTCGAGAAGTTAGGATTCTCAGAAAATTCTTTGCGGTGGGTCAAGGCTTACCTCTCGGGCAGGTCTCAAGCAGTTGTAGATGAACGCGGTACTTGTTCCTCCTGGCGGCACACTCTCGCGGGTGTGCCTCAAGGATCTGTACTTGGTCCCTTGCTTTTTTCATTATTTATAAATGACATTGGTGCTGACTTGCGGTACACACGTCATCTGATATTTGCTGACGACACTCAAATATATCTTACCTGCCCTCCAGCCGAACTTACTGATGGCATTGCTAAGATGGTGCACGATGTCAACGTCATAGCCAACTACGCTACCGCAAATGGCCTTAAGCTTAACCTCGCAAAATCTAAAGTTCTTGTTTCCGGCAGTGGCGCTTATATTAACCGTTTAGACCTGGCGGGCCTTCCTCCCATAGTAATTAACGACGTTGTACTTCCGTATGTACGCGAAGTGCGCAACTTGGGGGTGGTTATGCGTGACAATCTCTCCTGGCGGGGTCATGTGCTAGCTGTGTCTAATAAGGTTAACTTTTCTATTTACAAACTAAAGTACCATCGGAACGCCCTGTCTCGTGAGTTGAAAGCTAGGCTCATTGCCACCCTTATTTTTCCGCAGTTCGACTACTGTTGCCTTGTTTATAATGACCTTACTGGGGAACTTAACGCTATTCTGCAGCGTTTGCTGAATACTGCGATTAGGTTCGTGTTCGGTCTTAGACGGGATGAACACATAACGCCCTATCGCAGGCAATTAGGCTGGCTCACGGTCCGTTCAAGGCGCCTCTACTTTCTGGGTATCACTGTTTTTAATCTCCTCCAGGGGACTTTACCGGCTTACTTGACTGAACTTTTTGTTAGGCATGTACCGCTTCTTAGCCGTCCAACTCGTCACTCTGGCGCTGCTGTATTTAGGGTCCCTCAGCACAGGACTGTGACTTACCGCGACTCTTTTTGCCTTGCTGCCATCTACTTCTGGCACTCGCTTCCTGATGAAGTGACCAATGTGCGTACTCTGGGGCTGTTTAAACCTAAGCTTTTCAGTTACCTTTTTGAGTTGGACACTGAGTCTGCCTAGCTGGCTGCGCTTCGCGCATGTGATTCGCGCTTGTGATTCATAACTTTTGCCTTTATTTGTATCTCTGTTCTTACTTTTATGTCGTGTTTAGTTCTTAGTTTAGTTTTAGTTTTATTTTAGGTTTACTTTAGTCCAAGTATGCTTGGTTTGCTAAGCTGATTTCACTGCTCTATTGCTGGCTGAATTTATAATTGCGGGGTGACTGCCCTTTGAGTAACTATTGCTTAATTGCTTATGTCTTTATCTTGTTTTTCCCATCATGCTCATCTTTGCTAGTTTTTAGTTTGTCTCCTAGTTTAAGTATTTTATGTATGTATATTCTTAATTTACTGCTTGTCATGCTCGAATTATCTCTAATATTATGATTTTTATCTGTAATTCGAATTTGCCCCATGGATTTACCAGGGCATAAATAAAGCCAATCAATCAATCTCTTGGGGGTTCTCTCTCTCTCTCTCTTGGGGGTTCTCTCTCTCTCTCTCTCCCTCTCTGGGGTGGGTGGAGGACTCTTCCGAGCGGTCGGTACCCCCTTCGGACCGTATGGTCCAGGTACCGCGGCCGAAATCCACGCGGAAACCGAATGCCGTCAGCGCATCCATCCCTAGGATGCACTGGTATTCGAATGACGGCGCGACGCGGACTATTAGTCGGCAAGTTCTCCTGCCTATGCGTACAGGCATCTTCATCTCCCCGGTTACCGAGTCTGTGGCTCCGTTGGGATAAATAACGCCTCCCGGAGGAAGAGGAGTTAACCTAGGTAGCAAGGCCGGTTCAACGCCGGTCCTCCGATATAAGTTCGGCTGGATCCGGGATCGAATAACGCACGGAGGAGTTGACCGGCTACTTCCACGTCGATATAGTAGCGGGGATCGCGGTAGTCTTCTTCAGTTGGGGGCTCGTTTGCCGAGACGGCTCGGGGGGAATAGGGTCCTTTCACCACGGAGGAATAAGTAGGGACCCGACCTACTAATTCCTGTTGGCGTTTCCCGGACCGGTACCTAGGCAACGACCGCAACTCGCGTCAACTACTCCGGGCGTTCGGCATCGGGAACAGGCGACGTAGCTAGGGGGGTGGGGACAGTCGCGAACGAAATGCCCCGGGGAGTAGCACCTGAAGCAGCCGGTAGGGGGATCTGGGGGTGCTACCGGCGTGGGTGCAGCCGCAGATCGACCTCGAGCGTGGTTCGCCGGTGCTTGGGTATTTCGGGGGGGTAGGGTCATCAGGGCTGGGATATGGGATGTGGGATTTCGGTTTGGGGGAGGAGAACTCGGTCTCCCGCCCCTGGTTCTCGCTCTTGACTCTGCTGGCCTATCTAGGGCAGCCGTAGCGGTGGTCGGATTCGCGGACGCCTGCACTACCCCATACCTGGGGGTCTGAGGTTGGCTAGGGGTCTGTACCGCTGCCGTGGGTTTGGGTGTCTGGCACGCAAACTCCGGTAGGAAGGTGCTACCGACCGGGGGTGGGGGTGTATAGTAACGGTCTAAGTCCCAGGCGGATTCTACTCTTTTACCAGCCTGCTCTAGGTCCTTGAACGTCGCTATTTCGTTCCTCGCTATTCTCGATCGGTATCGGGGGTGTAAATTCGTGTAGGCCATGTCCAATTGCTCTTGGAGCGGCCATTTATTCGAAAGGCTCGACATAATCCCGATCATGCAGACTATGAAGTCGGCAATTCGTTCGTGCGGGCCTTGCGTACGTCGGCGGGCTTCGTCACGGACGCGGATCTCGTAATTTTCCCCGCCGAACCTCTCTCTGAATGCGCTGGCGAACTCCGACCAATTTCCCCATGTCTCGCGATTCTGCCGGACCCATTGTCGCGCGACCCCTGTCATCATGGATGACAACGCACCGAGCACATCTCGGTCGGTCAGGGCCAAACCTATCCGGTTCTCCTCGACGCAACGGAGGAATTCTTCGGCGCCGACGTCATCCTGGCCGGAGAATGTCAGCTTCCATTCTCGGACTGTCTTGTGGGGGTCGCGGCGGCGTTCGGACGCGGAGGTAGTGTCCGGGGTCGCTGAGGTGGTGGTGGAGGTACTCTGGTGATGTGGTTGGGTATGGGGAGGGGGTTCTGGGTGTTGGGGTGGTGTGGGATGGTTCGGGTGGGGGTTGGCTAGGTGCTGGGGATGTTAGGGATGTGGAGTGGCCATGTACGGTGGGTGGAGGGAGTAAGGGTTGAGTGGAAAATGGGGATGATTGGGATCCGGGGTGGCTGGATAGTAGAGGTGACCAGGATAGGGGGTGGCTGGATAGTAGGGATGGTTCTGGTAGGGATGTGGTTGCGGATAGGGGGTTGAGTGGGGGTAGGGGTAGTGGGAGTAGGGATTGGCGGGGTGGTACGGGTCCCCAGGGTGGACCGGGTACCACGGGGGGGTCTGTTGAAGGTAGGGGGTCGGATACGGGTATCCAGGGGTGGAATTCGGCTGCGGCACGCGATGCATCGGCACGAATGCATGGCTAGTGGCTTCCGCCGTTCCTGTGAGGGGTTCTGGGGGTTGGGGGTGGTGTTCTGGGGTGCCAGATACACCGAGAGTAAATTGAGGGTGCCCCTGATCGGCAGGGGGAGCCTCTGCGCGGTCCAGCTCCTCCGCAAAGTGGACCCGGGATCGAGCACTGGGTTGTGCGCGACCGGTCGACTCATACGGCGGCAGCGGGATAGCAGTCCGACCTAGCGGCGTACTGCTGTAGGCGGCTGACCGGTCGGCCTGCTCGGGAGGGGGGATTTCTCGGCTCCGGACGGTGGTACGGAGTGGAGGGGGAGATGGCGACCTAACTTCGGTTCTGGTCGCGTTGGAGGTGGACGGACGCGGTAGTTCATCCACCTCGGGGTCCCAGGTGATATTTTGACCGCGGGTCGTCATCTGGTAGCGCACCAGCCGCCACCTGCGGTCGGTGTCAGTACCGGTGGGTTGCAGGTGGTTGGCTTGTAGCAGCACGTCCAGCTCGGTGACCGGCAAGCCGCTGGCCCAGGAGATGACGGCAAACTCGTTATCCGGGTGGAAGCCAAGACCCGGGACGGTTTCCGTTGGCGGCGGAGTTGGTTCTGCCGGGGCAGTAAGCGCCGCTTGCAGATTTCCCATCGTCACACGAGGTAATCTCCGCGGTGAGGGATCTAGGAGACTCGTAGGAAGTGCAGAAAAAAATCAAAACTCACGAAAAACAAAAGAATCTAATATTAACTAGCCTAAATAGCGGGGGTGAATTCGGCCAATACCCGAAGTGTCTTTATTTCGGGCCCCACGTTGGGCGCCAAATTTGTAACGGGTTTTCCTGGGCTCGGGTACCCAGAAATAATAAGCCGAATACAAACCGGGGACCTACGGGTGGCTAGGGGATGCTGTTGGGCGCCAGACTTCGCGTAGAAGTCCTCTCTCTCTCTCGCTCTGCGACCCTCCGACTAACTCTAAGGGTAGAGGGATTTCGTGGGGGCGAGGAATAAAGACACTCTGTAGAATTATGATTATTCTTATTGTTTATTTAGAAAAAGAAAAAAAAGAAAAGGTGGCGAATTTAGTTTCACGCCCGCTACCTGGCGTATTTACAAAAGAATAAATTAAAATACTGGCTCTACGTTACTCTGGCAATGACTCTACTCTACTATTAAATATCACAGACAGTTCCCTAAATATCACAATCAAATAAACTAAATATCACAATGCAAAAAAAATAAATGAAGCTAATAAAATAATTAAATATGAAAATATAAACTCTATTAAATTACAGCTAACTATTAACCCTCTCTCTCTCTTGGCCTACTCTACCCAGAGTATCCTAGATCTAGTTAGACGGTAGGGAGGACAGAGTCGACTCTACCTACGGTCTATCGCTCGCTCGCTCTAACTACGAGGAAGCAGATGAGCTCTGACGGGTGACAGCTGAGCGTCGCGCGTGACGTCAGAGGTCGGTGGCAAAATGGCGTCAACTAGTTTTCTGCGCAGCGATGCCCAATGCTGGCACGGCTACGCGCAGCGTAAACAAGGTGCCCGGTGTCTACTTTTGAATCCAACGGTTCGCGGGGAACGATTGAGATTCAGACACGAGGCTTCTTGAGGCTCAGGGATTTATGCAGGGGAGGCGGGTTGCTACTAGGGACGACTAGATTACGAATCAGATTGATCCTACCTGGTATTGACGAGGATACGGCCTCGGTTGCGACGGTGGTATTTAATAAACGGTCGGAGAGCCGGGGGTTAAGCGTAGGTCGTCAAGAGCCAGTCAGTAGTCCAATAGTCCAAATTCGATAATTCGTAGTCCAATTCGATAGCCGGGTCGTTATAGCACACACAGAAATCACACACAAAACTCTCACAACTCTCACACAAATCTCTCCAAAACTCTCTCACTCTCACTCTCTCTCTTTATTCGCACTTCTGACTTTTGCAATTCTACACGAGGTACACTCTATTAGTCCAGAAAATGGAATGAGGTTCTCTTCCGTTATCTCTAGTACCAACCGGCGTCGCCCGGTAAGCGAGCGCTGGCGGCGACCCGGTCGCCATGTGCGAGGATCTGCGGCCAATATGGCGTCGCGGAGGGAGAGCGGCGCGATTTAAATCGGGCGGCTGGGCTTATACACGTCCGTAGGTCGGTTAGGCGGAAGTCTAACGTGCACCACGTTACAGAACCTACAGGTTGTAGTAAAAGTCGGTTGCTACGGGTTCGAAATTTATCTATTTTCTGAAAATTAATTTATTAAGTATTATTATGGACTCCTCGTACTGACAGGTGAGGAAAAGGATGGGTCTACCATGCAAAAGCCACCTTGTTCAGATTTTAATCTCCCTACGCTAGCTGCCGGACTCGGATAGGTTTAATTATCAAAGCCGTATTTGTTCTGAATTTAAGATTCAGAATTCTCTCTACAGAGCAGGGTTTTTACGCCAAGCCTGTCTCGCCTGCTATTGAATATTTTACTGATTAACTACAGATCCGGGTTTTTACACCAAGACTGCCTATCAGACTCGGGTTGCCAACGGTTGGCCCTCGAACACAGATTTTTACGCCAATGTCGTTCGCTTCTTCCGTTGTTCGCCAAAGCTGTAACTACTCGGCTTATTCTGGTATTTAATACTGTCAAACAGGATGATAAGAAAATACCAGGCAATTTTCATCGGTAGTAATTTGATTTCCCGTATTGTAAAATCAAATAAAATATCAACAAAAAAATCGTACAATATGAACTTATTCTATTTTAATCTATTTTAAAGGTTTCCTGAACCGTATTGATTTCTCTTACTTTAAGTCTTTGCAACAATGCTTCTTTAGCTAATGTTCGTTAGTGTTATGTGTTTCTATACCTCTGTAGGTGATACTAAAATTGAATAAATTTATGTTCGAATTGTCTAAGTGATGTGAAGTTAATGATTCTACTTTATTGCCTTCGGAAGGTCCTTAGTACGATATCAAATGAGTCGCCTGGGATGCTATACCACGATTGCGCTCTAAGAGTGTTTGTGAGTCGACTGGGTGCTATACCACAAGTGCGCTAAGTTTGATTTTAATAGTAGTGAGTCGCCCGGGTGCTTTACCTCAAGTGCGCTCTATTTCAATACGTGTGAGTCGCCTGGGTGCTATACCACGAGTGCGCTAAGTTTGATTGTAATAGTAGTGAGTCGCCCGGGTGCTTTACCTCAAGCGCGCTGTCGAGCTCTGTCGACGCGTGTTTATATACTGTTCTTCTTAGGCTTGTGACGTCACAAGCGTCGATCGCTGGTCTATCCGAATTTGTCCAGTTTTTCTGTATTTACGCCGTCTTTGAACTGACCAATCATAGCCGACCCCCATCGTGACGGTCGGACACGTTACAATATATTAAGGGGTACATACACCTTTAAAATAATTTTTTTCAAAATACGCTACGCTCTGAGAAAACATTCTTGTGACTCAGTTTTTCTACAGTTGATTAGTGCTATTTTGATACATAGTTCATGATTTTTCCAGATTTTATGTCCTCCGCTGAACATAAATTTAGTCCATCGAAGAAAAAGCAGGGTACATGCACCCTACGACAACTGCTTTTTCTTCGATGGACTGAATTTATGTTCAGCGGAGGACATAAAATCTGGAAAAATCATGAACTATGTATCAAAATAGCACTAATCAACTGTAGAAAAACTGAGTCACTAGAATGTTTTCTCAGGGCGTAGCAATATGAATTTCAAAAAAATTATTTTACAGGTGTATGTATCCCCTTAATTCATTTTCAGCAGTATGGAGTAAGTGAATAATATCTTCAAATTCTACTGTACTTATTCAATTATGAAAGTATTGTAAGTACAAAAGTACGGGCTTGCATAACTTGTTGACGCACATGAATGTACTGAAGTAAATGCATATTTGGTATGCTTTTAGGCGTAAAAGGACGTGTCCCTGTGGCCTTCCCTTTAGCTGTAGCAATCTTAGGTTTGCCTTTAACCTATATAAGTTGAAGATCGTTATTACATATTAGCTACATTCTCATTTATTTAATGGAGGAAAGACTTGATAACACGCAATAGTGATACGCATCTTAAAATAAATCACAACTTACAGTTGGTTTTTTTTTCATATAGTTTGGATTTGGTAGGAGTTCTGGCAACTAAATGAGAGCCTTCAAGTTATCTGTGAAGTTTATAAAAAAACATATGGATGAAAAAAATGTTCATGCTGGATATTATCACAAATCAATATGTACTAATTGTAAGATGATTATTACCATCTTTGATATCATCAATCTGGAGTAGTAAGTGCGGCTTTGCTAGAGAGCAGAATTCTAGAATCCTCGGCACAAAAAAGGAAGGAAACTTTCCCAAAAAAGTATCGTTATTTGGATACAGAGCTGAAAATTCTCGGTTTATCTATAATAGAAAAAAAAAAAATTAATTTTAAAGTTATAATCGGAGGATCAGCAATATAGAATTTTTAAAGAATATATAGGTATATATATAAATGAATAAATTACCAATTCTCCGTTGTAATCTTTGAATCTTGGGTACGTTTTGAAAATGCTCGCCAGTGTCAAATTTTTATTGTTTTCGTAGTCTGCTATGATTTGTTGCCTGTTAGGCCTAGTTTCGTCCATCAATCTGATGATGTCTTGTTTGTTAGACTCATTAGGCATTCTGAAAACAAGCTCCGATACCTGTGAAAAAATAAATTCGTTTTATAACAACTCACACCAGCAGGCTTCGCGTGAGCATCACACATCTATCTGAACCAAGGCTCACGCATGTAGCCTGCTTGTGTTAATTTTTATTTTGATTCGTTTGTTCAATTTAGATATTTACCTTGAATTCAAATATTTCCTTATCGAGTAGCTGTTCACCAGTTTGCTTGCTATGCATGCCCCTCTTTACGTTGGTTTCAATATATGGCGCAGCTCTTCTTTTTCTTGTAGGACTTAATTTCACCCGCATGGTCTTTAAACGAAATTCTAAAAATCCAGTATTGCCTTTTCGATCATAAAAGTGCTCCTGAATATTTATAAGAAAAGTGTTAGTCATCAACTTCTATTTTCTCGATCATTGTTATGGAATAGCGGTATCACTTACGTATCCTTCACGAGACTGCAGTGAACGCAGTTTGGGAAAATCATCAATTATGTTTTTAGCCAGTTGTGCTTTCAGATTACTTGACGGATATCTTGAGTCGAATATTGAGTAAAGTATTTTTTATCATACCTGGATCGAAAGTTCGTATTTCGGTCCTATTTTGAGGGACGAAAGTACCACATTGCCTCCCGATTAAATAAATGAATAAATTAGTGCGCATGCTTCAAATTTTCGGTACACGGCTAAATTCGCGTTTTTTTAAATGTCAAAATATTTATGAGACAGTTTAACCTGAAAAATGATTTATTTTGCAATAAAGTTAATATTGTAAAGTAGAATATGATGAATCAATTTAAAAAAATTTTATATCGGAGCAATGAACAAATAAAGGACACAAATATTATTTTTAGAACTTTATTTAAACGAAAACACTCATGTTCATAATAAATGAATTAATTATTAATTATTATTAATGAAATCTGTTGGGAAATACAAGGTGGTATAGGAGAGTGAATTGTACAGTTTAAATCATTTGCAGGATAAATATAAAGATATATTTAAATCATGTACATTTACATTGTATCTTAATAGGGACTGACATGTAACTGAGTAGACTTCGACGGACTGCCCAGTCTTTGTACATGTTTGATGCGCGCTAGTATATGCGCACATTCAAACACATGCTTATGCTTATAAATGTATATTCAACACCCCTCCTTACATTTATGGTTACATGGAGTAGTGTTGTACATTTTTTTTTTTTTTTTTATTCAATATTTATTAGTTTTCTAAATTTGATAAATTCTTGCTTACCCAGGGCTTTTGTTAAAATGTCTGCTAAGTTATTCTTGGACTCGACTTTTATCACATCAATTTCTTTATTAACATAGTTTTCATGCACATAATGGTAATGCGTTTCAATGTATTTCGAATTCTTCGTGAAATTGCCATTTACAGCAGTTTGTACTGCTCCCGAGTTGTCCTCGTAGATTTTGACTGGTTTGTTTACATTGATGTCAAATATTTTTAACACGCTTTTAATAGATAGAATTTCAGTTACCGCCTCTGATAAGGCAATGTACTCTGCGAAAGTTGAAGATTTCGTTACGGACCCTTGCTTATGGGTTTTCCATTGAATAATATTTCCAAATAATCTTACCAGGTAGCCCGTAGTAGACCTTCTGTCTACTATGTCACCGGCCCAGTCAGAATCTACGAAACAGTCTAGCATTTCTTGTTCATTTGATTCACAGTTATATGTAAGTTTTAAATCTTTTGTATAGTATAGATAGTTTAGCACCCTCATAGCATACTTATAGTGCGTATTGCTGTAGCAGTTTTGAAAACGACTCAGATAGTTTACACTGAAGGAGATATCAGGTCTCGTACCTATACTTATATATAATAGCGCTCCAATGATATTTCTATACTTAATGTTAAAATCAACATTTGCTTCTTGTTCTAGTTTTAGGTTGTTTTCCATAGGAGTACTAAACATTTTTGCATTTTTAATATTGTATTTTTCAGCTAGCGACTCAATATATTTTTCTTGACTAAGACACATCACTTTTGAATTAACTCTATACTCGACATTTATGCCGATATAATTTTTGACAGTGCCCAAGTCTTTTATTTTGAATTGTTTGGATAGACACAATTTGACGTCTGCTATTTTGTTTATATCTTTGCAACAAATTAGAATGTCATCGACAAAAATTAAAACGAATATAGGTGTATTATCTACTCTTTTAACATATAGACAATAATCGTGACTGCTTCTATCAAAATTCAACTTCATTAGGAATTCATGTATGCATTCATACCATTGTCTTGGACTATCTTTCAAACCGTATAGAGACTTGTACAACTTATAAACTTTTTCGGAGCCATCATGGTAACCCGGAGGTTGCTTGACATATACTTCTCCTTTTACTCTACTATTTAGGAACGCTGTTTCGACGTCCATTTGCTCTATATGCAGATCATTTTTACAACAATATACTAACAGGATTTTAAGAGTTTGCATTTTTGAAACAGGTGAGTATACATTTTCAAAAATTTCATGTTGTTGGAAACCTCTAGCAACTACGCGAGCCTTGTACGACCTATCGCTCTTTTGTTTATATATCCATTTCAAGTCAATTACTTCTTTATTCTTTGGTTTGTCTACCAGTTCCCAAGCTTGGTTTTCTTTTAGACTATTTAATTCACTCTGCATAGCCTTTTGCCATTTATGCGAATCCGGAAGACTTATTGCTTCTTCGTAGGATTCGGGTACCAGGGCATTGCAGAAATTTACATATATAGCACCATATGCGTGTTGGTAACCTTGTCTTGGCTTAGGCTGTCTAGTTGACCTACGTAGTGGTATACCTTCTATTTGATTTGAATTTTCTTCTTCTTTTTCTTGTCCTTTCTCTGGTGACTTTATTTTTGGTGATTCTAGCTCAGGTGATTTCTTATTATTAGAACTACATTCTAGAAATTCAATTTCTGACTCAACTTCTGATTGACTATCTTCTTCTGACGAATCTGGCTCTGATTCTGATTCTGACTTATTTCTCATGCCTATACATTTAACATCTTCTTCAGCAAACTCAACGTTTCTGGCTACAATTATTTTGTTGTTGATTAATACTCTGTATCCGACATTAGAATAGCCTAATAAAATACCTTTTTCTGCTCTTTTATCGAATTTGGATTTTAACTTTTCTTTTGGGATTTTAACAAATACTCTACTTCCATATAAGCGAAGATTAGTTACATCAGGTTTCCTATGAAAAAATATTTCGAATGGTGTCTTTTGCTCAATGGTATTAGCTAATGACCTATTTCGCAAATACGCAGCGGCTTTAACAATTTCTGGCCAGAACCTTTTATTTACTTTAGCTTCGGCAAGTAAGCATCTACACATATCCATAATGGTTCTGTTTTGACGTTCTGCAGTACCATTCAGTTGATGAACGTATGGCGGGCAAACATCTAACTTTATACCTCTATGTTTGGTGAACTCACGAACCTTGGAGTTTACATACTCCCTACCATTATCTAACCTCAGAGTTTTAATTCTTTTACCTGTTATATTTTCTACTTCGTTTACATATTCAACGAGACAATCATATGTTTGCTCTTTTGATTTTATACAAAAAACTTTTACGAGTTTACTGTAATCATCTGTGAACGTGACGAAATATTTTTCACCAAGATTACCTACAACACTTTGTGGACCATTCAGATCCGTATGCACAGTTTCTAAAATTTCTGTGGCTTTGGCTCTATTATTTTTGAACGGAAGATTGGTCATTTTATTTTCAATGCAAGTGGCGCATTTTAAAAGTTCATTTCCTATAGTTTTTGGCATACCTTCGACAAGATTTTCTTTACATAAAATTTCCAAATATTTAAAATTAACGTGGCCAAGCATTCTATGCCACTTCTCTTTTGCTGTCATTAGACAATTTGCATTTTGACTAGTATTTGCACTAATATTATTTTTTACATTTACATAACCTCCCATTTCATATATGTTATCAGTTCTGCAATTTGCGATAGCGATTACTTCTCTTTTAATATTACAGTATATTTTACACAAACCATTACTGGAGATAATTTTATTATTCTTACTTATTTTTCCAAAGCTTAAAAGATTTGCTTTCATATTTTGGACGTAAACTACTCCTTTGATTGTGACAATAGATTGTTTACCATACACATCAAAATTTATTACCACAGTACCAACCTTTGTAGCTTGCAGTGAGTGCCCGTCACCTAAATACACAGTTAATGGATCTTTTAGAATTTCAAAATTTTCAAAATAAGCATCATCATTTATGATGTGAGTTGAGCACCCGCTGTCAAGCAGAAAGGTTATTTGCTTTTCATTACTATTTTGTTCTATATCAGATTCGCTCACATTACCACTTGTACTTGCGACAAACACGCTTCCGTTGTTACCATCATCTTGAGCTTGTCTCGGTTGATACCCTCTGTATGAATTTCGGCCTCTGCCGCGAGATGGACGATGATTATTCCCGCGATTGTAGTTTTGAAACTGACCTCTGTACTGATGCTGTCCCCCTCGGCGACCTCTCATGTTTACATGACACTCACGTTGTATGTGTCCTGTCTTGCCACATCGATGACACGTTACCCTTGACGTAGTAGCGAACACATTTGAACTTAACGGATTTTCTTCTCCATTTTGTGTACTTTTACTCTCCAATGATTTCAGCTTAATTTTACTTTTAAGGTACTCAACGGTCTTTTCTTCTTTAGGTACAAGGTCAATTAAATCTCCGATATAATTGTATTCCTTTGGTAGTGCCTTGATCATATAGTTTAACTTTTCATCTTCTGGCAAAATCGCTCCTGCTGCTTTTAATTCGTTTGCCGCCTTCTCGAACTCATCGAAAAAGGTAGCCGTATCTTTGAAATTTTGTAGCTTAATATTTTCCAAGTTGCTACGACACACAATTTGGAGTGCCGTTGATGGTTTATCATACATTTTATCTAACGTCTTTATAACTTCGTATGCTGTTTCAAGGTGACATATGTATTCGAATTGTGTATTTGTCATGGCGCTATAGATATAGTTCATAGCCTTAATGTTCATATCGACGTCTCCACTTGTCGCGCTTTCTATCGCTTTATGGCACTTTTTATATTTCAAAAGCATTACTACTCTTTGTTTCCACTGTTTATATTCACTCCCATCAAATATTGGGATAGTGATATCATCACATTTAGTAGTTGACATTGCTGGCGAGCCGACGGTTAACACGAAGATTTGAACTTGACTTTGACGGACCTCGACACACGCAATATACTTAGAAACGTTCACTTTCACTTTAAAATTAACCACTGCACCCTAGAGCTTTAGAAACCACGCTCTGCTACCATGTTGGGAAATACAAGGTGGTATAGGAGAGTGAATTGTACAGTTTAAATCATTTGCAGGATAAATATAAAGATATATTTAAATCATGTACATTTACATTGTATCTTAATAGGGACTGACATGTAACTGAGTAGACTTCGACGGACTGCCCAGTCTTTGTACATGTTTGATGCGCGCTAGTATATGCGCACATTCAAACACATGCTTATGCTTATAAATGTATATTCAACAAAATCAATAACTTAAGACAGTATTATAACTAAGTTAATCAAACAGTAAACAATATTAATGATGATGCAACTTGAATAATTAAATAAATTAAAAACTGTTAGCTCTTTCAATGAACTCCAATCATACAAATTAAGGTTTACTTTCATCGTCCGATTTGGAGTGATTTTTATAAATTGTCAAGTGTCGGATTGAACAGTTTTCGATCTTCACAAATGAAGAATTTACTGTCATGACGTCCACTTCATCATTTTTAATTTCTTTAGTCATGGATAGTTTCGAGCTAATAGGCTGCAATTTTTGAAGCTTTTTTAAGTGTTCCCCACAAGCTGCTTTCCTAATTTTATTTAATTTTCTTTTATCAGCTGAATTCATTATCTGAGTTGGTTGACACGCAGAAAAATTCATTACTTTTGTACGTTTTGGACCAGAATTATCAGTCCCAGTAGTGAGAGATTGATTTAAATTTTCATAACTATCCAAATCATTATCCAATTTAGCTTCAAAAAAAAGTTCATCATCAGAATCTGGCATTAAAAAATTTTCTTCGGGTATACCATCATTTAAATTGGTCTTCTGACTTTTTTGAGAGTGTGATGCGAGACTAGTAATCACATTGACACTAGAAGTATCTTGGACCTGATTGATAGTGGAAGTAGATGGAACTTCATGAACGGTTGAAGTGAATAAAGGTTCAATGTTGGTGGAATCACATGAAGCTTGATTGGAAGTAGAAGTAAATGAAGCTTCGTTGATAATAGTAGCAGATGGGATTTGATAAGTAGCAGCTTGATTAGAAGTGGAAGTAGATTCTTGATTAGAAGAAATTATTTGTTGATAAATTTGGCGTCGGTTCGCTAAAGAATGTTCTATGTAACCTTCTGCTACGGTACTAGATCGCCATCCGCCTAACTGTTTTAATGCTGTTAAATTTGCACCAGAATTTGCCAATAACGTTGCTGCTGTACGCCGAAAACAATGACCGGTGTAGCCTTCCGGGTGCTCTAGCTCCAAATACTCAGCAATTCTTTTCGGCACCTCACTAATTTTATTTTTCCCTATGACTTGACGTTTACCTTTTCCCAAGTTGTAAACATAAAAAAAACGTCTGCTGTCAAAATCTTTCGGCCGCAAAGAAATATATTTCTTAACGGTATTATAATATTCTGGACCAATAATAAAATTACGGGGGTAGCAGTTTTTGTTATCGTTGACTGTCACGATCAATTGATTCCCCGTATCTTCAACATCCTGAATATTCAGGTTACATATTTCACTGGTTCTGAGTGCGCCCAAGACTCCGAAAGTCAAAATAACCTGTAAAACAAATTGTAAATATTAATTTAAAAAATTGCAAATATTTGTATATATTGTATTATAGCTAAATTGTACATATTTTACTTACTTTATTCGCTAAATTATGCAAGTCATCAGATTCATTAAGGAATTTGTTCACTTGACTTAATGTCAATACACGAGCTTTTTTAGGATGGTATCCTTTGGCACAATTTTTGAGAAAAACTTTTAAATTATGATAGGAATTAATATCAATTCCATTCCTTAAATCTAAAGTAGATCTCAACATGGACCATTCACTCCACAGCGTTGAGGGCTTCTTAGTTTTTGATAATTCATTAAAATAAACCAACAACACATTTTCTTTAAAAGAATTGGTTCTTTTCTTTTGTTGCCACAATAAAAATGTTTGATAACACAAGTTGTACCGATCTTTAGATTTCTCGGGCAACAAATTATTGGTAATTTGTTTTGCCGTATTATCGAAATTTTTAATTATTTCTTCTTCACTTAAGTCTTCTCCCGATTCATCAGAACTCATTTTCATTAATCTATTTTAAAATTATTTTAAGACTCTAACTTTATGAGTTTGAAAATGGTTATAAATAAATGAGTAAATAACTTATTGCCTAGTTACGTAGTCGAGAAAATTGAACATCGAATTTCAAAAATCGAAGCATGCGCGCTAATGATCGCTAACCTGATTTAATGTCTAATTTCATTATTTACATTTCTATCGAACTTTCGATCCTGGTTTGATAAAAAATTGTATACGCACTACGGGAGGAAAGTATGGCATCGCAACCCGCGTTTTTGTCACCCTCGCCTTCGGCTCGGGTGACAATATTACGCGGGCTGCGATGCCCTACTTTCCTCCCTAGGTGCGTAATATACTATATAATTACACAGAGCAATATGCGAGGTTGGAAAAAAGATCAATGCAAACATCAGAGATAATATGGGACATTCCATGTCACTTCAAACACCCTGAATTTTTTCGAAGTTCAAAATAATTTCTCATCATGATGACCTTGAAGTACGTCATTCATGGAATGTTCGTGCTAAATTAAAAAAAAAAAAAAAAAAATATTCAAGATGAATGTTTTGAACGGCTACAGCTCTTGAACGATTCATCGGATTTTGACGTTTAAAAAACGTTTTTGTTTTGTATTTTGAGGACTCTCTAATAGAAAAACGAATGGAGTATTTGCACTACTGGATCATTATTAAATTAATAAATTCAATTCAAATATTGATTTCTTTTCAAAAGGCCTAACGGCATTGAATTGGTTATTTTTTTCTCTAACCAGCAGCAGCAATGTTTTTTTTTTACAAAAAGTTATGGAGTGGGCAGAGGCAAATAAAGCGATATTTTTTTAACATCATATCCCGTGATTCATGATCTAAAATTATCGAACAAACAAGAACAAAAGAGTACATGATCACTACGGATAAAAACAAACAATCAATTCGATTTCTTAGACGTTTTTTTGTGCCTTTCGCCGTTTTTGCTTCGGGAAAAATCTCTCCGTCGATTGCAGCAGAATATCGCTGAACCAGTACTTCATTATTGATCGTTGGAATGAAGCAATAATTTTTTTGAATTCCTGGCACGGCCTTTGCAGTGGCAAATCTCTGATTCAATTTTTCAATTTTGATGTTTTCGTGATCTTCTTTGGAGAAAAAAAAAATATCCATATAGTTTTAAAATGGTTCTTAGCCCATCGGAAGAGAGCATTTGGTGTGAGTATAGGTTCCTCATACGTAATCTGCAAACTTCTACGTCGAGCTTCTCTCTTCAAAATTGCACCCACTCCGTCACAGTCTGTTTTTCCATGCGCAGTGGCATGAAAATGTAATTCTGCGTTGATGCCAAAATCTTCTTTATGAGCCAAAATATTGGCAATTTGGAAACGGTTTTTATAATGTTGTGCCGCACCGTCTGTGACATAAATGATTTTGTTCACCTTATTATAATGTTTTCGAACATGTTCTATCAAGATCCCTTGGATCAAATACACAGCAGCAGTATCGTGGACGAGACTGTCTGACAGAACTACCAAACTTTTGTGGTGGATAATGTCATCTTGACGAAAGTAATACACCACAGGGTGGACAGTACACTGGTCATTATTATAGTGGAATGATTGAGCAGCATCTTGAGCAACAAAGGCGTAATTTTCAGAAAAATCGCAGTGAACTAACACCTCACCGTCCTGTAAATTTTCTTTCCGTTGTTTCACAAACGCTGTCTGTTCGGCAGCGATGAAGTGATGAGGTTTCAATACTTTTAATCTATCACATAATGAAGCAATAAAATCTTGAACTGGAAGCTTCTGTGATTGCAAGGTCGATCTATCTGTAGTTTGCCATACTCGAAATTCAACACTTTCAACTGCAGCGTTAGAAAGAAGAGTATTCAATTCACGGGAAAGTGGTTTTACACCAGGACAATTTTCACACTCATCTAAATGACAAGCTGGCGTAGGATTTGAACACATCAGTCTCGTAAGACAATCCTTATAATTCTCTATTGGATGTACTGAGCTTTTAGTCAAAGCAGAAATGTTGATTGCATTTAACATCAGCTTACAATTTTGATGATACGTACAAACACAAACCACATGTGTACCACTTGCACCTGCCAGAATGCAATATTTTGGCCTCAACTCTGCAAATTTGCTGAAACCTACTCTAGCTTCCGGATAGGCACTTTTGAATCTCTGATGAAGTTCTGTTAGGTTCTCGAGAACCATCCGTTTCTGTACGATTTTCTTCTCTCCGTTAATTCTCAACGATAATTTGTCCTTGACCCCCGCCATAATTCGACTTTCATCGTCATAAAAGTTGCGTACTTTTTCAACAGCCTCATTGAGTAATGTGTGACCTGCTCTGGCGATTGGAGAAGCAAATACTCCTTTCATTTCTCTTAATTTTTTTGCTCTTCCAGCCATGTATTGTGTTACACCAAATTCCTCACTGATTTTGCGGATACTCCATGATGGTGGGACAACTGTCAAAATTTGAAGACGCTCAGAATAACTTGTAAGAGACTTAAATTTATCCTTCAAACCATCCAAAATTTCTTCTAAGTCTACTTCCCGCGAAGAACGGCATGGTTTTCGTAAGAGTCCCTGAATATCTATGTCGCTATTTTCATCATTTGATACGTCATCATCATCATCATCATCATCCATCTGTATGTCATCATGCAGATCCTCAGAATTATAAGAACGACCTGACCTCAACGAACTTGCATTTAGATTATCGGTGTTACCCGACGTATCAAGGGCATTATTATTTTGATCGTTATTGGTAGAAAGAAATGACGAGATTGAGATCGGACAATCTAATGCTTTTTTTCTACACCCAACACAAATCTTCGCACTCAATGGTAAGAACGGAAATTTTTTTCTCAACGATGATGATATCGCCCGAGTAAAAATGATTGTATATAATTATATATAATTATATAGAGTTATATAAAAGTTATATAGAATTGTATAGAATTATATAGAATTATATATAAAAATCCATGTAAGTTTTATAGAACTCTATATAATTAAATATAACTTTATAGAGTTATATAGAATCATATACAGATCTATATAGGATCCAAAACAAGCTTATATGTGGGTTTTATAGAACTCTATGTAATTATATACAACTTTATAGAGTTATATAGAATTATGTAGAGTTCTATACAGGATCCAAAATAAGCTTATATGTAAGTTTTATAGAATTCTATACAATTACATATTGTTCGCGCGTAGTATAATCGATCTGATTATCTCGGCTTATTGCTGAATTATTTGAAGTGGTGGATTAGGAAGACAGGAGAGTTTTAGGTATGAAATAAGCACTCTATAGCATGTTAATAACTGGGCACACTTTCTTTATTTTGCACTGCCAGGCAGCGTAGAATTGTTACAAGTTCTCCTTTAGAAGGATGAGCGTAAACCAAACTGTCCTCAACAACACGGTACTCGTTCTCGCTTGCGAGGACGGGAGTTGTTGTTTTTCTTAGTGACTAGGTATTTACTTTCGCCTCGTGAACAAACCGCCTGCCTCGTGCCATTTGGCGCGATAGATTCTTAGTTCTAGTTTATAATTAATTACAACATTCCTTCACTCTACGGAGTTACAGGTTCCTGGTCTGGTGATCGGATTGGTAATCGACATATTTGTGTGATTGGTCTGGTGTAACATGAGCGAGCCGTTTTTACGGACTCCACGCGGATGTATCCATCCTGACCTGGGTAACATGCCGTGATTCTACCTAATTCCCATTTTGCAGGAGGTAGTTGTGAATTTTTTAGCAACACCAAATCACCGATTTGTATGTTGTCTTGACTCGTGGTCCATTTCAATCGTTTCTGCAGCGATTGTAAATAGTCCGTGGACCATATGTGCCAGAACCGTTCGAGCATTTGATTGACCAGCTGCCATCTGGACAGCCGATTTTCGTTTAGGTCTAACAACGACGGGCGGGGCGCTATTTTGATAACGCTGCCGACAAGGAAGTGTCCAGGAGTTAAGGCGTCGAAATTATCGACGTCATCATGCAAAGGGGCGATGGGCCTTGAATTCAAACAGCCTTCGATTTTACAAAGGAGAGTGTTCATTTCCTCAAACGTAAGAGTATGAGTCCCGATAATCCTTTTTAAGTGCGTTTTAACGCTTTTGACACCCGCCTCCCAAATGCCACCGAAGTGTGGGGCGTTTGGAGGAAGAAACTGCCAATCAGTTCCGTCTGAGGCTAGGCGATTTCGTAATTCGGTGTCTTGACTGACCCGTTCGAACTCGCGGGATAGTTCCTTGTCAGCTCCCTTAAAATTTGGGCCATTATCGCTATACATCATAGAGGGCAAGCCTCTTCTGGCTGCAAAGCGTTCGAACGCCGCTAGGAAAGTTTCCGTGCTATAATCGCTCACTAATTCTAAATGAATGGCGCGGGTACTTAAACAAATAAAAAGGGCGATATAAGCCTTGTGCGACTGACGTCCTCGACCGGGCTGATAGCGTACTTGCAGAGGGCCTGCATAATCAACACCGCTGTGGGCGAAAGGACGTGACGGAGTGACTCGGAC
Organism: Tenthredo mesomela; assembly: GCA_943736025.1. Taxonomy (NCBI): domain Eukaryota; kingdom Metazoa; phylum Arthropoda; class Insecta; order Hymenoptera; family Tenthredinidae; genus Tenthredo; species Tenthredo mesomela. The sequence continues at coordinate 18,280,615 of OX031018.1, read as the reverse complement.
TCGGGGAAGGTCTCCCATTTTTTGACTAGACGTACAAGCCCGTTCTCGGACGCAAGTTACACATTTGCGTACATAATTTTTTACAAGTTGGCGTGCATTTATTATCCAAAATGTTTGGCGTAAGACTCGTAACATTAAGTGAGTTCCGCCATGTAATGTATTAGTATGACAGTCAGCAATTATTAAATCTACAATGCCATGTGGTGGCAAGATTATCGGAGATTGCTCTGAATAAGGAAGCAACGAGTTTCGTAGCCGCCCGCCAACGCGAATAAGGCCGACTTCATCCAAGACAGGATCCAAACTCAAGATGGTACTTTTTTTTGAGATACCCTGCTTGGACTTCAAACTGCTCAGCTCAACCTTGAAATATCGTTCTTGTAGGTACCTGATCCAAAACTGCCGTGCAGCTAGTATTTCTGACACTGTTACAAATCTGCTCTCCGTGCTAGTGCTCGTTCTCAAAATCCTAACGAATCGTAAGACGTAAGCTGTAACGCGGAGTAGTTTTCTCCACGAGGAAAATTTTGTGATTAACTCCCACTGGTCAGGGTAGGACGTTACCGAATGAACAGATATGATAATCTTTTCCTCCAGATGAGTTTCCGGAATCTCTGTGGGCTGTTTTGGCCAGTGATCCTCAGGTAGGCTTAGCCAGCTTGGGCCATGCCACCAAAGTGAGTGTGAAAGCAATGCATTGGGATTGATACCCCGGGAGGCACAATCTGCGGGGTTACTCGCGGTAGGTACGTGCCGCCAAATGGCCATAGGCACTCGGGTTTGTACGTCGGCGACTCTATTAGCTATAAACATTTTCCATTGAGATGGGTGTTTCTTGAGCCATGCTAAGACTACAGTGGAATCCGTCCAGCAATAGACCGGCACGCGCGATAAACTCAGGGCGTTTTGTACGTACTCTACCGTGTGAGTGAGGAGGACAGCAGCTGCCAATTCTAAACGCGGAATGCTCATTGGCTTTATGGGAGCTACCTTGGTTTTTGACATAATCAACGTAATGATTATATGGTGATCATCGTTGATTACCTTTAGGTAGACAGCGGACGCGTACGCGTGGCTCGAAGCGTCCGAAAATCCATGGATTTCAAGGTGAAGTGACTGGGGACTTCTCCCGGTCCAGCGAGGGATGGTTACTTCCTGTATTTGAGGTAACTCTGAGGAATAAGTCTCCCATACTTGAGCTAAGTCGCTTGGTAGCGGAGCGTCCCAGCTGACTTGCGCAATCCATAAACGTTGCATAAAGATCTTGGCGACGATAACTACTGGAGAGATCCAACCGAAAGGATCGTAGATCTTCGCAATCACGGATAAAACTGATCTTTTTGTAAGGGTGAATGACTCTAATGGGGACATTCTGAACTTAAACGCGTCGTTAAGTGGGTTCCAATACATGCCGAGTAGTCTTATGCCTTCATCTTCTTGGAACATTTTATCCGCCGAGATCGCGTGTTGCTTAACGGGGATGTCGTTAAGAAGTTCGGGACAATTACTAGCCCATTTGCTCAGTACGAAGCCGCCCGCCTTGGCGAGCTCCGTCGTTTGAAAGCGTTTTTCTTTTGCGCTATCTAAATCATCGGCGCCGAAAAGTGTATCGTCGACATAAATTTGATCACGTAATATGGAAACCGCCGCTGGATAGAAAGCTCCTTCATCTTCAACCAATTGTTTAATTACCCGATTCGCGAGATAAGGAGAGGAGGCTGCGCCGTAGGTGACGGTAAGCAACCTATAGGTTTGAATAGGACCATCCGCGCGTGGTCGAAACAGGATTAACTGGTAATAAGTGTCCTTTGGTTCAACCCAAATTTGACGAAACATTTTTGTGATATCCGCGGAAAAAACGTAGAGCGGATCGCGCCATTTCATGATCACATCGCGGATGTCGGCTTGTAATTTCGGCCCGACGAGTAAGTGATCATTAAGTGAACGGCCATTAGATGTAGGCATTGACGCGTTGAATACGACACGTAAACGCGTTGTTGTACTGTCTTCTCGTAAGACTGGGTGGTGTGTCAGGTAAAGGCGTTGTTTTGAAACAGAGTTTATTTCGTCATCATCCACGAGACACATGTGTCCTAATCGAAGATATTCGTTTAGAAACTCCTGATACAATAGCGCGTGTTCGGGTTTACGAGCTAGCCGCTTTTCCAGTTTATTATATGACGAAAGGGCGATGAAATAGGATTCACCGATATCCAGTGGGGGTTGTGTTTTAAACGGTAAACTAACGATGTACTTGCGGTCGTCGGCCCGCGAATGAGTCTTTGCGAAATGAGCATCGCATTGTTTTTCCTCCTCGGTGAGGAATTGTTTGTGCGGAAGTTCCTCATTTTCCCAGAGACGAGTTAGTGTAGTATCAAGGTCGTGCACGAGATTGCAGCGATTTATATTAACCCTTGCAGTGATAGCCCCTTGATTAGAAACCGGTCCTGACAAAACCCATCCAAAAATTGTGTTTTGGGCGATAGGTTCATCGTGAGAGCCTTTTATAAAACCGTTAACGAAAATGGAACTATACAGATCGGCACCTATGAGAAGGTCGATTGGAGTAGTGGAGTCGGGCTCTGGATCGGCTAACGGAATATTCATTAGTTGGGTCCAATTATGTTTACGGGCTATCTTTGCAGGTTTGTACGAAGTTAGTTTGTGGAGAATGAGCGCACAAGCAGGGATCGCAGGACCCTTACCATGACAAGCCTCTATAGTAAACGAAGCAACCGACGTTGCTGTAGCAGTTTGAATGTCACCGATACCAAATACCGTAGAATTGACACGTTGGCGAGGGGCTCGAAGCTGCTGCACTACAGATTCGGTAATGAGCGTAGCTTCGGAACCTTGATCGAGCAGGGCTCTTAATTTCTGTTCTCGACCCGAACTCGTCTTCACTAAAACCCAAGCAGTTGCTAATAAAACAGTTTTTTGTTTAGCGTCGCGACTCATATGGCAATTCGAAAAACTGGCGTTCGGCACTGTCTGAGTTGTCTCAAGTGGTTGCTGAACCATCACATTCGTAGATGCGCTACTGGTTGTTGCTGGGTCAGAAGACGAACTCGTGCCGAAATGTAAGAGTGTATGGTGTTTGCGTTTACATTTATTACAGACATTTTTGCTTGGACATTCCGTCGGAAAATGACCTGGTTTTAGGCAGTTGAAGCACCGTTTGTTTTCTCGGACAAGAGCTACTCTATCATTCACTGACTTACCCTTGAAAATGTCGCATAGATAAGTCGGGTGATTAGCTGTGCAAGTTATGCACTGTTTAATCGATGTGGCTAAATGCGATCGCACAGATTTGTTTGGTGTATACTTGTGTTTGCCGGAAGAGCTTGAGTTTTTCCCGGCGTCGGGGCAAGTGCCCAAGGCTTCGAGGGTCCGGATACGCGTATTAAGAAAGGATGTCAAATCTGTAAACTTGGGGTAGTCAGCCGTATCACCTAACTTTGTTTCCCATTCACGACGAGTGACTTGGTCCAGTTTTCTAACAAGATGGAAAACCAATAGATCACTCCAATTATCTACATCGCGTCCAAGATTCTTCAACGAGGAAGTGACATCATTCGTTCGGTCCCGCAAAATTTTTAAATCTTTAAGTGTATCCGTACCGACGTCCTTCAAATCGTACAATTCAACTAAATGTGCGTTGATTATAGCGCGTTTGTTATCATAACGGTCTTTGAGTGTTTGCCAGGCAGAGGCGTAATTATTTTCGTTAACAACAACGTTTTTTAGCAAAAGTTCTGCTTCCTCTGACAGACTAAGTTTTAAATAATGCAGCCTTTGAACATTAGTAAGTGCTAGATTATCTGCGATAAGCGACTCAAACAAATCCTTAAAATTAGTCCACTCCGTATATTTACCGGAGAATTTAGGCAATTCAATGCGAGGTAGTTTTACCGTATTGAATTGATGACCTTGCGCTTGTGTACCGTGGACATGGGTTCCAGGTGGGATTGGTGGGGCCTCGGGCATCACATTTTCCAGCTCGGCGATCATGCAGTCACTCGCTGAATTATAGGAATCTTCAGCGCGTTTGAATAGGTCCTCCTTGAAGTAAGGCTCCTCCAGATCGTCATCCGTGGCTGCGCTGTCTATGCGAGCATGGAGGGATTGACATCTTAGCCAATAATCATCTAGGAGTTGCAACCGGTGCTTAATAACCGCTGGAGTGCGTTTAGCTTGGCCGATCTTTCGAAAGTTAGTTTCGGCATTATCTATTAGTCGAATTAGGGTAGTTTGTTCACCCAGTAGAGCATCCATATTGGCAGCCTGTAGTGGTGAAGCTGTCAAGAGTAGGAGAGATTATCTCACGATAGTTCAATGGTAAACACAAGTCGTGTTCGAGGTTTCGTCCACGTACGACAGCCTAGAGTCAACACTTCAGGACAATACAGCCGACTGCGTGGCGTGTGTGTGCGTATGGATTTGTGCGTATTAGTAATACATCGCGTGAATGTATTGCGTTCTTGTCCAGCGTTGTATGTCGTTGGTGTAACGTGTGATACTTTTACACTTTATTTTAAACGATTATTGCTAACGTTTAGTTATCAATTTAAGACACTCACTTGTTAATGGTAAGTTTAAACACAGTCCACAGTTTTTTCTTTTAAGGTACTTTCAATCACTCTCTCTTTGTAACTACGCAATTGTTCAACCACTTATCCGGCTCGAAGGACCATTTGTTCGCGCGTAGTATAATCGATCTGATTATCTCGGCTTATTGCTGAATTATTTGAAGTGGTGGATTAGGAAGACAGGAGAGTTTTAGGTATGAAATAAGCACTCTATAGCATGTTAATAACTGGGCACACTTTCTTTATTTTGCACTGCCAGGCAGCGTAGAATTGTTACAAGTTCTCCTTTAGAAGGATGAGCGTAAACCAAACTGTCCTCAACAACACGGTACTCGTTCTCGCTTGCGAGGACGGGAGTTGTTGTTTTTCTTAGTGACTAGGTATTTACTTTCGCCTCGTGAACACATATAACTTTATATAACTATATACAGGGTGGTCCATTTAACTCTTTCATCTCGAATAATTTGGTTATTATCGATTATACAGGAAAATGTCATATGGAAAAGTTGTTGCATCTGAAGGGGGAAAATGAGTTTTGAAAGTGAAGGTCATCTGAAGGTCATATTTTATGAGATTTCGGCCGTTGCGATGTTTTTTTAAATGGGACTACCTATTTTTTTTCTCACTACAAGGAAGGTGGCACCGAAACGCATCCAACCATGTGCAACAACATGACCTTCGGATGACTTTCAGCCCCAAAATTGATGATCAAATGATGGAATCGCCTATGATTTTTGGAGCAACACTTGCACACGCATTCATGATACGTTTCTTAAATGAATGGACTAATGAATTTGAATAAATAAAACAATGAAATGGAAGAAAAAATGGAAAATAAAAAAATTACAAAAAAATGTAGTCCCCAAAATTCAGTAAATTGTGGGGCCGAAGGTCATTCGAAGGTCATGTTGTTGCACATGGTTGGATGCGTTTCGATGCCACCTTCCTTGCAATGAGAAAAAAAATAGGTAGTCCCATTTAAAAAAACATCGCAACGGCCTAAATCTCATAAAATATGACCTTCAGATGACCTTTATTTTCAAAACTCATTTTCCCCCTTCAGATGCAACAACTTTTCCATATGACATTTTCCTGTATAATCGATAATAACCAAATTATTCGAGGTGAAAGAGTTAAATGGACCACCCTGTATAACTTTATAGAGTTATATAGAATCATACAGAGTTCTATATAGGATCCGAAACAAGCTTATATGTGGGTTTTATAGAACTCTATATAATTATATACAACTTTATAGAGTTGTATAGAATCATATAGAGTTCTATATAGAATCCAAAATAAGCTTATATCGCTGGTCCCTAACAAGAAGGTCGTAATGCAGAAATCAAATAAATAGAGTCGCTATTCAGAGAATCAAAAAATAAGATCGCTATACAGAAAGTGAAAAAATAAAGTTGTTGTGCAGAAATTGAAAAAAATAAAGTCGCTATTCAGACTCGAAAACAAGAAAGGCGCTACGCGCGGTTGGTGATGATTGCGCGGTTGGCATGACTGATCTCGCCGGCTGAATGAAAGTGGGGAAACAATTTTCGCTATTGGAAAATTGCAAAATTTATAATTAATTTAAATTAAAAATTAACATATTTTGCATAAATTTGTAACATTTTATTTGTAAAAATGTAACAAAATAATAAGATGCCCCACTTACTTACCTTACTCATCGATACATCGATAAAAATAGTTTAGGCATTAACACGAGCACAAACTAGCGAAGGAAATGAAGAATATTCTATTGCCTGGCAGAAGAACCACTTAAATCCAACTTTTTCCAAATTTATCGAAATAATTGAGGAAAAACTCTGTTGAGGAATGTCTTCGCAATAGTGTTTTCTAGATTTTTGCGCAAATTGATGCTAATTAATGCTAATTAATTCGAAGAAAGATCTAGAATACTCTATGAAGACATTCCTCAACAGAGTTTTTCCTCAATTATTTCGATAAATTTGGAAAAAGTTGGATTTAAATGGTTCTTCTGCTAGGAAATAGAATATTCTTCATTTCCTTCGCTAGTTTGTGCTCGTGTTAATGCCTAAACTATTTTTATCGATATATCGATAAGTAAGGTAAGTAAGTGGAGCATCTCATTATTTTGTTACATTTTTACAAATAAAATGTTGAAAATTTATGCAAAATATGTTAATTTTTAATTTAAATTAATTATAAATTTTCCAATTTTCAAATAGCGAAAATTGTTTCTGCACTTTCATTCAGCCGGCGAGATCAGTCATGCCAATCGCGCAATCATCACCAACCGCGCCTAGCGCCTTTCTTGTTTTCGAGTCTGAATAGCGACTTCATTTTTTCAATTCCTGCACAACGACTTTATTTTTTCACTTTCTGTATAGCGATCTTATTTTTTGATTCTCTGAATAGCGACTCTGTTTATTTGATTTCTGCATTACGACCTTCTTGTTAGGGACCAGCGATATGTAAGTTTCATAGAATTCTATAAAATTACATATAACTTTATATAATTATATAATAACTTTATAGAGTTATATACAACTATGTAGAGTTCTATAAAACCCACATATAAGCTTGTTTTGGATCCTATATAGAACTCCATATGATTCTATATAACTTTACAAAGTTATATATCCATATATTAAAGTACGTGACGGATGTTCGGATGTCCCAAATTTTTGAAATTTAGTTCGTTATTTTGAATTTTGATTCGTTATATGTGTGCTACTATATTCTCTGATTTGAATTCCGAGGCTTCGTTACTTTCCAGGTCGTTCTCCTCGGGAATTTCGATGTCCAGGAGTCGCGATACGTGGTTCTAGCGCTCCAGGTCGTTTTCTTCGGGGATTACGATGTCTAGGAGTCGCGATACGTGGTTCTCGCGCTCCAGGTCGTTTTCTTCGGGGATAACGATTCCCAGGAGTCGCGACACGTGATTCTCGCGCTCCAGGTCATTTTCCTCGGGGATTACGATGATCAGGAGTCGCGACACGTGGTTCTGGCGCCCCAGGTCGTTTTCCTGGGGGATTACGATGTCCGGGAGTCGCGACACGTGATTCTCGCGCCCCAGGTCAGTTTCCTCGAGGATAACCACCTCCGGGAGTCCCCATCCACGTGGTTTTCGTAGTTTTTTTTTTTTTTTTTTTTCTTTTTTTTCCCGGTACGCGGTTCGTGGTTCTCGCGTCTCAGGTCGGTTTTCTCGGGGATGACCATCTCCAGGTGTCCGATGGTAGTGGAAAAAATTATCTACATAACACCATTATAACTACATTACAAAGTACGGGCTTGATAGTGTTGCCTGTAGCATGGACCGGAATCGCAGAGAATTTATTGAAAGGAGGAAGAACTGCGCATTCAACTTTTAAACTAGCGTTACAATTCAACGAATGCTCAACGTGTACACGGAGAAAATTTTGCGCGCACCGCCGTCGCACATGCGAGTGCCGTAGTCGAAAAAGTCGAACGACTACGATCTTAGCTTTGTGCGCGCACCCAGCTCGCAGCACGAGAGCTCGGCCTCGCAGAGTGCGAACAGCCCATCTCACGGGTAGTGGTAAGGCAGGGCTCTCTCTAATACGCAAACGTAAAAGAAGTTGCGATCGCCGCACGCTGAAGGTCTTGAGACGCTTGAGCTCTGAAACTGCGATGGTGACGCGCTCAGGCTTCTGAGCGTGTGGCTGTACTGCTTGAAAAAGAGAGTGCGACGGCGACGCCCGCAAAATTTTTTCCGTGTAATATTAAACCGAAATCCAGACAAGATTTGCACATTCGAAACGCGAAAGTCATAATCTGGGATGAAATAACAATGGCCTCCAAGTATGCACTGGAGGCTGATGAACGTATGAGAGATATATGTGAATGTAACGAACCATTCGGCGGTAAAATAGTTATAGTCTCTGGTGACTTTCGGCAAACTTCACCAGTTGTGCGACATGGAAGTCGGACCCAAATTTTAGAAGCCTGCGTTAAGAGAAGCAGCTTATGGAATCAATTCATGTACATGTCATTGAAGGGCAACATTCGTGTCTCCGATGGGCAAATAGACTTCAAACAATGGCTTCTGCGAGTGGGCAATGATGTTTTTTGTGATTCTTTTGAACGTAACAACGAAGTTGTAAGCATTCCTACGGAAATACGTTCGAATGGTGATATTGTGCGAGAAATATTCGGAGAAAGTGTAGATCCACAAGATCCTTCGAATTATGGTAAGGTTATATTAGCTCCAACCAATGTCGATGTCATTGCCATAAATACCCAAATAATGTCAAAAATCCAAGGAATTGGAGTGGTATATCTGAGTGTTGACACAGGTGAAGATGGGGATAATACAGATATGAGCAACATACTTCCTATCGAATTCATGAATTCATTGACACCTAATGGTCTTCCACCTCATAACTTAACGTTAAAAGTAGGAAGTATCGTTATTCTGTTACGTAACCTAAATCTCTCACAAGGACTATGCAACGGCATTAGACTGGTTGTCAAAAAGCTAAATCAGTATCTGATCTGTACCGAAATTATAAGCGGAAATTGTGCCGGAGAAACTGTACTGATACCACGAATAGACTTATCACCGAGCGAAGAGGATGTACCATTCAAGATGGTGAGAAGACAGTTTCCAGTGAGATTAGGGTTTGCGATGACAGTCAATAAGTCACAAGGCCAATCTTTCGATAGCGTTGGAGTGTATTTACCAAATCCCGTGTTCAGTCATGGTCAACTCTACGTTGCTTTGTCCAGAGTTAGGTCAAAAAACAATTTGAAAGTGTTGCTGACAAAGAAATCGATCGAAAAATCAAATGGTAAGGTGTATACAAGAAATATTGTCTACAAAGAAATCCTCTAAAGATTTTGTCCCGGGGATTATGCAATGGCACTAGATTGGTTCTAACAAAATCGAACCCGTATTTAATAAGTCGCACAAATTGAAAGTGTTGTTGACACAGAAATCTGTCACTGTTAATCGTGAAAAATCTAATAATCAATCGTGTACAAGAAATATTGTCTACAAAGAAGTTCTAGGTGCCTCGTCCCGCACCGAAATATATATATATATATATGCCAAAAATATATGCGACATAGATGTCGCATATATAACATATAAGTACGCAAAATACAAATATGTTTGATTGAGTTTTACATAGTGTTAACATAGATGTCGACATACATGCCGCAACATTTATGTTGACATAATATATCCGACATTTTATATCAAACTTATCAAAATATATGTTAGCGCAAAAAACAAATATGTCGCATAAATTTTTCGCATATATATATATATATATATATTTCCGCGCGGGGTAAGTCAATCGATTCAGTGGAAAACGAACAATGATGATAACGAAATGTCGAACATGACTAGCTGCTAATCCTGTTTATTTGGACATAAGCGCTACGAAAATTAGCTGCTAAAATATCCTCTGGGTACGAGCGCTACAGAAATTAGCTGCTAAAACCTCGTCCGGGTATGAGCGCTACAAAAACTAGCTGCTAAAACCTCATCTGGGTATGAGCGCTACCAGCGCCGGATTTACCTATAGGCCCGAGAGACCCGGGCCTACACTGAAAAGAGATTGAGAGCCTGGCGCTCGCACGAAAGAGCCTCGCAGTCGTAGAAGTAGGACGACTGGACTCGGAGAGTTGTGCGCGGCCCACGCTCGCAGAACGAGAAGGCGAGCGTCTCAGAGTGAGTTACAGGTGATCTCACATGTATGGTAGTGTAGGGCTCTATCCGTCTGAGAACGCGTGGATTGCAGAAAGCGGGATAGGCCTGCCTACCGTGCGATGACCACGCGCGCAGAGTAGCTACGATCGTGGCACGATGAGTATTCTTAAATGACGGCGCTCTGAAAGTGGGATGCTCTGTCGCGCGCAGAGTGAGCGTGTGACCGTGCTGCTTCCAAAAGGTTGTGCGAGCGCCAGGCTCGCCATCTTCTTTCAGTGTAGAGCGGCATTACAGAGGGGCGGCAAAAATTGGGTTTGAGAATCCAAATCATATGCAACTTGTATGATGAAATTATTATTTTTTGTACAATCGAAGAAGTCCTAACGTTAAAAAAATGTACTACCTATGAAAAGATATAAATTCTCATTTATGAAATAAAAAGAATTGTTATTATTATTATCCTATTATTATCATATGTATCCAGCTATATCGGAAAATATTGAATAAAACGGCTGTTTATGAGCTTGTGTAATACAAATTATTGAATATTGATCTATTTCGATTGAAAGAATTTCATTAGTGAATAGATGACTAGGTAGGGGGGCCTAACCCAACCAATCTGAAATGCATATTGCGACAATATGCTCACCAAACGTGTTGAATACCACTGGCAACCGAGCGAGCGTAGCGAGCGAGGAACAACGCTCAACCAACCGAGTGAGCGAGCGAAGCGAGCGAACGAGCACAATAATTAGCTAGTAATTATATAAAATTCTATAAAACTTATTTATAAGCTTATTTTGGATCCTATATAGAACTCTATATAATTATATATAACTTTATAGAGTTATAAAACCCACTTATAAGCTTGTTTTGGATACTCTATGGAACTCTATATGATTCTATATAACTCTATAAAGTTATATATAATTATATAAAGTTCTAAGAAACTTACATGGATTTTTATACATAATTCTATACAATTCTATATAACTTTTATATAATTCTATAATCTTATAATATACAGGGTGTAAATCTTAACTCTGTACATACTTATAGGGTGTGTAGGGGGTGCCAATACAAGCATTTTGAGGTATGACACCCAAGGTCGGAAACTCATCCTAACGGCTGTGGAGGGCTTCGAAGGTTCTAGTACCGCGCGCTTTTCGTAATGTAATGAATCAGATGTAATCATTTTTGACCTAACATTTTATTCAGCCGTAGACAACAGTACAAATGTTCTTGTGTGGAATCAACAAAACGATAAACTTGGCAATAAAAAAATAGCAAAACAATTTCCGGTACTTATAAACAGATTTTGAAAAAGTTATGGAAAACGAAATGGGGTTTGGCACACTTGGGCTTTTCGTTTTCCATAACTTTTTCATATTCTGTTTAAAAGCATCGGAAATTGTTTCGTTATTTTTTTATTTCTAAGTTTATCGTTTTGTTTATTTCACGCAAGAACATTTATACTGTTGTCTACGGCTGAATAAAATCTTGGGCCGAAAGTGATCACGTCTGATTCATTAAACTACGATCACGCGTGCACGGTACCACATCCTTCAAAGCCCTCCACAGTGGTTAGGAGGAGTTTCCGACCATGGGTGTCATACCTCAAAATGCTTGTATTGGCACCCCCTACACACCCTATAAGTATGTACAGAGTTAAGATTTACACCCTGTATATCTTATTATAATTCTATAATCTTCTCTAATTATGAAGGATTCTTTCTCAAATGGGCCACCCATTTTCGTCGTGGTATCGAATTAATTTCATTACTTCCTCCAATGATTACCCTCCTTTTCAGGAGTTTTGCTGATTTTTTGCAGATTTTTAGCACTGGCAGGAGCATAGATATATGAAATATCTGGATAATCTATTTATTTTACGTATTTATAAATTACTGATAATGAAAGAAAAATCAAAATACATGAAAGTTATGTTTTTTCATCAGCTTTCCAGTAAAAATATTTTCAATTTTAATGGAATGACAGTTAGGGCTGAAAATGTCAAAAAACCCAGAAAAATGCGAAAAAAGGTGGTTTCAATTTTTCGGGCCACTTTGATTTTGATGAAAAAATTCGAGGAAGACTCTCTCATTGCTCAGAGTTTACTGTGTAAATCTTATTATGGGACCGCCATCCTTCCTAAAGCGTTCCAAGTTGTCATACGAACAAAAACAATCATTGGGCTATCTTCGGATGTTTTCTTCTTAGGAAGGAGTGGCGGTCCCATAATAAAATTTACACAGTAAACTCTGAGCAATGAGAGAGTCTTTCTCGAATTTTTTCATCCAAATCAAAGCGGCCCGAAAACTTAAAAGCACCTTTTTTCGCATTTTTTCTGGGTTTTTTTGGCATTTTTAGCCCTAACTGTCATTCTATAAAAATTGAAAATATTTTTACTGGAAAGCTGATGAAAAAACATAACTTTCATGTATTTTGATTTTTATTTCATTATCAGTAATTTATAAATACGTAAAATAAACAGATTATCCAGATGTTTCGTATATCTCAGTGCTAAAAATCTGCAAAAATTCAGCAAAACTCCTAAAAAGTAGGGTAATCATTGGAGGAAATAATCAAATTAATTCGAGACCACGACGAAAATGGGTGGCCCACTTGAGAAAGAATCCTTCTTATATATAATTATATAAAATCATTTTTACTCGTGTTGTAATTGGGATCCTGAGATCCTTTATACAACTACGATTTGTTTAAGGATCCGTTGTCGAATTAGGAGTTGGAACTCGGTCGTACAAAGTGATTCAAGTTTATTAATGTATGAAGAGTTTACAAAAGGTGATTTACTACGTCTAACTGAGATCTGGCATAACCTGCCCTAATATCGGTCTTGATGTTCTGACGATGAGTATTATAATCATCGCTTATTTATTACGTATAAGGAGGTCGCCTTGTTTCTGCAATTGTTGTTAGTTGCGTCAAGCCTCGCACTTGCACATTCCAGAGTATTGCCAAAGTGTGTCTCAAAACATCTGGATTGCAACACCTTGATTCTCTGGTTGCAACATCCCTCCCCCCTTAGAGAGAAAAGCCCTTAGGATTTTCTTCTGAAATCAGACAAATCTGCTGGCTTGCGTCGTTGTGCGTACGCTTGCCTATTATGTTATCTCTAGGTTAGTGGTTTACATAATGTATCCCGTTACAATGTTTTTATATAATCGTTTCTTAGTCTAGGTTAGTATGACCTATTTTCTATATCATTTTTCTATCAGTCTAAATTGTTTCAAATTTCTAGTTCCAAATTTCCTACTCAAGTCATATTATTCAACAAAAGGTTTCAATCGATTTACATGTACTCTGAGATTCTTCCTATTAACCTTTATGGTGTAATTAACGTCTGAGTTTACCTCTAGAATAGTATAAGGACCAATCCATTGAGATAATAGCTTCTTCGATCTTCCTCTGCGTACAGTCTCGTCGTATAGTAATACCTTATCTCCAACTTTGAACCCTTTTTCTTTGGTTCGTCGGTCGTACTCGATTTTTGACTTCTCCTTGGCTTCTTGCAGATTTTCTTTGGCTATCAGATTGCTAGCTCGCAATCTCTCTCGTAATTCTCGTGCGTAGTCGTCATAGGTGTACGTTGGTTCTGGATCCTTTTTCAGCGATGTTGGTAGTTCAGCTCGGTGTCCATACACCAGCTCGAATGGTGTAAATCTCGTTGCAGTGTGGGGCGTCGTGTTATATGCAAACATAGCATATGGTAACCATTCGTCCCAGCTGCTCTGTTCTTCGTTTATGTAATGTCTCAGATATTCAGCTAACGTCCTATGTGATCGTTCTAAGGCTCCATTGGATTCAGGATGATAGGCCGTCGTCTGAATCTTGTCGATCTTCAACAATTTACAAGTATCTTTGAAAACGTTACTCAAAAAGTTCGTACCTTGATCGGTGAGTATTCTCTGTGGTATTCCGTGTTCGCATACGATCCTGGTCGCGAATTCCTTAGCTACAGTGTTAGCTTCTTGGTTCGGAATAGGTATTGCCTTGCTGAATTTTGTTAGACAATCTTGAAACATAAGGATATATTTATTTCCTCGTTCCGTTTCCGTCAGTGGTCCTACGATATCCAATGCACATTTCTCAAACGGTTGATTGGGAGTGTCAGTTATGACCATTGGTGCCTTCGTCTTCTTGCTGAGTTTATTCTTCTGGCAATTCTCGCATCTCGAAATGTGTTCCTCGACTTCCTTCCGTAATCCAGGCCAATCGTGCTTCAATCGGATTCGTTCGATCGTTCGATTAACTCCTTGATGTGCTCCTAATGGCGTATCGTGGTACTCATAGATGATCCTGTTCCGATCTTCCTCGGAATATTCTTGTTCTCGGTTGTTCAATTCTTCCTCTTCTTTCCGCTGACTTCTGGTCACTGCGTACATGCGACTCAAGGCATCTGCGTTGGTATTTGCCTTCCCTGCCTTGTACTCGATCTCGTAATCGTATTCTTCCAGCTTCAGTCGCCATCTCATGAGTCGTGATCCTGGATCTTCGACTCCGAATAAACATGTGAGTGGTTTGTGATCTGTAACAATCTTAAATCTGGTACCATATACATACGGTCTGAAATGATTAACTGCCCAGACTATGGCCAATAATTCCTTTTCTGTAGTGCTGTAATTGCCTTCTGCCGAATTTAGAGTCCTACTTGCGTATGCTATTGGCAAGTCGCTTCCTATTATTCCTTGCGACAGGACTGCTCCGATAGCCTTGTCGGATGCGTCTGTCGTCACGATGAACGGTTGTTCGAAATCTGGATATTGTAGAATTGGTGCGGTCGTCAACGTCTTCTTCAAATTTTCAAAAGCTTCTTGTTCCCTCGAAGTCCATCCAAATTTCACCTCTTTCTTTAGCAAATGTGTAATCGGTTTTGCTAAACTCGAGAAATTCTGTATAAATCGTCTGTAATATCCGGCCAAACCCAGAAATCCTTGAACATCTTTTACAGTCTTTGGAATTGGAAATTCTTCTACTGCTCGGATCTTCTCTGGATCTGCTTTTATCCCGTCTCTAGTGATGACGTGTCCCAAGAAGTTGACCTCTTTCCTCAGAAACTCACACTTGTCAGGTTGTAACTTCAATGAATTCTGTCGTAAGCGTTCCAGTACCTCTTCCAGTCGTTTGTTATGTTCCTGCAAACTAGGAGCATGTATGACAATATCATCGAGATAGACATAACACCTAAGGCCTTGTATTCCTGAAAGTACAGTATTCATTAACCGTTGAAACGTAGCAGGTGCATTCTTCAGTCCAAAAGGCATGCGATTGTATTCGTAGTGACCACGTGAAGTGGAAAATGCCGTCTTGCACTTATCCTCCTCTTCCATTGGAATTTGGTGAAATCCTGATGCTAGATCTAGTGTAGAGAAATATTTTGCCTTACCCAACTGGTCCAATATCTCGGTAATATTAGGCAGTGGAAAGGAGTCTCCTACAGTAACCTCGTTCACCTTACGGAAGTCAACTACGACTCTCATCTTCGTTTTTCCTGATGCGTCTGCCTTCTTCGGTACTACCAGCAGTGGTGCATTCCATTGGCTTTTGCTCTGTCTGACTATCCCGTCGGCAAGCATTTTATCTACCTGCTCGTTTATCTCCTGCTTGTGTTTTTCTGGAAGTCTATAAGGTCTTACATTTATTGGCGCAATATCTGGATTTGTAGTAATTCTGTGACTAGCTGCGTTCGTGTAACCCAGATAGTCTCCTTCTAAGTGAAATACATCATGAAATTCTTCACAAATATCCAGTAAGCTTTCTTTTTCTTTTCGATTCAGATGATTCGTACGTAGGTTGTCTCTCAGCTGTTGCATTCGGCTCGCGTTACTCGGTGTCATTGCTCGACATGCATAAACTTGCGTCATATCTGTGTGCTCTTGGCCTAATGCTACTATTTGTACACACGGCTGTTCCAGTTCTACATCATAATCGTTTGTATTCAAAATGCTGACTTTGCACTCACCGTCGACTGCGTTGGTGATGCAACTCCCCATGTATACTCCTGGCTGTAACTCGATTCCTTCGACGATACCTTCCGTGTCGTCATGTGTCTTTGCACGGACTATCTTCTCGCTTCTTCGTTCAAGCGATATGTGAGCTCCTGTGGCTCCTAAATTCCATGTCGTTCCGTACAATCTTGCGTATTTTCCAGATCTGAGCTCGACGTCATGCTTCTCGAGGAAGTCGCCTCCTAAGAGACCGTCTGCTTCTAGTGGAAAATCGTCTTTAACTGCGTAAAAAGGGTGCGATATGTGCCTATCACCAACCCTTATATTTAACCTGACCTTACATAAGGTCGCAACCGGTGTTCCGCCTATTCCTCTGAGCGTGATCACACCGTCTTCAGCCATTACTTCGCCGTCAATTTTTCCAACCTTTACTAAGCTTACCTCAGCTCCTGAATCTAATAGCATTGTTCCGTGTCTCGTTTTGAATTCATCTGCCTTGATCGTTGCATGGTTTTTCTGTTTAGATCCGTTTATTAGGCAATTTACTGGTACGACGCGATACGGTTGCCTGTCCACCGCGCCTGCTCCTCGTTTCCCGAATTCTCTTCGTCTCGCCTGCTGGCGTCCCTAGAATGACCTGGTTGGACCCGTTCCTCTCTTCTAGGAGGTCCCTGATTTCTTCCATAGCCTCGCCTATTTTCTTCGGCTAATCTGGCTCTGCAATCTCGAATAAAATGCCCTGGTTTTCTACAAAAATGACAAATTACCTCAACTCTTCTCACGTATCTGCTTGGTGTCGGCAATCTCTGCGGATAACTGGATCCTGTCTTCGCTGAGCGACACTCTCGTGCAAGGTGTCCTGGCTTTCCACAGTTATAGCAATTATTTCCTCTGTTACCTTCTCTGCTGTTGCGCGGTTGATTGTGTTCCCGATCCGATCCACGAATAGGGCCTAAATCTCGTTCTTCTTCTATCGCAAGTGATATGGCTTCCCTAAGATTTTCACACTGTCGGCTCTTGACCAATATCTTCAGCTTGTCGTTCAAGCCTCTGATGAAGATATTGACAGCTTGTTTTCTGACCTGGCGTTCCAGCGTCGGTTTCGAATCCTCTTCTGCGGCTTCCTTCATCGTCACTTCGATTACCTGTGCAGTTAGTTTCTCGACTCGTGCTCCATATGACTTCGCGTCCTCGTTGTGACGTTGTCTACAGCTGCTGAATTCCACTTGTAACGAAGCTAATGTCCGTGTATCGATGCTCATCGACTTCAGCTCTTCCTCCAGTGCCTTCCAGGTGTCAATTGTTTTGTATTCTAAAGCTCGTGCCGGAGCACCTTTGATCCGCGTGCTCTAAACAGCCTTCAGTAGGTTTTGCGTATCTGCAGGTCGTATTATTTCACGTGCATATTTACAAGAGCGTATAAAATCACAAACTTTTCCTCGGTCACTGCTATCGAAGATCTCGATGTCCTTCAACACTTGTCTCACGGTAACGGTATTTTCTGCCATGTTAGTTAGTGGTTGCTTCGCTTCTATGTTCTGAATCTGTGGTGATGCTACTTGCTCTCGAGTCTTGCTTTTAACAAATTCGCGCAATGCCGCACGAAGTTCGTCGACCGTATTTTCTTCGGTTACGTTTATACTAAAATGCTCACAGGCTTGGAAAAGATGATCTCTTCGTAAATCTTTAATCCACGAGGTTTTACCTTCTGTAATGCGTCTTTCCACCAAGTCCCAGTTCAATGGCATTTGCTCTTTTCCCGAAGATTCTTGTGCTGCTGCAGCCAATGATAAATGCAAGGCGTGCCTCTGGCTGGGAGGTAGTACGCCAAACAACGGTGAATTATCCCCAAAGCTTACTTCTCCTTGTAACTCAGGTTTAGTCGGAGAGTCTACGGATGCTGATCGTTCTCTTCCTTTCTTTGACATGTGACGTCACGGTAATTTCTTCAACGATGTCACGATCACTTATTCTTCTGATTCACTCGCTCGATACTTGATTCACTTGTACGATTCGACGATCCCTGCCGCTGCCACCAGTTGTTGTAATTGGGATCCTGAGATCCTTTATACAACTACGATTTGTTTAAGGATCCGTTGTCGAATTAGGAGTTGGAACTCGGTCGTACAAAGTGATTCAAGTTTATTAATGTATGAAGAGTTCACAAAAGGTAATTTACTACGTCTAACTGAGATCTGGCATAACCTGCCCTAATATCGGTCTTGATGTTCTGACGATGAGTATTATAATCATCGCTTATTTATTACGTATAAGGAGGTCGCCTTGTTTCTGCAATTGTTGTTAGTTGCGTCAAGCCTCGCACTTGCACATTCCAGAGTATTGCCAAAGTGTGTCTCAAAACATCTGGATTGCAACACCTTGATACTCTGGTTGCAACACTCGATTCTTAAAAAATCTACCCATGCTTTGTTATTCTTTTCGTTTCAAATTAGGGAAAGAGTCCGGCTTCAATATAATTTTATAGAATTATATAGAATTTCATAGAATTTTATAGAATTTTATAGAATTTTATAAAATTACATAGAATTCTATATATTTCTATCGGGCCAATATTTCTATAGAATTATATAGAACAATTCTATATAATTCTATATAATTCTATAAAATCATTTTTACTCGGGCGGACGTAAATCTTTGCCATAATGCCCTTTCTCACCAGGGACACGCATTGGGTTTGTACATCTGTCAGTACGCGGCATCTTTGAGGGACGAAAACATTATTTATCACGGAGTTATTTAATATTTTAATTCCTTATGTTTGAAAAAAAAATTACCTTGAGTGTAGAGGTACTTTTATCCTATTTTAACTATCAAAATGGATAATTAATTGACAACTAGATGTATTCAATGTACTTATAAATTAGAGCAAACAACGCGAGGGATAAAATGAGAGATGGTAGCCCAGTAACTATGTCCAAATAATCCCCCTGAAATAACAAAAATTCCGTTGTCGCTGTTTCTTGTTTTAACCGTTGGGGGAGGGGGAGGGTGTCACTGATAGTCAAGCAAACCACAATTTTCGATGGTAAAAAATATTCTTCTATCCGCAATAGCTTTTGCCCACTCCATAACTTTTTGTAAAAAAAAAAAACATTGCTGCTGCTGGTTAGAGAAAAAAAATAACCAATTCAATGCCGTCAGGCCTTTTGAAAAGAAATCAATATTTGAATTGAATTTATTAATTTAATAGTGATCCAGTAGTGCAAAAACTCCATTCGTTTTTCCATTAGAGAGTCCTCAAAATACAAAACAAAAACTTTTTTTAAACGTCAAAATCCGATGAATCGTTCAAGAGCTGTAGCCGTTCAAAACATTCATCTTGAATATTTTTTTTTTTTTTTTTTAAATTTAGCACGAACATTCCATGAATGACGTACTTCAAGGTCATCATGATGAGAAATTATTTTGAACTTCGAAAAAATTCAGGGTGTTTGAAGTGACATGGAATGTCCCATATATATAATGACTTACAAGTTGCCGTTGAATTTCTCTAATCCCGCGCATGCTATCCTCACCAATTCTTGTCGATGGTTGCTTTGGACGACACCTGAGTCTAGAATGCTAAGGAGAGTAGGTGTTCGCATTTGCTTCTCATCGCTTTCTTCAACCCATAGTCTCACATTGAATTTTACCTGTACAAAATGAGATACAGTGTACAGAATATATATACTGTTTATACAAGTACAATCATATTGAAGCTCAAGTATCTGTTTACTTGGTTAACATTTTTGTTGGAGACCGTAGCCGACGATGTGGGCAACACCTTCGTTGGAGTAAGGTCTATGGATACTATTTTTTCTTGTTCAATCAACTCCGGTTATTCATCGCTTGTGGTATGCCCAGAACCAATATCACTGCCCTTCTCCGACCCCTGAGCAATGATGATGCATTCCTATAAGCATACGAAGAAAACTCTGAAATACCCATGGAATGATGTTGTTAGTCAGTTCCATTGAGTACATAATTTTTTTAAACTGAATAATTAGTTAAAGGGCCATGTGTCGTAGACAGATGTACGAGTAATTTGTTTTATAATCGAGCCAAAGCGATAACGGTTTAGGATCACACAAATCATCAGTGTCGAGCAATCTGTAATCTGAACCCTGTCCTACACAATAAGCATTAAGCGATTCTTGTAGCCACAATGCATTCCATTCTTCACACCCCAGCAAGACTTTTTTGCTATTCAGAATCAGTATTTCTTTAATACGACGGAATGTAACTTCTCCGTTTCCTCTGTCAGTGCCACCATCCATGACAACAAATAATTGTGGACGGTATTCGATACCATAAGCAACAATTCGATTGACTTTCAGAATATGATCGTCATCTTTCAAGCCAATTTCATTAAGGTGTATTCTACTAATAGTATTGATAACCTGAAGCCTTTCTCCATTTGGATATTCCAACCTATCTCTTGGAGATTCCCCAGTTCCCCATACGGCACATTGTGATATTTGGCTAATAGCCATCATTGTTTTAGGAAGATTTTTATAATTACAACAAATACTCCCATGTTTTTTGAATAAACCATGCTTGGATTCGAAACGAAAACAGCTCAGCCAACGTAGCGGACCCGATTTTTTTATACACTCACTGTAATGACGCAAATGATGGTGTTTATTGATCGGGTTTATATCTGGAAACAATTTTCTGAAAAGAGCTTCATGATCAAAAATCAGTTCTGATTAGTACGGTAGAACAGATACTCGTAGCTTGGGTGCAAATACAATTTCTATAATTCTATTTAATAGCAGAATTAGTGACAAATATTCGTCATCTTCTGGAACTATATCAGATACAAGAAATGGGAAAATTCTCAGAAGACACCATGTTTGGGCAGCTGTTTGCGAAATTGTATGATTTTTTAAGTTCATGATAGACGACATTGAAAAATTAGAAGATGACTTATTTTTAATCTCCGGTAAACCATATTGGAATAAATGAATTCGAGAATTGAATGTATCCAAATTGAAATCATATTCGTCGGATAAAATTAAATGACGCAGAACTAATTTTATTTCCATCGGACCGATTCCTAGAAGAATATCGTGCATGGCGTCATATACATAGTTCTCTGTACAATGAAAGTAACGAGACAAATGCAATGCGCTATTTTCATTCACTCCAGTTTCTGTTTTTGTTTTCTGGATATCTTGCAAAGTATGCTTTTCATTGATACGTCTGACTTGATCGTTGTACAGTTATTTTGTGCGTGGGATTTGAGGTTCACCGGTATTGTTGTGAAAATCGGTACGGCTGACCATACACAATCTACAAAAACGTGAGGCAGCAGGACTGAGGAGTCCAAATAACTGATGTGCAGCTAGCCCATCAGCAGACACAGCAGCAAGAGATGCTCGAAGTATCCACTGTCTGTCGCCATTTAATACAGGCACTCCGATATCGCTTTCTAATACTCTCAAATCGCGCAAAAATAGTTGTAGCACTTTTGCGATGCCATACTTTTCAATGTCAGCTGTGTGAGCCAAACAAAGAACGTGTATGCCACCTAAGAATGAATTTAGATGTTGGGGTAAATTTTGAATAACAAAATAAAATCCACCAAGCTTGTGAGGATGAACCTTTGATCCGAGAGGATTGTTCACTACAAAATCGTCGTAGTATAATTGGATCCGCAGAGCGGTTGGATATTTTTGGAAGAAATCGTGTGATTTGAAACTACTATCGGGACGTAAAGTCGGGACACGTGGGTTTGACACACTACATCTAAGTGAAAAAAATCGGACAGCCTTTGGATACGGATCATTTTCAAGCTTGTTCTATTCCCCGTTAGATCAGCCAAAAACCATTGTTGTATGAAAATTAAGAGGGAAGTTATCGTTCAATGTCTGCAAAAAAACGTAGTTTTTACACATTCTCTTTCGTGGCTTCACTTCAACTCACCGCCATTCTTCCAGAATAGCCGGGAAAAATATTCAAAAAATCATGCTGAATCTTTGAAGCTTTCTAAGTGCAATGCTTTTTGAATTTTGGAGAAATTCCCAAAATTATGGTCACGGCAGTGGAAAATAGCCCAAGTGGTGATCTCGGAGACCAGTAACATTAAATCGCAATGGCAATTGCTTACCATAATTTTTCCCTAAATTTTCAGCCATTGATGAACCATCCCTTGTTACTCGTCTCCGAGATCACCACTTGGGCTATTTTCCACTGTCGTGACCATAATTCTGGGAATTTTTCCCAAATTCAAAAAGCATTGCACTGAAAAAGCTTCAAATATTGAGCATGATTTTTTGGATATTTTTTCCGGTTATTCTGGAAGAATAGCGGTGAGTTGAAGTGAAGCTACGAAAGAGAATGTGTGAAAACTACGTTTTTTTTGCATACATTGAACGATAACTTCCCTCTTCATTTTCATACAACAATGGTTTTCGGCTGATCTAACGGGGAATAGAACAAGCTTGAAAATGATTCGAATCCAAAGGCTGTCCAATTTTTTTTCACTTAGATGTAGTGTGTCAAACCCACGTGTCCCGATTTTACGTCCCGATAGTAGTACCGTCTCTAAAGTTATGCAGCCAATCTTCGGAAGCATTGCTCTCTGAATCAACAAATTTCTTGACCGAGTCATGAGACATAACCATTTTGAGTGTTTCAATAATCGGTACATATTGAGCTGTCTCATAAACCTGTTTCTGTTCCCACTGTTGAGTGTACGCGTCGAGCCTTTGATCTATTCTAGATCCTAGAGGTATTTCGATTGCATCTATGTAGTGGTAATTTTTTTTTAAAGCCTCAATTTGACCCTCTAAAGTACTCATATTTTTGAATAAATTTTCAAATTCAAATTTGTTCAGAAACGATTGAAAGTCAGGAGATTTCACGTCCATGTCTTTAGATTTACAGAAATCAGTTATTTCATATTTTACAAAATCAGCAATGTCAGCAAGTAAAAACTCTGTAGCCCCTATAACTTTAGATAAAAGTACCCCAGTGAAAGAAGAAGATGCTCTCAAGTCGGCTATCATCCAGGATGTACTAGCCCTTATGTCAGGTTTTATTTTCAAGTTTTGATCGTCAGCTTCCTCTTCTACGTTCTCTAACGATAATTCATCCTCATTTTCTACACTTACTACGAATTCATCTGCTAGTATTTCCATGTTTTCACTGCTAATGCCAGACGGAGGCCTTTGATCTACACAATGATATTGTCTAATGTGACGTATTAACGAATTGAATCTGAGATAATGTGCATTGTAATTTTCCTGCTTGCAAACGAAACCTGATGATTGTGGTCTCGTTATCATAATAGCACACTGATAGAAAGGTTTGTTTATTATTAACGAGGCTCGTTAACTATTAACGAATGGCAGAGTTGAATACGAACAAATGAATATTCGTTAATAGTTAACGAATGATTCAGTTGAGGGGTAAATTTTGAAGGACCCACCTTCGTGCACTTATTATAAAAAATATCGTGCGTTACTATGGTCAATAGTTGCCGATTTTCGTCCCTAGCAACGCAATATACTATCACAGAATGAGTCCTATAGAACTGTCACTCGCATCAAATAGCTGGCGCGTTGCGGCAATCACGATTCGTTAATTATTAACGAATGCTCGTTTGCATGAAACTGCTTGAGATTCTGCGTTAACCAGTGACCCTATGTCGGATAGACTCGTGTGTTGTGTTATTCGAAATGAGTATTCACTTAATGGAAAAAGAATATAGAGTCTAGAGAAATATCATGAAAATTTGCTCGTATTCATGTGAAATGTGATTTGTGTTGATAGTTAACGAATCCATATTCCAGAGGAATGAATCGCCAAAAAATGTCTAACTAAATGGATTCGTTAACAATAACTAAACCTTTCTATCAGTGCATGACTTCGACGAAAATGAGAAGTGAACTGTGAAATTCTACTTGAAGCTTTACCACATTTAAAACAGATGAGTTTCTCCATGATTACGAAGGAAATTAGGAACAATTGGAAGTAAATATTGATGAAGAGGACAGAAAATTATTCCCACAAAAATTTGGCTGAAATAATTAAAAAAATTGTACAATTCTTGAAATTATATAATTATATTATGTTTTAAAAATGAATTTGTTGAAAGTATTTTATTTCGAGGTATTTTTTTTTTTTACCACTGAATAATCTTGGACTCACCCTTTAGTACTGCGATCGCTTCATTACAAATTCCTTTGAGCGTTAAGTATTCCGCCAATGCGTGTGGACTATTTAATGTAACCTATAAAACATTAAACAATTGGTATGTGTTTATAATATGTGTCATGTAATATCATGTAATAATATGTAATAATATTTAAGGAATGTTGAAAATAAAAGATTGTATGTATTATATTCAGACACACGTTCTCTCATCTCTAAAATCTCTAAAAAATCAAAAGTATACTTACTTTCGGCAAATTGATCATTGGCAAAGCCATGTTTTTCACTGCAAACTTAAACAATAGTACGTGAAGCTATGAGGAAGCCGAACGATAGCCGTACTATAGTTCGACCAACACACGCTCGCGCTGCGTACGTGAGCTTCTACTCGCTGCCAGTGACTGCCAACTCGATTCGCCCGGCGCCTGTCGCCGAGGCCCCGCTCATCCACAGTGTAAGTGGTGTAAGCCGGGTGCCGGGCGAATCGAGTCGGCAGTCACTGGCAGCGAGTAAAAGCTCACGCACGCATCGCGAGCATGTGTTGGTCGAACTATAGTGCGGTCATCGTTCGGCTTCCTCATAACTTCTAGCCCCACTTGCGTTACTAGGGACGAGAGTTGGCGATTGCAACGAGTGTGAAGTTTGCCGCCCAAATTTCAACTCTTGCCGTCGTCTGCCTATATTCTCGATCATTTCTTACGCGAGGAGCACGATAGTTGGAGTGAAAAGTAAACCACTCTGTACAGCAGAGTGAAAATATTCACTCTTTGCCAAAAAGTGTGTAGTTCCACTCCATAGAAGTGAATAATCACTCTAGATAGAGTGAATCACATGTTCACTCCATGTTAAGAGTGAGTTTATCACTCCAAAAAATTAAGAGAGCAGACTTGTAGAAAGATATAATGTTGTCAGGGTTATCAATAAAAAAAACGTCAAGCCACGAGTCAGAGCCGGCAGTGTGATGCGTAGCATCGGAATCTACAATATGCAGCGCTTGAGACTCAACAAAGTCTCGAAGGAACGTAGCCTCCACATTGCCGCTGAGCAAGTTGCAATTTAGATCACCACAGATAATAGTATTAACATAAGAGGGAGATAAATTAGTAAATATCGCAATAAAATCATCAAAAAGCAGTCCCTTAGGACGCCTATACATAATGGTAAATAAAATAGATTGCCCACTCGGGCTACTAATATCTGAAATTATAAATTCAGGCGCGTTGGAGAACTGGCCCGGAGACGTTGCCAGAACTTTAACCTTAAGTGACTCGTGGATATAGCAAGCCACACCACCACCCTTCTTACCCTCCCTATCGTTACGAATTAAAAAGTAGTTGTCAAGGTGCACCAGGTCATCTGGAATTTTCGAATCAAGCCAGGTTTCAGATATAGAGATAATATGATAAAAATTCATTGCCAGATGAGCCTTAACTTGATTGAAATGACTGAAAAGAGAGTAAGAGTAAGAGTTGTATTTATTGGGCGCTCTGGGACAGGTCCCCTCAAGCGCTTAAACAGTACATAGAATTTGCCAAGTTAGTATACAGATATTGAACATAATTTTGATCTCTTTCGGTGGTTAGTTGATTTAATCGTAAGTAGTAGTGGTTAGTAATAATTGAAGTGAGTGTGCATATAAGAAAAGCATTATGAAATTTAGTAAGAAGCCTAGAAGATTTTCAGATAAAGCTAGTCAAGGCAGGTTATAATGGTTTAGAAAGGGTTAGTACTGAGCCGTGTGCGTCTGCAGCCGTCTTGATATTGATACCTCCATTCGGAAACGCGGCAGTTGGGAAACTGCAGAAAACCAATGCCAGGTATCCTCGTTAGATTACGTCGGTTCGGTCTCTCGTAGTATGTGGTCATGTAATTTGTTTTTAAAGGTGGTAGTACACGTTAGTTCTTTGAGTGCAGTCGGAAGCGCATTCCAGAGGCGTGGCGCGGCACAACGAAAAGATTGGTCATAGATTTCAGTTTTGCAAGCAGGTAAAACTAGGTTTTTATTCGATGTTCTGGTGTTTCGAGCCAAGGTGAGTTCTTTAAATGTCAAGTGCTGTGCTAGGTATGGTGGAGTTCCCGATTTTAAGACATTGAAAGTCAGACATCCGAGAAAATATTTGCGTCTCTGTTTGAGTTTCAGCCAACCAAGGCTCTTGTAATAAGGCGTGATATGCTCGTCTCGGCGTAGATCGAAGATAAATCTTATGCACGCATTGAGTGCCCTTTCAAGCAACAGATTCATTTCACCCGTTAGGTCCAGATAGACGAGACAGCAGTAGTCGATGTCAGGGAATACAAGCGAGGATATTAGATGTTTGCGTAGTTCAACTGGTAGATTGCTCCTGTTTATTCTCAGTTGGTGCAGTGTACCAAAGATCTTTTCCGTGGTGCTTTCGACGTGTTTGTTCCACTGCAGTTTATGTGTGATAGTCATACCAAGGTATTTCGTCGATGAGGAATAAGGCAGTGCTACGTTATTTATAATGATAGGCGAGAGTGTCTCGAAATTTATCATGTTGATGTATCTTGGAGTTCCTATCACCAAGGCCTTTGTTTTTTCCGGGTTGAGCAGCAATCCGTTTTCAAGTGCCCAGGCGCAGAAGGTGGCCACGTCTTCGTTGATCCGTTGAATGCCAGTCAGGAGTTCTTTTGGAGTACTGTGGAGATAGAAGACAGTGTCGTCCGCAAAGATGTTATAGCTGCAGTACCTCAGCTTTTCTCCCAAATCTGAAACATAAATGGAGAACAGGAGGGGCCCGAGGACCGAGCCCTGAGGAACTCCGTTCTCGACCTTCAACCACCCAGAGCGATTATCGTGAGAGTCGCGAACTGCTTGCATTCTTCCGACCAGGTATGAACAAAGCCAACGGAGTGCCGAGTTCGAGAATTTTAGTGCCCGTAGCTTTGATAGCAGAACGTCATGCCGAACTCTGTCGAAGGCTTTCGAGAAGTCAAAGAAGACAGCAATGGTTAGCTTGCGTTGATCCACTGCCAGTCTTACGTCATCGACCAATCGGAGAAGAGCTGTGTGGGTGCTGAAGCCTCTGCGATATGCCGATTGGCAGGGATCATGTAGGCTGTTTTCATCAAGAAACTGAGTTATTTGGTCTGCGGCGATTCTCTCTAGTGCCTTTGACAAGGCAGGGAGGATTGAGATCGGCCTGTAGTCACAACAGGCTGCTGGAGATTTAACCTTAGGAATGGGTGTTATTAAAGAGTACTTCCAAATCTCAGGAAAGGTCCCTGTCATTAGCGAGAATGTAAAGAGGTGGTGGATTTGTGCACGAAGACTTGGCAGCGCCATCCTAATTACGTTTATGGAAATTCCATCTTTTCCTACCGCATTTGACCTGGAGTGGCTAAGGGCGCTTATGAGGCTATCATGAGAGATGTCTTTGAAATAAAATTTAGCATCGTCATACTCTATCTCTCCTAAATAGTACGGGGCGGTGGTGGCACCCACGCTTCCTCCACCCGCGGAGACGAAGAAAGCGTTAAGTTCGCTTGTTGGGATACGCAGAGAGGTGTTGGTTTTTCTTGCGCGGGCTAATCCCAGTTGTCTCAGTTTGGACCAGATAGAAGCGGTGTCTCGCAGGGAGCGTAAGGTGACAACGTAGTATAAGGATTTTGCTTGTCTAACTATTTCCTGGGCCCTGTTCCTAAGTCTTTTGAACTCAGTGTGAAGAGCAGCATTACTTCTATTTCGTTTCCAAACCCGACGCGCCCTATCCCTACTCGCCATGGCGGCTTTAACATCCGGAGTGAGCCAAGGTGCCGGTGGGTTTTTGGCTTTCACGCATCTAATGGGAGCGTGGTGATCTAGTATATTGGAAATAGTGGTGTTGAATATTTCAATTTTGGATTCAAGTGAACTAGTTACGAAAAACTCACTCCAGTCTACCTCTTCGATATCCTTCAGAAAAGCTTCGGTGTCTATGTTCTTGAGATCCCGACAGAAAAAATTCCGCGGACTGCTACGTTCCACTTTTACGTTGTAAGTAACGTGGATAAGATCATGGGCTGAGAGAAATGGTACTTCATGCTGCCCATAGTCGACGACCTTATCAGCGTCATCGACCACACACAGGTCGATGAGTGTTGCGCTGTTAAGAAGATGATGTGTCGGCCTATACGGGATAAGGTAGAGATTAGTACTATCAACAAATTGTTTGAGACGCGTGCTATCATAATTTTCTACTAGGAGGTCGGTGTTGAAATCTCCCATTACTACCTGGTCTCTGTAGGTAGGATAATGCCGAAGAAAGGCGTTTTCGAAAGTTTCCATGTGTCCAAGATGGGGGGGTCGGTAGACCACAGCTAGTAAGATTTTCGACCCAGAGCCGAGCGAGAGGTTAACAAACAGAAATTCGGGCTTACCACAATAAATCCCACCGGAGTCTTCGAGTACATTCACCACTAGATGGTCTTTGATATAGAAGCCAACTCCACCGCCATTTTTACCCACTCTGTCACATCGGAAGACGTGATAGCCCGGTAGTGCGATGAAGTCATCTCGAATCGTGGGCTTCAGCCATGTCTCAGACATGCATATAACGTCATAGGATTTGGATAAGAAGAATAGTTTGAATTCATCAAAGTGAGGTGTCAGAGACTGGCAGTTGACATGGCACATCCTGAGAGAGCCACACGAGTCCGCGGTCGTACTATCCATAATTGGTCATGCTGACCCTATCCATGATTCGTCTTTTTAGATTAGGACATTTATTGCCGTCTAGCGCCGAGTGTGCACAATCCGAGTTATTATTGTTGCTATTATTATTGCTAGACTTGCTACAGTTATGACAGGTAGGGGGCTCCTGTCTTTTAGTACAATCGCGCGTTTCGTGATTACCCGAGCAGTGGCCGCAGTGGGCTTCAGACTTGCAATCTCGCGCCTGATGACCGTACCCTAAGCATTTAAAACATTGTAAAATCTTTACATGATCGTCAAATCTACATGCCGATAATCCTATGAAAACTTTGGATTGACTTCTTACCGTGGCTCTAGTTTTAGGAGAGATCTCAATAACGCAGTTTGTATAAGAATTGCGACCGCGTACTGGATAGGTATAGACCACTTTGGTTATTCCGTCATCGCGACCGTCAAGATTAAGTTTGATAAAATCGGATTTGATTTCCTCACTCGTTAGATCTTTTGGGACACCATAGATAATGACTCGCGGGTTGAATTTTTGGTCACAGGTGACCTCCAATCCTGCTCGTGCAAGTGCCGGAAGGGCACGGATCTTTTCTAAATCGACCTTATTCGCTTGTATACGAACACCGTTATTCCTGGTACCGGTAATGCGCTGTACCTGCATACACACCTCCGCAGGCTTGACAATGTTGCTGACGGCTTTCCTCGTCTCTGCGGAAGATGTGTATTTATCAGCCGCATCAACACTAGGCGCGATTATGAAGTTAACCGTCTTCTGCACTTCGACCGTGGGACCTTTTGGGACGTGAACTTTTTCCCGTCTAGCTACATCCGCGAAGCTGGCTACCGGTGCTGCTTGTGCAGTTTTCGCTGCGGAGTGCTTACTAAGTACCTCGTGAACCCCAGCAATGCAGTTTCTAGTTATTCCCGCACACGCTTTGACTGCTACGTCTTTACAATCTGTTGCCGTTGTGACTTGAGCGACTAAGGTTAAGTAAGCCGACATGAGTTTACTAACCGTGGATTGATAGCTTATAAAGGCATCGTTCAGAGCTGTTTTTTTCTCGGCCGTTTCTTTACATGATCTCAAATGTTTTCCGATAACTACGTCGTGCCTAGCCAGAACTATGCGGAGATCATTCATCTCCTCGTTAACTATTGGTAAAAAAATGTCCGATTTAACTTTTGACGGTGTCTTCGCGGCAAAGACCGAGCTGTCAAGCAGAGAGGCCGTACTAGTATTTGGACTGGCGCTAGCGCCTGACGGCGCGCTACCCGTGCGAGCTCTCCCAGTCATGACTTAATCCGTGTCAACAGATAACAGATGACACCGCTTGCGGCTCTGGCTTGACCAGCCAGGCCACCGATGTTTAGAAAATGGCAGTTACGAGTTTTGAGGTTAGCAGACAGATGATAACAGATACCTTGATTTTGGTTAAAAAGTGGTGATAGGCCTCGATCTCACAAGCTCTCCGGCGAGTAGTGGTGATTCCTGCTATGATGAAGCACAACCCAGGTTTCCGCGAATGCAAGCACAGCGAGAATTTAGTCAGAAATACGGACAGATGAAGAGCACGTCCGACCACCGAAAGAGAGAGAGAGAGCAGAGAGGTAGCATTGAACTGGGCAACTTTAATGGAAGACTGAGACGGCGCGCTAGAGAGAACCGGAGCCGGCGGAAGTCATGCTAGTTTGCCAACATCATCATCAGATTTGATAAAGATGATCGGGGACCCGTCAGCTCTGCGCATGCAGATCGAACCTGATCTGATCCAGACGTACTTATAGCCCAACTCGGTGGCTTTCGCTTTCGCACGGCGAAGCAATCTATAGACGTCCGAGGGCACAAACTCGTTGACAAATATTAATCCCTGACGGTTCAGATCGAAGACTACGCGAAGAGCAATTACATTAGGGAACGGCTCGGCGGCCTCCATGACATATCGAGTGTCTGGGCAGAGCTCAGACGTTTCGCTATTGTTACTGCTTCTGCGTCTTCGCCGCTGTGTCACTTTTCGCCTGATGAACTTAATGCCTACTACACGTCTATCACTGCTGTTCACCTGTCGTGCTCGAATGAGGAGCTTGCACTAAGGTAAGTGAATATGGGCAGGAAGTAATTGATCAAAATATCCATAATAACGAATTCGGCCTACCAAATACTTTGCTTTATTTTCAGATTCCAAAGAAGAATGAGCATCATATTAGATGACAGTGGAGCTGAAAGCCACCGATGTTCCTACAAATACTTACAGGATCGCTTGGATTCAATGAGTTTGCCCTCAACACAATGGTCGTTCTTAAGAGGTAATGATTCGTTCTTTGGTCTTAAAAAAATTGAATTAGATTCACGGTGCTCCTCAAGCAAGGAAAAGTGGACCAAAAATGGATCCAAAATCGGCTGACGCAGAAAGTTTCTATATTTTTTGTAGACTAAGAAAATGTTAAGCTGAAAATCCGAGCTGATCGGTTTCGCAAGTTATGGCCGTTTTGGTATTTATAACGCGCACGTTCATGAAAAGCAAGGTAGAACACTTTACTACGCACATGCAATCGACCTCTTGATCCCAATATGAGAAAATTAAGTAGGGGAGAGTGTTGTACCTCGGACCAACGTGTACCTCGGTCCACATAGGCTACAGCGCCCCTCTGTGGATTTTTTCCGTTTACTTCAATGGATCTACTTTCGGGGAACCCCCGAATTGTGTTTTTTCCTGATAAGTTAAGTGTTCGGCGAATGAGTCGCGGTGTATCAAAAGAAAAGTGTTTTCGCAGGTAAGAAGTAACTTTTTCGTATCTTAGTTCGAAGGTGTGAAATGTATGTCATGATAGGCTGTACGACCCGCAATTAATCATTTCGTACTTTTGAAATGTCTTTGTTAAAACAGGCACAGTGTTGCTAAACTAAATATAACCTTTTAAAAATGGTGGCACTAGTTATTCCAAATGCCCGTTTGTTGTACCTCGGACCACTGTAGTGTCTTGTACCTCGGACCGGTCCAAGGTACAATATACCATAAGCCGGTGACATAGTAGTGCCTCACAATTAATAACACCCTGTTTCAACATATAATTGATTATTGAAATTTTTATCATTATCATTATTATTATTATTATTATCAGTAGTAATATCACAAGACCTTCAAAATTATCGGATATTTCCCGATTGTTTTGCTGCGTGGCATCGAGAGGGCTAAGTTTTGCAGATCTAAAATCACGAGCGCGCAGCGCGAGGGATTTTTGTGCAAAACTTGGCCCGTTCGTTGCCACGCAGGATCAAAACATAAGGGAAATAGCCGATTCATTTTGAAGGTCGAGTGGTATTCGACGGATTATTTTTCGCATTCGGATTTGGCCAAGCAGAAAGCGGCAGGTTGGAAAAAATTAGAAATTATTCACGAAGTTCTCTGACTTTTATCACGGTATTTGACAGTTATAAAAACATTTGCAAAGCTAGAGGTAAATTATCAAAAGCTATAGGTAAATTATCAGTATAATAACGAATTGGGATGTCCTTCACGTCATCAAATACCGCGCTCTGATTGGCCAGAATCCGAGTGCTAAAAATAATCATTATTATTATTATTATTATCATTATTGTTATTATTATTATCATATGTACACACCATGTATTATATGTTATGTATTACCCTACCTATACACAATATTGTTACGGCCGTTAGTCCATCATGTCATTATTCTGTTAATCATTCATCTGAACGAATAAGAAAAAAAATATGCGTCGACTCAGCAGACAGATGTACGAGGCAAACCAACCACAAGAAACAAAATGCACGGGAATAGATAAAGTTAAATTATGGAGGTTTTGTATTAGAAATTCATGAAAAATAAAAATGTTATGCAATATTATCATCACCTAGGTTGCACAGATTTCCGAAACACCAAAGTGAGTTGAATATAACCGTGAAAGATAACTGCTCCAAGGTACAACATGATGTGGTCCAAGGTACAATATGCTATGGTCCGAGGTACAACATGGTCATGTACCTCGGACCATGTGCTGTTCGTTCAAACTATGCAATATAGTATAATGCTGGGAAGAAGTTTCATTTATAAAACATAAAGGCTTAATACTCAAGACTCAAGACTATATTGTAGCACCATTTTTATGAGGTCCTGTTCGAAAGAAAAAAGTTATGGAGACTTGAAAAAAACTGGTCCGAGGTACAACACTCTCCCCTATGTATTAATGATTTTTCATTGAAAGACTCGTTTTTTTTTTTTCGAAAATTGATTGATTGATTGACTGATTTTTCCACTATTCCCGTTTTTGCAACGTATCGTAATAACAGATTTCCTGATTGAAAATTTGAATAATTTTTAGCGTTCATGATATAATTTTTAAAGCAAGATTGTAGAAACCACTTTTAGCTTGACCCAGGATCAACGACGAGGACGTAGTGATCCCTTCTTTTTTTTTTTTTTCTACTTTTTTTTTTAATTTTTTTTCTTTCTAACAGAAGATCAGTTAAGGTGGTTCTTCACCCACAGTCCCACCAAACGTGGGTTTCAGAGCAGATTTTGAATACTTCTCGATGGGGAAAAAATCTGAAAAAAAATCAAGCATGTAGAAGATCTTCGGGAGATTGATTTTGCATAATAATAATTCAAGAAAGTTACTAACAAATTGATGGAAAAAAAACTGTTCAAGAAATTAGCCGATGACCCAACTTTTTTTTTAGGTGAAAATTATTTTTCAATTTTTCTGAATATATGTGAATTTTTTCAGAATTTTGTTAAATCTTTGAAAATCGCGTTTTGTCAAGTATGAAAAAACGCAATTTTCAAAGATTTAACAAAATTCTGAAAAAATTCATACGTATTCAGAAAAATTAAAAAATAATTTTCACCTAAAAAAAAAAGTTGGGTCATCGGCTAATTTCTTGAACAGTTTTTTTTTTTCCAACAATTTGTTAATAACTTTTTCGAATTATTATTATGCAAAATCAATCTCCCGAAGATATTCTGCATGCTTGATTTTTTTCTCAGATTTTTTCCCCATCTAGAAGTACTCAAAATCTGCTCTGGAACCCACGTTTGGTGGGACTGTAGGTGAAGAACCACCTTAAGGAGGTTGGCTAGTCAAAAATGACTAGTTTTTTATGAATTGATTACGGCATAGTCGCCACATTGAGTATTCATCGAATTATTATATTCGTAAACTGATGATTACCCTGACATGTCCAGAAACAAAATAATACCCAAATTATGAACAAATGGCTAGATATCAAGTTTTCATTTTAAGGGGGGAAACCAGTTTGGGAGGCTGAAAATTTTCGTGTTTTTCGTGAATTTTTTCCACAGGGAAGGAATTATCAGAATTTGTTCAAACTTGGAGGATATTTTATTAATGTTTTGAAGTACACGTTGTAATTTTTTCAAGTCATTTCCGCCGGACATAGTGGAGTTAAAAGCTGGACGGTCGCGATCAGAGTTTGATGCTCGTGGGACATCCGGAAGTCACAATTTTGATCTGAAATCATCACAATTTTTTTTTTACCTTAACAACATATTTTATAAGAATATATACTAAACTCTGATCAAAAAAGTTAAAAATTGCATGTTTTTGAGTCGTTTGAACAAAATGTCATGTTTTTATACCATGGTATACATTTGTTCAAACACCTCAAAACATGCAATTTTTAACTTTTTTGATCAGAGTTTAGTATACAGGGTGTTACAACTAACTATGTCACCCCGACGGGTGGTGATAAGGGGGACCTTAACTAACATTTTCGATATAGGAACCCATATCCGGAAAGTTGACGTTACCTTGATATGAGGGATTCAAAGTTTTCAGCGAACGTCTGCAACGCTTGCTCACAGGCGCGGCGAAATCGTCGAGGATTTAGAAATAATCCAAGTCTAATTCAACTATTTATTAACAACATAATGAATCTAAGGCAGTGTTCCAAATATCACAGAAAATAAGTATTTTCGTCGTTAAGGGGAGACTCCGCAGGTTTTGTTGAAAAAACCACGTTTCTGCTATTGGTATCACGAAAAAACATCCAATCGAAAATTCCTGACAGCAATTTTTCGATTTATAATATTATGTGTCTTGAAAAAAAATGTCAACCTCCTGCGATGAAAGTGTATGCGCAGAGAACCTTTCGCATTTTCTTCGCAGTCGCTTTGCTGCAAAAGGTTTCCTGCGCATACACTTTCATCGCAGGAGGTTGACATTTTTTTTTTTCAAGACACATAATATTATAATCATAAAATTGCTGTCAGGAATTTTCGATTGGACGTTTTTCCGTGATTTCAAGAGCAGAAACGTGGTTTTTTCAACAAAACCTGCGGAGTCCCCACTTAACGACGAAAATACTTATTTTCTGTGATATTTGGAACACTGCGTTAGATTCATTATGTTGTTAATAAATAGTTGAATTAGACTTGGATTATTTCTAAATCCTCGACGATTTCGCCGCGCCTGTGAGCAAGCGTTGCAGGCGTTCGCTGAAAACTTTGGATCCCTCATATCAAGGTAACGTCAACTTTCCGGACATGGGTTCCTATATCGAAAATGTTAGTTAAGGTCCCCCCTATCACCACCCATCGGGGTGACATGGTTAGTTGTAACACCCTGTATATTCTTATAAAATATGTTGTTAAGGTAAAAAAAAAATTGTGATGATTTCAGATCAAAATTGTGACTTCCGGATGTCCCACGAGCAGCAAACTCTGATCGCGACCGTCCAGCTTTTAACTCCACTATGTCCGGCGGAAATGACTTGAAAAAATTACAACGTGTACTTCAAAACATTAATAAAATATCCTCCAAGTTTGAACAAATTCTGATAATTCCTTCCCTGTTAAAAAAATTCATGTAAAACACGAAAATTTTCGGCCTCCTAAACTGGTTTCCCCCCTTAAATTGCTTTGAAACGATAAAAAATCTAGTAGATTAGTGCGATTACAGTCCAGAAAACTATTTCCCACAAATTCACCACAACGGATTATTTTTTCTGTCAATCGGCAATTCAATGTGGTTATTTGTTGATTGAAATCGGTATACGTGCAATCTTGTAAAATTGAATATTCACCGTCACCAACATGATGAAAAAAAAAGCCTTAGGCGAATCATAGAGAATAGTTTCCCCAAGAAAATAAGCCACCGTAGACTGTAATCGAACCAATCTACTAGATTTTTCATCGTTTTAAAGCAATTAAAAATAAAATAAAAATAAAAACGAAAAATCGATATCTAGCCATTTGTTCATAATTTGGGTATTATTTTGTTTCTGGACGTGTCAAGGAAATCATCGGTTTACGAATATAATAATTCGATGAATACTCAATGTGACGACTATGCCGTAATCAATTTATGAAAAACTAGTCATTTTTTACTAGCCAACCCCCTTAATCACTACGTCCTCGTCGTTGATCCTGGGTCAAGCTAAAAGTAGTTTCTACAATCTTGCTTTAAAAATTATATCATGAACGCTAAAAATTATTCAAATTTTCAATTAGGAAATCTGTTGATACGTTGCAAAAACGGGAATAGTGGAGAAGCGGCATTATTCAGAGGCCGGTAATTAACGTATCAATTGATTTCGGAAAAAAACGAAACTTTCAATGAAAAAT
Source organism: Tenthredo mesomela (assembly GCA_943736025.1). Taxonomy (NCBI): domain Eukaryota; kingdom Metazoa; phylum Arthropoda; class Insecta; order Hymenoptera; family Tenthredinidae; genus Tenthredo; species Tenthredo mesomela. The sequence goes on along the minus strand of OX031018.1, from coordinate 18,243,976 downwards.
CATTAATAGGGGAGACCGGGGCTGGATATAACACTTTTCACAAAAATCGAAATATTTCACGATTGACAAGAGATGTTTACAATTCTCTTACGGCATATTGTTCTTTGGTTATTGTAGTTTTATCCTTTTTTTTAAATGACTTGCGAACACCTCAGAATCGAAAGTTATTCAACTTTATTTTGTGTTGGGTGTGTTGTTACTTTTGACCCCGCTTCGGGGCTAAAAGTAACAGTGGCTGGGGCAAGTTGTAACACTCTTTGATAATGGCATCTCGATCATAAAAATTGCATTGTAATTCGTATTGAAGTTGAAGAAAACCAGTTCTAGTCCAAAATAACGTGTTTATTCATAAAATGAGTTATATACTTCAACAACAAACATATTTATCATTATAGATACCTATCCTAATCATAAAATATTTTATATAGAGTAATAAAATGAAGCTTTAATGTCTAAAATCACAACGTTATCACAAGTTTTTCTCTTATTACTATTCACGTGCAACTTTAATCTTTAACATTGAGGAGTACTTTTCTGTTAAATTATTCAGAATCTAGTGATTCGTCTGAATAACAGCTTAGCCAGATATAAGTCGCTTTTTCTTTACTTTTGATACATTTTTCATGTGCCCAGTTCTCACAAACTAAACACTGGATCCAGCTTTCCCCGGACTTACTGTATGAATAAGACTTGCAACATACCAAACAATAATATTCCTTGTGACTTCTATCGTTTTCTTTATCATCGCATTCCTGTAAGACCTTCCTTTTAGCTGCATTTATACTTTTTTCTGTACCCTTCCTTTTACCTCTAGCCTTGCCCTGTCCCTTTTTCTTTGTCTCAGTTCCTTTACGTTTGGTGCGATTTGATTGTTCTGTAGCCAAAGCGTCTTTTTCCGGTGTGTCTGTTAACACGGTTGATTTCCTTGTCCTGCGGTTTGTAGTTTTCCTTGGTGGAGCCTTTGGAAAAGGCCTGATAATTTCAGGAGAAAATAGTGTCCTAGAACTGCCAGATCCTACGTTTGCATTCGCACCATTTGATGGCCCAGGGGTTGACTTAGTCACAACATTGGATGGCCCAGAGGTTGACTCAGTCACAACATTGGATGGCCCAGGGGTTAAGGGGTTAGGCCACTCTAGAATTTTTGAAAAACCTTCATTTTTTTATTTTTTTTTATGGTCCCCTAGGACCTCAAAAATAGTGTCCCAAAAGATTATGGCCGGGAAAAATCTCCAAGTAGTCGGTTTTCGAATTTTAGTACACTCAGCAACAAAATTAACGGCGCACCCGGCAATCGGCGAAATAATGCTGACTTTCAAAATGCTGTAACTCGATGAAAAATTGTAAAAAAAAATCATTCGGGAAAGCATTTTGAAGGTTGAAACTTCATCTTGAAGACGGTTTTTGAAAATTTTTCCTACGGCCATTTTTGACGCCATGGCGTAGGTTTGAGTGCCGGATTGCGAAACGCCAGAAAAAAAAAGTTTTTCAAAGTTTTTCAAAGTTCTCTACAGGGCGTTAAAAAAATCGCAGAGAACTTTTGAAGCAGCCATTTTGTAGCCTGAAATCTACTCTTCCAAATGGTTCCTAGAAATTTGTCGCACGATTTTTTTTCACCGAGTTTTTCAACTTTTGGTGAATTTTCATGATTTTCTACTACTCAAAACTTCAAACGCGTTTATCTCAAAACCGCATTTTCTAAGTTGGCCGGAAACATAACTCAGACAATTTTCAACCGATTCACTTGAAACTTCGAATATATCTTGAAAAATACATTGTCTATGGAAGTACGTAAGATTTTTTTTTTATATTGCACAGTTAATTTGTTATTAACACTTATCTGACGATTTTTTAGGCAAATTTTTCACTTTCCACTTTAGAAGTGCACCATTTCGCCAAAAATCAATATATCGAAAAAATCCTACGTACTTCTATAGCAGTTATTATGTATAATCGAGAAAAATTCATTGGCTTATCATAATTCAAAAATTACCGGAGCCGTTCGTCCGGCCGTGGACCCTAGAAAACCGGAGACGTCATCGCAAAAACGCTGCACAGCCGCCATTTTGAAATCAATCGCTTCAAAAAAATTACTGTATACAGTCAGTGATATGTATAATAAACACCCATTTTTGTGAACTCGATTTATTTTGTAGTATTTCTGAAAAAAAATCCTCAAAAAGCCTATTTTTTTCGGCCTCTAGAGTGGCCTAACCCCTTAATTCAGTTACAGAATTTGATGGCTCAGTCACAGCATTCGATGATCCACGGGCGGGTTCAGTTTCTTGCTGAGTTGGAGCTGGTACGTTATTTTGTTGCAGGGGTCGGTCAGTCACGAACGATGGAGCGAAATCAGAATCCTGGAAGATATCGGGATTAAAAGGGCAGATACCAGTTTTCTTAAAGCTGTTCATAATGTTATTCGGCGTTGATGCTAAAGGCCAGGCATATTTCACAATCCCAGGAATGTCGTAGATCTTCATAGTTTGGCCTGGGTTGTTGCGCATCCAGGTATCTTGGGCTTGGGCACAGTAATGCTTGAAAGGTCCATAGACTCCGACATCCAGAGGTTGGAGCCGATGTGAGCAGTGTGGAGGGAAGGATAACATAATGATTCCGTTCTTTTTCGCTTTGTTCACAACTTCGATGTCTATGTGAGAGGCGTGGTTATCCAATAGAAGAAGAATGGGTTCGGACTGAGAAGGCTTGACAAATTTGATAAAGTGATCTATGAATGATAGAAACTCAGTTGCCGACATCCATCCGGAACTATTTCCTGCCCCAATACTTTCAGGAGGACCATCTCGCACGAATAATTCGGTGTATCTAATTCGAGGAAACACGAACATCGGCGGTATTGAAATCCCAGCAGCGTTCACAGCCATCTCTACAGTTACCAGTGTACCTCGTTCTCCGGAAGTGACAGCTCCTACTTGCTTGGCCCCTTTTTGGGCCACTACTTTTTTTGGCTTTTGAACGGTGGTCACGCCAGTCTCGTCAAGGTTCCAAATTCGCGAAGGAAGTAGATTATGCTTCAGTAAAATGTCGCCTAACTTTGTGAAAAAATCTCCGACGTTATGTCTGTTGAAAGATGTCGCACGGCTGAGACTGGTAGCCTCCGGGGTTCTGATCGAGAGACCAGGATTTCTTTGTAAAAATTTAGCTAACCAGTCTGGGCCAGCTTTGCCTTTATCACTCCAAGACTTAGGAATGTTCTTCACTTCGAATTTCAGAGCACAATCGTATGCCAGTTTTGGGACTTCAATTGGTAATAAACCAAAATAAATCCTTGAACATTTGAGCAAATATTCTGACAGTACTTTTTCTTGATCAGCATCGAAAACTTGTCTACTTGCCTTGTACCCAACTGTCCCTTTTTCGTTATTTTTATTCTCCTTGATGAATCTCATCAGCGTTACATGGCACAATCGAAATTCTTTGACCACACTTCTGATCGATTTTTTCTGCTCAACGACAATTTTCGCAGCTTCATTATAAAAGCACAAAGGCTTTTCCCCACAGGTTGTTTTTCTTTTGTAATTTCTCATCCTGAAACCAGGAAAAATATACCCATCATGAGCGAACATACGGAACTTATGGCTAACCTCTGCAGACACCTGCAGACCTCTGCAGGCAACATGTTACAACTTGCCCCAAACGTCTGTTACTTTTTACCCCAAATATCTTTCTTAGTAATTATTCGAATAATATCAACAACCTGATAAATACATCGAACAATGTAGTCCGACATAGTATGTAGATAGATGACAAACAAAAATAAAAAATAATCATAACAAATAGACGTTGAATATTGAGTAATGACAAAAAAGTATTAGATAGTAAATCTATACTTACGTGGCCTTTAGGACGCAACGTGCACACAACCGCTTACTGAGCCGACGATGGCACGACTAGTGCAGGGACACGGGTGCGCGGAAGTCTAACAGTCATTCTCGCGTTGGAATCATTCATTTATCTTTCTTACTCAAGGAGATAGACGCGATGTTACAACTTACCCCTGTTACTTTTAGCCCCGGTCTCCCCTACATACTTAATTTTCTCATATTGGGATCAACAGGTCGATTGCATGTGCGTAGTAAAGTGTTCTACTCTGGTTTTCATGAACGTTAGCGGTAAGAATAGAAAAACGGCCATAACTTGCGAAACCGATCAGCTAGGATTTTCAGCTTAACATTTTCGCAATCTACAAAAAATATAGAAACTTTCTGCGTTAGCCGATTTTGGATCCATTTTTGGTCCACTTTTCCTTGCTTGAGGAGCACCGTGGATTATACAAAGAGGAAAAGAGTTGCCATACTCCACAACAAAAAGGTGATCATATATTTGGATGACAAAAAAAAAAATGCCCTCAGAATTCATTCACATCTACAGTACCGATGAATTGAGTAATCTTTTGAAAATTGTTGATGAACTTTCGTTATAATTTATACGATTGCCTAATTCAAGAATTATTTATTTATCTATTGCATAGGAGGAGGAGAACAGAGAGGACTAGACCGAATAAAAGAGATACTAAGCGACGACGGAGCCAGAATGAAATGGCTAGTAAAGATAGAAGCAGAAAGAGAAGAGGCAAGGAAAATAAGAGAAGGAAGCGAGGACGAAGAACAAAGAAGACACAGGCATTAGACGTCCAGAAAAAGGAAGGCAAAGCCCCACGCTCACGAAACGCAAGAAGCCAGACACGAGAGCGACGGAAAAGAAACAAACCTCAGACCTCGGGCGAGGCCGAGGGGTCGACCCCCTCGCCAGGGGACACGGGGAGGTGACAAGCGGAGCCGAATGAGCCAGTGGCGCGCCAGGCGGACGGAGAAAGTGAGCGAGACAGTTGAGGGAGAGAGCAACAGACTGAGGAGTGGGAGGACGCTGAGAAGCACGAGGAAGACCGCGCCAACAGTCAGTGCAAAAATGGCAAGCAACCAGGTAGAGTCGGACGAGGGGCGGCTAGAGCTCATCGAAGTAATGATGGAGGGGCTCGCGAGGGAAGTGGGGAGGCTGAGAGCCGAAGTAAAAGACGTAAAAGACAAGCTCGAAGCAAGCACGACGGAAAAAAGAAGTGAAGAGGAAAAGCAAAAAACCAAAGAGAAGAAAACACACGCGACAGAAGAGACGAAACAAAGTCTGACGAAGAAGGAAGAGAGAAGTGAGGAAGACATAGAAGAAATGATAAAAGAAAAAAAGAAAAGAAACGTGGTGATAAAAGGAATAGGCGGTAAAGATAACTGGAGAGACGAAGTGAAGAAAATCGCGAGAGAAGCAGCCGGCAGACAAATACAAATAGTAAGAGAGTGGGCGTGCGGGGGAAAAAATCTAGAGAAGGAAATAGGCATCGCAGTACTAGAAATGTGGTGCGAAGAAGACAAGGAGGCAGTCATAGCAGGAAAGGAAGAAGTAGAAAAAGCCACAGGAGTAGAAATAAGAGAGGATCTGACACAAAAAGAAAGAGAGGAGAGATGGAGAAAGAAAAGAGAAGCTGCTGACCAACGGAGAGCAGAGCGGGAAAAAAGAGACGAAGAGACAAAAAAGAGAGATGAAAAAGACAAAAGGTGGAGAGAAGAAAAAGAGAAAAATGACAAAGAAAGAAAGGAAAAAGAACACGAAAAAGAACAAGAAGCAACAGGCAGCGGAAAGGGAAAAGAATAGTATATTATGCACCTAGGGAATAAAGTGTTCTTTTTGACGAGTGTGAGGTTTGTCGCCCGAGCGAAGCGAGGGTGACCTTCACACTCGTCTAGAAGAACACTTTACACCATGGTGCATACGATATTTTATGCATCCAAGGGCAGAAAGCGCGTTCTTTATGCGCGCAGCCGGGAATAAAGTACGCACTTTCTTCCCTCGGTGCATAAAAAGCAAAGAAGCAAGCGAGCATAAGAAAGAAGCTAGCAGAGCTGCTGGAAGAAATGGGCGAATCAGAAGATGAGAAATAAGAGGGAAACAAAAGATGGCGAAACAGCGCGAAAAGAACAGAAACACGTGGCGCTATATCCATTACTCATTAGGTTTATGTATTCAGCAATTTAATTTAAGTTAACGGAGAGGTACAAACTAGATAATAGGTACAATAACTTACAGCATTTAATTTAATTTCAGATCTTACGCAAAAGTAGCAAATTAGTCAGCTAATTATGATTTACTATATTTACTATATATACATAGATCTACGATGTACTATTCAGACAACATAAACGACAGACAGGAAAGAAAAGGTTAGAGATGTAAATAAACATGTATGTAATGAAATGTATTAAGGTGCTTTCCTAGGCAATTCCACCAGTCCTGAAAACATCGTGAAAAAATGTGATATTAAACGGAATATCTCTGCCTGGGCACCGAACTCAATGAAACAAAATACGTCGCGCAATTCTATGTGCGACTCCGAACATGTACAGCCCAAAAAATGTTCGTTTTGCGCGAAAATAGAGAAGATATCCATGAAAAACGTTTCTAAAACCGTTTTTCATGGATATCTTCTCTATTTTCGCGCAAAACGAACATTTTTTGGGCTGTACATGTTCGGAGTCGCACATAGAATTGCGCGACGTATTTTGTTTCATTGATTTCGGTGCCCAGGCAGAGATATTCCGTTTAATATCACATTTTTTCACGATGTTTTCAGGACTGGTGGAATTGCCTAGGAAAGCACCTTAAGAAAGAAGCAAAGATAGAAAGACACAACAGGGACAATGAAAATAAATAGAACTAAGCAAATGTAAAAGTTGTACAAGCCGAAAGGCAAGCAAGTAAAAATAAATACTACTACTATTTATTTATCTATTGTTGAACTCTATTTATACCCGTAAGCGAACATAATTATGCATATGGGGCATTCCATGGTAAATCACACAGAATAAAACCCGACCGATTCCGATTTGCTTCATATTTTTTCGTGTTGTTGTTATCACTGAAAAAGACGTCTGTGATTTTTTTCAGATTTTTATTGCCAGTCGTTTGGATTTTTTTTTTTTTTTTTTTTTTTTTTTCAATAATCGTAAATCCAATCAAACAAATGATTTGAAAAAATGATTCGGGCCAACTTTTTCGTAATTTCACGCAGTTTAACATTAAAATAATAGACAAATTTTTAAGCATCATGTCGAGCATTTTTATCTGGTTTAACGTAAAAAATATCGACTTTCGCTAAGTATGCCCCCTGCGATCCTGTTCAAAAAAATCACGAAAATTCCGCATTGAAAATCAAAAATTTTAAGCCCAAGGCCATGATGGAGAAATGATTCCTTCAGTTTTGTTAAATTTTTTTTGTAAATATTTTCCGTTGTTTTTCACTGCTTACTCCAATACGATAAAGAAAAAGGTGATGCCCATCTACCAACTCAATTTTTCTTACCAATAGCCATCATAAATAATCAATAGTTATCTTTTAAGCAGAAAATCATGATTTCAAATAATTCACATCCTATTTATATTATTCGATATTATTATTTATTATTTTGCTTCGGCCCCTCTGCTACACAGCATAAGCCAGCTTCGTATTGCGAATCATTGCGAATTCATTGAGGATTGGTTTAAATTCACGCATCAATTCATTCATCAAATTTATTTACGTTAACCCTTTGTGTCACACATTTTTTTTTTTTTTTTTTTTAAACACAAAAAAAAAGTTTGAAAATTCGATCGAAATTGCTCAGAAAATGGTTATAAAACAGGTGGCACTCTCAGAGTGCCACCATGGCACAAAGGGTTAAATAAAATATTAAACGACATTCATATGGTCAAACTAAATTTCAAACTCCTTAATTTATTCAGCTTTATAGTAGGCCCGTTGAGTTTTCTAAGCCCCCTGAAGTAGAGGCACGTCTCAAAAATTATAATTCATCGTAGTAAAATAAGTAAATTCCTTACAAATTACATCGCGAAAATAATAAATAATAATATCGAATAATATAAATAGGATGTGAATTATTTGAAATCATGATTTTCTGCTTAAAAGTTAACTATTGATTATTTATGATGGCTATTGGTAAGAAAAATTGAGTTGGTAGATGGGCATCACCTTTTTTTTATCGTATTGGAGTAAGCAGTGAAAAACAACGGAAAATATTTACAAAAAAAATTTAACAAAACTGAAGGAATCATTTCTCCATCATGGCCTTGGGCTTAAAATTTTTGATTTTCAATGCGGAATTTTCGTGATTTTTTTGAACAGGATCGCAGGGGGCATACTTAGCGAAAGTCGATATTTTTTACGTTAAACCAGATAAAAATGCTCGACATGATGCTTAAAAATTTGTCTATTATTTTAATGTTAAACTGCGTGAAATTACGAAAAAGTTGGCCCGAATCATTTTTTCAAATCATTTGTTTGATTGGATTTACGATTACTGAAAAAAAAAAAAAAAAAAAAATCCAAACGACTGGCAATAAAAATCTGAAAAAAATCACAGACGTCTTTTTCAGTGATAACAACAACACGAAAAAATATGAAGCAAATCGGAATCGGTCGGGTTTTATTCTGTGTGATTTACCATGGAATGCCCCATATACACGTTATATATAGGATTTGGAATTGTAAATCATGAAATCATAATCCATGATGAACAGTTTGTAAATAGTTATTTTTTTTTTATAAATTATATATAGTACTTTAAATAAAAGTGAAATTTACAATGCATTGAATATCTGTGGTTGAATTTTCCATTCAAGATGTTTTTGAACCCTGTATCTGTTGCTTCGATTGAACTGATCGCTAATGGAATTAGTATGTTATTTTTTCATTTATGTCGCTTTGCTCGTGGTGCTTTCGTTTTCGGGTTGTGATACCACGTTTCATGGGTCGAACATTAGTAGCAATAATAATTTCTTTTGGCCCATCTGTGGCGTAGGAAAGTTTAGAAGCCTTTCTTCTCTCTCGGGTCTTCTGCTTCTCCAGATTATCATTTTTATTTGCTTGTTTGCAAATAAAAGACATGCGTGTGGTCAAATAAAACCTTACTATACTGTTTGTCAACAATCGTTTATGTTTGTCACATCCAACAAATGGTAGGTATGGTATATTTTCAACAGCATTTGTAACATTGAATAAAGTATCTGCACTCAAGACTTCAGTGTTCAGGCTGTCTAATGTTGCCTGTTCCAGAAGTGATATCAGTTTCAGAAGCTGCTTTGATGGATTTTTCAGGTAACCCTTTGTTTTAATTTGAATCAGCTTATGACTATCTGGTATCGTATCAGAAGCCCCTAGTTGAAGAGTTTCCAAGCAACTCTTGCACACACCGGTTCGCCCGTCTTCCCCAAACACTGCAAATCTGGGACCTTTTCTCGCTACATATCCAGCTACATATGCTAGCACGTAGTCCGATGTACTGCATTTGAAGTAATCGTGTTCTTCTAATACAGATGCAGCATCGAAAAGAGCATCTACACACAATCCTCTGTCTAGTATTGTATCAATTTGTGCATCCCACTGGGCTCTCCTCTCGCTCATGTTTGTCAAATCCTTGATACTTAACAGTACGCCAATAGTATCCACACCAGTGATATTACTACCTTTCGGCGGTTTCACAAGTCCCGTGTGGAAATTCGATAGGGGGTCCCCGATTACCGGCTAGCTGCTAGACGGGCGATTCCGTCTTTAGCGAAACTGTACAGCCCCCGGACGGGGTAACCCGTCTTTAGCGCAACTGTGCAGCTCCCAAACGGGAAATGTGCAGTTGAACTGTAGTTATGATTCGCACCTTTTAACTACCCAGGACCTCTTCAGAAACACTAAATCAAACCCATTTAGCTATTTTTGTTATTAATAATAATATAAATTACTGTGAATCGAATTCAGTGTATTTAGAAATGCACATTTTTATTCGAGTGCATATATGAATGATTATTCCTTGTTTTCGTACATACATATATAGGGGAGACCGGGGTAAATTGAACTCTGGGGTAAATTGAATTTCTGTAATTATTCTGATATGGGTAAATGTAAACACGTGAAAATAAAAATGAAGAAGTCTAATATCATCGCGATAATAAAGAAATCGATGGGTTTTAAAATTTTCGTATTCCTGAAAAAAAAGAGCGAAAAGAATATTTTGGTGCTCTCTAACCATAATTTTCGTGATTTTAATTCTTAGTTTACATGTACTTCTCATGAAGTTTTTAGATTAAAATTTATTTTATCGACTTCTGCAATCATTAAACTATTCATCAACAATTATAGCAATATTGAAAGTATTAGTTATATCGGTTGAAATAAATATTATTTTGAAAATATAGCTTTGGGGCAAATTGGTCGGGGTAAAATGACTGTCTGTGAGACAATGGTTTTGAAGGAGGTTGCGCGTAAAAGATGCGCATCGTTCAAATTCCTGCCTGTCTGACACAAGAAGGGTTATAAGTTGTCATTAATTAATTAGATGAAATTTCTTCTACATTTGGAACAGATTTTAATATATAACTACAATAGAATATTGTACAATTTCAAACAAAACAATTTAAATTTGGTAAGTAACTATTTTCTAATATTTTTCTGCATGAATTTGATTTGCCCCGACTCAAGTTCAATTTACCCCAGTTCTGGGGCAAACTGAACCTTTTTGACTCATTCATTATAATTGTTTTTAATAATAATATTTACTTAAAATGACTAATTCTTATAATCGATTGCTGTTTATTAAAGATCAAAGCCCATCTCAAAATTATTTACGAAAGAATTGATTGTGAAAATAAATTGTTTCATCACTTTAAGGGGACCAGTACAGCGAGTTTTCGAGAAATGATCATAGTCCGAAATGAATTTATTTCATAACCAAAGTTCATTTCACATCAAAATATTTTTCTTTTTCAAAATCATGTGTCGTAAGGATTTCAGAGCACCGCTGGACCGATTCAGGTCATCTTGGATTCATTTTCTTCAGAAAACAAATCCTCATCATGTGAATGTAGGAATTTTAAAATAAAAAATTATGTCATAAGTTATGATCAATTTACCAAATTTGAAAAAATTACTATCACTCATTTCTTAAATAATTTGGCCAAAACGTAAAATTTTCAAAATTCCTACATTCACATGATGAGGATTTGTTTTCTGAAGAAAATGAATCCAAGATGACCTGAATCGGTCCAACGGTGCTCTGAAATCCTTACGACACATGATTTTGAAAAAGAAAAATATTTTGATGTGAAATGAACTTTGGTTATGAAATAAATTGATTTCGGACTATGATCATTTCTCGAAAACTCGCTGTACTGGTCCCCTTAAACTTTTCATGGTTCAATTTGCCCCGGGTTCCCCTACATATACGTACATTATTCGATAATAAATTTTCACAATCAAAATTAAAATAGCAATCTACAGGAGCATCCTCAATTTGAATTATTGAGATCAGAATGGCGAGATTAAAGAGAGTTATTTCATTGTCAATCGGTTATCGGTCAAAACTAGAATCACGAAGTCGAAAATCAATAATTGTCATTTAAGGGGGGAAACACATGGAAACGGTCAAAAATGACGAGGAATTTCGGGATTTTTTTTCTGAAGTCAGTACTACACCAAACGTTTTCAACTTTGGAGGCTATTTTATTTGATATTCGAAGACTTGAAAAACATTTTTTTCAATGGAAAATAATTATTCATCAGCTGACTGCAACCAATTGTGGTTAAACGAATTTTTCCCGTGACGTCAAATTGCGGCAGCTGTAGTTTTTTTATTTTTCATCTGAATCAAAAATTTCAAAAACCATTAAATTCTGTATGAAAGTACGCTGTCGATAAACCTAAAAAAAAGTTAAAAATGTTGAATATTGTAAAAATGGCGGCACTCAGAAAAAAAAGATCGGATTTTCACCGAACATTTTTATGCAAAATGCATTTAAAATTTTTTTTTTTTGGAGATATTGGAGGTTTATCGACAAGGGTTTGCAATGACGTGTCTAAAAAAATTTGGTTGAAGTGAATCGGATGAATAGTTTTTTTTATATCGCTGCCGCAGATTGCGAAAATGTAGTTTCGAGAAAATCGCGTTTAAAGTTTCGGGCAAAGGAAAATCAAAGTCTGGTGTCTGGTACCTTATAGGTGTTTCAAGGCTATTCCGCTATTCCGGGACCATAAAGTGGACCTTCTTCGTAAATAAAAAAAAAAAAAAAAAAAAAAAAGAACGAGTGGGTCTCCCGGCGAGCGGCGTCATACCTACCTACTCCGCGCGCGGTCGCTCAGTTCTCCGGCCATAACATCGAAAGTATTCATGATATCACAACGAAATTTTCAGAGAATATTTTTAAGATGTTGAACTATCGATTCGTGAAATAAAAAAAAAAAACTTTTTTGAAAAAATTTCCATGTGTTTCCCCCCTTAAGGGGACCAGTACAGCGATTTTTCGAGAAATGATCATAGTCCGAAATCAATTTATTTCATAACCAAAGTTCATTTCACATCAAAATATTATTCTTTTTCAAAATCATGTGTCGTAAGGATTTCAGAGCACCGTTGGACCGATTCAGGTCATCTTGGATTCATTTTCTTCAGAAAACAAATCCTCATCATGTGAATGTAGGAATTTTGACAATTTTTCGTCTTGGCCAAGTTATTTAAGAAATGAGTGATAATAATTTTTGCAAATTTGGTAAATTGATCATAACTTATGACATAATTTTTTATTTTAAAATTCCTACATTCTCATGATGAGGATTTGTTTTCTGAAGAAAATGAATCAAAGATGACCTGAATCGGTCCAACGGTGCTCTAAAATCCTTACGACACATGATTTTGAAAAAGAAAAATATTTTTATGTGAAATGAACTTTGGTTATGAAATAAATTGATTTCGGACTATGATCATTTTTCGAAAAGTCGCTGTACTGGTCCCCTTAAATGAAATAAAAATTGGATGTCAAAAAGATACAAACACCTTTTTCACAACCGATAAATGTTCGTCGTATTTTGTAGAGTAAATAAAAGAATCGATCACGGCGCTATTTTGAGTTGTTAAAAATTCATAATCGAAAACGGCTCAATAAAATTTTTTTTTCAATTAAAGCAGTGTGTTAGATTTAGAATCATCATAATTGTATGAAATCGCTAATCAAATCGAATCGCTGGTTTTTGATTCGTTGAGTTCACATGGAATTCTTCATATAAAGTTGTGATATACATTAGACTGGCCGTTAAAAAAAAAGTTTGTGCTTCAACCTGAAAAATATTACACCTTGAAAAAAGAAGATCCTCAAAGCTTCAATGCTCTATCTCATTATTAAGGGGTGCCGGCAATTTTTTGTTTTATTTTAATTTCAATTTTAATTTTAATTTTTTTTTTTTCTAATTTTTTTTTAAATTGAATTGTTTTTTTTTCCCCATAAATAAGATTTTGATTGTTTTCGGACCTTGATCTTTCTGAATTTTATAACGATTCAAAAAATCAAACGGTAGACAGATAAATTTCAAATTGAAAATACTTTTTACTCAAACATTTTCAATTTTTCATGATGGAATATTCAACATGACGTCCAAGAAAAATATAGCCTAGGAATTGGTCTAAAAAAATTTCAAGGAAGCGTGGAATAAAAAATTAACAAACCAAATTAATAACAAAAGATAAATCAAGAATGAAAAAATAAATTAATTAAAAATTAAAAGAACAAGAAAATAAATTGAAAATATTTCAGTAAAAAGTATTTTCAATCCCAGATTTATTTGTCTGCCGTTTGATTTTTTCGAATCGTTATAAAATTCAAAAAGATCAAGGTCTGAAAACAAATAAAATGTTATATTAGAGAAAAAAAAAATTAAAATTTTTAAATGATTGAAAAAAAGTTGAGAAAAAAAATTCAAATAAAACGAAAAATTGCCGGCACCCCTTAAGGGAGCTTTCCAGTGTGAAATTTTCAAAAAATCGATTCAGCTCGTCGGACTGAACAATCCATTGAGCACGATCTTTTCGAAGAAGCAGAAGGGATATTGTATGGACCTGGCATCGCTGATTGACCGTAAGTAAACGATTGACCTAAAATTTCCTCACTTGAAACTTTGAACGCGTTTTTCTCGAAACAGCATTTTTCAAAACGGTGTCCAATTTGGAGGGCAGAGTTTTAAAGCTATCGAGTTGAATTTTTTACACAATATTCTTAACGTCATTGTTTATCGTGCTATGGAAGCTTTTTTTTTTTTTTTGACATCTTCCTATTTTTTTGTAAAAAAAACTGCCAAAAAAAAATGCTAAAATCGATACTTTTTGTTCAAACCAGCGCCATTTTTGCAAAAAAAAAAAAAAAAAAAAAAAAGCCTCCATAGCACGAAAGCCAATTATATACCGATCAATAATCTTTTTGTGTTTTTTGTTTCAGATCAAAATTGTGACCCCCAACGTGGACACCACATCCAAGTACATTTTCTGCAACAATTGTTTCATCATTTTTATAGATATTAACTAATAAATAAATCGATCTTTAAAAAATTGTTTTGTATTATTCAATACCCAATTAATATACAAAAAAAAACCAGACCGATTAGATTATTTTTTCTTTAAAAAAAAAAAATCGCGAAAAACAGCGATTTTTCGGGCTGTCACACTGGAAAGCTCCCTTAATAATGAGATAGAGCATTGAAACTTTGAGGATCTTCTCCTTTCAACGCGAACTTAATATTTTTCAAGTTGGAGCACAAACTTTTTTGTTAACGGCCAGTCTAATATATACATATATAGGAAAACATTGAGATTATACGAATCGGTAGTTTGGTGTAGTGGATAGGGCGTGCGACTAGTAATAGATACGAGGGAACGGACGTGGGTTGAAATCCCGGTTAGGAGAAATATATCAATGGCGGGTTTTTCAACGAAAATGCGTTTTCATTTACATGCGGTCAATTATAAATCATCAAATTCGATTATCCAACATTTGTCAATAACTTTTTTTATCACGTTTTGTCGTTGAAATAATATAGAAACAAAATTCGGGAAATACAATATAAGCCGGGCAGACTGAACAGAACCCGGATAGTTAAACTGGCCTAGTGAAACTGTCTAGTGCAGCGTTACATTTCCGGACAGAAGCTGTCTAGCTCGACTGTCTAGCGCCCGTATTGAAAACGGGCGAACTGAACAACTACTGGCCAGTTCCCGTTTGTAATTTCCACACGGGAGTGAATACGTCGACAAGAGTCTATACATTTGTATAAATAACGTTGAATCAGGATGATCATTGCTGCCACAGCAACTTTGCATCATACCGAAAAAGCGCTGCAAAAAATAACAATTTTATTATAAATAAATAGAATTCATTATTTGAAAAGCATGTAGATCAGACTCAAAGAAGTAAGAACAGAATTTTACCTCCAAATTGTCTTGATTGATTCTCGCAGTCATGAGATACTTGAATTCGCATTTCTCTATTAAATACTGGCACACTTCAAGAGCTACTTGAAGAGATATTTTCAGTCCGTAACACGTCGAATCAGACATGAATTCATAATCTTTTGCCTTAGCTTCCTTTTCCCAAGCGCGAAGGCAATCCAAGGTCTCTTTAATATCCTATCAAATTTTTAAGTCAACATAAAGTACAGTAGACCCTAAACACCGACAGAGTATTCCGGTATGACCGAAAATATAATGTAATGCTTACATTCCATGCTTGATTTTCGATTTTCATCAAACCCAATGGTGTACGGCTATTCATCGCCGATATAAGTTTTTTTATTTTCTTGCAAAAGACTTGTGTACCTTTTGAATCTTTAAGCGCGTCGTAGTCATTTTCAAACAGTTCCATAGCATCCCCTGCACCGAAGAACTGTCATGACACCAATTAGTACCCATAGTTGCAAAGCTGCGCGAGAACAAAAATAATTTCAATATCACATATCAAACAGCGAAGATTTACCTGGAATCCCATAGCCACATTCATTTTCTGATAATACTCCGGTCTGATGTGGTCTTTAGTGAGTTTGAAATTGGCCTTCAGGTTGAAGCTTTTTGGATCTTCAATTTCCAGTGAAGTATCCCGAAGCTTCAATTTCACAACCCCATCCGGTGTCTATAAAAAAAAAAGCCCAGAAAATATAATAAGGCAGGTGATGAAAAACTGTGATATTTTCTCCTCACCCAAACTTCTTCAATTGGTCTTTTCTTCGTTACCCAATTCCTTAAATTCTTGGGTAGAGGTGTCAGCTCTTTGAGAACCGGTTGACGACTGACGTGTTCGGGGCATCTTACTTTAGTATTATAGCCACTTCTGTTATAAACTATTCCCATTATTGAGCCTGGATATGCAACCTGATAGTTATAACCTCTCCACGGAAATTAACCAAATCACCGTCCTGATCGACTAGGCGGAGTTGGATGTGATCTATGATCTTTACGGTGACTGGAAAGTAAATGACGTGAGACGGTACTTCAATGATCTTATATCCGGGTGGAACAACGGGAAAAAACTCATGAATCGTGCGTACTTTACGCTCATTGACGTAGGCACCCGTTGTAATGTTACACTCGACTCGTAGTGCGTTGACTTTAAGAATAGTTACAGGAAGGTCAGACTCATGAACTCGATCAGCTTGCAAAACACGTGGAGTGAAACTCAATAGGCTGCCTATAGAATCGCCGGGCACAAAATTTACAGGGTGACTGCATTTGATTTCGCTACACAGTGTATTATTATTCGGTTTAATGTTCATAGTGATACCCTTATTCGACAAGACACCCTGTACATAACTCTCTATATCGACGCCTGGGCGGAAGAAGATCGTATCTCGAAAAATCCGTGAAGAAGATCGTAACTCGCAAAATCCGCGAAGAAGATCGTAACTCGAAAAACCCGTGAAAAAGATCGTAACTCGAAAAATCCGCGTAGAAGATCGTATCTCGGAAGACTCGCGAAGAAGATCGTAACTCGGAAAACCCGCGAAGAAGATCGTAACTCGCAAAAACCCGTATAATATTATATGGGTTTTTGTGAGTTAAGATCTTCTTCACGGGTTTTCCGAGTTACGATCTTCTTCACGAGTTTTCCGAGTTACGATCTTCTTCACGAGTTTTCCGAGATACGATCTTCTTCGCGGATTTTTCGAGTTACGATCTTCTTCACGGGTTTTTCGAGTTACGATCTTCTTCGCGGATTCTTCGAGATACGATCTTCTTCCGCCTAGGCGTCGATATCCTCTATTTCATAGCTACCGGTGGGTATAGTGACTATTTCTTCACCTGCGTAAATCTTGTTGTGACCAACATCTACATTAGGAATCGAATTAAAAGTCAGTAATTCAACGAGACCGAGGGAGTAATTCTTGAGATGGGAAAGTTCGACAGGGGAAAGTATTGAGTCTCAAGAACCGAGGAGTTCCCCGATACGGTTAGTGTGGACGAATCATCCATGACTACTGCGAAAATCAAACTGACTTCGAGGAATTACGCTGTATGTTTATATAGAAACTCGAGACACAAGTGACCACAGTTGAACGTATAGTAGTCTTGATATCTTTTATGGTTATATTTGACGCTACTGTTACGAACGGCCCTTTTTTTTCACATTTTTCAAAGTCTTCATGCTATTGCAAGTAGGGGCAGTCAGCGCATTCCTACACGCGCGCGCTCGATCGGAAGCAGAGCAGGAAACGAGTCAGGGACGCAATGACCCCCCGAAACCACCTATTCAGCGGCTTGCAGAAAACCCCGCCATCGAGCAACCCGAGGTTTCTTTATCGAAACCGAGGTGATTGCTCGTCAGTCGTTTTGAATACCGAAAGTGAACAAAGTGGTCACCCTCCAGCCAGCGCCGGCGACTTGCAAAATTTTCGGGTATGGAGTGACTCAACTGAGCGGGGGGGGGGGGGGGGGGGGGGGGGGGGGGGTTTACACATTTTTCAATTTTTATTCCATTTATTGAGACCACGGAGTATAATAAGGAGTGCAGACTGCAGACTCAAGCTATAAAAGCCCGTAAAAGTGGCCCCAGTTTTCGACGCGCTAAGCGCTAAACAGCGCTAGCTGAATGCGATACTAGCAATACTGGTGGAAAACACGCGAAATACCTGCAGCAACGCGCGCGGGCGGTAGGCGGGGAAGAAGAAGGAAGTTTGAATGGTTTGGAAACTCCGTAGTTTGCAAAATATATCATCTGTGGTTTGGAACACGGAGGTTTGAAAGAATAGGTCAAATTACATTTGGTAAAGATCAAATGAAAATCAGTTGAAATGAAGTGCACGACGGCGTCGTCGGACGCGACACCACGGCCGAGTGCCGTGGACACGGGGTCCCGACATCACGAGCCGCGGAGAAGCCAACTTCGCTGACGATGAATCTCCCCGTTCGATCTTTCGGGTTTCTCAGGTTTACCCCCTGAACGGTTTCACGTACTCTTGAACTTTCTCTTCAAAGTTCTTTTCAACTTTCCCCCACGGTACTTGTTCGCTATCGGTTGTCCTTTATTGCTCACGGTTGTAGATCAGGCACAAAAAAATGAAAAAAAAAGGGTCGTTTTTTTATACCGCGGACTGTAAGTGAACATTTTTCTCTTTCGCGCAATAATCTCGACATTGCAGGTTAAATATGGGGTATTCCATCTCAAATCAACCTGGGTCTGACCCTTGACCTCTCGGATTGGGCCCGCAAGTTTTCATATGACTCTTTCCACTTTAAAAAGCACTCAATTTTTATTTTGGATTTTTCCGACATAATTTGAATTTTCTGCAATTTTTGAAAACGAGTATATTGATCGATACAGTTTAAAAATCTGAAAAAATTCTGAAATATCGTGGGTCTGATCTAAAAATTTTTAAGCTTGAAGTCGGAATAGGGAGACTTTTCCTTCTTACTGTTTTCAAGCGTTTTCTGAGAGAAAACGTTAAAAAAAGTGAGATGGTTGCTGAAACACTTTCATATGTCACACCGAATTTCAGAAATTTGCATGCGCTGTTCATAGCTTTTGTTTCGGCAACTTTCGGAATTCTCTGGCCGTAGCGCTCAAATCGTGTTCCGAATCAAATTAGTGTTCCGAAAAGCGAGGTCATTTTTAGTTGCCAAGTCTGCACTCCTTATTCTACTCCGTGATTGAGACAAAACGAATGCGGTACGGCGTACCTTCTTTCTCTCAATGAACTTGTCTATAAGTGTTGACCGGTCGTATTCCGCAGTTAAGTCCGCATGGACATAGAGTGTCGCTAAGTTATTCAGCCGCAATATTGTAACATACAGACACGAAACCACTATCAAGGTTGAGCTTAAAAGGGACCGCAGTATGGCGGGTATCGGGCAAGAGGGGAGTACGCAGCGGCGAACGGTAAGAAATGCAACTATGGTATGCACAAAATTTGCTTGAAGGGTCCTTACTTTTTCATAACACGGGCATGAAATGAGCCTTCTTTTATACTTGTCGGGCGTGGGGGAAATCACGTGTTTCGAACGTGAGTACCGAAGGGAATTAACATTTCCTCCCGCTGTTCTTCATCACTTGCACAATATACCATTTTATCGACGCGCCAGGCGCAATCAGTAATAAAAATATTTGAAAAACATGATTTTTCCTTTCCACACCTACATAATTCTGGGTGTGGAATTCCATACCCAGAATTGTCCTGGGTATGGAGTTCTCCATACACTCCATATGAAAGTCGCCGGCGCTGCCTCCAGCATCGCTCGCTAGCCGCACCTAACCGGCTACAAGACCCCGCCAGAAAGACGAAGGTGTGAAGCAGTCCAAGGCAAGAAGCAACAGAAGGTCAACTCGACTGCTGACGTTAGCTGAGACGCCCGGCATAAGCTGCACCTATCGAATCCAGCGCGAGGTGTCTTGAGCCGGTGGGTTCTTGGAGCCGGCTCGAGTGATGCTCGGAGTTAATTCGGTAGACTCATTTCCTTCTCCGCTATCCATATATAATATTCTTTCTACCTTCCTTATAAATTTACTATCATCCAATTTCAACCTATATTCATTTCTTCTATATTCCTATATTATATCATTATCCAATATCGTTCAGTATAGAATTAGCTATTTTACGTAGTCCCTAGTAGTCTCTAGTATATAGTATAGCCTAGTGCACTACCTAGTAGATTTAGTAATAATCGGATTTTCCTTTGTTACAATAATAAAACCATATTTATTCGTCTATCCTATATTCATTTGTCTCACCAAGTCAATTCACACAATCGCAGGTGTCCTTAGGACTTTATTCAAGCGAACCTACGAGAGTAATCTTCAACCGCTCGGGGATTGCTCTCTCAAAATTATATAAAACATTGACACCCGAAGCCTTCAGCTCGGGTGCCCGTAACACTACCAACACCAAGGTATCTGACGAGGGCCGACGGTGGACGAAGGTTACCGAAACTGTCAAAGTAAACTACTTCGTTACCGATTTTTCGGTACGCGACCCAATGTGTTCCAGGACCATCTTTATCATCTAGATTGACGATCCCCGATTCAAACCTACGCGGTCCATCTTTGGGCAAATCGTTTCGCATGAAGACGCCGCGGAAATGTGGAATATCCAGGGTAGTCGCATACTCTAACAGGTCCGCCTCAGTTAGGGCTCGTTGCGGCAGCGGCACTTCTAGTTTTTTGGCTTCAGGTGGAGACCCAAGCCTTTTCTATACAGTTTAAGATGGAGCCCCTTGCCTAGAGCGATAGCTTCCATGGTCTTGTTGTGCCGTTGACTTTCTTCCAACTGTCTCTTGGCGGAGCTTGCGTCATTTACCGCTTTTGCAATACCTGCTGCCCCACCATCCAACGCGCCCGTAGCACTGAGCTTGGCAAAGAGGAGTATAAGGAATGGTAAGAAACCACCAAATTTAGCTGGGACAGGTAGAATCCGTGGAGAACGTACATTGCGTTTACCACCAGCTTTTCTAACAGCGCCTCGTGCACCCTTCAATGCAGATTTGATGGCGACTTGCGCTGTCTTTCCTGGAACCATAGACCGTTTGGCGGCATCGATAACCGTTCTCAATACCACCGGCTTCCGCATATCCATACCGAGCTTAGTTTTCGCTTTCATCGCGTTCGTCACTGCCCAGGCGGCTGCTTTCTTACCGATATTTGCGTCTGAAGCCAAAACCCGTTTCCAGACTTTCTCAGCCAGAATCTTATCTGCCGCACTTCTAGCTTCCAGATTTTCCCGATTCTTCGAGTAGGCGATATCGTGTTCCTTGCAGGCTGCGTCAAGCGGGTTGATACCTGGATCACCGCGCGCGAGTCTTTCCGCTAATTTGGTACCAGGTCCGCAGTATTGATAACCAGGCAGATGTAACTCTACAGGAAGACTGTTAATGATTCTGTTGACCAGACCTTTCCTACAACGTTTACGACTGGTCGTCTTGGTCTTGTGCACGATCATGGCTGCGCTCTGACTGAGGAATCTTCTTTATAAACACGCTATTTATACCATTTACCGTTAGTCAGAGTCGAGATGAGGTTCGAGACGCAGCCTGTTAAGCTACCTGTAATGAATTTCGACAAATTTGTGCAACAGAATGTTGCAACTGAAAAACGGCACGGTGATCTGCTGCCGAACAGCGTGCGTGTGGTATTTTGCGGTCTGTCCAACTGCGGCAAGACCAACGCGCTGCTCACCCTCATAACACACCCCAACGGATTGAGGTTCGAAAACGTCTATATCTACTCGAAATCATTGAATCAGCCCAAGTACAAGTTCCTGCAACAGTTACTCGAAGACATAGATGGCGTTGAATACTTTCCATTTGACGAGCATGAACAAGTAGTCGTGCCAGACGAGGCATTACCCAATTCGATCATCGTTTTTGATGACGTGGCTTGTGAGAAGCAGGATAACATCCGAGTTTTCTTCTGTATGGGAAGACATAAGCACCTGGATTGCTTCTATCTCTGTCAAATCTACGCCCGCATCCCCAAGCATCTTGTGCGCGACAACACCAATCTTTTGGTACTGTTCAAGCAAGATGATATGAACTTGAGGCATGTGTACGATGATCATGTGAATACCGACATGACTTACACGCAGTTCAAAGACTTGTGCTCTGTGTGTTGGAACAGCGTCAAGTATGGATTCGTTGTAATAGCCAAGGACAGTGAGTTGAATGACGGTAGATATAGACAGGGGTTTGACTGTTTTGTGAGCATAAATTGAGAATATTCCGGAAAGTGGAATCAGTAGCCTCTCAGATACAGCTGCGTCAACATGCAAGATACGAAAATTCATGAACAAAAAGAAGTGTTGCGTCATATCGCTAAAGCCAGCGCGGCGATTCGACGTAAACACAGAATGATAAAGTCGGGTAGGGAGACCGCTGAGCAGACAATGAGCAATGTTTTCAAGCCCGTAGTAACTCCGCTGCGACAACTGGTGAAGGTTTCTCAAGCTAGCACCAAGTCCATCAATGGAGAGCCGATCAAAGATAAACCGATCAAAGAAGGACCGATCAAACAAGAGCCGATCGAAGAAGAACCTCGAGAAGACGATGATTCCTTTTTAACAGCAGATGATGATATGACTATACAACCGACGGATGAGTTTCTTGAACAAGATCAGGTTGGCAACGAGTATCTCGAAATCTTACGAGATGTGAATAGAGAAAAAGATCCGGATAACGTGTACGGTGTACGCATATTTTCTGACGGCAGGTTGATGATGGGTGACGCTCCGATAAGTTTTGGGAGTGACTTTATTCATGCGGGCGACAAGCGTTATACAAAGACCGAAGGTTTGTTGAAACTACTATTCAAAAAGATACCCGATGAGACCTACCTGACTTCAAATGATATAAAAAATTATACAGAAATCGTAAAAGCTACCAACGCACATCGAGAATACTATAGAAGTGATCAAGCTATTCAAGCAGTGAATAACCTCAAGTTTAAGAAGTTCATCGCCACCGGATCACACACGGGTGGAGGTGTGCTTCCACAGCTCATGGTTGCTCAAGAGGGGAGAGGAACGGATTACGTTCACTGGGACGACCCCAACGAGCTGGTGGACCGTCTTCGTTTACTCCTGGCATCCCAAGTAAAGGCGACCTGGCCACGTTTGACGAGTTTGACAGCAATAAATAATTAACAGCTTCCACGTAGGACAGCAATAACAAAAAAAAATATAGCAAGAATAAATAACTCAACAAATCAGGTCCTCGTAGGACAATTAACTAGCTAAAACACTAGATACTTTCCACGAGGAAATTAACAGTCTTAAAACTAACGATGAATGAACCTAAGGCTCGAGGTAATAAATAAGATAACAAAATAACAGAATAGAATCGGAAGGCTCGCGAATCAAACAAATTTACAATAATAAAGAATCGATTAATATGTCGCTAGTAGTGCTCGTATGTGGATCCGAACTATTCGGGTATCCGGATACTCGAATCACCCGAATCTGTCAGATCCGAAACTTCAAATTCGGATAGTTCGGGTAGTGTGATAGTTTGAGTATTCGAGTGATTCGGGTATCCGAATAACTCGAATACCCGAATAGTCCGGACTTATTTAACACTTTTCATGTTCGGGCAGTCATAATGGTTTTGACAGATCAAGAAACTCGGTAGAGTTTTCTAACCGATATTTCATATCACTATAGCATTTTACAAGAGGCCCGCCAAGTCCCACGACCTCCAAAGTAAGTTTTTTTTTTTCTAATTTTTTAAAATATTGTTTCACCTTGACTATAAAAACTACGTTGAGTGTCAATAATGCCATCGACATAATTTGGTTCCATACTATTGTAGATGAATAATCAAAGAATTTGAAGGGAGATAATTTACCGATTGGTGAACATCAATGATTTATTGTATTTTTGTATAAGATTACTGCATACGTTTTTGGCTTAAAAATATATTTTGTGGGTGATAACCGCAACAATGTACTTGGCGGAAGGTTTTTGCACCAGAGGTTAATTATTAGTATTGCTCATTAAAAATATAGGCGAGGGACAAAGATTCAACAATAGCACCTTGCCGGACCAATCTGAATCAAACCTTCGAACCATGAACTTTTTGCTCACGAGTCAAACGTAGTACGCGTGTTCTACTATTCGTTTTTTCTTTCACTATTTCATTATATGACTTGCAGTATAATAATCGAACGTTATTAACGTAATTAGATTGCTGGATAATAAGTGAGTACTGGAGTAACGTTACTACTGTACAGTTCCCTCAATGATAGGATTTAGTTAGAAGCCTCCAGTTACTGTAATACATGGGTTTTACCGTGAGTATATTCTCGCACAAGACTGAGCATTGGCATAATTTCAACTCACGGAAAATAGGACTTTACCAGAAAAAATTATGAAAAGACAAACAAACTTTGATATATAAGGATAGTAAAGTAGTGAGTTTATTACTATAATCCAAAGCAACAAAATCCACACAGGCCATATGCCAAGATAATAGATATTGCCGTTTTATTTGGACTACAATTAAGTCAATATCAATTGTTATTGAACATTGGTATAAAACGAATAATATATTCAAAGAACACAAGTTCACAAACACAACCTTACAACTAAAAGAACAAAACAAACGTCTAGAGAAGTGCCCGATTCTGGTATAAGAACACCAGGAGGTTCACATTTTCTGGAAGTAAACAACTTCTTTTGGGGCTAACAATATTTCCAGCAGTAGAAAATACTCTTTCAGAGCTTGCCGACGTTGCGGGAACGCACAAATAACGTCGTGCGAGATCAGCCAGAGCGGGGTACCGCTTTTCTCGTGTCGCCCACCATTCGAAAGGACTCAAATTGTGGCTGATTTGCGGCTCAGTTAAGTACAAATCAACTTGCGCTTCAACGTTGTTATTTCTTGGAGCTGTCTGGAATAAAAAATCCATAGCTGTCTCATGGTTTGCTTCGGCCGCTACCTCTGTCATATCGTCATCGTAATGACCTCGCACAAACGATTTAATGTCGTCTCGAGCTTGCGAACACTCAACTTGCAAGTCCTTATAACGAGGATCAAGAAAACTTGCTACTTGCCTCGGGTTCGCACCGTGCGAACGATAATATTCCAGGTCGAATCTTGCCGTCAATTCATTCCGCAAAGTTTCCTTCATTGCGTCAATAACAAGATCATCTTCAGTCAAGTTGCGCAAATGATTATCGCGCAGGGTAAAGACAATTGGTCGTACCATCGAGATGGGTGCAAGTAGATCACTGCACAAAACCGTAGTAGCTACCTGAAATGGCTTCAAAACTTTTTGCAAGTTTTCCATTGTTGACCATTCGCGCTCCGAAATCTCCAAACGTTCTGCCACTACAGTGCTAGTTATGGCTCGGTCAGATAGAACGTTCATCACGGGGCTCCTGTTTGTGAGCAATCGATTCAGCATAGCGTAAGTACTATCCCATCTAGTACTAACGCTTTGAATCAATTTTAATTTCGCTAAACCGAGCTGCTCTTGTTTTTGCTCTAGGGCAGTCGCAGCAATATTGGAGTGACGGAAATGAGCCACAACTTTACCAGCTTTATCACAAACTGCTGCTATAGCTTCTGATTTTAGCGATTTCGTGACGCATAGTTGGAGGCTGTGCGCCGCGCAGGTTACACCGTCGTTGATAGATAATAGACTTTCCAGATTTCTTACGGAATTTTTCGCATTTTGCGCATTATCTGTAACGACAGCAGCTATTTTTCCGTCAACTTTCCATTGTGTCATGATGCTCTGGAGCTTAGCAGTTAAGTTTGCAGCTGTATGACGCTCATTCAATGCTTCGGTTGCCAGAGTAAATGATTTCGGTACCCAATTCTGATCAATGAAGTGCGTTGTAACTGTAATATACGAATCCTGAGATCGTGATGACCAGCAGTCCGAGGTCCAAGACATAGATTTCGCTGCAGATAACTCTACGGCTATTTTTGCAGACACTTGGTCGTATGCGAGTTGCAATCTATTTTTCACAGTTTGCACGCAGGGAACCTTATAATTCGGCTCCACAACGTCCATAAAGTCGCGGAAACCTTTGCTGGTGACGAAAGACAATGGCATCATATCTACCACAATCATTTTCGTCAGGTTCTGTGTGATCAGCTCAGCTCGATCTCGGTTGCATGGGCGATTTGGTCGAGCGCCGCCTGCGACGGATCGTACACGTCCGCGATGCGTAGTCGAAGACTTCAATCTAGGCTTCGGTGTGGTTGAGATTTCGAGATCATCTACACCGTTTTCTGTGAATGGTTCGACACGATGGGTCGAAGTAGAAGGCTTACAAGACGACGAGTCGTTCGATTTACCAGCAGTCTCAATTTCAATGATACTACGTGTAGCTGATTGAGCGCAGCTACGGGATGCTGGAGGCTCGCAGTCCACCGCTGAATTATTAGTCTTGACATCGATCGTGTCATCTTCCATTTGTTCATCAGCATATCTAGTTGGATTGAAATCACATCATACAACTGTCATATATATAAGACAATAACAATTCGATAAGCCGCATAAGTTTTGGATATTATAGCTGAAAATTATTTTCGTGGAACACAGTATAATTTGAATTTTCTTCAAACGAATCAATGTAAGTGTTCTTCTTTCAGGCGAGGAAACTCATAAATAAATCACAGTCTGTGGAGAAATTGAAAAAAAAAAAAAAAATCGATCAAATCCGAAATGGTCAGGGTCAGACGTCGGTCAAATTGATAGATACTGTCAGTTTTCCTTCTGTTTTTTCAGAATGTTCAATGTCTTATAAAATAAAATATCAATCAAAAATTACGAATGGAGGTAATCGGAAACCGTGAGAGTAATAAATCTGTATTTGAAACAAAAATTTTATCCTTAAATATTTTTGTTTTACTTTTGTTGTCGTAATATTTCACATGAGTAATTTAAATTTTCATCAAACATCGCAGTTAAGTTTTCAACAATATTGAAGATTATGAAACAGCAACCCACGCTCTCAATATTCGATTTTCAAAGGCTAGAACTATAACGGGCACTCAAAAACTCCATTGCTTTATTCCAAACACAGATGGATCTCTAACGATGAGGGTGATTTCTAGCTGAAACGAGAATCACTCATGTATAAACTATAACGACAACAAGAGTAAAAAAGAATTTTTGAGAGTAAAAATTTTGTTCCAAACATAGATTTAATATTTCCATGATTTCCGATTACCTCCATTTGTAATTTTTTATTGTATTTTTTAATATTTTTTTTATAGAAAAAAAAAAAAAAAAAAAAAAAAAATCGATGATTTTGGAAAATTCTGAAAACAGAAAGAATCGTTTTGCCGCGACGGAACCAGGCTAAAACTTTGTGAAATAGAAAATGGTTTTTTTTTTTTTTACAATTAGAAAAAAAAAAAAATTGAAGGAAACAATCAATTTTTTAAATCAGATTTTGATCTGTGTATTGAAAAACATCAGATGAATAATTCTTTTTTTCGCTCATATTTTTGAAAAATCCATTGGAAAACACACAATCAAAAAAAAAAAAAAAAACATTCAAATTGATGCATTTTTGAAAAAGTTATGAGCATTAAAAAAAAAAGCATGTGTAATTTGGAAAAATTCACATCTCGTGAAGAGCTTGATAAAAAAGTTGGAAATAAATCATGGTGCTCTTTTTCACAGAGTACAAAAAGATAAAAAAGTACAGGGCAAATCAAAAATGTCTATTTCGATGGTTGGTTGGGATGGCATGGAAGCCCCATATCTATATATCGTACCTAATGCGTTTTCGCGGAACCCCATCATCGTCATCGTGTCCATCTCCACACCCGTGTATAACAGTGAGATGTCTTATGAGGGAAGACGTTGAGCCTTTTGTTTGTAAAACTTCTTTGCAAAGTTTACAAGTTGCTTCGAGACCAAGTTCGCATCGGTCACAGTGATTCCACACCCAACTTCGCAAACGCGGCATTGTAATAATTATCACGAATTTAATAATACAGCTATAAAACTCTTTGTGTATGAAGTTACCCGAGTCGAAATTTAGCCCCTATTTTGATCCTCTCAGCATCTACCTCAACCTCTTTAGACCCCGCTATCACCTCAAGCGCCTATTTTGAACCTCCAGGCCCTCCGTAGCCAAAATTTAGCGCCTACTTTAGTACTCATAGCGTACATATGCACCTCTTTGAACACCGATCGACCTCGAGAGTCCGTTTAGGACCTCCAAGTCCTCCGCAGTCATAATTGAGGACCTATTTTGATACTCACAGAGCTCGATCAAGTGTCGAGTATACTCGAATGATAATAAATATTGAAATCTACACTCAGAAAATGATTTATTTGAATCTGGACTTTGTTTAAAAT
The DNA here is from genome assembly GCA_943736025.1 of Tenthredo mesomela. Classification (NCBI taxonomy): domain Eukaryota; kingdom Metazoa; phylum Arthropoda; class Insecta; order Hymenoptera; family Tenthredinidae; genus Tenthredo; species Tenthredo mesomela. The sequence goes on along the minus strand of OX031018.1, from coordinate 18,215,806 downwards.
ATAATTTTCACCAAGTACATTTTCATCTTTGGCAACCCAATTTCTTTCGTAACAATAAAAAAATGTATTTGCTTCAAAAAAATCTCTAATTGGCGGAAACAGAATCTACGGAATAAATATATTTAAAGTGAACAAATCTTCTCACTGTCACAAATATAGTTTGGCTGCCACAGATAAAAATTTACTTGCAGCAAATACATTTTTGCAATAAGTCAAAATTCAAGTAAATCGTTTTACTGAAAATTTCCGTGTAGAAATTTGTTCGGTAATTAGGCTTAATTGACAACACAAAGGCGCCTATCAGGATCAGTTGTGGATTATACAATAATAAATCCCAATATCACTGCTCGATCGGTTTACCGGATTTGTAAAATATGAAATACATAGGTTACACTGTTAGAGAAAAAAAAAATGTTCCAGGAAACGAAGTAAAATTTTTACGCTAGTTTCAACACTGTTTTTAGTTCTTGCGACAGAATGATTTGCCACTGTGAGTGAATTTATGTTGTTTTAACTAAAAAAAAAAATTGCCGAAATAAACATAAAAATTATAGTGGACCTTCTGAAACATTTTTTTTACATCAAAATGGTATATTTAATTCGGATAAACACATATGACCGCGTAAACAAAAAATATATCACATAATATTCAGTAATTAATCGTAATAAAATATGCAAGGACTTTAATCTAGCCCTGCAAATGAAACATTTTGATGTCATTGAAATATCTCGAGTAACAACTTGACACTTTGATAGGCCCTGAACAAGTAAGAAAGTGTTGAGTCCCATGCCATATGGTAGTTTAGCGTAGTGGTTAGGGCGTGCGACTAGAAATCGAGCGGACGTGGGTTCAAATCCCGGCGGGGACTAATAATGCGGCGGTTTTTTCAATGGATGTAAAATGCGGTTTCATCGATATAATGCGTAGGTTCGGTCAATTGACGATAAAATTCGTAAAATTTGCTACTTTTTTTTCTACTATCATTACTTTTTAATTGCACGAAAATAAATTACGGGCTCCGATATGACGGCTAGCCCAATCTTCTACCGAGATTTCTACTAGGGAGCCGGGTTCTACGAGGTTCTCGCGAGGTTCTCGTGAGATCCTCATTTGACCCTAAAATGCTGCATTTGTCTGGTAACTACGAGTTTTAGGCGCTAAAGAGGGTTTCAATTCCCATACAAAATAAACCTCTCTAGACCCTCAAAAACCTCCCAACGGTAAAATTTTGAGGTTCTAATGAGGCGTTAAATTTCGACTCGGGTATGAACTGTTATACTCGAAAAAACAACTGATCTGCTTGATAGATGATACGCGTATGATAGCGTGATAAGGTAGCTTAGGTAGCCCGGCTAAGCGCACGCCGCGCCGTGGAGTAGTGTAAGAGGCCATATAAAGGTCATGTTTCCTCGAGATTCTCACCGGATTCCAAGGGTAAAATTGTTTTGACACAAGATAAGACCGAATAAAAAGGTCAGCCAACCATCATATTGGTAAATGGTAACAATATGTTGCGTTTGACGAGTAGAGTGGTGGGCGGGGGAGGGGGGGGGGGGGGGGGGGGGGGGATTACCAAGCGTTACTACTCAAGAGTTTATTTATAGTTAATAGGGTTCATTTACTATCAACAAATCGTATGGTTGTATGTAGCGAAATGGATATTTGATTATAAATAATTAATCGTCCAATTAGATACATTTTTTTGTGCAAACGGAGATTGATCTTCAGTTAATAAATTATACATTCCTTGTAAAACCGTATATTCAGTTGTATCAAATAAACGAATACAAACTTGGAGTTGATCAGAACTCCGGATCATGGATCTTGCTCGAACTTGTATAGGGGTGCAGTTTACTTACCAAAATATCAAGCGCCTGCTTTATTGCTCCCTGGAATGGGCCTTTATTGTACCAACTTAGCCAACTATACATATGAGGTATTTCATACCAACTCGACCAATAATTTTCCCTCACCATTTTTGATTTTATTCATATTTTTTTATATGGTTATCCTAACTTTAACACACACTCATGACTTTTTCCAGATTTTTTCCGCGAACCATTATTGATTCATGAATTTTCGAAACTTCAACCAGAGAGACACTTTTGATTTTTTTGAAAAAATCTAAAAAATTCTGTGTCCGAAAAGGATCATTTTGACCGCTATTCGAAAGTGAAAACGATTTTCCTTATATTTATTTTGCTGATTTGAGAAAAAATTATTTCGTCAACCCATGGTGGATAAAGGCTCCGAAATTTTGTTCAATGCAGATGAATTGTATCTTTTGGATAATGGGTCGTAACTATCAGTGATACGATTGATTTCGTTATCAAACATTTCAATTGAACAAATTTTGGGAGTCATTATCCACCACGTTCACGGAATACTTTTGTCCTAAATCAGCAATAAGTATTCCTCGTAACTTGAAACCTGAATACCCGAGTACCTAAATCAGCAAATAAGTATTCCTCGTAACCTGAAACCCGAGTACCCGAATTATTCGAACTATCCGAACTATTCGGATAGTTCGCATATTCAGATAGTACCAGTGTTCGAACTATTCGAATAGTTCGGATATTCGGGTTCCAAGTATTAGACCCGTTGTATCCGGGTATTCCGGATAGTCCGGGTACTCGAATAAATGGTAGCACTAGTCGCTAGCCGTTAAACGGCGACTAGCTCGCCTCCGAGAGGCGAAGCCTCCCGTTAAAGGAATCTTACCCGAACGAGTTATTATGTACAAAATTATAAAAATTAACTTAACCTAACTCTGCACCTAGCGCGATAAATATGAAATATTATTAACGATTCTACAATATAAAATCAAGACATGAAATCTAAACAAAGAGACTCGACTAAGCCTCTGGCTTTGCCTCTCCCCGCGGGAGGAAGAGAGCGCGACGGTGACCGACTAAATCTATCTTTGTCGCACTAGTGTACGAAAGATACGAACTCGAACAAAATATAAAGTACCCGAATTTTCTATAAAATAAATACTCGAACTATCAACTCTAGTACATGGGGACACTGGTGACGGCCTACCGGTCGGAGATCGGCTTAATTCGATTCCCAAAAATCTTAATTAGCCTCGTGGCTGTGCCAAGGCAAGATGGCTGACGGCCGTTGCCGGATTCAAATTAGCATGGGTGAGAATAGCTAACGCTTACCGTCTTCCAGCCACCTTATGAATAGACTCCGCTCCAGGTCGAAATCCATCTCTACGGGGTAGAATAGTCCCTCGAAAATTACTTAAGGCACTCACACAACGACTTAGAAGTATTTTTCTAACAAAACAGAAACCCACGGGGCTCGAACGCAAAAAAAAAAGATTTACAAAACGCAAGGGATTAACACACGAGTGTTCTTGACGCTAGTCTATCGCAGAGTGATTAGACCGCATGGCACCGGTACCTAAGCGCCCTCATTAGGCGATAGATTATTGATGGGGACTGATTCTTGACCTCAATTGAATGTGTAGACAGGATTCTTGGATATGAAGGTCGTAGTAAACGTTAATACAATTTAATCGTCAACGTTTCGGCCCTGGTTGTGGGCCCTCCTCAGGACAAAACATTTATTTATCTACAAAGAATTACATGTAACAGTTTTTTGCACACAGAAACAAATTTGAAAAACACAAGTAACGTTCGAACTGACTTTACCTAAAAAATATAATTTGGGATATAAAATAGTGCCAGAAGTCATCAACAATGAGCAAAAGACGTTAATCCAGACTCATGCTTCCGGAACTTCCACCTATCCATCACTACTATTAATCTATAAAATTTATAAGTTGAATTAAAAAAGGAAAGAAAGAAGCTGACTTTGACAGAAGTTCGACAAGACTGTTATGAGAGCAAACCGCAGAGCATGAAAACTGAGAAAGTAGACTGTCATACTGAGAATATAGACATGGTATCAAAACAATAAACTCAATCGGTACTTATAAATAGACTTAGTGTATTTTAGGGCTAACATACAGTTAGAAGGCTTTAAAAAGACGGATTTTCAAGAATTTTTTTCGCGCAGACTATTCAATTTATTAATTTGAAAATTGGTGTACATATTATAATAACCTTATAATATATTAACATATTTTTTATTTGTAAAAATAATCATCGCGAATGTTGCTATCGTCGATCTCCTAGAGCTCCGCAAAAAAAAACCAATTTTGCGGTGATCACGATATCTCTGGACCGGATTATCTGAAATGAAAAAACCAAATAAATTTCGTTAATATAATACATTATCTAGTATTTAATCGAAGGAATTAGCGAAAAAATAATTTTTGACAAAATGGCGACTTCTCAAAATAAAAGACTCGATTTTGAACGAAAATTTAAGCCTTAAATTGTTTATAAAATGGAAAATATTTATCGGAGAAAAAAAAACTTCGATTAATTACTAAAAAATCTAGTTAAAAAGGTTGTGTTAAAATTTGAGACTGATCGGTTCAGCCGTTTTCGAGAAATCTTGATCACCGATTTTGAAAACATAGTTTTGAGAAAAACGCGTTTAAAGTTTCAAAAGCGTATTACATGTGGTAAATTTTTTTTTTTTTTCAACTTACATGGAGTCATCTATTCCAGAGCCATATAATAATCCGTTCGCATCGTTGGCAGCTTCTAATAATTCGATTTGATGCTGTCTACGATTTTTTGAAAATTACAAGTGTATGTAACCCCTTTAGTCACTAGAGTTTATCGATACATGTCACTGGACAAGTTAGGTATCCGAAATCAATCTCACATACGTATCACTCAATTTCTCTACATCTTTCCGCAAATTAACCGACCCTCGATGACTAACGATGTTACACATTTCCAAAATAATTCCTTTATAATAAGACGGTTCCTCGTGTAAGATCTTAACATTATCATAATCAAACTGATGATCCTGCTCTACAATGTGTTGGGTTAAAGCCGTATAATGGTCAACATTGTCTTTGATGTTCTTTTTATGTTCACTAATTCGTTGCGACAAGTGTCTAGACGTTTGACCAATATAAGGCTTTGTACAATCTTTGCAAAGAATTTGATATACAACATTAGAACGTTTTTCCAACGGTAACGCGTCTTTACCCGAGTCGAACAAAGATCTTAGATCGTTCAAGTTCTTACCAACAAACTGGACATTGAATTTTTTAAAAGTGCGGTTTAGCGATTCAAACAAACCCGCAATGTAAGGGATCGAGATGAAAGTTGATCTATTAGGGTCCGCTTGAACACACACATTACTATTTATTCTCGCATTGATGGTAAGTATACGCTTAGCAATAGTTCGGTTAACCAATTGAATTGGGTAATCATTCTTGGTAAGAACCTCTCGTATAATGTCTAGGTTTTTTTTCGTGAAACCGCGTGTTAGATAACTTAATTCCTCTATTAAGGGAAGACCCTGGTGAGATTTTGCCCGAAATCGTTCAAAAAATCGATTTTCTGTTTTTGCCGGAAAATTACTCCCGGGGCTTGTCCCCACCTTGTGAGAAACTTTCAAGGCCCTCCGATTTTTTTTGGTTCATTGGCAGCGAATTTTATAAATAAAATCGATAAAATTTTTTTTTTTTTGCATTTCTTTCGTGATTATTTTTTTCTAGAAATCTAGAATTCCATCAAAATACTATTGAATGGGAGATTAGCAATATACAAGGTCAAAGTTTGAAAAACTCGGTAAATCTGACGCAAATTTGAAATTTGTGACGTCACAACTCCGTGTAGTTCGGGATCGAACCACCTGTAGCACAGGGCATGATCGACTATTGGTAACTGTATCTGAAGCGTAGCCACCTCGTGGTCAAAACCAGTAATACTCAAATCGGGTCATTCATGTATCTTTATGGCGAAGACGCGTTCGCCATCTGGTATTTGAAATTTGAACTAGTGAAACAGTACCTTGCGTCCAGTTACCAATTGTTCCCGTGCTTTCCTGCATTTAGTGGTTAGTTTACTACAAACTGGCATTTTGTTGACAGCAAGTGTAAACTACTCTGTAATTTTGTGATTTTCACTCATTATGAAACAAAAAAATCTCAACGAAAAAATGGATTCGATTACCTCACGGTGGTGCAAGTCTAGAAAACGCCTAACGTCTAAAAACAAGCAGGGTAAAAAAAATCTTGGAAATAAATTCCAATTGAAGGCCTTTCCCTCTGGAAAACAAGTTGGTCATCAACAATTGCGTGACGAACCGGAGCCTGGCCCATCCAGAATACAATTAGGACCGAAAAAGATAAGTAACCCTCTAGGACCTAGTACATCATCTACTAGCAAAAGAAAAATTGAAACTTTTGTTTCATCACAGTCGTCGGAGCCAGGCGATGCTTGTAAAAATTATTTATTTGTGCATTCCAGTACCTGGCAGGAGCTTTTTAAACATTTAGCATGCGCTGAATGTGGACAGAAGAGCCTCGCTGGGCAGATGAGAGAACGAAGAGGATTCGCAGCACAGCTGTGCCCCAAATGCGAAGACTGTGGCTTTCTTTCCGCACAAAGTTTTACGAGTCCGCGAACAACAGACAACACCAAGCGGCGACCGTTCGATGTCATTAGAAAAATGGTGGAAGTTTTCTCAGAATCTGGAGGGGGACATGCTCAAATGCAAAAGTTTGGAGCAACAATGGGCATGAGCGTGATGGCATCCCAGACATCCTTCGCACATTCAAAGCGATTGGCAGACGAAGGTGAGTCGCTAAAAGAAAAGGTGCTTGTCAAGGCTCGCGACGCTGTTCGACAGGCTCATGTGAACAGGGACGAACAGGTGATGAAAATCAGTACCAAGATTTTGAAAGAGCGGGACACTCAACGGAAAAGAAAAAGCGAGTGGCAGAATGAAGCACGACGAAAAAAGCTTCGGCGTGCTCTCAAATTGACAAAGGCGCAGCTTGAAGCTTTGAACATCAGAAAGGAAGAGACAAATTATGGAGCAGGACAGTTCTAGGCCAGGCAATGTCGAACCAACATTCAATAATCATTCAATAATAATAATAATAATAATAATAATAATAATAATAATAATAATAATAATGATAATGATAATAATAATAATAATAATAATAATAATAATAATCAATTATTTGACCCCCACTATTACTCTATTAGAATGCTCATTTTTGTTTTTAATTTTATTCCATGTGACGGTGAACCTGGAAATGTCAAGCGAAGATAATCCGTGCTCCGAGATATGTCGGAGCAAAAGAAATTGAGGATCTAAGATGCGTTCATCAGAAAGTGTAACATTATGACCTCGGACCATATATTCTGAAGAATTTATTTAATTTGTACCAATTTTCATTAAAACACGATTTACTCAAAACTACATTTTCAGCTACGCTAAAAACTCCTTGCGTCATTGTTTTGCTCCGATCAACTTCTCCTTCGCAGAGGAAGTTCACGCATACCTTATGCACAAATTACGTCCATAAAGCTAGGACCACCAGATCAAATTTCGGCAATGAGACCTGTATCATGATTAGCGGCTCTTTAAAGGCTATTTAAGTGCTCTAATCCCGATTTTAAGGCTTCACCCCTTTAAGGGGAATCGGTGGCGGTCCCAGGTTAAGATATAGCGAGGACCGCCACATAGAAATAAAAATATAATCTAATTTTTCTTCGCACTAAATTTAACGGCTCTTTAAAGGCTTTCGAAATACGTGCCAACGAATTTCCCGGCACCATCCCCTTGTCGGAAAACCACCCCCTCGAACGTAGAGGACGGTTGGATTGAAGAGAAAATTCGTTACGAAATTTCTCTAGGTCCCAGATTTAACGGCTATTTAAAGGCTCTCGAAACACGTGTCGAGGAATTTTCCGGAACTACCCCTTCGTCAGTTAACCACCCCCTCGAACGTAAGCGATGGTTGGAATGACGAGAAAATTCGTTACGAAATTTCTCTTGGTCCCAGATTTAACGGCTATTTAAAGGCTCTCGAAATACATGTCGAGGAATTTTTCGGCATCATCCCCTTGTCGGAAAACCACCCCCTCGAACGTAAACGACGGTTGGAATGACGAGAAAATTCGTTACGAAATTTCTCTTGGTCCCAGATTTAACGGCTATTTAAAGGCTCTCGAAATACGTGTCGAGAAATTTTCGGGCACCATCCCCTTGTCGGGAAACCACCCCCTCGAACGTAGACCACGGTTGGAATGATGAGAAATTAAAAAAAAAAAAAAATCGCTTTTCTTGGATTGCTTTAATGGCTTTCTCAAGAGATCAATTCCGCTAGTGCTTCTAGACCTGTACGAAATTGACGCGCGAGCTAATATATTTTTCGATATAGTATGTGTTAGAGGTTAGGTTTGAAATGAGTACTAATACCTGTCTCAAGTCTGAGATTTATCACAATATCGGTTTTATTTAAATGGCTCAAATTAGAAGTAAAGGTAATTATAATTGCCTGTAATATATACCGCGAGGACCAGGTGAAAGAGAGTGGTCCATCCGCCCAGGCAGCTAATATCTCGTATTTTTAGGGGGATAGCCACTCGTTGCGCTGAAAAAATCCCTAGGGTGATTTTGGCGCGCGGTCGATGCAACTCGGCAGCCGTTATTGATACAAGCCGGCTGACTGTCAATACATCGCGGAAGGTAGACAAGTGTGGTTATGTTCGTTTATTTGAAGGAAATGATAAATAAAGTGAATGAAACCTACGTGAATAAGCTAGGAATATTTATCAAAAATCGATCAATTAGTTTTAAATGATATCTTAATGCAATCAACGACTTAACCTAAGCTATAACTGGAAATTAATGAGAATCGAAGAGTTCATCGAGAACAACTAATTTGAATGAAATTATTAATTGTATCCTAGGGTTGAGGCTTCAATAAATTGAACTAGGTATAGTCCAGTCGGAATGTACAGAAATTTCGCCTAGTTCTATTCTTGAATATGTCCGAGTCGCCAATTTTTTTACAGCTTCATTGGATACCCAAGAACATATCCTGAAAAACTCGGTGTATGGTAGGTCCGGGTTTGGAAAATAAAAAATTATTAACAATTGAAAATGCTTGATTTTGACGCAATCTTTTTATTTATCAAGTTTAGAGAAAAAAGTTTCAGACAAAAATTGTAGATCTCACTATTCTCTACAAAATCGGTCCTATCAAAAAATCACGTAGCGTTGATGGTTTGGCTGTAAATTGCAACGGAAGACTAAGCGCCGCCAAAACTCGGTTATTTTGTTTATTGCATGCAGCTCATTGGATTACCGACGCTCACTATTGGAACTTCTCGTCAATGCAGAACCATCTTTTCCTAAGAAAAGCGCGTAAAGTTTTCCCGGCTATGTCATATAGTTTAGCAACAATGAATTTTCGCCTGAAATCCGCCCTTCCCATATAACTTCTAGCCGAATGACCCGACAGAGTGCAACAAAAATGGTAGTGGTACGTTTTACCACGTTCTTTCGGGATCCGATGAGAAAAAAATTTTTTTTCTGCAAAAAAGGCCGTTAAAAAAGAAATAAAATTTTCGCTTATAAACAAATGGTAATATCTTCGTCAATTTTCAAGTTACCGGAAACATTCTTCAATCATCTGATAGGTCTTCTTGCGACGCTTTTTTTGAAAAAAAAATCATCTCTTAATCTTTATTAGAACCGGAGATACAGAGAGGTTCACCTATTAATTCGTAATTGTTAATCTAATTAACATTTTAGAATGATTAAAGTTTGTGCGTATTTTGGAGACATTCGAGTATGATATGCAATTTGTCTCATATTTCCCGAATCATTCATCTCATTGCAACGACTGATTCAATAGATCGGCGCGGATTACATCGCACCGTCCGCCGAGCGAGTCCCGCCGGGCCGCGCGGTGGGGAGCGACTCGGCCAATCGAGTTCGACGTCGCACCGCTTAGTTAACAATTAGATTATCTGCCTTAATAGGTGAACCTCTCTGTATCTCCGGTTCTAATAAAGATTAAGAGATGATTTTTTTTTCAAAAAAAGCGTCGCAAGAAGACCTATCAGATGATTGAAGAATGTTTCCGGTAACTTGAAAATTGACGAAGATATTACCATTTGTTTATAAGCAAAAATTTTATTTCTTTTTTAACGACCTTTTTTGCAGAAAAAAAATTTTTTTCTCATCGGATCCCGAAAGAACGTGGTAAAACGTACCACTACCATTTTTGTTGCACTCTGTCGGGTCATTCGGCTAGAAGTTATAGGGGAAGGGCGGATTTCAGGCGAAAATTCATTGTTGCTAAACTATATGACATAGCCGGGAAAACTTTACGCGCTTTTCTTAGGAAAAGATGGTTCTGCATTGACGAGAAGTTCCAATAGTGAGCGTCGGTAATCCAATGAGCTGCATGCAATAAACAAAATAACCGAGTTTTGGCGGCGCTTAGTCTTCCGTTGCAATTTACAGCCAAACCATCAACGCTACGTGATTTTTTGATAGGACCGATTTTGTAGAGAATAGTGAGATCTACAATTTTTGTCTGAAACTTTTTTCTCTAAACTTGATAAATAAAAAGATTGCGTCAAAATCAAGCATTTTCAATTGTTAATAATTTTTTATTCTCCAAACCCGGACCTACCATACACCGAGTTTTTCAGGATATGTTCTTGGGTATCCAATGAAGCTGTAAAAAAATTGGCGACTCGGACATATTCAAGAATAGACCTTATGTACATTCCGACTGGACTAGTAAGTGAGACAAACTTTATTGAAGCTTTCTGAAAGTTTATTCAATGCATAACAAGGATAAGTGTCATGTTGTAATGAATTAGTCTTCGTTACAGCAAGTAGCGCAGTTCAAACCGCCAGGTCTTGGAGTCTTCGAGAAATGAACGAATCCTAGACTGGACATCATGCCTGTGCCTGTAATTTATTGAAGCCTCAACCCTAGGATACAATTAATAATTTCGTTCAAATTAGTTGTTCTCGATGAACTCTTCGATTCTCATTAATTTCCAGTTATAGCTTAGGTTAAGTCGTTGATTGCATTAAGATATCATTTAAAACTAATTGATCGATTTTTGATAAATATTCCTAGCTTATTCACGTAGGTTTCATTCACTTTATTTATCATTTCCTTCAAATAAACGAACATAACCACACTTGTCTACCTTCCGCGATGTATTGACAGTCAGCCGGCTTGTATCAACAATGGCTGCCGAGTTGCATCGACCGCGCGCCAAAATCACCCTAGGGATTTTCAGTGCAACGAGTGGCCATCCCCCTAAAAATACGAAATATTAGCTGCCTGGGCGGATGGACCATTCTCTTTCACCTGGTCCTCGCGGTATATAGATTACAGCTACTATTCTTATAAAGAAAAATAAAAGAAAAAAAGGAAGTTCTATGCCTCTACTATAGACCGCTCGCACATGTCGTAGCGAAGAAGAAAGGGGAGGAACTTAGAGCGTCGCCATGACAGCTTTCTAGATCGTCGCTTGATTCAGGAAGGCGCCACTATTTGAAACTAATACTCAACACTCCCTCTCGCCTTCTGATATCTTGCGACTGCGTATACCTATTATTCTTAACAGATTCCATAGCGTAGTCTAAAACCTTGAAATTTTTCTCTTGACAATGTTTTTGTTAAGGTATCTGCTAATTGATCACTTGTTGGTATGTACTGTACATCGATTTCCTCATTCTTTTGTTTTTCGCAGGTAAAGAAAAATTGCACTTCTATGTGTTTTGTACTCTTAATTGATTCAGGCGTCTTTACAATAGTTATTGCTCTCTGATTGTCGCAGTATACTATGGTGGGTGCGTCTTGTGCACAACCAAGGTTATTTAGCAATCGTCTCAGCCAAACTACCTCCTTCGTAACCGAACAAAGTGCTACGAACTCTGCTTCGGTTGTTGATGTGGCTGTGATTGTTTGTTTTTTCGAGCTCCATGCGATTGGACCCGAGTTCAGAAAACATACCCCGCCACTTGTACTACGTCTCTCATCGTTATCCCCTGCGAAGTCTGCATCACTATATGCAGTTAATCTAGTGTCTCGAGAACCATAATTGTAGCAAATTCCATAATCTCCTGTACCCTTAATATACTTAAATACTCTTTTTATTGCTTCCCAGTGCTCACTGCCTGGTTCTTCCATATACCTACTCAAAACTCCTACTATGTATGCTATATCTGGCCTGGTTCCTATCATTAAATACATCAGCGAACCGATTGCTTGCCTATATGGAAAATCTACGCTATTTCCTCTGTGTTGGCAATTTTTCGACAATTTTATTCCAGGTTCGGCAGGAATAGAGACGTGGTTGCAGTTTTCGTGATTGAATCGTCTCAAAACTTCTTTTGCATATGCACTCTGGTGTATTTTCAACTTTCCGGCGTCTCGATTCCTGTCGAACTGTAATCCAACGAAACATTCTGCGTGTGAAATTGTAATTTTAAACTTATCATCTAGTTCGCTCAACAATTCGCTCATTTCTGACTCATTCCTTCCACACAGCAGTCCGTCGTCTACATAAATGGCTAAATACATTTGTTTCTTAATTTCTATAAATACACACGGGTCTGCAGTTGTCTGCGTGAAACCCCACTCGCTTAGAAATTCCACTAATTTTTCATTCCACTTTCTAGCTGCTTGTTTTAAGCCGTATATGGCTTTTCCAAGCAAACACACTAAATCACCACTTTCTTCGCAGCCACTGGGTTTTTCCATGTAAATCTTCTGATCCAGATCCCCATGCAAGAAGGCCGTCTTGACGTCAAATTGGTTTATAACCAAGTCCTGTGCCGCTGCGATGGATATCAGTGTCCGAACAGAATTGAACTTGACCACTGGCGAGAAGGTCTCAGTATAGTCAATCCCTTGTTTCTGTGCGAAACCTCTTGCAACTAATCTTGCCTTATACTTGTCTATTTCACCATTCGCTTTGAACTTCTTCTTGAATACCCAGCGGTTTGAAATTATGTTCGTGTCCTTGGGTCTGGGGACTATCTACCATGTCTGGTTTACATTCAATGAATCCAGCTCTGACTTGATTGCCTGTTGCCACTTGCTCGAGTCCTTTCCCTTTAATGCGTCTTGGATAGTTTCTGGCTCGCTTCCTACCATAAACGCTTCAGCCATTTGGGCTTGCTCCTTTTCAGTGTCAGCATTAGATCTGAGTCCCCTTCTTTTTGGGTACGGTGATCTTGTTATTGGTAGACGTGGATTTTTGTATCTCGGTGTCGAATTCTCGTTTTCCTCCGATTCTTCATCTTGTTCTTGTTCCAATGGTTGTGATTTTGGTTCATCTCGTGTAATGCTTTCGATGACTGTCTCATCTCGTTGCTTCTCATTGAAGATCACGTCTCCTCGTATGAGAATTTTTCTGGTTGCATGATCATACACTCTGTAACCTTTGTTTCCGTCGCTATATCCAACCATCAAACATTTCACTGAGTTCATGTCCCACTTCGTCCTCTGATCCTTTGGCACATGTACGTAGCATTCACTGCCAAAAATCCTCAAATGCTTCACGGATGGTTTTTCCCCAAACCACTTCTCGAACGGTGTTGACCCTCCTAGGGTTTGTGATGCTGTCCGATTCTTCAGGTAGACAGCTGTATTTGCTGCCTCTGCCCACAGGTGTCGTGAAACACTTCGGCTATGCATCATAGCCTTTGCTGACTCTATGATCGTTCGATTTTGACGTTCAATGAAACCGTTTTGTTCTGGCGCTCGTGGAGTTGACGTCTCGTGCTTGATGCTCTTTGACCGCAGGAACTGATCAACTTCTGCATTGCAGAACTCCAGACCATTATCAGTTCTTAGTCGCTTTATTTGATGACCATCGGCTTGGACCTCGGCATAAAATTGCTTTAAATTTTCCAGAACGTCAGTCTTCTGTTTAATAAAATAAACATAACAATACCTAGAGTGATCGTCCTTCAGTAGTAAAAAGTAATTTGCTCCACCCAAGGATGTTGTGCTCATCTTTCCACACAGGTCTGCATGAAAGATTTCCCCCGGAGTCGTGGATCTCTTCGCTACCTTCGAAAAGGGTTGTCGGTGTTGTTTCCCATAGACACAACCTTCGCAGAACTCGCTGTCACTCCCTGTGTTCTGAAATTGTAAATCTTCTACAGTCTTTCTGTCACGCATTTGTATCAATGTCTGATTGTTCACATGACCAAGACGTTCATGCCAAATCCTCTGCGAATTATCCATCGCCAGTTGAGTCTCTGCCGTTAGGACTGGTTCCAGGTTCAGTTTATACAGATTTTTGCACTCTACCCCATATGTAATAAGCTTTTGATTCTTCTCAAAGAGAACTCGATTGCCTCCTTCTTGAAAAATGACCTTAATTCCTTTTTCTGTGGTTTTCATTATGGATAATAAATTCTTTTGAATCTTTGGTACATACAATACGTTAGCAATAGTGTGGGTTCTTACTTGTCCGTCTGCGTACCTCGCTACAACATCAATGTCGCCTCTCCCTCTGGCATGGATCAGCGTGCCGTCTCCAACTCTCACGGTATATGTGTTCTCAGGATACTTTGTGTAATTCTTGAACCAATGCCTGCAGAATGACATGTGTTCTGTCGCCCCGGAATCTGCATACCATGCATTCTCTGCCGCTGAGTTGCTGTGTGAATCTACCATTAGGAGCTGTGCTTGATCTGTGGCCTGGACTCCACTTGACGACTGCCCTTGAACAATCAGTGACTCGTTCTTCGATCCTTGCATTGCCCTCTTCTTCTTCTCACATTCACGTGCCCAATTCCCTGGGATATGACAATAGTTGCATTTTCCAGGTCTTCGTGCCGATCTTGCTTTGTTGTAACTATTTCCATTTGCACTCTTGCCATTGAAGTTCTTCTTAGCACTTGAATATAGTGCCTCAGAATTTTGACTGCTACTCTGCGATCGCAAACTCAGAAGTGTCTCCTCGTTGACTAAAAGATCAGTTAACTTTTCGATCGTTTGTTCCGCTCGAGTTATTGCGTACCACGCTGTTCTGATATTATCGTACTTGGCTGGCAAACTTCCCAGTATCTTTGCAATCACAACTGGATCTTTTTGTTCCAAATCCATGTCTTTCAGTCTTTGCGCTAACCCGGTCATCCTGGCTATATAATCAGCCATCTTCTCTTCCGCATCCATTCTGCAATTTATGAATCTGTCTAGCAATACCTGCATGGACTGGTCGCTTTTCTCTGCATGCACTGTCTGTAGCCTAGTCCACATCTGTGCTGAGGTTGTGCAGTCTGTCATGTACTTCAACTGACCCAACTCCAATCCCCGCATTAGAAAAGCCTGCGCAGCACGATCCTTCTCCAGCCATCCGTCAGCGTTCGCTGCTGGCCGTTCTATCTCACCAAGTATATACGGCATCAGCTTGTTATCAGCCATGTATATTTCCATTTGTCTTTTCCAGAGTTGATAATTTTCTCCATTGAACTTGTGGATACTAAAAGCTCTTATTTCTGCCATTTCTAAAACTGTACTGTCCAAGATATCTTCACTTTCACTACCGACCGTATCACTATCAAAACTATCTTCGTATCGATTGTCTATAGTTTCATTTATACCCGAATCATCCACTAAGTTTAAATTTATACTAGCCATACAAACAATTGAAAAACTTAGTTCACTTTCACGATCTCGAATAATCACGGGGACACGCGGTCTGGGCCCATAACCTGTTAGAGGTTAGGTTTGAAATGAGTACTAATACCTGTCTCAAGTCTGAGATTTATCACAATATCGGTTTTATTTAAATGGCTCAAATTAGAAATAAAGGTAATTATAATTGCCTGTAATATATATATAGATTACAGCTACTATTCTTATAAAGAAAAATAAAAGAAAAAAAGGAAGTTCTATGCCTCTACTATAGACCGCTCGCACATGTCGTAGCGAAGAAGAAAGGGGAGGAAGTTAGAGCGTCGCCATGACAGCTTTCTAGATCGTCGCTTGATTCAGGAAGGCGCCACTATTTGAAACTAATACTCAACAGTATGCGTAAAATTACATTTTATGCACACTGTGTCGAAATAGTAGATTACGATACAAGTGCGCAAAGTACGTGATTCTCGCACGAGTGTAGCTTGTCGCCCGAGCGAAGCGAGGGTGACAAAAACACGAGTGCAAGGATCACGTACGCGCACGTGTGTCGTATACTATTTTTTTCAACTCATAGTGTGCGAATTTTGATTTCGAAAATAAATACAAATATAAATAATTTTATCAGTAACCAGAAACCGGCTGAGAATGTGAGTACTGTATTTTAGACAATATTCTACAGATACACTATTTACAGTGTGCGGAGTAAATCATTCTCTACACTCAGTGCGCGAATGCATAATTTACTTCAGATACATTTGCGCACTCAGTGCGTGAATACATCTGCTCCAGATACATTCGCGCACTGAGTGTGCAAATGTATCTATTCGGCACACCGCGCACCTCAGTGTGTGAATCCGGCACTTCGCACGCTACCAACAGACATGAGAAATCGAAATTCGCACACTGAGTTGAAAATTCTGCAGACAACTTGCTCATTCAGACATCCTAAATTCATTCAAAACCGATGAGGAATGGCCAGATGTTGTCACTTCTTCATGAGTTACTTGATAACTATTTTGTTTTTTCGCGTATTTAGATGCCACTCTTCTTCACGGATACAGCTCTTCGACAATGTTTAAAGGTAGGATTTAGCGATCTTGGAGGGGTACAAAGAAGAAATGTATAACAGAATGATTATCAAATTACTGTACTCGTATTACATGATACTATATAATAATGACAAGTCGAACACATCTCTAATCTTTAGCGTATACCAAGAGGTGCCAAACCACACCCTGTTTCTCAGAAAGCTTCGTAGCTTTATCCCGAAAATCGTCGTACTCTATCCACGATTTTGATGATCGCAGGCAAACTGCTGTGTAATGGCCAAGTGGCGCAGGCCCCAGCGGCACAGAGCTAAGGGGCACAGGTCTAGCCGAGCTTCTGGTTTTCGCTTCGTGGAAGTCGACTAATCCGACTAGCTCGTACATTTCTGGACCCAACGGGTTTTTCAAATGTCGAGGAAACTTTCGCAAAGCGGTGCTGGTATTTGCCTCGTATAAATCGAAAACTTCGAACAATATAAGGTCACCTGGAACAATCAGCAGTTATTGTTATATAAGCTTAATGACGAGTCCTCACAGACTGCGTTAAGCTGGTCTATTACAAGCATCAATCATGCCACACACAATGAATACCGTCCGTTTGAATAAAATATTCTTCACTAGTTTATTGTGTCTATAATTCATCTCACATCGATGTCATGAAGCGTAATGAAATTTTCTTGACAAACAACGCTTATCATTAGGGCTCAGATTTTATTGGCACGTATATACTTAGATCGTTTTTTTTTTAAAATCAAATCGCGTAAAAAGTATAGCCACTCCAGGTAGGAATTCCTAATATAATATTCAATGAAGTGAAAGTTACGTTGCAGCTGGTCACTGCAGCTGTGCACATCCATTTCGAAGTTGTGAACATCTTGGCATTTATATCTTCTCATCTTTCATTTATGTTCACAGCTTAACCATACTGTTCAACAGCGATTTGGAGGGAATACCTCAGCTCGCAAACGTTAATAACGAATCTATCCTGCCAAAATACCTGTCTCTGTTTAGAAGTTATTTGTCAACAAAATTTCGTCGCTTCTGTGATAACGAATGTAAGTGTGGTTATGAAGCTGTTTTTGGCTTCGCTTTAAGCAAGTACCCTCGGTAAATCAATTAAAAAACAGAAAATTACGAAAATTTGCAGAGATGTCAAAACCTTTCCAAAAATGACTCAATTAAATTGTTGTAATCTTTGGTTGATTTTGAGAAACATAATAATAATCTCGTTCGAAAGCACTTAATATGGGGTCTTATGGACATCTGGGATTTCTACGCACTTTATCATTTATCAAGTATCTTTTGCAAAGTCAACCAAAGATTACAAAAATTTAACTGATTCATTTTTGGAAAGGTTTTGACATCTCTGCAAATTTTCGTAATTTTCTGTTTGGTAATTGATTTACCGAGGCTACTGCGTTAATCAGTTTGAAACACTTACCTATTTTCACGATACGCGTGCTAATTCACGGTTCCTGAACAGCCTTTTTTATCACACGGGCGTGCTTCCAAAGCTACACGATTTTTTATAATGTTGACGAAGTCTGAGTCCTCGATCATTTTTGGCTCAAGTGTTTGGTTTCTCCTTCACGTAACATCCTGTGGTGCTGCACTCCGAAATTTCCGTCAAGCTAGGTGAGCCATTCAGTAGAGATATTGCCAAAGCGCCAACGTTGACTCGACAATCTAATAGGTAGTTACCCTCTTCTGGTATATCCTTCCCCCCAGTAACATTTCGGTGCCTCTCCAGCAATATATTGGTTCGCACACGGTATGTGTGAGTACTTATACCTTTTTCCGCGATGTTCAACACTAGGTTAAATAGTGGATTGTTGCATGCTTGCAATTTGCATTTTAAGCCGGGGCGATCGGTAATACAAGCGAGTACAATCTGTACTATGCTGTCGAATGCACAGGTATACTGTACTGACACTTCGACTGTGCCTATCCTGACGGCCTGAAATTGTTCCAGCAAGGTCAGTTAAGTTCACATAATCAAAAGTAATGTAAGCAATATAATCTAAGTCCAATAATAATCAAAGCAATATTAAATAGGTAGGGTGTTAAAGAGGAACCAGTATCCTCGAGTCGTTGAAATATACTATTTCTTCCCGCTCCCTAGGGAAGAATATAAATTGTCCACGACATGCGCATGCGCATGCGCAAATTCATCTTGTGTATCACGGGAGACAAAATGCCATTTTACTCCAGCATAACAGCGAGGAAAATCGGGTTTTCCGTGCATGTGTGATTAAAAAGTAAATTTTTTTTCTAGTAGTGACATATTCACACTTTACGATGCACATAATGTACGTTTGTTTCGATTTTGGTGCATTTTGCGTACTAGATTGAACCTATTTCTCATAATGATCGGAAGCCAAACGCACAATATGTTTGGCATCACCGTTTCGGGAGAATTCGAAAAAATGATTGAAGAAGGTAAAAATCAACTATAGCACTCTTTCAATGTTCCTGCAGAAAATACGAAGATACTCTAGCAGTGTTAGCTATCAGTGATCACTTCGCGAAACATAGGTATTCTTTGGAGGTGGACTATCATTCGTGGGACGCAGTGAATGTTTGATTAGAATCACTTTGCACGAATTTGACACTCAAAAACTAATCGAAATGTAATCTCAAATGATACTATTCACCTGCAGGATATGATGACGACCGTTTTTCAAAATTGGAATCTGCACTGATTTCGGGAGTAGCAGAGTATCGATGACGGCCTGATTTTTCTGGAGATACCTCGAAGATTTTTTCGGTTTCGACGGTTTCGTCGTTAACCCCCCCCCCCCCCCCCCCCCCCCCCCCAATTTTCTTCCTCCCGTGCTGCAAATATTGGCTTCACATCAATATCTTTGCATGTCACGCATAATCTTTGTCGCTCGTTCGACTCTCCATCCGTGGTGACAGGTATGGAACACGGACTTGTTCCGTGAACTGTCTTCGAGCAAAGCTCGCATTTCTGCGAGCATGTCGAAGAAAGTTCACTGGAACACACTGAACAAGCTAAACTTGTGTGGTCTGTCGTAGGAGTGTATTCAGAATATTGTGCTGAGCTGTCTCGGACCTCATTGTTTACGGTATCATCTGAAATAATTGATATGACAATAAATATCTGGTTTGCATTCTTATCTTTCTGAACAATACCCAAGCACTGGCATGATAATTAAGTAAACGTCAAAACCACGGGAATTAAACCATCAGTATAATGATTCAATTGTATCTTGTTCTATAACTGTACCATTGATTTTAATTTCTCACAACCTGGGCCAGTATGACCCCACAACACGTTTTATGTCATCTAATGTGTGTACATTAGACTGTGCTGACGTAACGACGATTTCTTCGTTCATTTTCGGCGTGCCCAAAAAACTTGAACTATAGTCAGATTAGATAAATGGTGCAATTTGGGTCCTCTATGCCGATGTTGAGGGGTGTCTCAACGGTCTTTTCGAATTCCCATCTAAATAACACAGGAAAATTTTCTACCAATTGGTTGCATTGTACCTCCTCGTATGGTAGATCAACCACATGGTGAAACGCTTGCAACCTGAGTTCGTCACGGTTGGATCGAAGTGAGAAAAATAGAAATTCTACCCTATGTTCATATGAGGAAAAACGGTGGAGGGAATGAAATTAGAAAATCATGTTCTCAATGCAAATAAAATTTGCATTTTGATTTCGAAATTTCGATCCTCCTTACTTCGATCCAACCTTAAAGAACTCAGATTGCGAGCGATTCCCCCTGTCGGTGATTCACCATAAGATGAGGTACAATGCAATCACTTGGAACAAGATTTTCCCGTGTTATTTAGATGAGAATTCAAACAGATCGTTGAGACACCCCTTAACATCGGTCTAGAGGCCCCGAGTTGCACCATTTATCTGGTCTGCCTATATTCCCAAGTTTTTGGGGCACAGCGAGAGTAAACGAAAAAATCGTTGTGGCCTCAACAGAGTCTAGTGTACATAGTAATGTGTGAAATTGAAAAATCACTTTCAACATACCTGCGTTTTTAGCGTCTGCTATCTTCATACGCCCATTGAGAAAACCGACATGTTTTTCCACGAACTCGTCTACCCTCATTGGTGTACTACAACCTTTTAATAAGTGCGTTTTTACTATATTGAAGTCGCTTTCTACAGCCGCACTCGAGGCCGGTACCCGGCCGTACCCGAATCGCTCTTTGCAAACAGACGACCTGAGGGGAATCCAGCGTACGTCTTTCAATAAGCGATCTGCGAACTGAGGCATATAATGGGCATTATCGCGGTCTCCTTTTTCATGGCGGACGTACTCGATTTCTGAGTCAATTCGTGCTCCCCATGAAAGCCACCAATTCGAGGACTCTGTATCATCAAAAATATTTTCGTCTTGTGATGACGTGGCGTTTTGCGAATCCTCATCACCGTTACTTGAAGATTCTATATCAAAAAAATATCTCAATATTATGAATCAATGATAAAGAACACCGCTGAAACTCTCTGAATGCCATATTCGTATTCACTACATAAATTGCATCAGACGAAAAGTTAGGCAGCATGCTGCCGTGAGTTCACAAGTCGCAATCGTTATCAGTATAATGCTGTGTGACGAATGTTACATTTTTTTTACCGAAGTTTAGTTGAAGTTGCCGACTGACATAATAGGCTGTCAGGGGGCTTATTCACTAACTTATAACTGCGGAAATAACGGCAAAATAGCACTGAAATCATGAAAAACAATAGGTGGCTGCCAATCAGCTGTTCCGATTTCATGGATTGACATTGTTTTGTGCATTTATTCTGCAGTTATGACGCAAAAGTTAGTGAATAAGCACCCAGATAGGCATACCAATGTTCTCGAACATGACTAGAATTACGATATCCAAGTAGGTAATATTTATCAATTTTACATCGTTTATAATTAAATTGAACATACGCATATCCTCTTCGGTGATATATGCTCGGAGTGATTGCTTGTGTGTCTCACAAGCTGTCGGAGTGCCGCACGCCAAATTCCCTTCCGTTGGACTGCGAGCTATAATGAGGATTGATTTGAGGATCTCCGCAGCTGTTTGCAGATCGCAAGCTGTAATGAGCTGTCCCATAGCGGCTAAGTACATGACACGTACTCTCTGGAACATGCCTTTCAGAAAATTCGCATACATTTTGATAAAATGTGCGACATCTATGCGTACATAACAGCGTGGTAGAACAGGTTCACTGCACGCATTCGAGTATTCTTCTATAGTATAATGTTGTGCGAAAGCGATGACAACAGCATTGAGTAACGCTTTCGAAGAGTCACAAATGACTTCTTTAGGCTGCAGTGCTCCAGATTTGACCCACTTCATGAGCCAGAATGCTATAGCGATCGTGTCATCACTCTCTGACAGCATTTGGGATACAGAGAACTGTCCTAGATGACCGTTCACAACGATTTGGTAAAGGAAAATGTACTTGGAGTTGGTATTATCTGGTCTTTGTAAACGTTTCACAATCCCACCCGTGGCGTCAATGGAAACAGTTGCAGTCTGCTTGCGCGTAAAAGATCTATATACATGTGTTTGATGATTTGTCCAATAATGGACAAAGAAGGGGTCCATACCAAGACCATGGATGGTGTGACTTAGCTCTTTACATTTCATTATAGCTAATGATTTTCGAGGATCTGGATCGTAAAATTTGCTCAACGTATACTCTTTTTTTGCCATATTGAGAACCGATGCTTTGTATAGATGTGGAGCTTCTGGATCACCAGGTTCCAGAATATCTGCTTGCTCTGCATGGTAAACGACCGCAGATTTGGAACAAAGTTCCTTTGCAACCGTCTCTCGGTGTGGTTCACGCCGATACCGTTTGCCACACACGCCATGCCCCTTCGTGTGCTGACACTCCACCTTGACAAAATCGTCGCTTTTATCGGATCCTAATATGGTCATATGTAATGTCGATTCGCATTTACAGCTACCGCTGATCGATCCAGTATTTCCATCCTTACAAATTTTGGGCACACGGAAATTAAAACCGCATCCGATGCGTTTTTGGTCCCAAAGCGTTCTTGTCATTAGATCTTGCCACAGGCCTGGTTTCAAACTGGTATACTGCCTTTCAAAAGTCTTATTCTTTGTTTTCTCGTGACGTTTTCCCGACTTTTCAATCAAAAGTTGGAGGTACTTTTCTTTCGGTAGTAAAATAGTGAATATATCCACCTCTGGTGCAATGCTATCATTGGACAGATCATTAAGTGATGAGTTTTGTTGTGAGAAATCGTTTAGTATGTCTTCTACATCTTCTTTACTAGTCCGAGTTTTTAGTGAATTCGTGTCGTCATCGTTTTCACTAATTTTTTCTTTGATTCCGTCTTTGTTGTCAGCAACGAAACTATATAATGTCCGGTCGGAAATTAAGTTGTCCAGCTCGCGTGATATTATTTTCCACACGGGATCTAACTTGGAGACAGGTTTTCCATTCGATTTTAGGACATTGTCTTTGTGTTTCAAGATTGCCGAAACAATCGTCTCCCTATTAACTTTCGGTGGCCGACCCCTCAATGGGTTTTCCTTTCCAAATTCTGGCATCGTCTATGCCTAACAAACGGAGTTTATATAAAGGTTTCTCCGTCAAGTGGGCCACCCATTTAATTTGAGGTCTCCGAAAATTCCGTGATAATTTGTACATGTTATTGGGATGAAAAAAAAATGTTGGGAATTTTTTCAGATACTTTGGTCATTGCATTCCAGAAACATTTTTACTCAATCATTTTCACGTAGTGTGATAAATTGGGGAAGGAGAGAAAACTTGTTGGAATTAAATTTCTTTTTTTTTTTGTCAGCTTTTCAGTCAAATTAAAAAAAAAATCCAACCCATTCAAACCCCTTTATCAAGAAAACATTGAAAAATGTGCCTTTTCCTTATTTTGGGATTTTTTTTTTGTTCGTTTAAAAAACTATCCAAAAAACGATATTCATAATATATATTGTGAAGTTCGTGACCCATATGGTTGAATAAGAAGTAGTTCGTCGATGTGGTTCATTTTTGTTTGGAAAAAATTACTGCAATCCATCGAATCCTTGCCTAGGTTCAATTTACACTAACTAAGAAATGGAATTTCGATCATACCGCGAGGTTTTGTAGACGCGGAACGCTAGGGATACCAACCCAAAAAGGGTCCTATTTTATGGGCAGTGAGCTGCAGCAGCAGTTTAGTAACTTACTAGATGTTTCTATAGTAAAATCACTAGAAATCACTGGAAATCCTGTCATTAGATTTCTAGTCCAGAAATACAGTAACCAATGATCACTAGATTTCTAGTGATCTCTAGTGATTTTACTAGAAACATCTAGTAAGTTACCAAACTGCTGCTGCAGTTTACTGTATGACCTACGCCTATGGAATAGCAAAAATTTCGGGTTGGTACCCCTAGCGTTCCGCGTCCACAAAACTTCGCGGTATATTTACAGACTGTATCAGTACTATAGAATTCTAACATAACCTAATATAGCACACGTTAGTCTATAGATAAATCAAAATTGTAATTTTCATTGTAGCCTGAAGATGGCCGGCCGGAGCCCGGCCGAAACGTTGTTTTTTAAAAAATAAAAAAAAATTTCAAAACAAAAATGACCCACACCGACGAACTACTTCTTATTTATTCTTAGATATTCATAATAGTTTTTTGAGAAAAAAATTGGAGTGAGGACTTTCATAATCTCTTCCAGTAAAAAATCATCATCAGTACGATCAGTACGATAATTTTTTTCTGGGAGAGAATTGAAGTCTCCACTCCAAATTTTTTTTCAAGAAACTCCATTAATTTATGAATGTTATTTTTTAGACATTTTTTTCAAGCAAGAAAAAAAGCTGTACAAATTAGGAAAAGGCACATTTCCAAACTGTTTTTTTCATAAACGGGGTTTAGATGTGTCGGAACTTTTTTTTTTTTAATTTGTCGAAAAGCTGAAAAAAAAATTAGTAGATTGCGCAACTAGTGCGCAAAATAGGTGAATCCCGCACGAGTCGGGTTTGTCGCCTGAGCGCAGCGAGGGCGACAAAAAAGACGAGTGCGGGAGACACCTATGCGCACTAGTTGCGCATACTATTTTTCCTAACAAGCTGCGCAAAATTCGACAACATCGGTAACTCGTATGTATTATTAAACGATTGAAAATAAATTAAAAATGCATAATTGAATAAAAAAAATTTGTGCGAAGTTTGATCACAAGAGCAATGAAAAACAACCAAATACAAGGTCGCCAAGCAACTTAAACGGTTATTATCAACAATCAACAATTGAACTCAAGCAAAACTCGACTCTGTGATAACTCTAACTAGCAAATGGAATTACGGCCGTAGCCTACACGACTGGATGGCGGTACCAGTTCAACAATGCGGGAAAGAGGCACTTTGCGCACGCAAACCCGTGCGCAAAGTAGAATTTTGCGCACGCTGTTAGGAAAAAAGTATTTTCATCCCAAAAAGTTTTCTCTCCTTCCCCCATTTATCACGCTATGTGAAAATGATTGAGTAAAAATGTTTCTGGAATGCAATGACCAAGGCATCTGAAAAAATGTCCACAATTTTTTTCATCCCTAATAATGTGTACAAATTATTACTGAATATTCGAAGACCTCACATTAAATGAGTACTGGAGAAAGAATTCCTTTTATCGCGTTACTAATGCCATAAGGTCGTAAGCGACTATATACGACCTTTTGGTCTTCTTAAAACCAGAAGGTCGTACAATTTTTTTTTTAATTTCATTCGCCTAAAAATTAGGGCTGTGCGATCGATTAATCGAGGTGATCGATTAATTGTTTTTCCGATTGATCGATTAATCGACAGTTTCGATTAACCGTTTTTCCGATTAATCGGTTAATCGACGTTTTCAATTAATCGTTTTTCACGATTAATAGATTAATTCGAAATTTTGTTTTAACATTTCTTTATTCAGTAGAAGTTGATGTCTGATGCGCTGAAGGAATTTTAATATTCCATTTTTTGAAGCGTCGACATTTTTGTTCATATAGTCAATCAGTTATAATAAAAATTAACCAGTTATCAATTCAATAATAATTTCAGCAATCCCACTGAAGGAAATCTGATTCCATACTTCTGTTACATTTATACAGGGTGTTTTTAAATTAGTCATGCAAACCTACCTAGGGCGCTTCCTCTATGAAATAGAGAACGATTGTTCGAAAAAATAAAATACAAAAGAACTTTAAAAAAACTAAAATATAAGAAAAAAAAACTTGAAACTTAGTAGGGGAGACCAGGGCGGAACGACACGCCTAACGTTTATGAGTACATTTTTTAGGTCCCAGTAATTCATTACTTTTTATCTTAATAATAGGCCTTCAGACGCAACGGGACCATCGAGGCCGCTCTGCCCCGGTAGCCTATTCCACCCCGGTCTCCCCTACCTATTTTTTTTTCTTCAATTTTTCTTCGTCAAAATTCTTTTTCTATTTCAAAGAGGAATCGTCCCATGTAGGTTTGAATGACTAATTGAAAGACACCCTGTAGGGGAGAGGCGGGCAAAATGGGCACCCTAAGAAATTAAGGCTTCAAATACAGGTTTGAATCGATGAATCTTCGAATTTTGTCCGAAAAACGATAACCTGATCAATTCCCAGTGTTGAACGCCCTCGCCTGAAAAGTTCCAAAATTGCGGGCAAAATTGGCACCCCAAAAATTTGTCGAAATTTTTCAAAATCGAAAAAAGGTTTTAAATTCATTTTCGTATTCACTTGAGAATACTATTATAGTAAGTAAATAATGA
The DNA here is from genome assembly GCA_943736025.1 of Tenthredo mesomela. Lineage (NCBI taxonomy): Eukaryota > Metazoa > Arthropoda > Insecta > Hymenoptera > Tenthredinidae > Tenthredo > Tenthredo mesomela. The sequence goes on along the minus strand of OX031018.1, from coordinate 18,189,448 downwards.
AATTCAGAACATTTTACAATTTTGACTAAATTAAGAAAAATTTTCAGGGGTGCCCATTTTGCCCGATAGTGCCCATTTTGCCCGCCTCTCCCCTACAGGGTGTCTTTCAATTAGTCATTCAAACCTACATGGGACGATTCCTCTTTGAAATAGAAAAAGAATTTTGACGAAGAAAAATTGAAGAAAAAAAAATAGGTAGGGGAGACCGGGGTGGAATAGGCTACCGGGGCAGAGCGGCCTCGATGGTCCCGTTGCGTCTGAAGGCCTATTATTAAGATAAAAAGTAATGAATTACTGGGACCTAAAAAATGTACTCATAAACGTTAGGCGTGTCGTTCCGCCCTGGTCTCCCCTACTAAGTTTCAAGTTTTTTTTTCTTATATTTTAGTTTTTTTAAAGTTCTTTTGTATTTTATTTTTTCGAACAATCGTTCTCTATTTCATAGAGGAAGCGCCCTAGGTAGGTTTGCATGACTAATTTAAAAACACCCTGTATAAATGTAACAGAAGTATGGAATCAGATTTCCTTCAGTGGGATTGCTGAAATTATTATTGAATTGATAACTGGTTAATTTTTATTATAACTGATTGACTATATGAACAAAAATGTCAACGCTTCAAAAAATGGAATATTAAAATTCCTTCAGAGCATCAGACATCAACTTCTACTGAATAAAGAAACGTTAAAACAAAATTTCGAATTAAGGAGGTTCGAGCGAAACTAATGAGTCAAAGTAGTGTTTGAATTTTTTCGTTTACTTAATTCTTCTAATAGTTATTAAAATTCATCATTTTCATTTAGAATGATACAACTAGTTCATAAATTGATAATTGTTACTTATTCAATAAAAGAAAGTAATAAAATGACTTCGTTATTTTTGACTCATATGGTTTGATGAAAAGATATGGCAACAGCGCGGTGTTATGTGATCATGTATAAGACATTTGGATACACATGCATTGCAGATATAAAGGAAAATTTTGTGAAGAAAATGTAGCAAAATGGAAAAATTAATTTATCTCGTATTTAAAAAAAATTATATTTCTATCTTTTTCGTTTCTCTCAGCTGCTCCCGCGACGCTGCCAAACCTTCAGTAATACGTATCACTGTCGATAAACGAGATTGAAAAATCAAGTTCAACTTCAATTATTTCAATAATTACATCGGTAACGGCATATTGTTAATATGTTAAAATATTTCATAAGTATTCAACTTTATTACGTGTGGTTTTTTATTCCTTAAACTTGGGATATTCATAGTGAAAATAATAAAACAAGTCATGACGGTAGTTTGTCAGCCATAAGAGCCTGTGTATAAGAACTTTAAAAACGTCATATTCAAAACTATTTTTCTAAGAAACTAGACGGTGGATCGTTTTCACATTTGGAGAATACACCAATGAAGTATTCATTTATATGTAAACGAAGTTTCAAATCTTAAACTTGGAAAATTTGTTTTACATAAGATTCGGTCGAACCACCTTATTAATCTATTAATCGTGAAAAACAATTAATTGAAAACGTCGATTAACCGATTAAGGGGACCAGTACAGCGACTTTTCGAGAAATTATCATAGTCCGAAATCAATTTATTTCATAACCAAAGTTCATTTCACATCAAAATATTTTTCTTTTTCAAAATCATGTGTCGTAAGGATTTTAGAGCACCGTTGGACCGATTCAGGTGATCTTGGATTCATTTTCTTCAGAAAACAAATCCTCATCATGTGAATGTAGGAATTTTAAAATAAAAAATTATGTCATAAGTTATGATCAATTTACCAAATTTGCAAAAATTATTATCACTTATTTCTTAAATAACTTGGCCAAAATGAAGAATTTTCGGAATTCCTACATTCACATGATGAGGATTTGTTTTCCGAAGAAAATGAATCCAAGATGACCTGAATCGGTCCAACGGTGCTCTGAAATCCTTACGACACATGATTTTGAAAAAGAAAAATATTTTGATGGGAAATGAACTTTGGTTATGAAATAAATTGATTTCGGACTATGATAATTTCTCGAAAAGTCGCTGTACTGGTTCCCTTAATCGGAAAAACGGTTAATCGAAACTGTCGATTACTTTGTCGAAACTGTCGATTACTTTGTCGAAACTGTCGATTAATCGCACAGCCCTACTAAAAATACTCAAATATGAATAAATCCATACAAATTTTGAAAATCGAAAATTTTGGTCGATACGACCTTCTGACTTTAGTTTGCGTGATTTTTTCGTAAAACTAAAGTCAGAAGGTCGTATCTGCCAAAAACGGTTTTTTGTCGGGAATCTCGATGGATCTACGTGTTTCCATCAATTTCATGGCGAATCTGAGAAAAAAAGGTGGATACGACCTTCTGGCTTCAATTTTCCTGATTTTTTCCTAAAATTGAAGCCAGAAGGTCGTATGTTCTCGGACATACAACCTTCTGCTTTTAATTTTCGATTTTCCCAATTTCAATTGATCTACAGTTATTGTTGAGTCTGAAGCGAATCCAGAAGAAAAAATTATACGACCTTCTGGCAGTTAAATCGAATTTTTGGCGCTTACGACCTTATGGCATTAGTAACGCGATATGTGTAATTACCATAAAGAGTTACAAATAAGTGTGATCATTTTATCTTTATAATCACATATCCGCGATAAGGGTTTACGAAAGTAATGCGTAATTAAAATTACGAAAGTAATGCATAATGAAAAAAAATTGAATTACAATTTTCACAACACTGGATAGTATTATTGACAAAAAGTAATCCATTATATCTACTTACTTGATGAGTATTAGGGTGGGTCGAAAAAAAAAAAATTTCTTAGCCTGGGGGTAGAATTTGTAGCTTATAAAAAAAGAAAATTTTTCCATAAAAAAAAAATTTTTTTACTCAACGCTTTGAGGTAGCCGACTCGTGTTTTAAATAAATATTTAATCAAATTGGGTAGTTTCAACGGGAAATTCTTTTTTTGGTCCGAAATCGTGGAAAACATGTAAAAATTGTAGAATGTGATTTTTTTAACCCAACTTTTTTTTTTTTTTTTTTTTTTATTTATTTATTTAAAACACGAGTGGGCTACCTCAAAGCGTTGAGTAAAAAAATTTTTTTTTTATGGAAAAATTTTCTTTTTTTATAAGCTACAAATTCTACCCCCAGGCTAAGAAATTTTTTTTTTTCGACCCACCCTAATGAGTATACTTACGGCTTCTCGACTCCAGCAATCTGTGTCTTTTCTTCTCACTAATTGAGACCTGAACTGCTGAAACAGCTATCGTACACTGAATGATACATTAACATGTATAGAAACGTGATCGTGCACGCTTCAACAAAGTATGAATACTGGTCGGGATGGCTCTGTTGTACAAGCTTGGCAGAAAATTCGTTTGATGGCTAACGCAAGGGAGCCTTCTTATCAACCTTGAGGGAAAAGCCTGGTTTCAAACGTGGCGTGGCGCGCTGCTTTCCATACATGGAACGACGCGGTAGTAGCGAGGCGCGCGGGGAGGCAACTTGACGCAGCGCCGGACAAATAATTGTAAAAAAAAATACTTACAAAAATAGCTGCATCTTTTTTAAAAAATTGCCATCTTCAGAATTGAATAAGGAATGCGATCATATATTTTTTAGAATTTTAAAAATGGCCTTAGTTTGCGAAACAAATCGATAAACATTTTGATTGCTCATAAAAATAACAAAACTATATTTTTCGAAAAGTTAAAAGATTTTATTAAAAAGTGTCTTTCATCGTCTTTAAAACGCGTTTTGGAACATCTCTCTACGGTGAAGGGGACCCGAGATATTAATTCTCAAAGCCGCCCGCGCGCCACTTTTACAGTAAAATGCGATAATTCATAACTAGCGTGAAAAAAATTTTTTGGACCAACGAAAAAATAAGGATTTCCTTTTTTGACGTAGATTTCACGTAAAGAAAGTTCGAAACGATTCAAAAAATACGAGGTCATTTTTCGGCCGATTTGAGGTGGAGTTGCCCATATATGAAAAATCTGGATAATCTGTTTATTTTACGTATTTATAAATGACTGAAATTGAAATAAAAATTCTTAATTGAATAGTACATTATGTCACTAGGCCGATTAAGTATTTTCCGACGAATTTGAGTTTATAATCCGAGCCGAAGGCGAGGATTATGATGAAATTCGTCAGAAAATACTTTTTCGGCCGTATGACATACAGAATTTTATGTGTCCAGGCCAAAAACCGCGTTTAAACCGAGCAAAGCGAGGTTAAAATCGCGGTTTTACGGCCTATGACACATAAAATATTTTTATTGTAAATCTGATGAAAAAACATAACTTTCATGTATTTTGATTTTTCTTTCACTATCAGTAATTTATAAATACGCAAAATAAACAGATTATCCAGATATTTCATATATCTACGCTCCTGCCAGTGCAAAAAATCTGCAAAGATCCAGCAAAACTCCTAAAAAGGAGGGTGATCATTGGAGAAAGTAATGAAATTAATTCAAGACTTCGACGAAAATGGGTGGCCCACTTGAGAAAGAATCCTTCATATTTGAAAAAAAAAAAAAAAAAATGATCTGTTTTTACCGTTCGAAACAAGAAATAGAAGCTGAAAAATTACGAAAATAGGTAATAAAATAATAACAATAATAATAATGATAATAATAAGAATAATAATAATAATAATAATAATGATTATTTTCAGTACTCGGATTTTAACCAATCAGAGCGCGGTATTTAATGACGTGAAGTACATCCCGATTCGTGATTATAGTACTGATTATTTTTAGCATTCGGATTCTGGCCAATCAGAGCGCGGCATTTGATGACGTGAAGGACATCCCAATTCGTGATTATACTGATAACCTACTTCTAGCTTTGCAATTGTCTTCATAACTGTCGAATAAATCAGAGAACATGGTGAATAATTTTTAATTTTTTTCAACCTGCCGCCCTTTGCTTGGCCGGATCTGAATGCAAAAAATAATCCGTCGAATACCACTTGACCTTCAAAATAAATCGGTTATTTTCCTCATGTTTTGATCCTGCGTAGCAACGAACGAGCCTTCTCGACGCTACGCAGTAAAAAAATTTTAAGGTCTTTTGATATTACTTCTGATAATAAAAATACCAATGATGAAATAATGATAACTATCAATAATTTTCGAGTACAACCCTGTGAATGGCCGTGCAACTACCATCACGCGCCCTCCAAACTTTTGACTGATGATTTCGCGAGACTACTACCTTAAATAGCTCTATATCATTTATCTTTATCATTTCAGGGATGACGCGTAATCCGCGTCAGTTCCGTGTGATCCCGGACCACTATATCAAAATAAATAATCTATTTGGAATGAACCTTTGTTGCATTTACTGTCTTATACTGATCTTGTTTCTACCGACCAGCCTTTCTCATCCTCACTCTTAAGGGGGGAAACACATGGAAACGGTTAAAAATGACGAGGAATTTCGGGATTTTTTTCTGAAGTCAGTACTACACCAATCGTTTTCAACTTTGGAGGCTATTTTATTTGATATTCGAAGACTTGAAAAACATTTTTTTCAATGGAAAATAATTATTCATCAGCTGACTGCAACCAATTGTGGTTAAACGAATTTTTCCCGCGACGTCAAATTGCGGCAGCTGTAGTTTTTTTATTTTTCATCCGAATCAAAAATTTCAAAAACCATTAAATTCTGTATGAAAGTACGCTGTCGATAAACCTAAAAAAACTTAAAAATGTTGAATATTGTAAAAATGGCGGCACTCAGAAAAAAAAGATCGGATTTTCACCGAACATTTTTATGCAAAATGCATTTAAAGAATATTTTTTTTCGAGATATTGGAGGTTTATCGACAAGGGTTTGCAATGACGTGTCTAAAAAAATTTGGTCGAAGTGAATCGGATGAATAGTTTTTTTTCTATCGCTGCCGCAGATTGCGAAAATGTAGTTTCGAGAAAATCGCATTTAAAGTTTTGGGCAGCGGAAAATCAAAGTCTGGTGTCTGGTACCTTATAGGTGTTTCAAGGCTATTCCGCTATTCCGGGACCATAAAGTGGACCTTCCTCGTAAATAAAAAAAATAAAAAAATAAAAAAAAAAAAAAAGAACGAGTGGGTCTCCCGGCGAGCGGCGTCATACCCTACTCTGCGCGCGGTCGCTCAGTTCTCCAGCCATAACATCGAAAGTATTCATGATATCACAACGAAATTTTCAGAGAATATTCTTAAGATGTTGAACTATCGATTTGTGAAATAAAAAAAAAAAACTTTTTTGAAAAAATTTCCATGTGTTTCCCCCCTTAACTTTAAGCCGGTAATTAAAAGATAATGTTGAAATTGATCCCACGCAACGAAGGGCGAGTGCGTTCAGCGAGGCTTCAGGAACATATCGATGGACGACAGCTTCCTTTCCGTTGACGTTTGGAGGGTAGAGGTAAGAAGGACCAACTCCGTGTATAGCAAGTGTCCGTGAAATCGAGTTAATTAGATGGCGCTGCTGTAGCAAAAGAACCTAATTTTCATTGGTGATCGCCAATGTCAGATCTTGCGATTGGTTACCCTTATTGCTTACGAGCGCGTTTCTGGGTACTTGTGGAACTATTATTAAATGCACTTTTACGGACACTTTTACCGCTGATGCCCCATAAGAGTTGGTCCTCCTTACCTCTACCCTCCATACGTTAAAGAAATTAGTTTCGTAATGATCCGCGTACTATAGGTAGACATTGTTTTTTAGTTAAAAAAATCCCGTTATTTTCAGCGCTTAAAACCAGGCTCCCCCTTAGGCTGGGGTACACAGTTGTAACAGAATAATAATTGCAATTCTGAATCTGCATACAGTACACAAGTAGGTAAAGCATTAGATATTTCAATTCTATGTATACTGTAACTTTTGGCGAGTATCTTGAACCCGAAAGTTGAGAGATACCCGCAGTTATTGTGAGTTCTTTACCTATATAAAAAGGGATTTAAATTATCAAAATTATTAGGGCTTTTCTTTGAGGTCATAGGTAGGGGAAAAGGATGGGTTAGCCACCATAAGCCACCTATGCAACCTTGTGATTTTACGTTAACTCAGGACTCGGGTAGATTACTCCACCAAAGCCTGTTCCCTTCGGACTCGGGTAGAACCAAAGCCGATCCTTCTCCTATTTGAACAGAGCCGGGAAGTGAATCCAAGCCTGCTTTCCTAAACACAAAACCTATTCTTTACTCGGATCCGGGAACCTTGCGATTCCAAGACCGTGTCTCAGACTCGGAATCGTATTTCCTTGGCCCTCGGACGCGGGAAGTTAATCCAACGCCGTTCGCACTAGGAATGATCCAAAGCTGGTCCCTATAGGCTTATTCAGGGATGGAAATTGATTAGTTAGGAGTCAGTGCTGAAACATCCGACAAAGTTCAAATAAGTAAATAATAATTGTATTCAAATGAATTCTAATAAACTAATTTTTACAATGATTTACTTATTCTACTCCTATTCTAATTTCGTGACTCTAGTCGCGTTTGTTTGTTTGTTCCGTTTGGTTTTCGTTCTGTTTGTGTATTCTATTTTTATATTTTAGGCTATGCGCGGTTATGTTTTCTGTTATGATTCTATTTTGATTTCATTATATTGTTCTCCTATTCTCTTCTATTATATTTTAAATTGTGACCAATGATATTTTATCTAAAGGCAATTGATTTGATTCTAGTTGCTTGAATTTATGTTAGTTATTCGGATCTAGGCGCTCCGAAGCTATACAAGTGAATTTAATAATATGAGTCGCACCGGTGCTCTACCTGACTACGCTCGGAGTTATGAGTCGAAACGGTGCTATACCAGAATACGCTCGAATATTGGATATTATGAGTCGCAAGGCCTCTATGGCACAAATACGCTAACGAGTGATTGCGTGAGCTGTTTATATACTCTCTATCCCCACTCCCTAGCGTGACGTCAGACACTTGGTCGAACGTAGAGGATTAGTGTAATCCTTTCCTTTGTTCGGTCTTTGGCGATATTCGATGTGCACTATAGCTGGATATGTTACAATACAGGAGCTGGTTTTCCAAGAAGGCGGTCGTGCCGGAAAATTCCTCGACACGTATTTCGAGAGCCTTTAAATAGCCGTTAAATCTGGGACCAGGAGAAATTTCGTAACGAATTTTCTCGTCATTCCAACCGTGGTCCACGTTCGAGGGGGTGGTTAACTCACGAAGGGGTAGTTCCGGAAAATTCCTCGACACGTATTTCGAGAGCCTTTAAATAGCCGTTAAATCTGGGACCAAGAGAAATTTCGTAACGAATTTTTTCGTCATTCCAACCGTCGTTTACGTTCGAGGGGGTGGTTTTCCGACAAGGGGATGATGTCGAAAAATTCCTCGACATGTATTTCGAGAGCCTTTAAATAGCCGTTAAATCTGGGACCAAGAGAAATTTCGTAACGAATTTTCTCGTCATTCCAACCGTCGCTTACGTTCGAGGGGGTGGTTAACTGACGAAGGAGTAGTTCCGGAAAATTCCTCGACACGTATTTCGAGAGCCTTCAAATAGCCGTTAAATCTGGGACCAAGAGAAATTTCGTAACGAATTTTCTCGTCATTCCAACCGTCGCTTACGTTCGAGGGGGTGGTTAACTGACGAAGGGGTAGTTCCGGAAAATTCCTCGACACGTATTTCGAGAGCCTTTAAATAGCCGTTAAATCTGGGACCTAGAGAAATTTCGTAACGAATTTTCTCTTCAATCCAACCGTCCTCTACGTTCGAGGGGGTGGTTTTCCGACAAGGGGATGGTGCCGGGAAATTCTTTGGCACGTATTTCGAAAGCCTTTAAAGAGCCGTTAAATTTAGTGCGAAGAAAAATTAGATTATATTTTTATTTCTATGTGGCGGTCCTCGCTATATCTTAACCTGGGACCGCCACCGATTCCCATTAAAGGGGTGAAGCCTTAAAATCGGGATTAGAGCACTTAAATAGCCTTTAAAGAGCCGCTAATCATGATACAGGTCTCATTGCCGAAATTTGATCTGGTGGTCCTAGCTTTATGGACGTGCACAAATTCACTGATCAGATTTTCCAAATTGTAAAAGGAACATATTTTTCAAGTCTCAAATAACACGAAAAATGCAAAAAATTTGGAAGTGAAAATAGTAAATGCTCTTAAACAAGAACAAAAAATTAATTCGCAAATCTGATCAGCAAATCTCTTCGCCTGAGTGTCCCAAAGATGATAGTTCAAGATAAATATGATTCGATTAAAGTTATGACGCAGGGGACTTTTTGAAGTTCAGTATGTTTTTACCATTAAATGTTGCGTAACTTCCACATTTATCAAGTAATCTGTGAGATCAAGGTGGGATTTTCTTAGTTCCTAAGTATACTTTCACATGATCTAAAAATAATTTCGATTATGAAAGAAATGTCGAAGTTTTGAGTTTCACCAGGGTCTTCCCTTAACTAAGCTCGTAATCGAACCAATTTTGTAAGATTTTGGGTGATGCGAGTGAAAGTTTAAATATCTCTGTGACCAAGTGGGTTTTTGGTACCAATCCGTTTCGATGGTCTGATTTGAGTTGATGATACGTGCATCTAAAAAACTGATAGACCCCTGTGTTTCCGTCTCACAAGTAAATTGTAATCTAGGATGGAAATCATTAAATACATGTAACAAATGGATCACCGAGTCTCTCGGTACCGTAGTTAAAATATCGTCTACATAACGAAAATAGAAGGGCAAATCGTAACCCAAATTATTAATACAATGTGACTCTAAATCATCCATCACGAGATCAGCTAGAATAGGTGACAGAAGAGATCCCATAGGTAGCCCAAAGGTCTGAGAGTATATGGTGTCATCAAATTTAAAAATGGAAGCATCAAAACACAATCTCAAAGCTATCACCAATTGGTTTAACGATACAGGTATCTTTCCTGACAACTGATGCCAACGTTTCTTAATGGCTTCAAGCGCGAGTTCTTTTGGTACATTAGTGAATAATGCTACCACATCCAAAGAAATTAACATGTAGTCAGGAGGCAAAACGATACCTCTCACTTTGTCGACCAGAGTAAAACTATCCTTGATAAAAGATTTCGGTTTTACCAAATTAGATTTGAGCCAGAAATTCAATTTCTTAGCAAGGGAATAGGTTGGACTATTAATGAAAGACACAATCACTCTCACCGGGGAACCTTCTTTGTGGATCTTCGGTAAACCATAGGCTCTAGCCACCACACTATTGTTAGTGTAGATGCTGCGCTTTAAACTCTCCGAAATCCACTTATTATGAAACCATCTGTTAACTAAATCATTAACCCGTTGTTGGAGTGAGAAAGTGAGTTCGTGTCTAACTATCTTGTAGGTGTTAGTGTCAGAAAGCTGGTGTAACATTTTTTCTTTATAGTCCTTCGACTCAATGCAAACAGTGGTATTACCCTTATCTGCTTTGACAAAGATCAACCCAGGATGGTTTGAACGAAAATACCGAACCTTTTTGATTTGTGAAGCGCTGAAGTGACCTTTTATAGTGGAGAGGTCATGTTTGAAATTGCTGATTTTGTTCGCAAACTCAACTCTCGCCTGGTTCCGTGTATCAGAAGGAATACATGTAATTTAAGACTCAAAATCTGAGATCAACTTAGCTATTGGGATGAACTCTTTTTGGACTGGAAGACCGTGTCTTGGACCCAAACCCAACAATTGCACAACTTCATCCGGGATATGCACATCCGACAGATTGACTAACCATTTTGATCTATCAGGAACCGGGTTGGCTTTCTGTTGTACCGCAATTAGATTGTTCAGCTTAGATAGGTTCGCTTTCTTAGTTCTGGTAAAAAACGATTCTAAAGAATTATTTTGTGAAATAAAAAACCTCTGTGCTAAGTTGAACGGTAATGAACGGTGTATGAACTTTTCCAGTTCCGTTAGAGACTTTTGCAGATTTAAGATCTCCTTATGAATATCACTAATTTCAAGGTTCAGTAAGCTAGATTGGAACTTGCGTAAATTCTGTTTAAACTTTTGTTTGTATGTAGAAGAATTAAAACGAATCGTATTAGGGGTTAAATTTGAGAACTTTAAGTATCTAGGGATTAGATCTAGTTTCTTACACCTAAGAAGGAAGATGCGTTGATTCTTCAAGCTTCTTAATCTCTTTGCTGTTGAAGACCAATTCCGTAAGGATTTAGCCACTTTCATACCGAAAGAGAGGTTGATGTCATGAAAGAAACCCATGTTCTCCGTTTTATTCCAATTAATGATGGGGACTGATTCTTGACCTCAATTGAATGTGTAGACAGGATTCTTGGATATGAAGGTCGTAGTAAACGTTAATACAATTTAATCGTCAACGTTTCGGCCCTGGTTGTGATAGATTATTGATTTTCGCATCGACCGGAGGATCCCTAAATATGGCGACTTGTTGTCGCTACGCGCGAAATTCGAAGTTCCCCACGATGTTAGAAGCTCGCTAAATCGGAGGATCACGGGTTGTAGATTCTTCTTGGTGGCGGGAATCTCTTCCGCCACCGATATCCCACGATGTAGAGTGCCTGAGACACTCCCCCGTGTCCTCACTGTCGATGGTGGAGGTAGCCCTGCAGTGGCTAGCCTCCTGAGCTTTTTGGTGGCGTCCGTCGAAAGGGATCCCCACAGTCGGTATTTGGCGTCGTGCGTCTGTTTGGTCGTGCTTCTGTCTATGGGCAATTCCACCTCAAATCGGCCGAGAAATGACCTCGTATTTTTTGAATCGACTTAAACTTTTTTGACGTGTCATCTACGTCAAAAAAGTAGACCCGTATTTTTTCGTTGGTCCAAAAAGTTTTTTTTACGCCAGTTATGAATTATCGAATTTTACTGTGAAAGTAGCGCGAGGGCGGCTTTGAGAATTAATATCTCGGGTCCCTTTCACCGTAGAGAGATGTTTAAAAAAGCGTTTTGAAGGTGACAAAAGACACTTTTCGATAAAATTTTTCAACTTTTCGAAAAATATGGTTTTGTTATTTTTATGAGCAATCAAAATGTTTATCGATTTTTTTCGCAATCTAAGGCCATTTTTAAAATTCTAAAAAAAATATGATCGCATTCCTTATTCAATTCTGAAGATAACCATTTTTTACAAAAGATGAAGCTATTTTTCTAAGTATTTTTTTTTTACAATTATTTGTCCGGCGTTGCGTGAGATTGGCGCGCCACGGGCCTCTCGACTACCGCGTCGCGTCGTACGGGGCTCGGCAAATGGCGTGGCGCGCGGATTTCCACATTTCAAGATTGAATATTTCGTGATAGGCACAAATCTAGCCTCTAAAGCATGTGTGATTAGAATTAGGGGTAATCATTGAGTCGTTTATAATTAGAATTGATAATAATACTTTATTTTAATACATTAACTAGAGAATATTTCGCTGAAGTCGAAAACTCCTTCACTTCGATCTGTTTTTTATTAATTGGTACAAATGAGTGAAATTTTCTGGTACCCGTTATGGGCTTAGCAGACTCAAAACGTGACCTTAAGGTATTCTCGTGAGCGCTGTACTGTATTTTATCGAAATACAGGCATTCTACACTAGGAACGTTTGTTTTTGCCCACTGAAATAAATCTTTCGGAGTCTTTATGATCTGATCTGGTTTTTGGAGACTAGCTCTTGCTGCTAATCTTTTGATCGTTCCACCAATACCATCGCATGGTCCTTTCCCGTGGGATGTTGCAAAGAAATGCCATTCTGCGTCGAGGCCGTAGTCATTGTAATGGTGGGAGAGATTAATGAAATTCTTTTTATTCTTACATTGAGCTGTAGCACCATCGGTAAAATAAATGAGTTTCTTGACATCTTTTAACGTATTTTTGATGACCTCAATAACTTTTCCTTGAAACAAATTTACAGCAGCAGTGTCATGCTTTAAGCAGTCCGAAATCGCAGCAAAACTTTTGTGTTTTAATATTGAATCTTCTTTATAATAGATCACGAATGGGTGTATAGTTGCTTGGTCGTTGTTCCAATGTACTCCTTGAATTGCATCTTGAAATACAAATGCATAGTTTTCGGCGAAATCCCCAGTGACGATACACTCCTCGTTCGTCAAATTTGCTTTCACCGTTTCCAAAAAGCCTGATTGTTTCTCAGCAATAAAAGCATGCGGTAACAAATTTTGCAAAGCAGATGATAGTTTTTGTAAGAAATCTTGTACAGGAGCTTCAATAGTTTCTAGCGTTGCTCGATCCACAGTCACCCAATGCTTGTATTTCACCATCTCTATCATTTCTTCATCAAATGCCGACTGCAATGAATCGATAAGATTAATTGCCCCTGGACATTTTCCGCACTTATTCAAGTGACAATCGTCAGTTGGAGGATTGCAAATCATTTGCTTCAAGCAATCGTGGTATGTTTCTATACGATCCGGCATCGTTCTGGATATTTTTGGTATTTTTGCACCTTCTACCATCAATTTCACATTTTGATGTACCATGCAAACGCAAACGGTGTGTGTGCCTGCTGCTCCAGCCAGAATACAATTCTTAGGTCTTAATTCCGCAAATTTACTGAAGCTACTATGTTTTTTATCTGGAAATTTTTGCCTGAATTCCCGGTATGCTTCCTTGAGATTGCATAATACCAATCGTTTCTGCTTTTGGATTTTCTCGCCATTCTCAACCACGGTGACGTAGTCCTTTTTCCCTGGCATTATACGACTTATTTCGTCTGACTCATAAAAATCGACGATTTCCCGGATCAACCCATCATCCAATTGCTTGCCCATTTTCGAATTCGCACATGACAAGATCCCCTTTTCTTCTTTCACTTTTCGTGCGACAGTAATCATGTGTTTAGATGCGTCAAAGTGAGCTTGGATTTCCATAGTTGACCAATCTGCCACAGCAGTCAAGATTCTGATTTTCAAATTCTTGTCATTCGTTTCACGAAATGCTTGCTTCAGTTTTTCAAAAACGGCCCTCTTCTTGTCGTCGTCTGTTGTTGGCTTTGTAACATTTACAGAGAAAATTTTCTCACCAATAATCTTATTGATTTTTTCAAACTTCTCAGCAGGATATGATTGTTGAGATAATCTTCGTTTCTTTATTGGCGATTCTCCCAGCGAAATGAAAGCTTGATTTAATGTTTCTACCGCTGCTTCAAACTTCGGACTTGACACGGACGAAGATTCCTCAGTAAAGATATCGTTTGGCAAATTTGGAACATCTGCAAGCGTCGAAGCTGATGTTTCCAGGATATTGTTACTCTCTGATGTGGAAGACTCGTCCTTACGTTGGGCAGTGGCTTGATGTGTAGATGTTGATGGAACCACATTATCGTTTTTATCCATTTTTGTAATTCTAATTCGACAGTTATTACAAACGAATAAGTTGTCCAATATTCTATCTTGGTTGAGCAAAGTTAGCTGGAATTCTGTGACCCTTCGAAGCTTATCTTTATCCCGCACTCGATGGTTCTCCAATTCGAAAGGATTAAAACACTTGAAGTACGAGTTGGATTCAGACATTTCTACTTCAAACTCACAAATATTCAATTTTCTTCCAGAAAAACAAACTATTTCTGTATACTAATTTGTACAGAGATTTGCTGGTATGACTTCGATTTCTTAAGGGGTTAGGCCACTCTAGAGGCCGAAAAAAATAGGCTTTTTGAGGATTTTTTTTCAGAAATACTACAAAATAAATCGAGTTCACAAAAATGGGTGTTTATTATACATTTCACTGACTGTATACAGTAATTTTTTTGAAGCGATTGATTCCAAAATGGCGGCTGTGCAGCGTTTTTGCGATGACGTCTCCGGTTTTCTAGGGTCCACGGCCGGACGAACGGCTCCGGTAATTTTTGAATTATGATAAGCCAATGAATTTTTCTCGATTATACATAATAACTGCTATAGAAGTACGTAGGATTTTTTCGATATATTGATTTTTGGCGAAATAGTGCACTTCTAAAGTGGAAAGTGAAAAATTTGCCTAAAAAATCGTCAGATAAGTGTTAATAACAAATTAACTGTGCAATATAAAAAAAAAATCTTACGTACTTCCATAGACAATGTATTTTTCAAGATATATTCGAAGTTTCAAGTGAATCGGTTGAAAATTGTCTGAGTTATGTTTCCGGCCAACTTAGAAAATGCGGTTTTGAGATAAACGCGTTTGAAGTTTTGAGTAGTAGAAAATCATGAAAATTCACCAAAAGTTGAAAAACTCGGTGAAAAAAAATCGTGCGACAAATTTCTAGGAACCATTTGGAAGAGTAGATTTCAGGCTACAAAATGGCTGCTTCAAAAGTTCTCTGCGATTTTTTTAACGCCCTGTAGAGAACTTTGAAAAACTTTGAAAAACTTTTTTTTTCTGGCGTTTCGCAATCCGGCACTCAAACCTACGCCATGGCGTCAAAAATGGCCGTAGGAAAAATTTTCAAAAACCGTCTTCAAGATGAAGTTTCAACCTTCAAAATGCTTTCCCGAATGATTTTTTTTCACAATTTTTCATCGAGTTACAGCATTTTGAAAGTCAGCATTATTTCGCCGATTGCCGGGTGCGCCGTTAATTTTGTTGCTGAGTGTACTAAAATTCGAAAACCGACTACTTGGAGATTTTTCCCGGCCATAATCTTTTGGGACACTATTTTTGAGGTCCTAGGGGACCATAAAAAAAAATAAAAAAATGAAGGTTTTTCAAAAATTCTAGAGTGGCCTAACCCCTTAATGCAAATGAGTTATTACTCAATATGCAGACGATTTTTGACTGAGCTTACCTATGAAAATCCACGGTTATATATCCGAATGTGAAACCCTTCCCGAGCCAATCGCATCAGCTTTTACCTAGTGGTAATTTGAAATTTTTCAAAACACCTTTTGTTATATTATTTTCCCAAACCAATGCCTGGTTCTCCGAATGACGCCACTGAGGCATGCACGTACCTATGCAAAGCCAGTGACCGAGTGCACACAAGTATGACCGAGAGCACCAAGTATGACCAGTCTACTTACGAGGGCTGTAAGCCTGATCACTAAGAACTATACCTGGGGCCGCTTATGAGATTCTTGGAATTCATCGGTTGTCCATACTAATGAAAATATTCGTCGAATGTTTGTCGCAATTGCAAATTTCGTTCAAAATCCGTTGAAATATCGCATTGGAAATGCAAAGAATAAAATATGGAAAGCCGCTCGCCACGCCATTTGCCGAGCCCCGTACGACGCGACGCGGTAGTCGAGAGGCGCGTGGCGCGCCAATCTCACGCAACGCCGGACAAATAATTGTAAAAAAAATACTTAGAAAAATAGCTCCATCTTTTGTAAAAAATGGTTATCTTCAGAATTGAATAAGGAATGCGATCATATTTTTTTTAGAATTTAAAAAATGGCCTTAGATTGCGAAAAAAATCGATAAACATTTTGATTGCTCATAAAAATAACAAAACCATATTTTTCGAAAAGTTGAAAAATTTGATCGAAAAGTGTCTTTCGTCGCCTTCAAAACGCTTTTTTAAACATCTCTCTACGGTGAAAGGGACCCGAGATATTAATTTTTAAAGCCGCCCTCGCGCTACTTTCACAGTAAAATTAGATAATTCATAACTGGCGTAAAAAAAACTTTTTGGACCAACGAAAAAATACGGGTCTACTTTTTTGACGTAGATGACACGTAAAAAAAGTTTAAGTCGATTCAAAAAATACGAGGTCAAAAAACACCCAAAATTGGCCGATTTGAGGTGGAATTGCCCCTATGTGTTCGCCTTCGTTTAGGCCTCGTCTCCCACATGTCAGAGAAAAGTCGTAAAAGAAAACAAAAGAATAAATAATATGCTCGATAGTTTTTATTCGGTCACGGTCGCCTCTCGGAATTTTTGCCAGATCTCAGGGCCATCCTAAACATTCATACCATAAGACAGTCACTCCGCTAGGGTCGTCCAAGGGGTAAGGAGCGCCTTGTAATATGCAATATTACAATATACAGGGTGGTCCATTTTAATCGATGCAGGCGAATATCTCGAAAACTAACAATTATAAAAGAAAAAGTTTTATACAAAACTTGAAGGGTTTCGAGGGGGAAAGATAATGCTGATATGTGTTGACTTGTGGACTTCGCCAATTCCGAGATTTCGCAAGCAACTTCGGATTTTAGATAGGGAACACATGTTTTGGTTTGGGGCATCTGATAGTGCGATGAAAGACTCATTCAAACACGCAAGCAAAAAAAATTGGAAAAAAAAATTTTGCAAAAAAAAATTGGAATAAAAAAATTCGCGAATTTTTTTTTTTTTTTTTGCAAAAGATTGCTTTTTTGTCCCTAGCTTTCGAACACATTCATTGTTCATCACTCTAGCTCAAAATTTTTCTCGCCAATTTTGAAATTGGAAAGATTGAATGTACCAGATTATTGAAAAAAAAATCGTAGATCAATAACGCAAAGTGATGAACAATGAATGTGTTCGAAAGCTAGGGACAAAAAAGCACAATCTTTTGCAAGAGAAAAAAAAAAATTCGCGAAATTTTTTTTTGCAATATTTTTTTTCCAATTTTTTTTTGCAAAATTTTTTTTTTCCAATTTTTTTTGCTTGCGTGGTTGAATGAGTCTTTGATCGCGCTATCAGATGCCCTCAACCAAAACATGTATTCCCTATCTAAAATCCGAAGTTGCTTGCGAAATCTCGGAATTGGCGAAATCCACAAGTCAACACATATCAGCATTATCTTTCCCCCTCGAAACCCTCCAAGTTTTGTATAAAACTTTTTCTTTTATAATTGTTAGTTTTCGAGATATTCGCCTGCATCGATTAAAATGGACCACCCTGTATATATTAAGGTGGTCCAAAAAAAACAATTTTTTGTTTTTTTTTAAAGTCTTATCATCTCAAAAGTTTCGTTTGGGTATAAAACAAATTCTCCTAAAAGGGCAGCTCGATATCTCAACTCTACGAGGAGCTCAACGATTTTCCGTTTTCCCATCTAAATAACACATGAAAAATTTATTTTTTCGTTTTTTCTGCATAAAACTCCGAAAAAAAATGTTATTCCAATTTTGATGCACATATTCTTGTAGGGAATTCAATTCTCTACAAAAAAGGTCTCATAAGATTTTCTTGTAATCTCAACAGGTTAAAAGTTATTAGGCTTTAAACCCCTGCAACTCAATTAAATTTAACCAGATATAATTTCAGAACGATTTTCAAATTTCTTCAAATGTGGAATGATTTCTAACTGTCTAAAAATAATCTCTAACTGTCGCAAATATTTATTCATACAATCACAAATTCACAGTCTACTTATGGATTAGTAATTACAATATTTTTAAAATAATATTACGCTTTTAATTATAAATAATTATTTTTGTTACAATTAGTGTAATGTATTGTAAGACAAACGTACGAGTATGAGTATGAGTACGAGTATGTGTGTGAGAGGAGAACTGTACGACAGGTGCGCACTAGTAGTTGCGTGCTAGGCACCACGCCGAGCACATGGGGGACTCCGGCTCATGCCGTAATTGTACTGACCAATTGTAGTAACCACGAATATAATAAATATCATTATTATTGACTAAGTGATTCTTGTGTAAGCCTCTCCTTAGATATAACAACTGGCGACGAGGATTATAATTGGACTAAAAAGAAAATTGCACGTGCGCGATAGGCAGGAAGGTGCCTCGATCGGAAGTTCCCGACGTATCGTGAAAAGTGCTGTGAAAAGTGCTGCAGGAAGGTGCAGCTATACAAAGTGATAAAAGTACCCATTTATGTCTAAAAGAGATCAGACAACTGGGTGGATACAAAAGTTAACAAAAGGACAAATATTAGAAGAGTTAAAGCAACGCGGTATTCCCTATACTGAAACTGAATTGTACAACGATCTCAGAGAAAGATTGAGAGAGAACATTAAAAGTGCAGCTAAAGCTGAAAAAGGTCGAGTTGAAAGTGATAAAACCGATCCCGAAACTAGCGAGGAAAACGTGGCCGAGTCCAACCCGCCGGAAGTGATAAAGTCAAAGACTACGTTACCTACGGATCAAGAACAAAGGCAGCCGGGGCCATCAACAAGAAACCCCGCACGCATAAGAACAATAGAGATAGAAGAACAACAAGGCTCCACAGTCTTAACTGAGAGTGACTCGGACGAAAACAGCATTATGTCGGGCGACAACAAATTTCAATTCCAGCTCGAGAGCGATGACTGGGAAATTTTCACGGAAAAAATGGAGTGCTATCTGTTAACTAAAAATATAACAGAGGATAAGCTCAAAGTAGCTACACTGGTGACACGACTAGGCAGCGACGCCCATGCACTGCTTAAACAATCAGTTGCCCCAGCGAAAATCACCACAAAAAAATACGACGAGCTGATAAAAGCTATGACTGATCAGCTGGCTCCAACACCGTCGGAAGCAATGGAACGCTGTACATTCCACACAGCCAAGCAAGAGTCGAAGGAATCAGTTGTAGAATTCGTTGCCCGATTAAAAAAACTTGCACTCCACTGCAATTTTGAAAAATTGGACACGGCGCTAAGGGATCAAATAGTATGCGGCAGTAGATAGAGGCAGCTATGGGGAGACAGATATTCCCCCCTTTCCCCCCCCCCGACTCATCCTGATAAGGGGTGATAAGGGGTATGTGGGTCAGTGTGTTATCTTATCAGTCTGGCCCACATCCGGTCTGGTGTGTACGGGGACCTTCTAATCAGCTCCCCCCTCCCCCTGCCCCTGTCTACGGTCACTGGCCCTGACCATGCTACCCCTTACCCCACCTCCCCCCGGGTCAGTTATGGGGTGAGTGCATCGCTCTGTCTCTTTCTAGTCTGGGTCTGTCTCTCTCTAGTCTGGGTCAGCTATGGGGACGATGACGCGTTCTACCGCCCACTCACACACGCGCTTACCTCACCGTGTCCGTGTGTTCTAGAATGTTCGAGAATGTTCTAGAAGCTTCTGGAAAGCGATAACGATGATATCCCTACTCCAAAATTTTTGTACTTGGAAATATTTCAGCGGTATCCCCTGTTTACTATATGTACGCTTAAAACTACAGGAGGCGGGGGTGAAGGAAAGAGATATGATGACGCGACAAATACATATCGTACGTTTCGTGTCCGTGTGTTCTAGAACGTTCGAGAATGTTCTAGAAGCTTCTGGAAAGCGATGACGCGTTATCCCTACTCCAAAATTTATGTACTTGGAAATATTTCAGCGGCATCCCCTGTTTACTATATCTACGCTTAAAACTACAGGAGGGGTCAAGGATAGAGATTTGATGACGCGACAAATACATATCATACGTTTATTCAAAAATCTTAATTCTACGTACAATTATGCGATTATTCATTAGCGATACAAAAATGAAGGGCAATATAGAAAAATGACATACAATGAAAGCTATAACTACGATTAGATTAAACTTAATGAAAATGAGAAGAGTAAGATATATAGAGTAGTATAATATTATAAGCAAAGAAAAAATGACATGCAATTAAAGCTAGGTATACAGTGAAAGCTATTACTAGGATTAGATTAAGTGAAATCAAATGAGAAGAGAAAGAAAAACTTAAAAATATTGTGTAATGTGATTTTAAAAGCAAAGAAGAATTATAATCAATTAAAGCTAAGTATACAATCAAAACTATTACTACGTTTAGATCAAGTGAAAATAAAGGAAAATAAAAAACTTAAATCTAATTATACCTAACAAATCCGTACAAACTATGAGATATTACATTTTTTTCTAGAAGTACAACACTGCAGGTGACAACCGATCAAATCTAGGTCTTCGCGGGACTTGCAATTTCGGAATGAGGTAAGTTGTTTGTAAAATGAAGCAGCTATGGAATCATTTTTTTCATAATTATCGGTAAACATATCAAGAAACTGATGCAAATCAAATCCGGCAGCCATGAACCACACAAACATAACACAGTATTGCCCGCACACGTTTGACGAGAAACTTTGCAACCGTACGATGTTCCAGGTGTACCGTTCGGAATTTCTGCGTAAAGTCCTATTGTGATGAGGCACGAGCGGTGGTATGCCAAAACTGTCAAAGTATATTCCATGTCCGGCTGCGTTGATGTAAAACGCCACCCAGTGTGTACCGGGTTGTGTATGGTCATCCGTGTTAGCAACAAAAGCCATCGGTCGTGTCCATACCAACGGTATCCGATCTGCGGGGAAAACCTGGATCTTCTTTTGCTTGAGAAATCTCCGCAACGCTTTCCGTATCTGTAGACTGTCCATTTTTCTCGTCGACAATATTCAGAGACGATGGTGTGATAGATAATTCCGTCGTGACTGTGGAGAGACTCGTGTCCTGGGACTCTGTAGCCACTATAGTTTCTGTGGAATCGGACATTGACCGATCAGGTTGATGAGAGGAACTGTCACACGTGTGGGCCGTATGATATCCACCGGAGCTGATGCTGTCAACACTGGTACAGGTTGAACTCTCATCCAGGTTCGAACGACGACGACTGTCAATTATCGTATTCGCATGAGCTTCATAATCATACTTGTCGAGGACGTTCTTCTCGTTGACCCAATGTTTTAACTTGAGGGCATTGTTTAACGCACAGGCGAAATATTCTTCTTTCCTGACTCCGTGGTGAATACAATATTCAGTATTTGGCTCCAGATCGGGAAGTGCAGGACAGTCATACTCTTCGAGGTTGACAACTTGGCGTGACGTAATAACCTGCAGATACTGGGCTTCGTATTTCCCTCGTGTTACAATACGGTACGCGCTTCGAGCTATTTCCCGTAAATTGAGTTCCAGCTTTTTCACAGAAGTATCCCCCTCGAACCACTCGATACCGTGCTGGTAACACGTGTTATGATTATTAGCTTTGCGTTCTCTTTGAGTCAGGCTGGTAAACGGATAAGGTGGCTCGATAATCCAATGGGCGTGGAACGACTTATCCAGGCAGACTACGGCCACCTCTTTCGGTAGCAAATTTCCAAACACATCACTAAATCCTTGAATATCTACAACGTAGTCCATATTTGTGAGTAGGTGGTTAACACTGACTATATATAAGTTCCGATCGCGGTGAGGTTTGTAGAACAACTGACTCTATCGTCGAATGTATAATCGTCCTTTTCCCCCAAAACCTTACAATCACCCCGTTTCCTCCTCCATCTTCGTCTTCTACGGCTTTCCGAGGGTTGGTGTTTCCAGCGATAAAGTTGTCGGTTGGACCACACGATGATAAAGGTTGCCGGTTTCTGACGAAAAACAGGAAACTCCGCCTCCCGCCCACCTTCTAACCGCCAAAGTCTGTGATAACTTGCCTCGCTGCGTCTATTTCTATGAGATTGTCGAACTCTGCGTAAACTATGCAATTTATGGTTTCATCCAGAGCCTTGTCGAATCGCATTTCGATCCTGAGAGTACCGTGTTTAATTAGCGACCAATGCGAGGGACAGTTGGCCGAGAGGTCAGGTGTGAGATCGAAGGCCATCAAACAGTTGCCTTTTTTGTACTGCGAACGGCTAATTCCGTTGCCTTCGTTGAGAAAATGAATACCGGTGCCGGAGAACAGGGTGTGATACGCGTCGACGTACAGATTATCTTTACCGAAGTTTGTTTGCAGAGGTTTTGAGGGGATTTGCACACCGTCCACGTACAGCGACAGGTAGTTCAGCAAGAAACTTTGGAAATTGAACGGGTTGCGTAGTCTGTCTCCGTTGAATGCCTTGTTACTGACGAAGCCAAGAATCACACGTTTTGGCAGTTGACCCAGTACCACGTTGTCCAACGTCTCCGCTTGTACCCCAGCGTGAATGGTGAAAGCTTTCACTTCCACTCTTGTAACGGGATACTTGGCCGTTCCTTGGGCAAGGGTTCGTGCATGTGCCAGTAGGATACCTGGGCTGATCTTTACGCGGCGAACCATTAGAGAAGTGTCAACAATGTGCAGCGTGTGAAGGGGATTTTTTTCCATTAGACAAAAGCTGTCTCTTGACCTTACGAGGCGTAGTCGTAACTCCACACCGTTGAGCAAAAACTTCTCTTGATTAAATACGTCGCAGTGGAGATGTCCAATTAGATCGACTATACGGGCGTTTTGCATCATACGTTTTCGCGTAGTGAATCCTTCGTCGGCATCTTCGCTGTCGGCATCGCAGACGTCCGATACGGTTTCTTCGCTGTCGTACCACATGGCGCACGAGAGATGCGAACGTTTTGCGGGCGGGGCGTAATTCAATAGAGTCTCAACGTAGGCACGATAAGCGTAGGAGTTGTTGGCTGGTGAAACAAGTTTTTGATTGAAGAATATGTCCACTTGGTTGAACATCGAGTGTAGAAGGTTGTTCACAGGTGTAGCGTACCGGGTGGTCACAGCTTCCGCCGTTGCTGCTGTTGGGTTATTCTCAGGTTTAATCAATTGCACCTGCACGCGTACGCTTAACATGGTGTGGGCCAAATCAATGTACTCGTCACCTTGGCCCGGTACCGCGAATTCGATTGGCGAATCATCGGTTAGCGAAGAGACAGGTTTGTAGTGCACCCACTGACCACCCTCGATAGATGTTTGCGTAGGAGGGATAGTGAACAAATCTAGCTCAGACTTCATACACTCGCCAGAGTGTGCGTGTAGGAACGCCATTATCCGTATATGCGTGTGTGTGTGTGTGTGTGTGTGTATGGGAGATAAACTTATCGGGGTCCAAATATGTCGGTCAAAGCTCGTTTTTTAGAGGTCTTCTTTTTATTTCCTTTTTTTCTGGACACACTTACTTTCTTCTTGTTCTTGCTCTTTGTCTTCTTCTTCTTTTTCTTCTTAACTGATTTCTTCGGTCGTCTTTTGTTAATTCTCCCCTTTTTGGCAGAAGCTCCAGCGTCGACTAGTCTGTTTACGCGTGCGAGCATCGACTGATGTCTCGTTCCTCCCACACCGCTCATATACCCCGAGCCCTTCATCAATTCCCCAATTTTTTCTTCAGCTCTTCGTTTCAGATTCCGAGTCGATTCGTTGATGCGCGTCTGCAGAGACTTTTTGAGCGGTGTGTCGCTCTGCATATCCGTCCTAACGTTCTTCCCCGTGCGTAGAATCTCTTTTCCGACAGCCCTAGCCCCACTTTTGAACAATGGTAATATCCTACGGAATAATCCTCCCAAGAAGCTACCGATACCGTGACCCCGCTGGTGAGGGTGGCCTCGGTAGAAAATCTCCATACCTCCTCCCAGCTGACTCTCGTAGTGTTCGGTGTAATGGTCCATGGTCTTTTCCCCTATGATATGATGACAACGACGACGATGATGTTGATGATGACGATGAAAGGGTTCTTAAATCAGCGAACGCGTCTAAAGTGAAGTGTGACGGTCAGCGTCCCACCTTCGAATGGCACGGGTCTGCCAAGATGATCCCTTATATTGATTTCGACGGTTCGGAAACTTGTAAGCAACAGTGGTAAGTAGTACGGCGGTGATAGGGTCTTTATTTCCGATTCTCCGCGAGTCGAATGCGAGTTTCCACAGGCATGAATAACGCGTAACAAAGGTGCGTAAACATCACCGACGATGCGAGGCTCGACAAGATCACAGTAGACAAACATCTGACACGACGGTATTACCGGAAAGGGGTTCTCAGTTTGGGGATCCCGGGACAATATATCCGTTCGAGTGACGTCATCGGACCCATGAGCATTTCTCCATGATTTAGGTCTTGCGGTGATAGTCTCGGTTCGTTGCGACGACGATGACGACGGCGATGAAAATGTGAGCGGATAATGGATCTCTGCGAGACCCACCTCCCACTCACCGTCCAATTCGATAGCACGCGGTAACTGTGTCATGTAGCAGCAGGTACGGTTATCGGGAAAAAACTGCATTGAACTGTCGCTCGGTAGAGTGATGTAAAATTGATTAGCCCTCATAATGAGTTGAGAACGTACGCTGGTGTGTATAGTTCAATCAACGTGCACACGCCTACTGACCGTCTCCTCCTCCTCCTCGTCAGTTCTGAGTAAGCGTGTCTCCTAATTTTCCCCCTCCGCCACCCTCTGAAGCTCGGCTTCGTAGAACGCACCGTCGATTTCCTCTCCCTCTAAATCCACCAACACGTAGACTACCGGTGAACGCGCGAGTACGCGGTGAATCTTGAACAATTCCTCGCTCCAGTTTGCCACGTATCCCTTCTCGAACGTACCCTTGGTTCTGCTGATTCGTACAGTGTCACCCTCGTGAAATCTTGGTTTACCCTTTGACCGCTGTGGATATCGTCTCTGCATGAAAGCACGAGCCTCGGCGGCGTTGCGCAACGTCACCGACGACGGAGCCATTCCGATACTCGAGTGTACGGTATCATTGTACGCCTGTACGATTTGCGGAAGGATATCCACGTAGCGACGCGTCTTCTTGTGCGTAAAGTATCGCCATAGGCGTTCCTTGAGCGTACGATTAAATCTTTCAACGATTGCCGCTTTTATGTCAGGGTTTCGAGTGACCCGATACCGTATCTCGTTAGCGTTTAGCAGGTTCTGAAAGACAGAGCCGACAAATTCCTTACCCTTGTCTGTCTGTAGTAGTACGGGCCTGCGTCTGGTTGTGTTCAACACATGTTCGAATCCCTCGGCAACAGCTGCTGCTGTCTTACGCTTCAACGGAACTACCCACGCATACTTGCTCAGAACGTCAATGACCACCAGCAGATAGCGATACCCATTGTTATGTTTCTTTTCAGCGTTCAAATCGGCCAGGTCAGCCTCCCACACGTCGTCGATGTTGGAAACGTTGTATCTTGCCCGCGGAAATCTTCTTCTCACTGATTTGTGTAACGTATAGGCATCTTGACCGGATAGCCAGTTTCTGACCGTTTTACGCGAAGTATCCCCCCGTGAGACACGTTCGAGTTTCCGTGCTCCCGTGTAGCCAGCCGGATGTGAGGGGTCGTAATATATTTCTTCAAGACTCGACATCTTTATTTCTTCAAGCGGAGTTCCATCCACCCACTGCGCCTCTGCCTCTTCTTATCGCTGCTGCTGTTGATGCTGTGTTCTTCGCGTAGAATGTTTCGCTGGCTTTTACGTTTAGTCGGTACAGGTGTTTCGGTTATACCACCGTCCTCTATTTCACTGTTGCTGCTGCTGCTGCCGATATTTTGACTGCGATGATTACCGTCAACACCCCTACCGCGTGAAAAACCCTGAGCGCTTGCGAACGATCCCTGACTACCGTTACCCGTGCGTCGGACCGTGGACGATGACGACGACGGCTGATGTGCAATAGCCGAAGAAGCGGCATCCGCCAGCTTATCGTTGTCGAAAAGGCGTATGTCTTGCCAAAAAGCCTCGTTACCCACGTAATCTCGCGGTACGTTGACCGCGTGGAGAAAACGAGCGAATTGAGACCTCCCCACAGGATCGAAACTTTTTCTCGAACGCGTGGCAAGATTAGTCAGATCGATAATATTTGCTCCGGGTACCGTTACACCGTCGATCGCTATTGCCCCGTCACTGTTCCACGTGAAGCGTGTCGGCATATCGCCCAACATTTTTACCAAAAGTTTCGCTTTAGTTAGAAACTTTTTCGGAATGGTTCCCAGTATTCGCCCCAGATCCATTTGTCCCTCGTTAGAAGACGTGGCTCCCATCTCCTGTTTCAGCGGTACCCCCTCAGCATTTTTACCCGTGTCCTCCTCGCGAATGAGCATCTGTAACGGTTTTGTAGACTCCTTGATAAAATACAGATATCGTTGCAGCACTTGTTGATACAGCTTCCATTTTTCGGCATCCGTCGTTGTTTCTGATTTCAAAATGTTTCTCATCTCGTTATCTAGACTGGTGATGGGATCAGCGTGGCCAGAATTGGGAGTATCCGTAGCAGCAGCAGCAGCAGCAGCAGCAGCAGACGATATGCCGGCAGCTACACCATCCGTGACTCGTCTTTGGAATCTCTCCATACTTTCCATTGGAATTAAAACCATTTTCTTTGCCCGTTCCATCGTACTCACCACACACACACACACACACACACACACAGTTATTTCGAAAACAGTCTAGAAATCAGGCTTCCAAGTATCGGGGCCAACAGCAGAGCAAAGAATCCACTTCCCTGTTGAACGAGAATTTTTTTCTTGGTCTTCCAGCTACCTTGATTACGGGCCAATCGACGAAGCGTCTGTCTGTGACGACGGAGCCGTGTCTTCTGCGAGTGGGAAAGCACGACGTTGCCCTCCAAGGTGTTGAGCGCGCACTCGCAGATATTCTTAATCAAAGTATTATCGGCTGTACGTAGCAGAGCTGTTCGCTGACTCGGTTTTAATTTCTGCAGAACGTGCAGCAGTAGAGTGTTTATTTTACTAAAGTTGGCCCGGCACTCCTGCTCACACGTGCGACGAGGTGTCTTAGCCATTATATCCGTGCTACTGGTATTGTGTGAGCACTGCTCGTCTTTATATCCTTCCGTGGAACGTAGACGTAATGATGTACGTCGGTGGGAAAGATACTGGTACGAAAACGGCAATTTTCAGGCGTCGATTGCTTCAGATCCAGCAAGAGATAACCGTGTGGCGCGGAGGTAGCCTCGTGATAGGCCTCCTGAAGGAATCGTGAATCTTCGGGGTAGACTTGTCGCGCGAGGTGTTGAATCTGACCACGATCGCGGGGATTCTTAAAGAAAACGATATAATTAGCGTTCAGAGAGATGTCTCGTTGACCGTGTCCCTGGTGAAACAAATTCTGCGTGATGTAGAAAACACTGAGATTCTTGTGATGACAGACTTTGGTGAACAGATCGACGACCACGTTGTTTGACGCCTCGCGCATCAGATCGTCGATCACCAACAGTTTGGGCTTCGTGTCACCGTCGTAGTCGGCGTGCTGCGGTAATCCCTCTCGGTATTCTATTCCGTTACCCGATTCGTACAACGACTGCCACTCGTCGTAGTACCAAATCACGCGACTGAATTCCGTATCGCACATACTCCTGCTGTGTCTCAAGAAATTCTTTACAAAATTGGATTTTCCACAACCCGAAGGACCGGCCACGATCGCAGAGAACGGATGCTTCCATCGCGTGTCCATCATCCTCGATATAGGTTTAGTTTTCCCCTTCTCTATACACAGAGAGTATATATATATATATCTTCGTCCGAACGTGTAATCTGTATACAGACGTAGAAAAATCAGAATTAAAAACGTCCGGGGTAACTGTATATGTTCCGCGGGGATCAGCTTTTCACGGGGCGGCGGCGGCGGCGGCGGCGGCGGCGGCGGCGGAGCGCGCTGAGCTATGAGCCTTATATCAGCGCGCGCCCGTACGCGTCGAGGGTATCAGCTAATACCCTCGCACGCCCGCGGTACCAGCCTCATGCCGCGGGATGGATTCATCGCGGGGACGAGCTTGTCCACGCGCGTGCCCCTTGAATCAGCTTATTGCATCCCCGCGCGTGATAATTGTTTCTATTACTTTTTATTTTTTTATTTTTATTTTTATTTTTTCAGAAACACAGATAACGTGCATATATACTGACCTTATACTGTGTAAACGTATATCCGTTATCTTCTATATTTATCTTCTGCGGTAGTGTGGACGAGAGGTTTGAGTCGGAGAGAGAGATAGAGAGAAAGAGAGAAAACAAGAGACAGAAAGTGCGATAAAGTTAGAAAATAGAGAGTTTTGCCGAGTGAATGTAAGAGATTATGTAGAGATTATAGATTACCCCGGTACCGGGTGCGTTGGGAGCTAATCCCTGTTGCACGGATTACTTTTGGGGCGTTCAATGTTTGACGGGTATTCCCTGTAGCCGTAGGGTAAAGTCTGAAAGTTATCGGGGCAACGACGTCTCTTGACAATTACCGGTCTGCAGGTCTTAGACTCTGTACGCGTCACCACCTGGTGCAACACTGTCCGACGGATGGCGCGATACTGTAGTTGTATCGGCTCGGTGTTATCCACTACCATTCGCCGTATCGAGTCAAAGTTGACTCTGAGACGATTCGAGTAATTTAATGTAATACCCTTGACTTTGCATACCTCCGTCTCCTCACCGCTGGCATGTCGAACGATGTACGCGTAAAACTTTGCTCCCCCTGAAACGAACGCCCGTATGTAGCTACCTTTTCCGTAAACCTCTAATTCGTCTGTAAGATCACCCAAAAAGTTTCCCGTCTCTGGCTCGTATTCGTCAGGACGGTTCGCACAGCGTGTGTAGATAACCGAGTCTGTATCATAGTACAACACCCTCCGATCGAGTTTCTCGAGATACGAGTATAACTTGAGGCGTGCCTGGGCGGTTGTATATGCCGCTATAGCTACATTTGCCAGGGGTGTCGGTTTAACACTCGCCTCGGAGTGAACCCATCGTATGTATAACAGTTTCTCGTTGACGGGTAGGAGATCTGTAACTTCGATCTCCGGATCGGTTAATATTCTTAACAATTGTCTACGGGAATTTACAACCTCGGTCTTCGACATATTCTCACGCTGACCAAACTTTCCCCAAAACGAGTTGAGACAGAGTTTTGAGACGGAGCGTAGGCCTGGATTCTTTGATATCTTATCGCGGTCTAGTCGTATACCCTCAATTCTCTCATATTCGGACAAGTAACGATCCCGCGATTCCTCGTCTACGCACCCGACCGGCCATCCGCTAGCCTCCTGTTTAATCTTCAAAAAGGTATCTATATAGCCCGCAAAGTGACCACCCTTCCGAGTATGAGGGTCAAACCGTGTCATTGTATACTGCCAGATTTCGCGTACGTTCACCACCGTGTAACCCTTTTCCACTGCCTTTTTCAATTCATCGGACACCCAAGTACCCTCGAACCAGCGCTCGAAATCGTTCTCGTGCGGACAGTCTATTTGCAGCATTTCCTCACAGCAAGTACGGCACAGCGCAAACATTAGTTTACCGTGCATGCGAATCGGTAATACGGGATGAAAGAGATCTCGCGGCGGTAGAACGCAACACTTGACCAATCCGTCGATTCGCTGGATATCGGTACCCCTGCCTCCTGTTAAGAATTTACAGTCGTCGCCGACATAAACTGTCGGGTGTCCCGTGGGAAACCGTCCGTTCTTACATATGTAGGGGTACAGAGAGCATACGTCCACGTAGCGTATTTCCTCGCGTACACCCTCATCCACGTTTGTGTTCACTTCGCGATAGCACGACGTGTTACCCGTACGACCACCATAGAACGCGTTACGCGGATTTAACGCCTTGCACGAACCCGTGTTTGAAATTAACGACTGATTCGAAATATATTCACGCATTTCTTCGCTCTCGTTTCTGAGTAGATCCCATTCGCATTCCCAAATCTCTGTAACGATGTATCCCAACCCTGTCATTTTAGCAGTCTTTGAGCGTGTTTCTTCGAGCCGCCTATCCATCGTGTCACCGGCGGTCAGTTTATTATCTCTGTTTATCTTGTAGCACAGCGGGCAGCCGTGCCAATAACACCCGTGAAACTCAAACACGTGGCGTACGCCCGTTTGTTTATTTTCATAGTAGCCGTCAACAGGACGACCCGTTTCAGGTATACGGAACTCGCGTGCCCGTGCCGAATGGGTGATTACTATATCCAATTCATGCTCCTTCCAGACAAGCCATTCGAGTGCCTTCTGGGATTGATTATCGACACGCCTATAACCCCCACTGGGGATAATACCTATTTGCGACGGCTGTAAGAAATTTTTCCTAAATACCGTCATGCAGGCCGACGCTATGGTCGTACTCTCTGTGAACGGACACACACGCCCACACTCGAGAAAGATATCCCTAAACGCGATACACGCACGTCGAAGAATATCTACATCCGCCTTGCAGTAAGTCATCAACTCTTCGTCAAAGTCAAATTGACGATTTTGTGCAACCTCGCTATTGTACCAGTTGTAAAACTCATCTCGAGCACTCACACTCATACTATCCGGTATGTAAAATTTGGCCGCAGGAAGTGGCCCCACGTAACCGCTATTATCGGGTGTGTTGAAAAGATGAGGAAAGAATCCCTTGACAGTGCTCGGAGGCAGACCGAAAGCTTTGGGTAGAGCAGATAACGCCATGGGCATATAGGCTAACGAGTCAAGGAAGCGAGTATGTCCCGTCTCTAACATTATGATTTTACTTCCGTTCAAGATTACTTGCGGTGGTTCGTTGCCTCGCTCGACTAAAAATCGCAATATGAACTGGGCGTCGAACCCTTTTGCGTTGTGAGCTATACAAATAATTTTAGTGAAATCACGGATCGGTCGCGTGACAAAGTCAACAAATTGTCTGATAGGATCGATCTTAAAGACATACTCGCGCGTGAGACCACAAGAGTCGCAACCGTTTTTTATATCCAAATCGTGAATGCACTCGCTACAAACCTGATGAGCTACGCACAGATTAGGCACATGTATGTTCGTTCTTTCATCTCCCTCAACAGTCTCGCACTGCTGTGTCTCAAGATCGTAAAACACGAAGATATACCGGGACTGCTTCTTATCGCGTTTGATAGTGGGCATGTGACAGTTGTGATTATACGGCTGCTGAGAACAACAGGTGGCACAGTACCGTGTCTCGCACGAGTGTACACCTTTGGTACGATCCGTAAAACGCGTACAGTTACCACAGATCTGAAGAGTTTCGCACACGCTGCGACGTGGACTGAACGACCCCGTTTTCCGATGCCTCGCCAGACATTCGTTACCGCGAAAAAAACGTCCGCAGAATCGGCAGTCTAGACTCTCGTTAGCTGAATCGCAGGCGGGAACCGAAAGACATTGAGGACATTTGCGCGAACATCGGTGCTCGTTACCGGTCCTGTACCCTTTGTTACAGGATTCGCAGAAATATCTCGCTGCCGCTGCAGCCGTCAGACTCAGAATAGGTTTGTAATGCCGTTTAGTGGGAAAGTAGAGGATATTCAGTTTATACGTAACACCGGGGCGTCCGCTCGCCGTAACCACATCCGTTCCGTCATAGAGCGTCTCTCCGCCGTTCCCCAGTTTCCCATTTTCATACACCACGATCGCTATACCTTCGCGAGCCAAATAAGTTTGAAACAGATTGATCTCGGGTACGCCGCAACCCTCGATCGGAATTTTTACACCCGCGTCTTCTATCAACTTACAGGCGGCGATGCGTTGAGACGACGATGCTTTATGTCTAATAAAACCCCAACGCGCGTGTAACGCCCCGCTACGGATGGATCCCCTCTCGGCATGAGCTCTGGCTACAACAAGAGCACGCGGAAGACACATATTGTCAGAGTTTCCAATTTCCAAAACAGAGCGTTTTCCTACACCGTCGTGCGTCAATCTCATTGCCTTACCCCGCCCCGACGGAACTCTAACGGTATTCACGGTCACGGTGATCGTCTGATCTACGGTAAACTCGGACGCGCTTTGTGTCACACCGTACACAATTTTCCACAAATCTTCGTAGCGCAAATCTTTAACAGGTCGAAACGAAAGACCAGCGGCTCCAAGATTGAAAGACCCTGCATTGAAACTGATTCCAATGTAGTCTGATTCGCGACACGAACCGGTGGCATAGGCATGAATATTCCTGAACGCCCCCTCTAACCATTCGACGGGATTTGCACCTTCTGCAACCGGTTTTATCTTGATAACAATCTGACGACCGTTAATTTCGAATCGTTTGTAATATTTTCTAAGCTCGCTAATCACTTGGAAACGATCTTCCGTCAAAGATGACCCATTCTCGAAACTTCCCACCCCGTTCACCCCACCTGGCTGTTCTGCCAACGAAGAATTTTCCCTAGCTATTCTCTCTGAGCTCTCCTCGCTATCATCCTCGCTATCATCCTCGACAATACTTCCGTCCTCGTCAGTATTATCTGTGACAGGTCTGTTTACGTGTCCGCCGTGTTGAACCCCCGAGGTACTGGCTCCTTCGTTAACACGAAATTTACGAAATCCCACGGCTGTGGTCTTTCCATCTGTTTGTATTTAAGATAGAGTTGGTCAAGAGTGAAAGTAAATAAAGGATGTTATATTGGATGTATTTATAACTTATTTAAAATTTATTTGAAAAATTGTTCATTTATCTGGTTTACAAGCCTTACAAGTAGAGTTAGGATAGTGCTCGTTTGGTAAATTTTCAGCTACAGGGTCCTGATGATGATGATCATGATGACGACGTTCTTCGTCCGCTTCGTCACGACGTTGGGTGCTTGATCCGCGTGCGTCACCCCCTGTTGCCGCGTAGTCAGAAGAATCACCGGACGAAGCCGCGTTGCTGCCCCAAGTTGGCATAGGTCGAAGGACCCAATTTTTATTTGGGATTTTCAAAACAGTCGATAACCAGGGATGACGAGATTCTTCGCTGTCGATCGAGGAGCTGGGTATAATTTCATACATTTCCGTATCACTGTCGACTGTCGCCTGTTCACCAGCTGTCCGGGCCTCGTATTGTTCCACCGCTGCACACAGCATCTCATCGGTGATACTGTTATCTTCAAACATATCCGTGTCATTTGAAACCGGCACGGGATTCGGCCGAGTTCTCGGACCTCGTTCTTGCACCCCGTTATCGTCGTCTTCAGCGGTAGCCACCCTAGCCTTTCTCTCGTTCCTCCCAAGTCTTGACACCTGACGTCGCCGCGGGGTTTCATGAATGTTATTCTTGCTACGTGCACGGATCACATTCAGACACTCGTAATACTCTGTCATCAGTCCCCGCAATATCCAGAAGGTAGAAGTACCACGCGAAATCACCGTTTCGGCAGCGATTCGCAAACATTCCCACGACTCCGCGAAAACGCCTTGATTATACAGACGAGAAATAGACCTCTCATCACACTTAGCAATCATTCGTCGCACCTGACGCAACAAATCGTTCCGAGTCATTCGGTCAAGCGATCGTGTCCATCGTATACCGCAGGACCTATCAATAGCGGTACTCTTGCGTCTGGCATAAGAGACCGCCTTTAGCACTATAGCGCGATACTTTTTGTTCTGCGTATCAGGCATGATTTAAATTGAACGTGGTTATTCTTGGAAGATTACAGCTAAATCGACGTAAACTCCGACACATGTACCGTTATATGCACTTACTCACACACACACATACAGACGTTATACAGAGTGTAAGATTGGAGCTTGTATACAAAAAATTTCCTACTGAAAACATATCCCTTGTGACAAGCTATATATCGGTTTCCGAAGGGACCACGTGGTTAGAATGACCAATGAACTAAACCTCATAACACCGCATTTGCGGTTGCTTAGCTGACTGATATGCTGGAAATTTCGGGAAAATAACCTATCTCTCGTTCTGTTTCCGAATTTCATCTTTCTATCTCTATCTCCGACTCTATACCCTGTTTCTCGCCGTTGAAAAAAGTTCATTTCATGCGATCTGAAAAAAGTTGAGATGCGATAAACGATTACCGTAGTCTCTCAGCGTTTTACACTCTGGACCAAATTACCGTACGCCGTCATCAAATTGCTACCGACGACGCCCCTAGTCAATATCGCAGGACTTGACCCTCCTACCGTTAACGAGTACCGATGCTTGGATTTAGCAAGTAAAGTTACACAGTAATCTCTTAACCACATCCGCTCATCAGCGATTAAGAACGTTTCAAAATTTTGGTATTTCCCATTCATTAGTCTGTTGTTTTTGTTCCCCGGACACACACACACCGCTTCAACAATGGAGAGTGGGTGTAGGTCTGACTTTTCGTATATGAGTTTGAAAATTTTGGAGAGGGGTGCAAGTCTGGCTTTTCGTATATAAAGACGTGCAGTTTTCACCAGACTACTCACAACCATCAGCTAGCCTGAAAAACGTTTTCAAACAACCAGCGAGAAAAAATATATATACAACTTTCATCATGGCCGGAGAATCGGGACTTTACTGCACATCGGCAGGATACACGCACGAAATGGGTAAGTTATACTAAATTTTATCAACTTACTTGTAATACTATCACGCTGCATTACAACTCTAAACAACATTTCCGAGACTGTCATTTTTTATTATTTTCTCGAGACATTGCCTCATACACACCAGGTGTTTTCCTCAATATTATACAAATAACTTATTCAATTGTTATCCTAAATTTCATCAGATTACCGGTAATACGTAGCATCATAACTTTAAACTACATTTCCGAAACTGTGATTTTTATTTATTTTTCTCGAAACATCACGTAATACACAACCGACGTTTTCCTCAATATAACAGAAATAACTCATTCAATTTCGTAATTTGCAGGTACTGCTTTGTGGAGGCAGAAGGTGGCGGAGGTGATGCGGGCCCTGGACCCGCAGGAGGCCCGAATGTATTCTGTGAACGAGGTGGAGTTCGCGGCGGATATTTTCCGCCAGTGGGCGTTAATTCGCAAAGTCCGCGGCATGACGATGTTGCGACGGCGCTGGGTCGCCGAACCGTGCGAGACGTGCCGCTCGATGGTGAAGGAGGCCATCGAGAAGCTGTTGGGGGCGGGCGAATTTCGTCCGTTCCCCAAAAATTTCCCGGCACGCCGGTGACATCAATGTCGTTTAATATGATTATAATTTCATGTACCAACCATTTGAAATCTTCAAATTTTAAATAAATAAGTTTAGTTTCGTTTATGTAACTGTTGCGTCATCAAATCTCTAACCTTCCCCAATACTCTAGTGTAAATATAAGTATATACAGGGTGTTCCAGACCTCGCGACGAATATTTCACAGGGTAAATCTTGATCAAAAATGGGATCGAAATTCCCTCAGCCGATTTTTTCGGAGATGCATGGATTTTCCGTTATAATTATTTTAATTGCAGCTAATGACATGCGACTTATAAACGGCCGTTTGTCGGTGTAATCACCGCTCGGTTGTGTGCGCGTCTCTCGCCCTATTGTCGCCACGAAAAAAAGTGCACACAACCGAGCGGTAAGCACACCGACGTGCGGCCGTTCGTAAGCCGCGCGTCATTGACTGAAATTGAATTAATTATAACGGAAAAGATATGCATTTTAAAAAAAATCGGCTGAGGAAATTTCGATCCCATTTTTGATCAAGATTTACCCTGTGAAATATTCGTCGCGAGGTCTGGAACACCCTGTATATATAAGATTAGTTTAAAAATAATATTATTCAAATAATATTCGTTGCTCAGTTTCCGTTAGTGATATCAGTCTGTCGTTGAAATGTTCGAGCTAAGCTTATCACCTTGACCGGAAATATCTCTACAACTAACACATGGGAATGGTAAAACAAGAAGGAAGTGGAGGGGGAAATCGGAGGGTCCAGAGGGTTGTGTCGTCTAGATTTTAATCAGTATTATTGTAGCCGCGATCAAACCGAGTCGTAGTACAATGTCGACACCTAAATCGAAAGTACCCATGGGTAACGCAAGTAGAATTTTTAAGAGTTTTACAAAGCCAATGAAAAAATCTCAAAGAAATCTTGTTCTCGCGACTACGTACGGCTTGAACAATTCTATAACTAAAAAGATTGTTGTCGGTCTCGGACTTGGTGCAGACGAGTCATTTGTGCCAGTGATCAAACTCGAGAGCAATGCCTCGTGCTGCATATATTTCAACGCATCGGAGTGGTCTTTACTGGCAGACGAGTTGGACACCATCAGTGAATATCTGGATTCGAGCGGCTATTCAGCTGCAGATTGGTATTTCGAACATCTTACGCTAGGCGGTTGTACCATAACTTTCACCACCTCTCACGGTTCGAAAAGTATCAGTTTTGAAGCAAATAATATCGCCGAAGAGACGGATGGTGCTGATCCTGAAGAAGAAGAAGAAAACTCCGAGACGAGCAATGGGGGTGTCAAGCGGAAGCTGTCTTATCGTCCCACGATAGTGATGCAGAAGACTACGTTTGACGGGTTGAAGACGGTGTTTGTGTGTGTAGAAGAACAGTTGCACCGCCTTCAACGACTTGCCCACAGTGTCAATCAGTGTAAGAAGCTGTACATCGAGCATATAGCGGAGAAGGTGAAACTACAAGGCCCTCGAGAGCCATCTCTTCATCGAATAAATCTGCTCTCTACAAGGGAGTTTGATTTTGCAAGGGCACACGTCAGGTTACAACTAGAGGAAGAATTTGTGAATAATTATTGCGACATCGTTCTGCTGGAATTGACAAAATTATTCCCGCATTATCTCGCGGTAGGAATCAAACAGAAGGTGGAAGAGGAATCGAGCTGATCGTCGTTTGCAAATTATCGTATACGCAATGTCGATTTACGTTCCTATATGTTCTGGTTCTCGCTCTGCAGAAGAAACTCTCGACGCAACGGCAACGGTGACATTATTGGATTCTGATAACCAGCATTTGCGTATGACATCACACCACTCAGGTGAAGAAACACCCTGTGTTAATTACCGTGTAACAAACATCGATTCTGAAGTTTTGGAGACCTACACCTTGTTGTTTGTGTCGGTGATGATGTTAATGCTGTTATCTTTTATATTACCTTTCATTTTGTATCGCTCATTTGAATGTCATGAATGATCGCATAATTGTACGTAGCATTAAGATTTTTGAATAAACGTATGATATGTATTTGTCGCGTCATCAAATCTCTATCCTTGACCCCTCCTGTAGTTTTAAGCGTAGATATACCTAGTAAACAGGGGATGCCGCTGAAATATTTCCAAGTACATAAATTTTGGAGTAGGGATAACGCGTCATCGCTTTCCAGAAGCTTCTAGAACATTCTCGAACATTCTAGAACACACGGACACGAAACGTACGATATGTATTTGTCGCGTCATCATATCTCTTTCCTTCACCCCCGCCTCCTGTAGTTTTAAGCGTACATATAGTAAACAGGGGATACCGCTGAAATATTTCCAAGTACAAAAATTTTGGAGTAGGGATATCATCGTTATCGCTTTCCAGAAGCTTCTAGAACATTCTCGAACATTCTAGAACACACGGACACGGTGAGGTAAGCGCGTGTGTGAGTGGGCGGTAGAACGCGTCATCGTCCCCATAGCTGACCCAGACTAGAGAGAGACAGACCCAGACTAGAAAGAGTTAGAGCGATGCACTCACCCCATAACTGACCCGGGGGGAGGTGGGGTAAGGGGTAGCATGGTCAGGGCCAGTGACCGCAGACAGGGGGCGGGGAGGGGGGAGCTGATTAGAAGGTCCCCGTACACACCAGACCGGATGTGGGCCAGACTGATAAGATAACACACTGACCCACATACCCCTTATCACCCCTTATCAGGATGAGTCGGGGGGGAAAGGGGGGAATATCTGTCTCCCCATAGCTGCCCCTATCTACTTGCGGCATAAAAGATAAAGAAACACGTGTTAAATTGTTCGGGGAAAAAAATTTGACATTCGAAAAAGCGCTAGATATCGCCACAACGTACGAAGCAGCTGTATTAAACGCCGCATCGTCAAGCAATGTTTTAGAAAAGAATGATACTAAACACACGGTATATGCTGTTCAAGTTAGTAACCAGCGCAGGCAAGGACAGCGCGGTTATATGAAATTGGGTAAACAGAACGCTGGACGCAGCGGGCTGCAGCAACAGAAACAACAGCCGAGGCAGCGGTCAGCCGAAGGGTCAACATGTTACCGCTGTGGGAAGCCAAACCACAACAGTACCGAGTGCCGTTTCCGAAACTTCACCTGCAACTACTGCAATATAAGAGGACATCTTGAGCAAGTATGCAAAAAAAAAGCAGCTGGGAGTCAACGCTCCGGAAACGCGGTGAACATGATCACCGAAGAAGATGAGTCGACCGAGATGCAGCCAGAGCTATCGCACCGATCAGACTATTTTTCGTTAGAGATGAGTATTGAGGGAATGAATGAGAGTATGCGTGAAACTAATATAGTAAGCGACAAAAACAATGATGTAAAATATAATCACGCAAAAATGTACACAAGCGATGCCACACCAATGTTTGTGGATATCACGGTAAACGGAAAAAGGGTTAAATTAGAGATTGATACCGGGACATACGCTACAGTCTTTTCAAAAAAATTCTACGATGAGAATTTTAGCGATATAGAGATCACAGAATCAAACTGTGAATTAAAGGCATACGGAGGCCACAGCCTAAAACCTATTGGCAAATTAGCTAAATTGAACGTAAAATTCAATGACACAACCCGCGTTCTAGATTGTTTTGTCTTACCTGGTTCAGGTCCGCCTCTAATAGGACGCTGGTGGCTTCACCAATTCGGGTTTTGGCCGTTGGTACTTCCTAACATCGATTCAAATGATATAAAAAAAATCGAAACAACAGATTTGCGTGATTATATTATTCATAAATACAGTAAGTTATTTAGTGATACCCCAGGGTTATATAATAAAAGCAAAATGAAAATACACTTGAAAGAAAATGCTCGACCAGTAGCGTTAAAATGCAGGCACATGGCGTACGCGTTAAAACCGCTCGTAGAAAATGAAATAGAACGACTAGTAAACCTAGGTCACCTGGTACCGGCAAACGTGAGTGAATGGGCCACGCCTATCGTTCCGACGTTAAAAGGAAACGGTAAAATTCGCACATGCGGGGATTTTAAAACTACATTGAATCCCTATATAATTACAGACAAATACCCACTTCACACTATCGACGAAATTTTCGCGGTATTACAGGGAGGTGAGGAGTTTACGGAATTAGACATGACACACCAATACATGCAGTTCCCTGTAGATGAAAGCTGTTTACACTTACTCACAATAGTCACGCACAAAGGCCTATTCCAATACACAAAAGTCCCTGAAGGCGTCTCACCTGCCCCAGCAGACGTACAACGAAAAATGGATGAATGCCTACGCGGCATTGACGGCACAATCGCGTTTTTAGACAACATTTATGTGACCGGTCACACAAAAGAAGAACATATACAAAATTTAGAGAAAGTATGCGCGCGGCTGCAGGAGTGTAATCTACGGTTAAATCTAAGTAAATGTAAATTTAAGCAAAATAAGATCGAAGTCCTAGGGTTTGTCATAGACAAACACGGATTGCACAAGTCAGCATCAAAGATAAACGCGATGGTAAAGGCGCCACAACCAAAAAATAACAAAGAGCTAGCATCATTTTTAGGGTTGGTAAATTTTTACGCGAGATTCCTAAAAGATCGATCAGCCAAAATGAAACCGTTATACGACTTACTCAGTAGAGAGAAATTCGAATGGACAGACTCATGCGAAAAAGCATTTAATTGGGTAAAAAATGAATTAATTTCACCAGAATTCTTAGCACATTATGATCCAAAGGAGGAAATTGTATTGGCTAGTGATGCGTCGGATTACGGATTGTCTGCTATTTTATCTCATAAATATAAAGATGGGACAGAGAAACCTATAGCTTACGCATCAAAGAAGATACCCGGTAAAGAACTAAAGCGCTCGATCATAGATAAAGAGGCTATGGCCATTGTGTTCGGATTCAAAAAGTTTTACCAATATGTGTTCGGGAAGGAAATAACCTTGCGTACCGACAACAAGCCACTACAATTAATCCTCGGACCTAGGAAAGGTATTCCTGTGACAGCAGATAATAGGCTCCAAAGATACGCGTATTATCTGTCTGGTTTCAAATATAAGATTGAACATGTAAGATCTGAAGAAAACGCGAACTGCGATGCACTTTCGCGACTCCCAATCGAAGACGACATAGATTTATCGGATGTATATGACATAGATTGCGCACACACATACTATTTTGAGAAAGGAACGACCGCGTTCAATTCCAAAACGTTAGAATTAGGAAGCAAAAAAGACAAAACGGTAGGCGATGTCATACGATATGTCACTGGAAATTGGCCTAACTATGACGAACTATCGAGTGACATGAAACTATATTTCAAAAAGCGATTTGAATTAACGGTTGAAAAGGGTTGCCTCTTTTGGGGGATACGCGCGTGCATCCCACAAAGTATGCAATCAACAATATTACGCGAATTACACATGACACATTTTGGCATAGTCAAAATGAAAATGTTCGCACGTTCGTACCTGTGGTGGCCAGGCATCGACACCGCGATCGAAAATATCGTCAATACCTGTAAACCTTGCCTGATAGAGCGAAAAAAACCACAAAAAACTCCGCTAACCACATGGCCGTGGCCAAACAAGGTATGGGGTCGCATACACTGCGATTACGCGGGCCCATTCTATGGCGACAAATACTTAGTGATAGTTGACGCGCACAGTAAGTGGCCGGAAATCTTTAATTGCAAAAACAATACGAAAGCGGAAAAACTCATAAATCAATTCAAGGATCTGTTTGCACGATTTGGACTCCCTTTGCATTGCGTCACCGATGGCGGACCGCAATTTCGCAGCGACGAATTTGGGAGTTTTTTGAAACTAAATGGAATTTTTCACACATTTTCGCCTCCGTATCACCCAGCCACCAACGGTGCAGCGGAAAACTTTATCCAAACCTTTAAAGACAAAGTCGGAAAAATCGTAAAAGGAGGCGAGACCGTGGAAAACGCAGTAAACATGTTCTTATACGACTACCGCAGTATTCCACACTGTACCACCGGCAGAAGCCCGGCGAACCTAATGTACAATCGCGACCTACGAACTCGATTCGATCGCCTAAAACCAAATGTATTAGAGACACACGGAGAGAACTCCGAGCATTGTGGCGCTTCTGCGCGGGAATCTCTTCTCCCCACGTTTTCGGGGCCTTTCAGCTCCGCGCCGGGCGCTCTAACTTCCCTAACTTGCGGGAAGTCCTGGTAGGACCAATAGTTCACTGTATATGAGGAAGGTGGCGTCACCGAAAATAAAAGAACGAGACGTTTGCCTTCTCGCGCGGGCAGATTTTGCGCCCGCATTTACGGTGAGAAAATCCTCTTTGTCGCGGGGAGTCTGTTATGCCGACGGGAACATATACTGCCCGGAGTTCTCCCAGTGCAGTAGAAAGACAGCAGCGTGCGCAAATAGTTGCAAGACGAGGAAACCGCCAAATTGACGCGAATATAGGCGATGAAGTCATGATCGACGCGCACGGCGTAAGAGACGAAAAACGAGTACCAGGCAAAATAGTAAGACAGGCCTCGCCGTCCACTTTTGTAATAAAAACCGATTCAGGCAACTTGCAAAAAAGACACGTCGATCAGATAATAAAGCCAATCCTACGACGCTCCCCGCGACTACATCAAAATTAAAGCAGCGGAAGAGTTGTAATGTATTGTAAGACAAACGTACGAGTATGAGTATGAGTACGAGTATGTGTGTGAGAGGAGAACTGTACGACAGGTGCGCACTAGTAGTTGCGTGCTAGGCACCACGCCGAGCACATGGGGGACTCCGGCTCATGCCGTAATAACAATAAAAAAAAAAAATTGTAGTAACCACGAATATAATAAATATCATTATTATTGACTAAGTGATTCTTGTGTAAGCCTCTCCTTAGATATAACAATTAGGATATTTTTTTCTACGATCAGCAACTACTAAACCAGTTATTCTTCGATATAAACAATTCATTTATATCTAAATGGTAATACTTTTGCTGTCAAAGTGGAAAAATTTGAAAAATAACTAAGTTCAACTTTGACCTTCAATAACTTTGAAAAAAGTTAATTTATCGAAAAATCATAAGAGATCTTTTTTGTAGAGCGTTTAATTTCCTACAAGAATATATGTCTTTTGTTGCTATATATTCATTTGCTCAGAAAAGAAATAATTAAATGTAAAAAGTGACAAAATCCCATGTTATTTAAATGGAAAATGTATCGTCTTTGAAGCACCATTTAATATGAACATTAAGGGCTTATTTTAGTCTGATGTTTTTTTTTAGATCATAAACTAAAAATTTAGGGGACGCTGCAAAGAAAAAAAACAAATTGGTAAATAACGGACACCCTAATGGTAATACATATACATTTTTAATTATTAGAAAACTCCATAGACACGAGCGAATGTTCTCATGTGCTATGTCGACGGCTGAGCAGAACAACATCGTATCTCAGAACCCAGGTAGCACGCTAGTGCCTGCAATGTACATTTTTCACGCATAAGCGCATGCGGTTCAGTGCGTGAGAAAATGCACATAAAATGCACAAACTTTATCCAATGTGAAATGCGCATTTTAAGTGCTTTTAAAATGCGTTTCGAAAAATGCGGTTAAAATGCACTTGTGGATGGGCCTCCAGGGCTGTGTTCCAAAACTTTACTCTAGTGATCCGAGTATGTCTTTATCCTTCCTTCACCCATGACAATAGAGAAAGATACATAACATACTCGGATCACTAGAGTAAAGTTTTGGAACACAGCCCAGGTGAGCGACGGGTGTTGCTGGTGAATTTCTGGTATCTAATTTTCAACACAATGTACTATAGTAGTATAATTTATTTTCGTTCTTTATTGCACATACCGCATATTGTTACGTTTCGGTTCTTGAGCGATACCACCGGTATCGCGAACCGAGTGTAATTGTGAGTTCTTTGCACGAATTTTATTTTCTAGACCTTTAAATCAATAATTTAATGTTCCCTATTACGGACTTGAGTCGCCGTGCAACTAAAGCCGCCTCCCCACAGACCTGAACACGTAAACGCGCTAAGGCTGCACTTTACCCACCTAACCTTTTGATTTTAATTATGTTAAAGTTAGTTTATTCCCAATTTTCTAAACAATAGAACCTGCTGTGCCAGACCTGAGTGCGTCAGAGACACCCTAAGGCTGTATCTAGCTTTGGTTAGTTTTATCGATGAAGAAAGACCTGGAAATGGCGGATAAGGGATCTGCATAGAGTAACTTACTTTTTAAATCATCAAGAAATTCGATTTAATTTATTTAACCAAACCTAGCGGTTGCTACCAAATACTTATCCTATATTTACAGTGTTCCTTACTTGCTAACTTTCTATGTTGTAGACTAATTTGGATCGCTAAGCGATGTTTGACAGGTTCGTCGTTTTTGAAGGAAAATTCCGTTACTTTACTTTATAATTTGATTTTCTATATTCTGATTAAATAATATATTTTCTTTTATGATATTTTCTTTTATTTATTTTTTTGGATTTTATTTGATTTTCTGTTGAAATTTGCGATTTGAGATAGAACGAGATAATATTAGAGTGAATCTACAAGTCCGCAAGGCGCTATGCCTATTGCGACTGATCTGCAAGAGTGCTGTGAGTCAACCCGGTGCTATACCGTAGAATTGCTGTTTAATAGATGCGCGGTGAGTCAACCCGGTCGCTTTGCCGAAGATTGCTGGTGATGAGAGCTGTGTCTCGACTTATATACTGACTATGACGTCACGCGACTTGTCGCTCTCGTCGAATGTTCTGGATCGTTCGACGTTCGAATTGTTAACGGTCAGGCCTAGGTCGCCTGATCCGTTACATTGCCCCCTTCGATCATTGGCACTTCTGACGATCTTCGATTGTCGGCAGGACGATGATCGATTTATC
This sequence comes from Tenthredo mesomela, assembly GCA_943736025.1. NCBI lineage: Eukaryota > Metazoa > Arthropoda > Insecta > Hymenoptera > Tenthredinidae > Tenthredo > Tenthredo mesomela. The sequence continues at coordinate 18,145,176 of OX031018.1, read as the reverse complement.
GTTTTTCGGTGTTGGTGCAGTGCGTGGTATAGTCGTGACTGTGACGTGTTCCGTGGATTTAGTTCTGTGCACCCTGGATCTTCGGTGGTGTTCTATAGAAATGCACCTCTGCAGGTGCTCAGCGATCTCCTCCTCTTCAAAAAGAATCCCCGTGCACTGAGATTTTTCTGCGTTGGATTCGATCTACCGAGATCGACATTGGCGTCATTTGCATATATGAGGAAAGGAACTCGAACCCACAGGTACGTCGATCTCGCTCTATTTGGTCTTGTCTTTGTCTTTCGTCTTATTACTTCATTGTATCGTCTGTGTCGATGTTATTGTCGTTAATCCTTGTCTCTTGTCTGTTCAGGTATTCGCCGGTGGATCTTGAGTTGACTCGGACCGTGAAATCGACTGCGTATTAGTAACATTTGATATTCAGTCTCATAATATCAGTGATGACTGCAACTTGTGCATCGCCCCCTGGCTCCAAATGGTACAGACCTTCTTCTAATTTCTTCTTGTTGTGCAACTTGATTTCGATTAGTCGTTTCATGATCGGATTATCCCCTGGATAATCTGCATACGGTCTAATCTTATCTGTCAAAATCGGTGCTTTCGTTATATCAGGTGTTGTCCGAATCCATGTTAAATTTATTAATCCGTCAATTTTTCTTTCTTTTTCAGAATTCATCCAGCCGAGGATCTTCATCTGCGTGGTGCGCGTGAGGTGAAGTTGAGTGCGCTTCGGATTTTTATAGCTTCCAGCTGGATGGTGCTCTACCGTGTCGTGCAGTGTAGTGAAATTTTTGTTTCGATCTTTTCGCGAGTTATCTAAATCTACTTCTAACTCATAGTGCGTAAAAGTGACGTTTTTGTTTAAATCGGTGCTCTGAGCTATTTTAAAGTCAATTAGACACTTAATGTTAGCGTTTAAATCGGTATTGACATTTTTCGGTTTTTGTTCTAATTGAGTGTTTTGACTTAATCCGATTAACGGATTATCCGGATTAGTTTTGTCGGTTTTTTCTAAATCTAACTTATTACTATTTCCTATGCTAGCTAGCTGATTGTTTTTCTTTTTATCTAAATCTAAGTTTTCTAATTCTACTAAGTTGACGAAAAATTCGTTTCCTGTTCGAATCTTGTTTGTTTTTATTTTCTCGTTGCCGTGACTTTCGTCATTCGGTTCTTTGTTTTGGTTTTTAAATTCTACCGGCTCTACTGGCTCGATTTTATTTATTTCGACGATTTTGTGTTGACATTCTCTGGGTTTAAACCCGTCAATCTTTTCCGCGGTTTTTACTTTTTCGTTCGACGTTAATATTATTTCTTTTGGTGAATCGAATTTTTCGTCCACTTCATTTTTTATTTTATCATCTAACTCTGCTAACTGTTTTTTGTAAAGTTTTGATTGTGCTTCCAATCTCTCTCTAAAGCTCATTTCTTTTTCCATTATTTTTTCATTGTCTAATTTTTCTTGAATGCTTTTTTGTTCCATCGACGCTAGATCATCATCTAATTTTTTATTTCATTTATCTAGGAATGACATAAAGTCATCTGACGCTGAATTTGACGTGTCGCTGTCGACATCGTCGTTTGTATTTTCGACAATAAAGAAATTATTCATCTTATTCGCTGTGTTTTTCATTTTGTGTTTATGCCTATCCGGATCCTTGCCCCCTAGTCCCTGATCTACAGTTAGACTGATGCGAGATCCCTTGTCCGCCATTTCCTGGTCGTGACATCGGACTTTGACGTAATCCACAAAAATGACTCTACTAGTAATGAAGTTAAATTAATTAGTGCAACGAAGTTAAGTTAAATTGAATAAATGACTCTAGATATTTTTTAAGTAAGTTTTTTCTTAAATATTGATTATAAAAGCCCCTCAGTTGGGCGCCAAATGTTACGTTTCGGTTCTTGAGCGATACCACCGGTATCGCGAACCGAGTGTAATTGTGAGTTCTTTGCTCGAATTTTATTTTCTAGACCTTTAAATCAATAATTTAATGTTCCCTATTACGGACTTGAGTCGCCGTGCAACTAAAGCCGCCTCCCCACAGACCTGAACACGTAAACGCGCTAAGGCTGCACTTTACCCACCTAACCTTTTGATTTTAATTATGTTAAAGTTAGTTTATTCCCAATTTTCTAAACAATAGAACCTGCTGTGCCAGACCTGAGTGCGTCAGAGACACCCTAAGGCTGTATCTAGCTTTGGTTAGTTTTATCGATGAAGAAAGACCTGGAAATGGCGGATAAGGGATCTGCATAGAGTAACTTACTTTTTAAATCATCAAGAAATTCGATTTAATTTATTTAACCAAACCTAGCGGTTGCTACCAAATACTTATCCTATATTTACAGTGTTCCTTACTTGCTAACTTTCTATGTTGTAGACTAATTTGGATCGCTAAGCGATGTTTGACAGGTTCGTCGTTTTTGAAGGAAAATTCCGTTACTTTACTTTATAATTTGATTTTCTATATTCTGATTAAATAATATATTTTCTTTTATGATATTTTCTTTTATTTATTTTTTTGGATTTTATTTGATTTTCTGTTGAAATTTGCGATTTGAGATAGAACGAGATAATATTAGAGTGAATCTACAAGTCCGCAAGGCGCTATGCCTATTGCGACTGATCTGCAAGAGTGCTGTGAGTCAACCCGGTGCTATACCGTAGAATTGCTGTTTAATAGATGCGCGGTGAGTCAACCCGGTCGCTTTGCCGAAGATTGCTGGTGATGAGAGCTGTGTCTCGACTTATATACTGACTATGACGTCACGCGACTTGTCGCTCTCGTCGAATGTTCTGGATCGTTCGACGTTCGAATTGTTAACGGTCAGGCCTAGGTCGCCTGATCCGTTACAATATATAATAATAATATACCGCATATATAATAATAATATACCGCACGGTAAACTTGATGTAGCACGAGCTTATGTACTCCGCAGGTCAACACGTGTTGATCGTTTGACAACAAACTGCAGCCATGATCCTTGGCCGGTCGATACCTGGATCGAGCTCGATACATCGATGCGGGCTGCGCGCGGGTAATTCAAACTCAGCTGTGTAATTAACCTGATCGCTTCTACACTGCATGCGCATAAAATGCGCCTTTTCACCGCATTCGCTCAGCGTCTTATAGAATTATTAAAAATGCACTCATAAGGCGCCTCTTGCCATGCTTATTTTCACGATGCATTTGAAAGAGCACGAAAAATGTACATTTTAGGCACTAGTGTGCTACCTGGGAATTTGGTTCAACAATATCGTATCTCAGAATTTGTTGCAAAAACATCGTATCTCAGAATTTGCTTCAAAAACATCGTACCTAAAAATTTGATTCGAAAACATCGTATCCCAAAATCTGCTTCAAGAACATCGTATCTCAAAATTTAATTCAACAAGATCATATCTCAAGTTACGATTTCTTTCGAAAAATTTTCTGAGGCTGCGCCACTGATAAGTACACGATTTTTGAAAATGTATAAGTCCTGCTGAACTTAGGATATAAACTGCGTTCAAGATCAAGATTCGCGGCAGCGAATCGCCGCCAAGTATCGTAGGCCGGCGTGCTAGCCCCCAATACCCGAGCAAGCTGTTCTTGCCAAAAATCTGTCATATCTTTTAAATTTTCCGTTTCTTTTCGATGAAATTTACAGAAATGTAGGACCCACTCCACCCAACATCATAAATCGCTTTTTTCAACAATAGGCCACGATTGATTTTGCGAAAAATTCTTTGAAAAATTACAACATTTTTAAGACCTTACCGATGATGGCGACACAATTGGTTCAGGAGTTACAGTCACTCGAACATCGGAAGAGCGAAAATTTTTTAAATTCGAAATTCATCAAATCTGTCATCGGTAAAAGATTTTAAGGGGGTATCTACACCTTTGAATTTTCAAAAAATCGTTTTTGTTATTATATTTTTTTTGGAATGCTAGTGACCTACTTTACCTGCAAATAAATTGGCGTCAGAAAATCTAGAGGATTTGCAAAGTTACAGCCATCCCTGGTAAAAAAAAATTTCTGGAAATCTCTGCAAATTTTCTCTGAAAAACTCTGCAAAAAGCTCTACATTTCTCTGTTATTTGGAACACTTTTCAAAGAAAAATCAGACTTTTTTCCAGAGAAAAATCAGAGTCTTTCTATGGAAATCTCTGCAACGCGAAAAATTCTTTCAAATCTTTCGTGCGTATTTATTTGTTAATTTCGATGAAAATCTCTGCACAATTAGGAAAATGTCTGGAAATCTCTCTAAGCTCGAATTTTTCCATCTGGCCTCGCTCATAAGTATCTGTATTTCTATGCGAAATTCTGTAGAAATGCGAAAATTTCTGGAAATCTTTCCAAGCTCGAATTTCTCCATCTGGCCTGGCCCATAAGTATCTGCATTTCTATGCAAAGTTCTGTAGAAACGCGAAAATTTCTGGAAATCTCTCTAAGTTCGAATTCTCCAGACATGAACCTAGGTGGAGGTATATGCCCGAACAAAAGTAGACCACATTCTTATCGGTTTCATATATTATTACACTGCTTAATATCTTTGTCGGGTGGTAACAAAGACTAGTGTCTTGTCGAATCGATCCTTGATCGATGGACAATGTGTGGTGTGGTAGTCAGGATCGCTTGATCACTGCACGACGTCTTGTGTCGAGTGGTCGGGCGCTGGGGTCTATATTTGCCTGGGTGTAGCACTTTAATCGCGAGAATAAAATGGCAGCTACACTGCAGGTGAGTCGAGGCTCGGCGCTGCGTTGTGGCGCCGAGAGTAACTACGGCAGCCGCCTGCCTCAGAGCAGCGGGTAGCTCGTCGAAGCGGGGCGCGCGCGGTGTGGTGGCCATGGAGGCCGAGGTTGCCTACCAGTAGGCGCCCTGAGGATTTTAGGTGGCTGATATGCGTGTAACAAAAGTTTCTTATTTGATGGAAGATGTTAAAAAACAAAAATGTTTTATGGTTCCACGAAAAAAAAAAAAAAATTATTTTTTGGAAAATTGTCTGAGGAACTTCCGATCCCAATTTTAACTAGGATTAACCCATCAAGAGATTCGTCACGAATTCTGAATTACTCTGTATTGATACCAGACTAAGAAAGAAAATAATTGGGTTGACTAAATATTTTTGCCTATAGATGCAAATAAATGTTTAATTGATTCATCTCAATTTCATTTGCGGTACAAATGACTGCGTCACCCCAAATCAACCAACTTTGAGTTGTACTTTGTGTATTATTTTCTGTATGGATTGAGGTCGAATGCATCAATATGCATTGAGGTCGATCGTCGCGCAGCAGCCACATGCGAAACTGCATTTGTAAAAGCGTCGTCTGCTAGGAGCAAAGACGTGTTTCTATAAGTGAACTTGGAAGAATTCCGCGAAACTCCACAGCGGAGATTTCCAGAGTTTTTCATTGGAAATCATGAATTTGTCCGAAAAACCTCGGGTTTTTTTGGTTGTGTTAAATTTCTGCACTTGGGGAGATTCCGCGAAACTCTACAGCGGAGATTTCCAGAATTTTTCATTGAAAACCATCAATTTTACCGAAAAACGTCGGATTTTTCTGGTTTTGTTAAATTTCTGAACTTAGGGAGATTCCGCGAAACTCTACAGCGGAAATTTCCAGAATTTTACATTGAAAATCATCAATTTATCCGCAAAACTTCGTATTTTTCTGGTTTCGTTGAATTTCCACACTTGGCGAGATTCCGCGAGAAACTCTGAGCGGACATTTTCCGAATTTTTCATCGGAAATCATAAATTTCTCCGCATAACTCTGTATTTTTCTGGTTTTGTTGAATTTCTGTATTTGGCGAGGTTTCGCGAAATTCTACAGCCGAGATTTTTAGAATTTTTCATCGAAAATCATAAATTTTTCCGAAAAACTCTGCATTTTTCTGGTTTTGTTGAATTCATACACTTAAAGAGATTCCGCGAAACTCTACAGAGGAGATTTCCAGAATTTTTCATCGAATATCATAAATTTCTTCGCAAAACTCTAAGTTTTTCTGGTTTTGTTGAATTTCTATACTTGGCGAGATTCCGCGAAACTCTACAGCCGAGATTTCCAGAATTTTTCATCGAAAATCATAAATTTCTCCGAAAAAGCCTGCATTTTTCTAGTTTTGTTAAATTTCTGCATTTGAGGTAATTCCGCGAAGCTCTACAGCGGAGTTTTCCAAATTTTTCATCAAAAACCATAGATTTCTCCGCAAAACTCTGGATTTTTCTGATGTTGTTGAATTTCTGCACTTGGGGAAATTCTGCGGAATTTGACCGCAGAAATGTTCAGAATTTCCTAGATTTTCCCGACAAATGACAGAGTTTACATCTCTAGAAAACTACAGATTTTTCGGCTTTCTCATTTGTAGATTTTTGGAGAGATTTGGCAGAGATTTTTTTTTCACCAGGGATGACAGTCCCGAATTGCGAAAAATCGCCACCGCGCAGCGCGCGGACGCTTATATTAGTCCCGTAAATATTGCACAGTACCGCCAACACCACTGTCTTGCTTTTTTTTAACGTTTTTATATATTTTGCTTTTGAATTTTATTTTGTGATCTTTCAATTCTTTGTGATTATGATTTTTATACATATTTAATTTCCAATATTCTTTTGAATTGTGATCATTGACAGAACACATGGCTGCGATCTACATTTTTTCGAGGTTAGCTGTCTACTTATTTGTAAATTGTCGTGCTGTCAATACGAATTCAAACGAATAGTAATTTTCAATATTGAACAAACACAGTGTATACTGTGACGTGGTATTTTATAATCCCTCGTCACATGGCGATACTATCGAGATTGCGACGATGCGTGACGTAGACAGGGTCTCCAGGAAAAGGAAAAATTAGGGAAAAACAATTAGGATTAACTAACACTCTTTTATTTTTGTAAAATACGTAATCTCGAGCTCGATACTCCACGAGACGACTGTCTTCGTGGGAACTACCGATAGAACGATGACTAACGAACGTACAGAAGCCTCCATTATCGTCAAGGACGAGTCTGTCGGCGTGCAAACCATGGATGGTCCAGAAAAACCCCAGGGTCAGCGCCTCCTCTCAAGTGGAGAATCTTCCACCTCAAACTACCGGATTAACGGCGTACAGGGATGTGCGAGAAGCACGACGAAATCCTCCCGTCATCCGGAGAAGCTACCGCCTACAAGAAAGTGCACTGTCGATGCAAGGGTGGCGTACAGGGTCATGTGCAGGTGCATCCTCACAGCCTCCCACCTAAAGGCCATCAGTCAGCGCAGTTATTATCGACAACTATCTCCGAAGTTAGTATCGCGACCGTGGTTGGTCATGAAAACCCCCGGATCGGCTCCGACCTAACGAATTCCTTTGTGAGTTAAGCATGCTGCAGTTTGCTAACCACGAAGCTACCACCAACCTTCTTGTGGATCGACGAATCGAGTCAGGACCTAGAAGAAATACCGGGTAGTCGGGTGAGCGAGACCTCAAGTAAGTCCAGCACCCGGGGTTCAACAGGACGGCAGTAATAGGAGGGGTATCAGCTGCGGCAGGGGTAGGATAGATTTCTCCAACGCTACGTTCGTCAAACTGTCGTTACACTGACCAATTAAAGTATCGATATGACACATGATCTCACTAATCTGAGGGATGAGTTGACGGTAGAAAATATGGCCTATACCGCGAGGACCAGGTGAAAGAGAATGGTCCATCCGCCCAGGCAGCTAATATTTCGTATTTTTAGGGGGATAGCCACTCGTTGCGCTGAAAAAATCCCTAGGGTGATTTTGGCGCGCGGTCGATGCAACTCGGCAGCCATTGTTGATACAAGCCGGCTGACTGTCAATACATCGCGGAAGGTAGACAAGTGTGGTTATGTTCGTTTATTTGAAGCAAATGATAAATAAAGTGAATAAAACCTACGTGAATAAGCTAGGAATATTTATCAAAAATCGATCAATCAGTTTTAAACGATATCTTAATGCAATCAACGAATTAACCTAAGCTATAACTGGAAATTTATCAGAATCAAAGAGTTCATCGAGAACAACCAATTCAAACAAAATTATTGATTGTATCCTGGGGTTGAGGCATCAATAAATATCCATAGCTTATTCACGTAGGTTTTATTCACTTTATTTATCATTTCCTTCAAATAAACGAACATAACCACACTTGTCTACCTTCCGCGATGTATTGACAGTCAGCCGGCTTGTATCAACAATGGCTGCCGAGTTGCATCGACCGCGCGCCAAAATCACGCTAGGGATTTTCAGTGCAACGAGTGGCTATCCCCCTAAAAATACGAAATATAAGCTGCCTGGGCGGATGGACCATTCTCTTTCACCTGGTCCTCGCGGTATAAAGCGGGTACAACCGCAAATCTGCCGTTACACTGACCAATTAAAGTATCGATATGACACGTGATCTCACTAATCTGAGGGATGAGTTGACGGTAGAAAATATGGCCTATATAAAGCGGGTACAACCGCAGATCTGCCGATTCTTCGCTCCGTTCTACGTCAAGCCTGGCGCACAAAGTTATTCGTAGTACGAAGTCGATGCATCGTCGCGCGTGTGATTGGCTGGCGCTATGTGTGCGACGCGCTTCGCTTTGTACGTGTTACTACGTACCACGAAGTAAGAAGTAAGGAGACCGAACTCTGATCCCAAAAGTGGGGTCAGTTTTCCAGCGACAAGTGAGCAGTTCGCTGCGAAGAATACCGAGATGACGAGTCACGCATGCGCAGTACGACTTAGCTGTGTCTTTGTCTCTCTCGCAGAAAGTGCGAGTGAGACAGTTTTGTTGTGACAGCAAGTGAGGTTATGGTGCGTAATTTCTTGGCATAAAAGTATTTTTATTTTTATCTTTATATTTCGTTTTGCACTGCGGTACTCGACACGCTGACATCTTACCGTTTCGTGGTAAAAACGTGGTAAAAACTAACCTCACTGTCACAACAAAACTATCTCACTCGCACTTTATGCGAGAGAGACAAAGACGCAGCTAAGTCGTACTGCGCATGCGTGACTCGTCATCTCGGTATTCTTCGCAGCGAACTGCTCACTTATCGCTGGAAAACTGACCCCACTTTTGGGATGTGGACTCGGTAGAGTTCGGTCTCCTTCCCTCTTACTTCGTGCTACGTACGTACTACGGATAGGTTTGTGTGCCAGGCTTCATGGTGAGTCCACAATGGGACTCGAGTACGCGGAGGTTCGGAGCTACGCGTAGTTCCGCCCGGCAAAACCTTATGGGTGACGTCAGGCCTACGCGTACATTTCGGTCCGCGGATGTCCCATTGTGGACTCACCATCACTCATCTATCGTACTGTCTCGACTATCGAACCCAGATCACTATAGTATATCTACAGGGTGATTCCTCGCTTGCATCGCAGTAACTCCAGTAGTAGACTGTCAGGTATAGTCGGTAATAAAAAATTATCCGTGATCGTAGCCGCTAGTTCTATAGCGCCGATCGATGGATCGATGGCGGTCTTGAGTTTTGACGGGTACAAGTGAAGTGGTGTCATATTATTACGGAGAAGAATTATTACACCCACAAAATGTTATTTGTGCACCGAATGATCGTTATCCAGGGGATTGCGACTGATTAGCGTGTCGATGGATGAGTGAGTAAAACTATTTTTTTATAATTACGAGTGCATCTGACAAGAGCGTAACCTCAAAACGGCAAGTAACCTCAAGGACAAGTGACGGTTTTCAGGTAGGCCAAGGGGCTTTACGGTAATTATTAGTAATTAATTATTAATAATTATTAATAATTATTAATAATACTAATAATTATTAATACTAATAATATTATTGATATTATTGATATTATTAATATTATTAATATTATTATTTATTATTATTAATTATTAGTAATAATACTAATAATTAGTAATTATTATTTCAGAGAACATCCAGCAGCCTAGGATTATTTTTGACCTGTCATGTTCATAGCTAGACTCGTGCTAACACAGGGTGTGAAGGTGTTTAATGCTGCCAAATCATTCTACGGAGCGTTGTGCAGGAACAGCTGGAATACTATGTTTAACGAGAAGGACATCAAACTGGGATGTCGGTTGCACGATGCTGAAGAGTGGGGACATTTTCCACCGCATACCAATTAACACGAGTAACATGCTAAGCTAGCATGTTCATAATCGAAAGACAAGGCGAATCATTTATAAAGAGAAACATTAACAGGCGGTACCCACCTTGAAGATAATATTTTCAAATCACTGCTACGCTCTGATGAAAACATTTAGTGACTCATTTTTTTTATAGTTGATTAGTGCTGTTTTGATACAGAATTTATGATTTTTTCAGATTTTGTGTCCCACGCTGAACATAAATAACGATTTTAAGATTGAACCAGTCACAGTTCTCAATGCTCACAACCGTTTGGATTAGGATTGGAGTTCGTAGTAGATTATCGTCGCTCCGATCCCAGGTAGCACACTAGTGCCTAAAATGTACATTTTTCGTGCTCTTTCAAATGCATCGTGAAAATAAGCATGGCAAGAGGCGCCTTATGAGCGCATTTTTAATAATGCTATAAGACGCTGAGCGAATGCGGTGAAAAGGCGCATTTTATGCGCATGCAGTGTAGAAGCGATCAGGTTAATTACACAGCTGAGTTTGAATTACCCGCGCGCAGCCCGCATCGATGTATCGAGCTCGATCCAGGTATCGACCGGCCAAGGATCATGGCTCCAGTTTGTTGTCAAACGATCAACACGTGTTGACCTGCGGAGTACATAAGCTCGTGCTACATCAAGTTTACCGTGCGGTATATTATTATTATATATGCGGTATGTGCAATAAAGAACGAAAATAAATTATACTACTATAGTACATTGTGTTGAAAATTAGATACCAGAAATTCACCAGCAACACCCGTCGCTCACCTGGGCTGTGTTCCAAAACTTTACTCTAGTGATCCGAGTATGTTATGTATCTTTCTCTATTGTCATGGGTGAAGGAAGGATAAAGACATACTCGGATCACTAGAGTAAAGTTTTGGAACACAGCCCTGGAGGCCCATCCACGAGTGCATTTTAACCGCATTTTTCGAAACGCATTTTAAAAGCACTTAAAATGCGCATTTCACATTGGATAAAGTTTGTGCATTTTATGTGCATTTTCTCACGCACTGAACCGCATGCGCTTATGCGTGAAAAATGTACATTGCAGGCACTAGCGTGCTACCTGGGATGGGACAATATATATCTGAGTGTTTGTGAGAAATGACAATCCTGTATCTAGAATGTCAGTGGAGCGAACCAAGAGACGTCGATGAAACGAGGATTGCTTCGCAGCCCTGCAGTATGGAAATTCTTCAATCTCAAATGGCTGCGGAGCAAGCCTATAGACACTGAATAGTATCTTACCTTGCGTAATTAATATCAGATGATGATTGTATATATTTATCTATTTTATTCATCGAAAAAATTCATCAAAATGATTTATCCAATCAGCTCACGTAGTGACAATACAATATAATACACCATAATCCTGTATACTGTATGCTGTAGCGCTGCAATACTCTGTCATGAAACGCATAGTTCATCAACGTGTTCGTTTCAGGGCTGGTCTCTGCTAACACCTCTGTGATCCTGTTACTTAATGCCGGTTTACCCTGCATCGGTATCCTATTCACAATCCTTGTCTTGATTAGGCTTTACAGTGAGTAATCAAGCGGTGTAAACACACCGGTAAAATGATTCCAAGATTAGATTTCGAAACACAATAATTTTCATTTGAAAAAGACATTTCAATTTCTATCTCAGTATAATAATCTGGTTTGATAGGTAGCAGACAGCCGAGACCAAGACATCGAATCAAACCCTGGTACCCTGGCACCACCTCCTCTGCTACTGATCCAAGATCCAACCGCTCCGCTCTCAAACTACTTTACCGAACATCACCGAGACCTCTTTCACCCTGAGAGAATATTTTGTCTCTACGACGACGGCTCTTGCACAACGTTCTATCCTCGAATATGCGAGACTCAGTAATTCCCTGCGATCCATCAGAATACTTCAATCACCATCTACGTGACACCGGTAAAACATGATAATTTTCATTCAAAGTTTAGATTTCACTAATCAGAATAGAAGAGTTGAAGAATTAATTTTGAAAACCAGAGTAGAAGACTTGATTAGATATTTTATTTAGGGTTTGTTGTATATAAACATCTACATCGATCGTATTAGGATGTATATGATGCCATACATATCAGTAAAGTAATCTAGTTTGGTAGGTAGCAGGCAGCCGAGACCACGACATTCAATCAAACCCTGGCACCATCCCCTCTGCTACTGATCCGTGATCCAACCTTTAACCACTCAAGAAAAAAAAATGGAAAAAGAAAGCAAGAAGGATACAGAGGTCAAAAATAATACCAAAAAATAAAAAAAAATAAATAAACGTAATTAAATTTTAAAAAATTATAGCAAAAAGTTTTGTAACAAAGTTATGTTCAATAACAAAAATATATTCACCTACGCACGATACAGATGGCTCCTAAACTTCAATTCTGATCAGCGGTGAAACTCTAAGCTGCGATTCAAGGAAACTAAAACTGATATTGGTCGATGGACTTCATTGCATCTTGGGGTTTCATCGTTGATCAAAATCAAAGCTCAGGAGCCATCGATAGACTAAATCACAGGTTAGGATCCAATATATTTTTATTTATATTTTTCTAAATATTTTAATAAAAGGTGAGATAATTTGAATTTTAATTTCTTTTAACTTTATTAACTTCAATAAACAAATACAAACAAGTATTGCGTATAACGTTGTGCAAGAGCCGTCGTCGTAGAGACAAAATATTCTCTCAGGGTGAAAGAGGTCTCGGTGATGTTCGGTAAAGTAGTTTGAGAGCGGAGCGGTTGGATCTTGGATCAGTAGCAGAGGAGGTGGTGCCAGGGTACCAGGGTTTGATTCGATGTCTTGGTCTCGGCTGTCTGCTACCTATCAAACCAGATTATTATACTGAGATAGAAATTGAAATGTCTTTTTCAAATGAAAATTATTGTGTTTCGAAATCTAATCTTGGAATCATTTTACCGGTGTGTTTACACCGCTTGATTACTCACTGTAAAGCCTAATCAAGACAAGGATTGTGAATAGGATACCGATGCAGGGTAAACCGGCATTAAGTTGTAACGTCGGGACTAGTCCGGGTGGAACGTGGGGTAATTCTAGGACCCGGGGTAGTCCGCAACTGGGTCTGGGGGTTTCGTCCCCCTCCACCGGATGCTCGTGACCACCGGGAGATGGAGGTAGTGGAAATAAAGAGAGCGTTAATTAACAGAAAAATATAAATCTTTATTTAAATAAACATATTATAACTTAAAGTAAAGAAATAGCTTCTGGGGGGGCCAGGAGGTTCCAGACTGCAAAATAAAGAATAAACAAAAAGATACCAGTGCGTCAAGAAAACAAATGTGATCGTAGATCCTTACTTAAATACTAACTAGTTTTTATAATTATTGAATCTATCGGTTATGCTTTTCTAGAATACTTAATTCAATTAATTTTTAATTTATCTATCTATAAAAATATCTACAAGAGGACTTAGTTAACTAAAAAGAACTAACTTTTATCTACGGCTACGCCGTGGCGTATTATCTCCCGAAGGAATCTTCTTAAACGGCAAAAAGGCCGAGTATATCTATGTTCTGCGCAAAAGAATTTATTCATTTCAAAACTAGTGATTCTAGTCGCGACCTAGTACGGTACGGTATTTGGATAGAGGAGATGCCTCTTCCTTATCGCGACGCGCCTAGCGGTCCGGGGTCTCGTCCCGCGGTCCGTATACGTCTGTGAAGACGGAGCTCTACTAGCTTCTAGTCGTAAATGTTCGACTGCTAGAGAACTGATTTGCATACGCTCTGTGTGCCTATCTAGCCACGCTCTGGGTTTACTTTGGTAGCGAGCGCGGCGCGTGGCTGGCGTAGCCGCCTAGTGGCCGGGGCGTGTGGCTAGTTCTCCCACCCCGACCTATGATTTTGGCTAGTCGTGAGGTGCTGCCTCTAATTGTAACGAGGTAAGGCTAATTGCGGCAGGTATTTCGATACCTGCCCTACCGGCGGTCTTGCCTCGTTACAAGTAACAGGATCACAGAGGTGTTAGCAGAGACCAGCCCTGAAACGAACACGTTGATGAACTATGCGTTTCATGACAGAGTATTGCAGCGCTACAGCATACAGTATACAGGATTATGGTGTATTATATTGTATTGTCACTACGTGAGCTGATTGGATAAATCATTTTGATGAATTGTTTCGATGAATAAATTAGATAAATATATACAATCATCATCTGATATTAATTACGCAAGGTAAGATACTATTCAGTGTCTATAGGCTTGCTCCGCAGCCATTTGAGATTGAAGAATTTGCATACTGCAGGGCTGCGAAGCAATCCTCGTTTCATCGACGTCTCTTGGTTCGCTCCACTGACATTCTAGATACAGGATTGTCATTTCCCACAAACACTCAGATATATATTGTCCCATCGGACCGACGATAATCTACTATGAACTCCAATCCTAATCCAAACCGTTGTGAGCATTGAGAACTGTGACTGGTTCAATCTTAAAATCGTTATTTATGTTCAGCGTGGGACACAAAATCTGAAAAAATCATAAATTCTGTATCAAAACAGCACTAATCAACTATAAAAAAACTGAGTCACTAAAATTTTTCATCAGAGCGTAGCAGTGATTTGAAAATATTATCTTCAAGGTGGGTACCGCCTGTTAATGTTTCTCTTTATAAATGATTCGCCTTGTCTTTCGATTATGAACATGCTAGCTTAGCATGTTACTCGTGTCAATTGGTATGCGGTGGAAAATGTCCCTACTCTTCAGCATCGTGCAACCGATATCCCAGTTTGATGTCCTTCTCGTTAAACATAGTGTTCCAGCTGTTCCTGCACAACGCTCCGTAGAATGATTTGGCAGCATTAAACACCTTCACACCCTGTGTTAGCACGAGTCTAGCTGTGAACATGACAGGTCAAAGATAATCCTAGGCTGCTGGATGTTCTCTGAAATAATAATTACTAATTATTAGTATTATTACTAATAATTAATAATAATAAATAATAATATTAATAATATTAATAATATCAATAATATTAATAATATTAATAATATCAATAATATTATTAGTATTAATAATTATTAGTATTATTAATAATTATTAGTATTATTAATAATTATTCATAATTAATTACTAATAATTACCGTAAAGCCCCTTGGCCTACCTGAAAACCGTCACTTTTCCTTGAGGTTACTTGCCGTTTTGAGGTTACGCTCTTGTCAGATGCACTCGTGATTATAAAAAAATAGTTTTATAGCTTTTTCGACTGGTTACACTTTTCTACACTAGGTGTACACTACTACACTCGCCGTACACCGGTGTACGCTCGTGCGACGTGCGTAGTGTAGATGCGCAATGTAACCAGTGTAGCACCGCATGGGTAGCGTTTTCGACTGGGGCGACACCGAGCTACACTGGTGTATAGTCTATGTTCATCCTCTTTCTGTTCCATTTTGTTCTATGAGCACGTGGACCAGTAACTATATCATCGTTATTCTCAGTTATTCTTGAAAAAGTGGTTAAAGTAAATAATTTATTCAAAATGAAAATTACGTATCGAGTCAATGAACAAATTATTGACTTGTGCCCACAATCAGACGATGAAAAAGGGTACGACAATTTAAAAGGTTATTTCATAATTTAAAATTTTATATTATTGATATTGCAGATCTATTTCAATTTGCCTAATTTTGTTTTCAACTTACTCAATATATTTTTTTACTCACAGCTGCTAATTAAATTATGTTTTTGCGTTTGTTCAGGCAATAATGTGTGTACCTACAATCTTTAGAAGCAATTAGCAGAAGAAGGCCAAATAATTGTTACTCAACCAATCACCAGAATAACCCGATTTACATCTGAATCAGAGTATGTGACAAGAAATTTGATATACATATATGTAGCTGTAAGCAATTTTTGGCAAGTCTCTGGTATGGGTACCAACCTACCGTAATATATAGTATGTGTAACATCTTATGTCATATACTTCGGTATATCAAAGACTTCCCGAACATTGCCTAATAATTCATAATTAAAACATCATCTTAGGTTCTGTTTCCTACAATTTTACAGAGAAGAGCTTGTATATGACAGCGAAGAGGCTGCCACTCAACCCATACCCGACACCGGAAATGAAGGATGTTCTGAAAGTAATACATATAAACAGACCTACCTATATCATAGCTCATATAACATTTATAATCACCTTTAATATAACGAACTTGTCAGTAATTAGCCGATGGAAAATTTCTTGGGTTAATTGTTATCAAATGTTTGCAGATTTGTGGACTGATTCGCAGACACGTCTCGTATTGGACTGTTACCACAACTACATGGACAAGATTGGACCCATGAAAAAATTTAAAACCAAAAAAATAATGTGGGCACAGATATCGAAAGATCTGTACAATGAGTTAAAAGTAACAAAAACGCCACTGCAAATTGAAAATAGGTATAAAACAATTACCGTCAGTGTCCTGGTTATGGAACCTGTACGGGTTTTGGAACACTTTGGTCTAGTTATCGAGAAATAAAATTCTAAACGTATTGGTATAATAAAGAATTTAGCTGCGATGGTAGTCTGCTGTTTTCTGTATCCCCAGAGTTAGGTTTAGTCGGGGTGAGTAAGTGAGAACCTTTTAAAAACAAATCGTTGAAAGGGGCGGGTGAGCCATTGCTGTTGCATGGCTGTCATCAATCATTAGGTTAAATCGTACAGTCAGTCGGTGTCTATGATTGAAGGGACTATTTTCACAAAATGTGAGTATCTGATGCCTCAAAAAGTGTTTGTGGCTATACTTAATTGATCAAGGTTCCTGATTCAATCGTAAAAAATCATAATTACAATCAATTTCGTTTAAAAAATAGCGGTTCCATTACTAGAACACCTCAACATCGCCTTGTACCAGTTAGCGAACCCCCAACCGTCAATAAACTTACATCTCGCATAAACAACACCAAAAAAGCGAAAGATAGAAGAGTAATTAACTGTATAATAATAATTGTAAGGTTCCTGATTCAATCTTAAAAAATCATATTTACAATCAATTTCGTTTAAAAAATAGCGGTTCCATTACTGGAACACCTCGACATCGCCTTGTACCAGTTAGCGAACCCCCATCCGTCAATAAACTTACCTCTCGCATAATCAACACCAAAAAAGCGAAAGAGAAGAGTAATTAATTTGATGAATTATTTCAGAGTATCGTGGTTGTTGAAAACAGATTGTATAATTTAAATAAAGTATTAGTTCATGATTATATCAATTTCTAAGCTCGGGGTAATCAGTAACCTGAATTCAATCCCTCCGTTCCAAAACTAGTACATTTGTGGGTTCCAAAAAGGGGACAAATGGACTTTTGGGGTTCCATAACTAGGCCATTAGACAGATGTTGCATTTAATTCAATATTAATTAATTTTTTGATTCCGTGAGAGTAGAAACGCGTACAAATCAAAGGCAAGATATAGCTTCAGGCATTAGAAAAATTAAATTTCATAAATCAACAAAAGAAACCTGTTGAAACGCATTCTGGAGGGCTTTTTAATCGTAAGGAGTTCCATAACTGGTACACTGACGGTATAAGAAAAAAAAAACCGCGGTAGAAAACAATAGTAAATCAGGAAATTCGAGGGAACAAATAGAATTCGAATCTGAATTAAACAAAATCAGTGCATTAGATGATAGCATTGAGCCTGAAGTAATTAGAAGTTCTAAGGGCGTAAAATTATTAAAAAGAAAATGTGTTGAAGATAACTCTGATGAGGAAAAAGAAAACAGTCCAACAAAAAATGTTTTGAAGATTAAAAAACGAAACAAATCTTCTAATATTGTAGAAACATTGCAGCGTTTGCAGGATGTTAAAGAAGAGGCTAAGGAGAAGCGACACAACGAAAAGTTGCAAATGATCCGCGAACTTTTCGGCAAAAATAATTAACTCTTGCGCTGGAAAACCTATTTTGATAGCCGTGTTTTTTAACACTTCAAGTATAACTAGTTTTGTTACCGAATTTCGAATGTGATAATTTTTGTTTCAACACGGAGAAAAATTTATAGTAAATTTTCTCATACTCATATAGTAGTTGTGTCATATACTTTCAATATGACGATTGTTTCTATACTTTATACCTAATGTCACCATGAATATAGGAATGTCTTTCTCACATTCATGGAACATTAAGTATAATGTATCGGAACGATCGTCATATTGGAAGTATATGACACAACTACTATATGAGTATGAGAAAATCTACTATAAATTTTTCTCCGTGAATCTATTATTCAGAGATCCGGACTTTAATGTTTATTTTGTTTTAAAAAAATATATGGGTATCTTAGAGCTATCGTGTTACCAAGGGTCTAGTACTGTTTTTTTTTTTTTTTTTTTTACTTTATTTTGTATTAGACTGCACATGTCAGTCTTTTTAATATTTTGTTTCTCAACTAAAGCTGCGTTCGGTATATACATCTCCGAGCATTCGGAGCTCTTCTATTTTTTTGTTAACGCATATTAAAAAAAAAGATAGAAGTGCTCTGATTGCTCAGAGATGTATATACGGAACGCAGCTTAAGTAGGTCAGTCAAAGATCTAAACTTTTATGTTCATTTTGTTTGGTAATAATATATGGGTATCTCAGACCTGTCATATTATCAAAAGTGTAGTACTATAAGTGTTTAAATATTACATTAGTTACTTTAGACTTTATTTTACGTTAGACTGCAGATGTCATTCTTTTTTATATTTTATTTATGAACTGAGTAATATGCTTGTTTTATTTCTTAATTAAGTACTATGTTTGATATTATATTATGTAACCTCTAGCCATTACCAAAAAAATTAGTCAGTGTTATTAGTACAAAAATATTTTTATTTTCTGTAAAATAGTTGTAAGAGCTGAATGCCACGAAGCGCAATAAAGAAGTATGAAAGTACAATACATGATCTCTTCAGTTCACTCATCTTGATGTAATCCATTCATAACATTATTTCTCTTTATCTCTCCAAGTATCTTCATCTGTCTTTCTGTTTGATCATCATTATCATCATACACGTCTTCATCATCTTCTATAATTGGATCAAAATTATATCCGTCATTGTGTTCAATACAAAGGTTATGTAGTACACAACAGCTCAGTATGAATTTGCAGATCTTGTCGACATTATGCATGTGAATTTCCAGCAACTGTCTAAAACGGCCTTTAAGAATCCCAAAACTGTTTTCAATCAACACTCTTGTTGAGCAAAACAATTTATTATACAGCTTTTGTTGCTCGGTTAAGTTTCCATAGTCTCTGAATGGCACGAGCAACCATTCCCTGATAGGATAGGCAGCATCACCGATTATACCGGGATGATTTCTTGATAGTATACAGGTGACAGCGCATGCGCCAAATAATTCATTTTCATTGGTCGGTAAAGTCGTCACGCAGTGTTATTTGAGGCCAGCCTGCCTCAGCATACGACGAAACTCGCGAATGCGCAGTCACCTGTATACTATCAAGAAATCATCCCGGTATGGTATTGTTTGCCACATATCCCAGGTAGTTTAGGACTAATATCTGATAATTGGAAGACTCGTGCATCATGGATTTTTGCTGGCGTACCAACCGATACATCAATGAATCTCCTGTTTGCATCACAAATAGCCTGTAGTGTGATACCTGGAATATCATGGCGATTCACATATGTCGATTTGATCTTGTGAGCTGGTGTTCGTATTGTAATAGACGTCCCATCAATGCAGCCCAAGGTATCAGGAAAGCGTGCTATCTGGAACGAAAAAATTTTACTCCAACTTGAGATGACCCAATGATTCATTTAGGATTTATTCTTTTCAGGTTTCTAATTTAAGTACTTATTGTGTCATGGTTGTGGAAATTTGTACACATACATCATAAAAATCTGAAGCTGCATTTTCTTTGTTAACAGGGAATGTAATTATGATTGGTGCGATGCTAATTAGGAATTCCATAACTCTGTTGACTTGTTCGAAAGTAGTTGAAGTCGCAACACCAAACCGTTGGGCGACATCTCGAGATGACACTTTATTCCCGCTAAACCTGAAATTATCAAACTATCGTATTTGCTTCAAATTAAGAAGAGATTATTTTAGTCCTACTTTACTGTTCTTACTCACCATAAGAAAGATAAAATATCATGTTCTGCTGATAAAGGCAATGTACCTCCATGATCCAAATCTGAAGGGTAAAATGGTGACGCTGCGTATTGTTCTATTATGATATGGACCGTCTGTCTCTGCAAGCGAAAGTTCTGCTGAAACTGAAATCTCAAAATTATTGTCTTATTGTTTCTTTACACTCCAATAGAGACAGAAACTTAGCTATCTTGAGAACTTACCTCTTCATCCGAGAATTCATGTACACTAAACGTAATGGATTCTGATCCGGACGAGTTGGACAATTCTAGAAACAGCCAATCGGCGCTCTGGATTTTTTTAATCCAGAGCGCTGATTGGCTGTTTCTAGAATTGTCCAACTCGTCCGGATCAGAATCCATTACGTTTAGTGTACAATTTGTATAAAATTTGGAATCTTTGCCTTTGGGCTCTTTTGATAAATTATTGACATAGCTGTATCTTCATCGCTACTCGATGATGAGGATAAAATTTCCAATAAACCTATAATTTGCTCTTGCATTATAATGTATTCGGCTTTTCGGTTTTTTTTTTTTTTTTTTTTTTTTTTTAAATCAGATACTAGATCCCTGGTACTACTACACTTTTTTTGCCTCTTCCGATAGCTTTAATTATGGCTTTTCGGTTTCTAACGGGTTGATACATAGATAAATTCAACACTGGGCGCCGCCATATTTTACACTGAACCAGCACGAGCTAGCTACACTTTTCTACACCAGAGCGAAAAGTGTTACACCGACGCGCCAGTCGAACACCTACACTGAGTACGTGTGGCGAAAATTAGGTACCAGCAAAATGCGGTGCACCGATTAGTGTACACCTAGTGTAGAAAAGTGTAACCAGTCGAAAAAGCTATTACTCACTCATCCATCGACACGCTAATCAGTCGCAATCCCCTGGATAACGATCATTCGGTGCACAAATAACATTTTGTGGGTGTAATAATTCTTCTCCGTAATAATATGACACCACTTCACTTGTACCCGTCAAAACTCAAGACCGCCATCGATCCATCGATCGGCGCTATAGAACTAGCGGCTACGATCACGGATAATTTTTTATTACCGACTATACCTGACAGTCTACTACTGGAGTTACTGCGATGCAAGCGAGGAATCACCCTGTAGTCTATCGAATTGGGAATCAACTATCTTTCTCGAGTATTATTATATTATTGTGGAATATCATCAAGTTTTTGTAAAATAGTGTTGTGTTATCTGATTGAGCAACTTAAGGTAAGGTCTTGATTCTTTCTGTGAAGGCACGAGGTCGTTCTGATAAAAGTATGATTAATTGATTTGGTTATTGAGCTATGAGGCTCGTTTTTGTCTATTGAGCTAAGAGGCTCGTCTTTTGTCTTTGGTCTATTAATTTATCGAACAACCTCGAGTCTGGCTGAGTTACGTAGATCTTTTAGTGCTTTTTGTCTATAATTTATTGCTTATTATTGATTGATAATTACTATCGCTTCTCGTATGGCTTATGTTGCTGATTTAGTATGTTATAATATTGTGCATGAAATACTGTAGAAAATTACCTTTCCTGGAGTACCCTGAGCGAAGATAGCCGCGTAGGCTTAGCCTCGCGTTATTGTATAGTTTGTTATAGTTTATTTTGTTATTATTAAGTCTGTAAATATCGAGTCAATATCATTGAGTAAAGTACGGTTACGTTGAATAATTTATTACCGTCTGTAAAGTCAAGTACGGTTCAGTAAAATTAATATCTTTTGGATAATTTAGTATCGTAACTATCGATCTAGTATCGTCAGAATTTAGTGAAAGATCAAGAAATATTCCGAATTAATTTGTTATCGTTGAACTTGTGATTCGCGTCTTTCGATTACAGGCCCGGACTTGGAAACCTAGGGCCCCTAGGCGGTTAACAGAGCCAGGGCCCTTTTTTTAAATAATTGAATAAAACAAAAATGTCACCGTAAAATGTCCTCCACGCATACCATTTCGGCCCCTGGCGGGGCCCCCCCTACAAGGTGGGCCCCTAGGCAACTGACTAGTTTGCCTAGGCAGAAGTCCGGCCTTGAGTTTCGAATGACCGTGTGGTCTCTATTTAGCAGTAGATCTCGAATTATCGTAAATCGAATAGCTACCCAGGTAGAAAATTGTCTTGGCTAAGAAAGTTTCAGCCTAGCCGCTAGCCACATTTTATGTTGGCTTGCGAGACACGTTACCGCGATATTGGCTATAGACTGGCGCTAGCTATATTCGTAGTTTCGAGCTATAAGATATATTATGGCTAAATAAAATTAGATCGCAGTTAGCTATACTTGAAATGCATTGTCGAGATTCGTTACTCTCTTTGTATTGTATCTAGCCGCGACCCATCCACGTGCGAGAGTCGCTGCTCTGAGTTCAGCATGTACTGCTGCTAGCTAAACTTGATAGGTATTTTCGAGATTCGCTACTCTCTTTGTATTTTATCTAGCCGCGACCGATCCACGTGCGAGAGTCGCTGCTCTGAGGTTCAGCATAGACTGCTGCTAGCTAAACTTCATACGTATTCTCAAGATTCGTTGTACTCTACACTGTGATTTTTGAGGTTACTTGTAACTCTTATAACTGTTGTACTAGTCGCAGCCTCTCTATGCGTGAGACACGTTGTTGTGCAGAAAGTGAGGTTAGGCCCGCGCTGCTAATGTGTTAGTTGTATTTTTGAAATTAATTATGAGCAAAAACTATAAGATAACTTTGTTCTGTTATACTTATACAGCACATGATATGAATAAAATTTATTTCACGAAGTTTTATTATTATTGCATGTTCCATATAAAATAACCTAATTTGCGATATCGCATAATTCTGTACGCGTTACGCTCATATTTTTTTCAACATTTTCTAGGCGTGATCTCGGTTTGACACTGATCAACCATGATACTGATCGGTGAGATTGAAATGTCTATTAGTCCTTAATTCAACACCATGATCATAAGTTCCATCAAATAGGAAAATGTGAGATGCAGTAGTAATAGGATAGTTTGGCGTAGTAGGTAGAGCGTGCGATTAGTAATTTAGCGATGCGAGCGGAATTGGGTTCAAATCCCAGTTAGGTCGAACAAATCGGATATCGAATAATCACGCGTACGTAAGTTCATTGGTGTTTTTTTTTTTTTTTTTTTTTTTTTTTTTCACACGTTTGTTTTGTTTTTCTGCAGTGTACCAATAATGATTAATCATATATTGATTTTTATTTCACGTATATTCAGACGAAACCCCTAAGCGAGCGCCAAACTGATTCGGTTATATTGGCATTAGCTACGTTGTGAAGGTTGGCCCAAGATAAGTCATTAAGCTTGCTGCTAGCTCGAATGAGCGTTACATACCGAGCTTGCACCAACATGATTCAGGTATCTTGCGCCAATATAAATAACTAGTACAACTAGCTAGCAGCTAGCTTCTGCCAAGACACGATTTCTACCTGGGTAAGCGTAGCTAATTAATTACTAGGGAATTAATTACTAGGGAATTCATATCGTTTGTTACTGATTTTCATAGTTTAATATCTCACGCTTAATACACTGTTCTAAGGATGGGTTATGAATAATTTTGCATTTGGGTACGATGTATCGCTCTGTGATACCAAGTCTGGAGTCTAATTAATTTGTCTTATATCGAGTCAACTCTGACACATCCTCGGGTCAATCGTATCGTAAGCAAGTAAATTCTATCGTGAATAAAGAAAATCTCGTAATAATCTGTCGTATGGAAAACTATAATTCTGTACTGATCTCGTTAAATTATCTAATTTAATTGATAAATATCCCAGCAAACCAACCAACGTAACAAACACGCTAGATATGCGTTAGCGACTAACGTGACGTTAGTAAATAACGCAAATAACGTAGAGTGCTGTGTCGCTATAAACCCCCATGTCTCACGCGAGGCCGTGGCGTTACGCCGTGACGTAAAATTGGCGCTACTTTTGATTTAGTAAAAAACACGAAAATCTTGCCGTATTCCAACGCCATTCTAACACCAGCCAGTGGCGTTAGAATGCCTCATAAAGTTGACACTACCTTCGCGTCAATCAGTACCGGTACAATGCAAATATCATAAAAATTTTAAAGAAACTGAAAACAACTTGACCACACGAGGACTTGAACCTACGACCCTCGTCACATGAATCCGAACTCTTGCCGCTGCCCCAACAACTGCTTATGATTTACGTAAATATAAAAGACTTATGTAGTAAACCAATTCGCGATACACTATGCGATTCTTGGTACATTTTGCACTAAGAAAGTAAAGTGAGACTGTCAATGCAGTTCGAACTTAACCAATAATGTGGTTAATGGTGAACGCTAGTATGCCGTTTTCACATAACGCTAGAATGCTGTCACAACCTAACGCTAAGATGTTGATATGACGGCAGCACTGAATGGCTATATATTTGCGCCTGCTGTACGTCATTCAGTAACGTTACTCACTGACGCTAGAACCAATGCATGGAGCGACACAGAGGTCTATGGATCAGGCGCTACAACACACCATAAATCTGACCCTGGTCTGGCGTCAGTCTAGCAAAAGGCAGTTTTGAACGACAGGTTTTGTTTGCTGGGTAATTAATTGATGTGCTCTCAAATACTCTTAATGAAATAATATTGTTTTTATGGTGTACCCTGCCCCTCTATCTAAGGCTTTGTTATCTGAGCAAGTCGAGTTATCGCTCGTCGCATTTCCGTAAATTTTTGGCTTTATTTAATTTGTCTTATGGTATCGTATCGAAATGACGCAGGAGCGTCTGGCGCCCAACATTCAGTAAGTTTAATCATTAACACGGAAGAGTGCCGAATTGCAGCGGAGTAAAATTTAGGTTTTCCTCGCCTATTAAAAAACTACGTTACAATACATATATGTCTGAGATGAGACTTCGGAATCGAAAGAAGATGATCCATCAAAAAGTGTATTTGAGCCGTTCTCTCGAAGAACAACCTAAGTGCAATTTGGTCGTTTCGAGAAAAAGCGATTTGAAAATTCAACATTGTACTGCTCATCGTTAATTATAACTAATCAAATTTTTTTTATTTATTGCAAACATTATACTGTCGAACAATGGATTTAAAGCATAAAATCTTCAATAAACATTTTTTAACAATATTTTTCGCGACAGTTTATGCAAGAGCACTTAGGTCGTTTTTCGGGAGAACTACTAAAAATATGTTTTATAGCTATAAAAACACGAGAAAAATGTAATAGTAAGAGATATTTGTTTATTTAATTTTATTTAAGGATATGAAAAAAAACAAATAATTGTTATTTTTTATTGTTTTTGTTAAATTTTTTCATTTTTTATTTTTTTTTTTATTTTTTAATAATTTTATTTAATGTTTTGTTTTTGTTTTTGTTTTTTGTTTTTTATTTATTTATTGTCGAGCGGGAGACTACGCGGGCGATAATACACTGAAAAAAAAGTATTTTTCCTCCGAGGATACAAAGTATTTTTGAGCGAGTATTCTTGCAGTAAGTATACGTATTCTTACTGGAGGGATACGGGTATTGTTCCCACAGCAATACCAAATATAATGCTGAGGCGAAAACCACACTGTATGTTACCATGGCAATCGTAATGGTGGCGCCATCATTTCCCTCTGTTGAGAATTGTTACTCAACATTCCATTGCATTTCGTAATTAGGCTATCCTAAATAATTAAGCAAGGCATGACCTGGAATGCGACAAAGCGCATCGCATGCCGGTTACGCCAATAATCGAGTAAGCATTATGTAAGTTATAAATTAGGCTAAAGACGGAGCCGCGCTTCAGTCTTGAGCAGATACCTTGAAGAAAGCGGAGGCTATCTCCGAATACTCATTGACTCGAACCGGAGCAAGTGCTCCAAACGCAATTCTTTTGTACTTGTTTAAATATTAAATATTGAATAAAAACTACTTTGTCACTATCAAGCACTTAGAGTGATTGTCAAAGATCACCTCTGGGAACAACCCTTTTAATTCCCCATTCCTTGAGTAACGGGAGTTAAATAAACAAATTACAACATTGGTGGCAGCGGTCTAGCGGATAAACCAGAGCTTGCAAGATAGTTGACGCTAAAAGAAAAGTAGAAAAGTGAAATAAAAATAAATAAGTAAAAAAGAAGAAAGTTAAAGGTGCAACACGCAGTCGTTGTGACCTAGTGAAAGATACATCGCAAAGAAAGAGCTACAGCACGCAGCATTCGTGGTCAAGGCAAAGGAACCAGCACGGGGTACCTACAGCAGCAGCAGCACACAGCGATTCAGCAGCACCAAAGGAATCAGAGGGTCAGCAACAGCCCAGCGGAAGCGGAAGAAGCAAGATGAAGATATTCATTTTTGTGTAAGTCAATTTGAAATCTTTCGCAGTTTTAGTAAATAAGCCGCAAACATTGTTATTGAGAGCTAACTGCCAGTTAGAAGCGTGCGAGCATTAGAAAATTATCGTGTTTAGAGAGTGCAAGGAATTTTAGATATTTTTCCGTCAAAGTAACGAATCAGTTCAGGCTCATCAGGCTTGAATTAGAATTTTTGATTAGAGTAGATGTCTGCTACATGGAATAAAATTGAGGAACTTGTCGCGCAAGGTCAAACCGGGTGGATACAGGAGATTCGGAAAGAGGTCCTCCTACAAATTTGCGAAAGATACGGGTTAGCAGTCGATGACTCAAACACGGTAGAGGAGATTAGGGCAACCTTACGAGCGTTTATTAAAACCAATAGAAAAGGACAGCCAACTCCTTCCCCAAAGCCTAAACCAGGCACTTCCTTTTTTCCTGACCAAGCCCAAACAGCATCCCAGGAGACAATAACCATTCCGGGATCGGTTCCTGACGAGAAAGAATCAAAACAACAGACAGCAACCAAGATGACGGACTACTTGACATTGAAGGAAGTACGACAGATGGTCAACGTTTTCGATGGAAGCGAACCACGTAAAGTGGACGATTTATTGCAAACGATCGAGTATGCGAAGGATAAAGTAAATCCAAATCAAAAACCAGACGTGTTAGAACTGGTCCTGAAAACAAAGATACAGGGCGAAGCAGCCATGGAACTTAGATATAAAGATATAGATTCTTTCGAAAAGCTAAAAGCCGAGCTTTTGGCATTGTACGGAGTTAAAAGCTCTACGCCAGCACTGTTGGTAGAATTATTTTCAAGTAGACAAAAAGCAAGTGAAAATACGCATGATTACGGAAAAAGGGTTACGCGTCTTATGATGGATCTTATTAGAGCATGCGGAGCTAGGACAGAAGTAGCAGCGGAAAAAAAAGGAATAGAAGACCTACTCAAATACCAAACACTAGCCATTTTTGAGAACGGGTTAAATTATAATTTGAGAACGATCGTAAAATCATACCATTTCACGGAACTTTCGGCTTCGATAAAGGGCGCGGAAGAGGAAGAAAAATCGCAAAACGGCGTAAACTCTATAAATCGACGGACTAACCAGCCGGGCGATAGGAATACATCAACGGTAAAGTGTCTGAAGTGTAATCAGATGGGACATTTTGCACGGGACTGTACCCAGACAAAATACAAGCAATCGTTACCTACAGCAGGACAGAGTAGATCGGTGCATCGTGTAGAACTGGTATGTAATTTTTGCAAACGCAGAGGACATCTATACAAAGACTGTAGGGATAGAATACGTCGCGATGAACGACGATCAGGAAATAACGGTAGCGGATCAGGCGAAAGCCAAAAAACTAATACGGGCTACTCCCAAAATTCATATAGTAGAAACGCAGGACACGAAGGATCACAGCAATCGACGAGGAACGCAGGATCATACAAATCAATGAACGTCGCCAACGCAAATAGAGCAAGTCGGAACAGAATAGAGTTAAAGGCGAACGGAACCACTAAAGAAAATATGACTCTTTTAGTAGACTCTGGTGCTGACGCCAGCATTATTAAAATAGGAATGTTGAAAGATGATTTGCCAGTCTTAGAAGAAACGACAAGTCTATCAGGAATAGGACAAGGCGTTGTTGAAGCACTTTGTCAAGTCATATTAACAATTCCATTGAAAGATAGAACCATTGAACATCCCTTTTTTGTGGTAAGAGACGATTTCAGTCTAGATGCTGACGGCATCATTGGAATAGATTTCATAGAGGATCATGAAGCCGCGATAGGTAAAAGCGCTCATGCATTCTTCATACACGGGCAGCGTTTCGAACTCTTACGACCGTTGAAAACGGAGAAAATTAGGTTAGCGCCGCGAACAATAAGGAAGGTCAGTGTTAAGACAAACAGCAAGTTCATCGGCATTGTAGAGAAAAAGGAACTCGCCGACGGAGTATACCTAGGAAATTGCTTAACTAAACCGGCGAACCAAGAATGCATAGTAGACATTTTAAACCTAAACAATCACGAGGTGATATTGGAGACGCCGACCGTGGAATTGGAGGAGTTATGCGAAGAAAATAACGAAGTTATGAATGGGTTTTTGCTAGTAAGAAACATGTAATGAATTGGGATAAGAGTATATGTAATATGTCTTATATATAAGTAACCACAAATAAATTATTGTATCTCATATCAAAATAATAAAACCGGGTTTAGTTTAAAATAAGATTAGCAAATAAGGTTAAAACTAAGGAAATTTGTTAAGTAGAACAAAATAGTCCGGAGGCCTATTCTCCTAAGGGGGGAGGGATGTTGAGAATTGTTACTCAACATTCCATTGCATTTCGTAATTAGGCTATCCTAAATAATTAAGCAAGGCATGACCTGGAATGCGACAAAGCGCATCGCATGCCGGTTACGCCAATAATCGAGTAAGCATTATGTAAGTTATAAATTAGGCTAAAGACGGAGCCGCGCTTCAGTCTTGAGCAGATACCTTGAAGAAAGCGGAGGCTATCTCCGAATACTCATTGACTCGAACCGGAGCAAGTGCTCCAAACGCAATTCTTTTGTACTTGTTTAAATATTAAATATTGAATAAAAACTACTTTGTCACTATCAAGCACTTAGAGTGATTGTCAAAGATCACCTCTGGGAACAACCCTTTTAATTCCCCATTCCTTGAGTAACGGGAGTTAAATAAACAAATTACAACACCTCCTTTTTCGCAGTCTTGGCGGTTAAAAGCAGGTGTTAGTTTGTGGATTGCCTAATCGTATCGTTGGAGAAATATTTTACGTGTTAATAAAAAATTATATGGATTCTTGGGTACGCGAAAAGTTGCAAAAACGGGACTTATCATCTCTGCAACAAATATTCACTATGCCAATAAAGTGAGGTTAAGTCCGTTGTATTTAGAATTTGGTATTATGCTCAGAGGGATACGAAATTTTGTTACAGTCAGTATACGTATTGCTGTGGGAAATAAACTTTGGTATGCTTACAACAAGAATACGAGTTTCTTTACTGGAGACAAAAGTTTACTAGGTGGAAATAGTACTTTTCGATACTAGTGCGAAAGTGTTGATTCTCGGACGAGTGTGAAGTTTTTCGCCCGAGCGAAGCGAGACCAATCCCACAAGCCACGACCAATCCCCAACCTCCAATCACACGAGTCGAGAATCATCTTTCGCACGTGTATCGAACTTCATTTTTCAACACAGCACGCGTTAAGTTGAATTTTATGCACGCGAAGCGTGCGCAAAATCGAACTTTGCGCACGCCGTGTGGAAAAAAACTTTTTTTTCAGTGTATGGTAGGCGCGTGGTTTCAAACACTCACAGTTTGCTCAAAAATTGATTAAATCTTATGAAATTTGGTATATAGATACTTTGTGACCTTGTCTACCTATTAATACGTTCTCCCGAAAAATGACCTAAGTCGCTTCAGGTCGTTCTTCGAGAGAACGGCTCATTTGAAATCGATGCCAGGAGACTGCACATTCAGATTTCTAAAAAGATGAGTATTTCTATCATATATTAATTGCAAAAGTTTGATAAATATTATAAGAAAAAAGGTATGATTGATGAAAGATGGGAGAATTTTCGGAGTATTGACAAAAATTGTGCTAGCATCTTCTGAATCTCAAAAATATTAAAGATCAAGAATTCTAAAGGATTTTTATGTTTTGAAAAATTTTGATCAGATTTTTCCTGAAGCAATTCGTTCTTTTTCTAGCAGCCTTACTGGACTCCTTACTGGACCCCTGTTGTTGGACAGAACAGGTCAAAACTCACTACAAGCCTCCGCCTGGCACATGTGTCAAGACTCGACTCATAACACATCGATACGAGAGCAGCTGCGAATCCAGCATATTAATCATAAGCACAATCTTAAAACTTGATTTTCTGTAGCTACATTTTCTCCTCTAGGAAAAGTAGAAAATGAAAAAAAAAAAATAAAAAAATGAAAAGTTTAAAAGTTGATTTCTGGAGAATGAATATTTTGATTGGTTGTCGTAAAGAATCAGGAGCATCGTTGGACCGATTCTGGAGTTTTTAGTCTTCAAATTTGTAGAATCGAAGCCTCTATCATATGAACATAGAACTTTTTGATATTACTATTTTTGGTTGAGCTAATAGAAAAAGTAGAGAAAAAAAATTGAAGAAATAGAAAAATCTCACTAAAAATTAAGCGAGTCAGGCAATTTTTACGATATCAAAAAGTTCTATGTTCATATGATAGAGGCATCTCTTCTGAACAATTGAGGACCAAAAACTCCAAAATTGGTCCAACGATACTACTGATTCTTTACGACAACCGACCAATTTTGTATTTTTCTACATTGAGCGTAACTACTATTGCACTCAAAGTAATATTTAATGTTATACCTATATGGCTGATGAGGGTCAAACCCTCCCCGAACTTCATGATTTTTTTGGATTTGATCAGACTCTCAAATTAGCTGTAAAATATCGATCTCTTTCTCAGAATGTTAACCCATTTAAAGGTGTGGATACCCCCTTAATCGAAGTTCGGCGAGGTTGAGAGGTAAGGACAATGATGAACTTGAAAACACGCAAGGTATCAGTTGAAATTTGAATTTTTATTTTCATGTAGATGTGTCATGTGTGCTAACTTATTTGATTAAACGGTGGATCATCTGATCATCTACCAGCGAATATCTTTTTAGTACAACATTGCTATTTTCAACGGGTATAAGGCAATGGCTCTTCTGAGTTTGTGGAGTCGCTTTCGCAGTTAAGGATGAATCCCACCTTTGCGTTTTGATCCGTTCCGACCCGATCCGACGCGTAGTCGAGGTGCGCTCACTGTTGCGTACCGACGCGTACAGACACGTACGACATGCGATTGAACGCAACCCCTCTCACTCCGCTGCAATGCTCTATGCAGGTTGGCAGGCAGTCACTACAACCGATTGAGCAGCCCCACGGTTAATTAATTTATTAATAATTCATTCCATAGATGTGTTGATGAACAAGAAAAATGTATTCACGTATCAACACATCGAGGATTTCCGGTGAGTCGTTAAACTCGATTCCTCAGGATACCCTTCAATTGGTCAATAGGTTCAACTAATAAAAAATAAACCGTTCTTGAAAACCATATTTTAATAAAAGATGCATAAAGAATAAAGATGTATAAAAATAAAGATGTAGAAGAATAAAAGATGTACCTTATACAGTTTGTGCAAGATCATACATTATATACCAACACTGAGAATAACCATTGTGAATGAAAATAATACTCCGATTGCAAAAAGTAAGTACTATTATTTGTTCTTTTAAATTTATTCAAAAATTGTCTGCATGAATGATTGAAAGTGCAGCGACATTCAGCGTTTCGTTTCTTACCTACCATTTTTTTTTAAATTACATATTCCGGAGGATGGTCGACAGGAGGATCTCGTTTCTACAGAGTTGAACTAAAGGGGTACACCTTCACATACATTATTTCGAAAAAAGTTTAAACTGACATAAATCATTTTTCAACCTCGCAATTTCCGCGCAATTTAACTATCATTTTCTTCTCCCGTGTGGAAATGTCACGGTTTGTCCCGGCTACAACAAGGTTTCTGGCCGGGCGCTAGCCGGGTAGTATTTTTGTCAAAGTGCCTGACCGGGGACTGGCCAGGTGCTAGTCTAGCATACCAGAGCGCGGTATTTGACGACGTGAAGTACATCCCGATTTGTTATTATACTGATAAGTTACCAATTTACCTCTAGCTTTACAATTGTTTTTATAACAAACCAACTGTCAAATACCGTGATAAAAGTCAGAGAAGATCGTGAATAATTTCTAATTTTTTTTAACCTGCCGCTCTCTGCTTGGCCAGATCCGAATACCGAAAATATCGAATACCACTAGACCTTGAAAATGAATTAGATATTTCCCTCATGCTTTGAAATTGTTCGGGCAAAGTATAATCGATCGCTTAGATCAGCTGGCCGGCCAGAACCTATCGAAGGCACACACACCATCGTGCAGTGTTTACCTGCGTAAAATCGTACGCCTAACGTCTCATTGCGCACCGAGCGTAAGAACGATTCAATGTATGTATATGTGTATTCCTGCGGACTAAATCAAAGTCTATACAGGGTGTCCCAGAACTAAGTGCAATAAATGATAGGGGTAATAGAGGGGGCCGAGCTGAGTAAATTGACCCAAAGAATATGTGGCCTCCGAGTCCGCGTTCGCGAGATACGATCGGTTAAAAAAACGCATTGGGCGCCGGCATGTAGGCAACCGCGGACACAGCAGGCAGCGGTTCGCAGTCTTTTTGATAAGCGCGATCTTTCTAAAGCGAGTCATAACACTTTTGAATTCGAAAATTTCAAACAAAAATATTTTTGATATGAAATTTTATTATGGAAACAAGTAATAATGTTGTGTTTGGCGGAAAATCAATGTCGAAAATGTTTCTGTTTGAAATTTTCGAATTCAAAAGTGTTATGACTCGTATCAAAAAGATCGCGCTTATCAAAAAGACTGCGAACCGCTACCTGCTGTGTCTGCGGTTGCCTACATGCCGGCGCCCAACGCGATTTTTTAACCGGTCGTATCTCGCGAACGCTGACTCGGAGACCACATGTTCTTTAGGTCAATTTACTCAGCTCGACCCCCTCTATTACCCCTAACATTTATTGCACTTAGTTCTGGGACACCCTGTATATGTAAAATCAGTATGTCTCAGATCTCCCTGTGGGAAACATTGTAAGCTTCTCGGCCTCGTGGTCAAATACCTGTATGTATTGTAACATATCCAGCTATAGTGCACATCGAATATCGCCAAAGACCGAACAAAGGAAAGGATTACACTAATCCTCTACGTTCGACCAAGTGTCTGACGTCACGCTAAGAAGTGGGGATAGAGAGTATATAAACGGCTCACTCAATCACTCATTAGCGTATTTGTGCCATAGAGGCCTTGCGACTCATAATATCCAATATTCGAGCGTATTTGTGCCATAGAGGCCTTGCGACTCATAATATCCAATAATTCGAGCGTATTCTGGTATAGCACCGTTGCGACTCATAACTCCGAG
This sequence comes from Tenthredo mesomela, assembly GCA_943736025.1. Classification (NCBI taxonomy): domain Eukaryota; kingdom Metazoa; phylum Arthropoda; class Insecta; order Hymenoptera; family Tenthredinidae; genus Tenthredo; species Tenthredo mesomela. Next base: position 18,111,514 of record OX031018.1, on the reverse strand, counting down.
CGTAGTCAGGTAGAGCACCGGTGCGACTCATATTATTAAATTCACTTGTATAGCTTCAGATCGCCTAGATCCGAATAACTAACATAAATTCAAGCAAATAGAATCAAATCAATTGCCTTTAGATAAAATATCATTGGTCACAATTTAAAATATAATAGAAGAGAATAGGAGAACAATATAATGAAATCAAAATAGAATCATAACAGAAAACATAACCGCGCATAGCCTAAAATATAAAAATAGAATACACAAACAGAACGAAAACCAAACGGAACGAACAAACAAACGCGACTAGAGTCACGAAATTAGAATAGGAGTAGAATAAGTAAATCATTGTAAAAATTAGTTTATTAGAATTCATTTGAATACAATTATTATTTTCTTATTTGAACTTTGTCGGATATTTCAGCACTGACTCCTAACTAATCAATTTCCATCCCTGAATAAGCCTATAGGGACCAGCTTTGGATCATTCCTAGTGCGAACGGCGTTGGATTAACTTCCCGCGTCCGAGGGCCAAGGAAATACGATTCCGAGTCTGAGACACGGTCTTGGAATCGCAAGGTTCCCGGATCCGAGTAAAGAATAGGTTTTGTGTTTAGGAAAGCAGGCTTGGATTCACTTCCCGGCTCTGTTCGAATAGGAGAAGGATCGGCTTTGGTTCTACCCGAGTCCGAAGGGAACAGGCTTTGCTGGAGTAATCTACCCGAGTCCTGAGATAAAGTAAATTCACAAGGTTGCATAGGTGGCTTTTGGTGGCTAACCCATCCTTTTCCCTACCTACGTACCTCAAAGAAAAGCCCTAATAATTTTGATAATTTAAATCCCTTTTTATATAGGTAAAGAACTCACAATAACTGCGGGTATCTCTCAACTTACGGGTTCAAGATACTCGCCAAAAGTTACAGTATATATCTCATCGTGAGAATTAAAAAATAAAGACACGAGTTTTAAGAAAAGAAAAGGAAAACCCGTGTAAGCTTTTCCAAGACACATTTATCCCGTAGGTCACTCATCCTAAGCCTCTCTCTTACTAATTAATTTACCCGTATCTAACGAACCTCTTTATCATCTCTCGCAACATTTTTGGTCCTTCGAGCCGGATCGGTCGCGAAGTGATTTAAACAATCTTTGAATCGTCGCGAATCTCGGGGAATCAATTAGTGGGTGAGTGACACGGTAGTGTTGTGAAAAGTTCATCCAAAGCGTTACGGAAAACGCTAAAAGTGAAATCTCTCTGTAGAATATAACTAAAAACGGTTAATTTCGAACCCGCATCAAAGTCGCTGATCACCTTATCGAGACTCGTAGTCAGTGTGTGTCAACAACCCGAGTGTAGTGTGCGTGCAAGTAAGTGTGTCGTGCGCGTCTATCTCTCTCTCGCAGTTTAAATACTCAAGTCAGATTCCCGTAGAATCGTTTGTTGACATATCTCGCTGTCATGTCTCTCAGCGAGCTAATTGATCGTCAAAACGAACTTTTATGGCGCGTATCGCGCACAATAGAAAACCTCCAAAAACTCGGGGAGGCAAATATCACCTACGGCCAGGTGCAATCGCGACTCAACGCTCTCGAGTCAACCTGGACAAAATTCCAAGCGAATCACGACCTGATGGGCAAACACAAATCCGCGGCCGATGAAAAGCAGCTTGCATTGATCGAGCAACGATCGTATTTTTCAAAAGACTACTTCGGGCAGTGCGAAGAAAAATACCTAGACTCGAGGGGACACATGCTTGATCTCCTGGAGTCACTCAAACCGACACCCGCTCCTCAAGTGGATGCATCTCTAGCTTCAGCGGCTAAGACGACTTTACGACGGCTACCTCCTATCGCGTTGCCATCGTTCTCTGGTAGTTTTTCTGAATGGCAACCCTTTCACGATCTCTTCAACTCAATCGTTCGCGAGAACAAACAGCTCTCGGATGTGGAAAAACTCCATTATCTAAAAACCAGCTTGACCGGTGAGCCCTCTCAACTAATCAGAAACATCGCTGTCACCGGTGACAATTTCTCTCGTGCCTGGAACACTCTCGTATCCCGCTACGAAAACAAGCGATTAATCACAAGCTCTCATCTCGGAAAACTCTTCGCGATTCCGCGAATCGGGAAGAAATCATCTGCAGAAATCAAACGTCTGCACAGTGATACTTGCGAAGCCATCGGTGCTCTGGAAGCCTTCGGTCGCCCAGTCAAACAGTGGGATGACATTATCGTGCACATGACAATAAGCAAACTCGACTCTGGATCTCTCGAAGAGTGGGAAAAGCGCGTTAGTGAAACTCGTGACCCTCCAGCCTTCACAGAGCTCGAGTTATTCCTTCTAGGTCGCATTCACACCCTCGAGGCTGTGGAACAAGCCCAAGGTCAGAGTGCATCCAACAAGACGCAGGCATCACCAGGAAAGCTTAGCGGTTCCACCACAAAATCTCACGTAGTTCAATCAAAAGAATCATCGTGTTCCTATTGCAAGGGAAATCATTACATCGCGGCGTGCACATCGTTTCAAGGGAAACCGCTCGAACAAAGAAAGGACTTCGTCGCATCTCACAGTCTTTGCTACAACTGTCTTGGTCCACATCCAGTAAAAGACTGCCGATCAGACAAGAGATGTCGTACTTGCGAAGGTCGACATCACACTCTACTTCATCGCAGATCCTCCACATCTGCATCAGCATCTGGCAACGATGCTCTGCAAGGACAGGCTACCGCAGGCCAATCATTTCAGCCTGCATCAAGCACCTCATCACAGGTCAGCAGCCATGCAGCTCAACCGAAGAACGCGCAGTGTTCACCGGTCCTCCTTGTAACAGCAAAAGTTCTCGTTTCGAACCCCGAAACAGGAGAATGCATCACCGTTCGAGCCTTATTGGATCAAGGCTCCGAAAGCTCGTTCATCTCGGAGTCGCTTACGCAGCGATTGCGATCAACTCGGCGCCACGCTTCAATCCCAGTCATCGGAGTTGGAGCTCAACAATCCGGAGTAACTCGCGGTATTACGACACTCCAGATAAGATCTCGTGTAAACACCGAGTTCTCGTGTCTCGTGGAAGCCTTTATACTCCCTCGCGTGACATCCTTCCTGCCATCTTTCCGAGTTCACGTGGAAGACTGGCCTCATCTACAAGGTCTCACTCTCGCAGACCCAAGCTTCGCGGAACCTGGTCAAATTGACGTCATCCTCGGTGCTGATGTTTATGGCCACGTGCTCATCCAAGGAATAAGTAAGGAAGCTCCTGGCACACCAATCGCTCAAGAAACCCAGTTCGGATGGGTATTATCGGGTCCTGTTTCGTCAGAAGCAGCAAGCATCTCTCATACCGCAGTTCAAGGGCTGCAATGCTCTCTAGACACCGAACTGATCGATCTCGTTAGGCGTTTCTGGGTGCAAGAAGAAGTGTCTACTCCAGTCGCACTCACAACTGACGAAGAAAACTGTGAGAAGCATTTTCGCGAAACAGTGTCTCGCGATGCGACTGGTCGCTACATCGTTCAGTTACCAATCAAAGACAGTTCGGTCGATCTCGGTAACTCGCGTACCCCCGCGCTTCAAATGCTCCTACGGATGGAGAAACGGTTCGTGAGTGATTCGAAACTAAAGGAAGCTTACTCGAACTTCCTTCGCGAATACCTTGACCTCGGGCATATGTGTCGCGCCCCCAGTGGATCAAACAGTGACTCTCGTGTGTTTTATCTACCACATCATGGTGTCGCGCGCGAGTGCAGTTCAACTACCAAGTTACGTGTGGTGTTCAACGGGTCTCAGAGAACGGAACTGGGACTCTCTTTAAATGACAATCTCTACGTCGGGCCAAAAGTGCAGACAGACCTGGCCGACGTGCTCTTACGGTGGCGACAATATCCTGTCGCTTTTTCCTCAGATATCGCCAAGATGTACCGACAGATTTTGGTTCACCAAAACGACTGGGATCTTCAGCGGATCCTTTGGAGAGAAAACTCACAGCTCCCAATCGAGGAGTATCAACTTCGTACGGTAACGTATGGTCTCGCCAGCGCTCCATATCTCGCGATACGTGTCCTTCATCAACTCATTCAAGACGAAGGGCAACGTTATCCCCTAGCAAATCGAGTCATTATCGACAACACGTACGTCGACGACGTACTCTCGGGGGCAGACAACCCACTGCAAGCTCGTGAAAAAATAGTAGAGCTCAATCAGCTGCTCAGGGCGGGCGGCTTTGAACTCAAAAAGTGGACGTCGAGCCACCCCGAAACTCTTGTAGACATTTCACCAGATGATCGGGAAGTCGCAAAACAGCAGAATCTCGATCAAAGTCCATTCTTTCGTGCACTCGGTCTCATGTGGAGACCCGAGATCGACTCATTCGCATTCGCGCCTCAAGCTGTAAAGGATGAGCACATCCTTACAAAACGAAAGATCCTCTCGGAAACTGCTCAGCTGTTCGATCCTCTAGGTTGGCTCTCGCCAATCACGATCCGAGCCGAGATTTTTATGCAACTACTGTGGGCAATCGGCCTCGGCTGGGATCAGCCACTCCCCGACCCACTCGCGTCGCGTTGGAACACCTTCCGACAAGAGCTACAAGATGTTTCCTTAATCACAATCCCTCGGTGGATCGGGCTCAGCTCAGAATCTCCAGCGGTGGAAATTCATGGGTTCGCGGACGCTTCTCACGAGGCTATCGCGGCGGTAATATATTTGCGAACGTACATCGACACTCACGACGTGCACGTCTCGCTAATGTGTTCGAAAACAAAAGTCGCGCCTCTCAAAAAAGTGACAATTCCGCGTCTCGAACTGTGTGCCGCGCTCCTCCTCGTTAGACTCGTGCGCCACGTGGAAAGCACTCTCAATCTCGCGAAAGCTCCGGTTCATCTGTGGTCGGACTCGACAGTCGCGCTCGCGTGGATAAAAAGTCACCCTTCTCGCTGGAAAGACTTTGTCCGCAATCGTGTCACCGAAATACAAGAGTTCGCGCGTGCTCGGTGGCATCACGTATCGGGTTCGGAAAACCCAGCGGATCTCGCGTCTCGCGGTGCCTCTCCAGAGCAAGTTCTAGCCTCAAAACTCTGGACTGGTGGTCCATTATGGCTTGCCAAGCCTTCAGTCAGCTGGCCATCCTCATCTCCCACGTTGAAGGGAGACGAACCTCTCGAAGAAAGAAAGCAGGTAGCAGCTCATCACCTCGCGGAAACTGATCCGCTACCAATCTGGGATCTCATCGATCGTTACTCATCATTAACGAAATTGGTGAGAATCACCGCTCTTTGCAAACGTGCTGCAGATTTATTCTTATCAAAATCGGTCGCGAAATTTCCTAAGAAAATTGTTTCGCGCGGCCCGATCATGACGTCCGAACTAGAGGACGCTCGCATCTTTTGGGTTGCAACAAGTCAAAACGCCTACTTCGGAGCCGAAATCAGATTGCTCAAACAAGGTTCGCTTCTCACTCGGCGCTATTCACTCTTTCGGCTCGCTCCATTCGTGGACCGAAACGGACTTCTAAGAGTTGGAGGACGGTTGCAGCAATCATCTCTAACTTATGACGAGAAGCATCCTCTCATTCTCCCTCGAAAATCGTCATTCACCACGTTAGTGATTGATCATTATCATAAAGCGACTCTCCACGGGGGACCACAGCTCACCCTCGCCACCATCCGACAACGCTTCTGGATCATCGGTGGAAGGGTACCGGTCCGCTCGTACATCCATCGCTGCGTTTCGTGTGCGCGTCAACGCGCTACTCTTAGTGTCCAGCAGATGGGTCAGCTCCCTCAGTCTCGCGTTTCACCGGCAAGACCCTTCTTGCACTCTGGTGTCGACTACGCAGGGCCTTTCGCAATTCGAGCCTCTCGCGGGAGAAACCCGAAAACTTACAAGGGCTACATTGCTGTTTTTGTATGCTTCTCCACATCAGCAGTTCACCTCGAACTAGTCTCGGACTGTACAACGGAAGCCTTTATCGCGGCATATAAGCGCTTCACCTCGCGACGCGGAATCTGTGCGACTATCTCAAGCGATTGCGGTAAGAATCTCGTTGGAGCTGATGCTGAACTTCGTCGCTTACTCGCGGCCTCATCGAAGGAATCCGCACAAATCGCTAACATCCTCGCGTCACATGGAACACAGTGGCGCTTCAACCCTCCGTCAGCACCTCACTTCGGAAGTAAGTGGGAAGCCGGGGTGAAATCAGTGAAGTTTCACCTCAAAAGGGTAATTGGCGAAGCCAAACTCACTTTCGAGCAGTTTGAAACCTTCCTCGCGCAGGTGGAAGCTACCCTTAACTCGCGACCACTGTGTGCACTCTCGGACGATCCAACAGACTTGAGTGCCTTAACTCCAGGGCATTTTCTCATCGGCACAGCTCTAAATACCGTGCCAGAACCCTCGCTCGCGGACGTACCCGTCCAACGCCTCTCGCATTGGCAACACTCACGCCATATGCTCGAGCATTTTTGGAAACGTTGGAACACGGAATACCTCCAGACGTTTCAACATCTGCCGAAGTGGCAATCAATCAACGGAAACATCGAAATCGGAGCCATCGTTCTCATCAGGGATGAAAACCTACCACCATCAGTCTGGCCACTCGCGAGGGTCATCGACGTCCACCCAGGATCGGATGGACTAGTTCGCGTTGTGACAGTGAAAACGAAATCATCGGTATTGAAACGGCCGATAGTAAAATTGTGCGTGCTACCGGTTAAGGGAAGACCCTGGTGAGATTTTGCCCGAAATCGTTCAAAAAATCGATTTTCTGTTTTTGCCGGAAAATTACTCCCGGGGCTTGTCCCCACCTTGTGAGAAACTTTCAAGGCCCTCCGATTTTTTTTGGTTCATTGGCAGCGAATTTTATAAATAAAATCGATAAAATTTTTTTTTTTTGCATTTCTTTCGTGATTATTTTTTTCTAGAAATCTAGAATTCCATCAAAATACTATTGAATGGGAGATTAGCAATATACAAGGTCAAAGTTTGAAAAACTCGGTAAATCTGACGCAAATTTGAAATTTGTGACGTCACAACTCCGTGTAGTTCGGGATCGAACCACCTGTAGCACAGGGCATGATCGACTATTGGTAACTGTATCTGAAGCGTAGCCACCTCGTGGTCAAAACCAGTAATACTCAAATCGGGTCATTCATGTATCTTTATGGCGAAGACGCGTTCGCCATCTGGTATTTGAAATTTGAACTAGTGAAACAGTACCTTGCGTCCAGTTACCAATTGTTCCCGTGCTTTCCTGCATTTAGTGGTTAGTTTACTACAAACTGGCATCTTGTTGACAGCAAGTGTAAACTACTCTGTAATTTTGTGATTTTCACTCATTATGAAACAAAAAAATCTCAACGAAAAAATGGATTCGATTACCTCACGGTGGTGCAAGTCTAGAAAACGCCTAACGTCTAAAAACAAGCAGGGTAAAAAAAATCTTGGAAATAAATTCCAATTGAAGGCCTTTCCCTCTGGAAAACAAGTTGGTCATCAACAATTGCGTGACGAACCGGAGCCTGGCCCATCCAGAATACAATTAGGACCGAAAAAGATAAGTAACCCTCTAGGACCTAGTACATCATCTACTAGCAAAAGAAAAATTGAAACTTTTGTTTCATCACAGTCGTCGGAGCCAGGCGATGCTTGTAAAAATTATTTATTTGTGCATTCCAGTACCTGGCAGGAGCTTTTTAAACATTTAGCATGCGCTGAATGTGGACAGAAGAGCCTCGCTGGGCAGATGAGAGAACGAAGAGGATTCGCAGCACAGCTGTGCGTCAAATGCGAAGACTGTGGCTTTCTTTCCGCACAAAGTTTTACGAGTCCGCGAACAACAGACAACACCAAGCGGCGACCGTTCGATGTCATTAGAAAAATGGTGGAAGTTTTCTCAGAATCTGGAGGGGGACATGCTTAAATGCAAAAGTTTGGAGCAACAATGGGCATGAGCGTGATGGCATCCCAGACATCCTTCGCACATTCAAAGCGATTGGCAGACGAAGGTGAGTCGTTAAAAGAAAAGGTGCTTGTCAAGGCTCGCGACGCTGTTCGACAGGCTCATGTGAACAGGGACGAACAGGTGATGAAAATCAGTACCAAGATTTTGAAAGAGCGGGACACTCAACGGAAAAGAAGAAGCGAGTGGCAGAATGAAGCACGACGAAAAAAGCTTCGGCGTGCTCTCAAATTGACAAAGGCGCAGCTTGAAGCTTTGAACATCAGAAAGGAAGAGACAAATTATGGAGCAGGACAGTTCTAGGCCAGGCAATGTCGAACCAACATTCAATAATCATTCAATAATAATAATAATAATAATTATAATAATAATAATAATAATAATGAGAATGACAATGAGAATGACAATGAGAATGAGAATGAGAATGAGAATGAGAATGACAATGACAGTGACAGTGACAGTGACAGTGACAGTGACAGTGACAGTGACAGTGACAGTGACAGTGACAGTGACAGTGACAGTGACAGTGACAGTGACAGTGACAGTGACAGTGACAGTGACAGTGACAGTGACAGTGACAGTGACAGTGACAGTGACAGTGACAGTGACAGTGACAGTGACAGTGACAGTGACAGTGACAGTGACAGTGACAGTGACAGTGACAGTGACAGTGACAGTGACAGTGACAGTGACAGTGACAGTGACAGTGACAGTGACAGTGACAGTGACAGTGACAGTGACAGTGACAGTGACAGTGACAGTGACAGTGACAGTGACAGTGACAGTGACAGTGACAGTGACAGTGACAGTGACAGTGACAGTGACAGTGACAGTGACAGTGACAGTGACAGTGACAGTGACAGTGACAGTGACAGTGACAGTGACAGTGACAGTGACAGTGACAGTGACAGTGACAGTGACAGTGACAGTGACAGTGACAGTGGCAGTGGCAGTGGCAGTGGCAGTGGCAGTGGCAGTGGCAGTGGCAGTGGCAGTGGCAGTGGCAGTGGCAGTGGCAGTGGCAGTGGCAGTGGCAGTGGCAGTGGCAGTGGCAGTGGCAGTGGCAGTGGCAGTGGCAGTGGCAGTGGCAGTGGCAGTGGCAGTGGCAGTGGCAGTGGCAGTGGCAGTGGCAGTGGCAGTGGCAGTGGCAGTGGCAGTGGCAGTGGCAGTGGCAGTGGCAGTGGCAGTGGCAGTGGCAGTGGCAGTGGCAGTGGCAGTGGCAGTGGCAGTGGCAGTGGCAGTGGCAGTGGCAGTGGCAGTGGCAGTGGCAGTGGCAGTGGCAGTGGCAGTGGCAGTGGCAGTGGCAGTGGCAGTGGCAGTGGCAGTGGCAGTGGCAGTGGCAGTGGCAGTGGCAGTGGCAGTGGCAGTGGCAGTGGCAGTGGCAGTGGCAGTGGCAGTGGCAGTGGCAGTGGCAGTGGCAGTGGCAGTGGCAGTGGCAGTGGCAGTGGCAGTGGCAGTGGCAGTGGCAGTGGCAGTGGCAGTGGCAGTGGCAGTGGCAGTGGCAGTGGCAGTGGCAGTGGCAGTGGCAGTGGCAGTGGCAGTGGCAGTGGCAGTGGCAGTGGCAGTGGCAGTGGCAGTGGCAGTGGCAGTGGCAGTGGCAGTGGCAGTGGCAGTGGCAGTGGCAGTGGCAGTGGCAGTGGCAGTGGCAGTGGCAGTGGCAGTGGCAGTGGCAGTGGCAGTGGCAGTGGCAGTGGCAGTGGCAGTGGCAGTGGCAGTGGCAGTGGCAGTGGCAGTGGCAGTGGCAGTGGCAGTGGCAGTGGCAGTGGCAGTGGCAGTGGCAGTGGCAGTGGCAGTGGCAGTGGCAGTGGCAGTGGCAGTGGCAGTGGCAGTGGCAGTGGCAGTGGCAGTGGCAGTGGCAGTGGCAGTGGCAGTGGCAGTGGCAGTGACACTGACAATGACAATGACAATGACAATGACAATGACAATGACAATGATAATGATAATAATAATCAATTATTTGACCCCCACTATTACTCTATTAGAATGCTCATTTTTGTTTTTAATTTTATTCCATGTGACGGTGAACCTGGAAATGTCAAGCGAAGATAATCCGTGCTCCGAGATATGTCGGAGCAAAAGAAATTGAGGATCTAAGATGCGTTCATCAGAAAGTGTAACATTATGACCTCGGACCATATATTCTGAAGAATTTATTTAATTTGTACCAATTTTCATTAAAACACGATTTACTCAAAACTACATTTTCAGCTACGCTAAAAACTCCTTGCGTCATTGTTTTGCTCCGATCAACTTCTCCTTCGCAGAGGAAGTTCACGCATACCTTATGCACAAATTCACTGATCAGATTTTCCAAATTGTAAAAGGAACATATTTTTCAAGTCTCAAATAACATGAAAAATGCAAAAAATTTGGAAGTAAAAATAGTAAATGCTCTTAAACAAGAACAAAAAATTAATTCGCAAATCTGATCAGCAAATCTCTTCGCCTGAGTGTCCCAAAGATGATAGTTCAAGATAAATATGATTCGATTAAAGTTATGACGCAGGGGACTTTTTGAAGTTCAGTATGTTTTTACCATTAAATGTTGCGTAACTTCCACATTTATCAAGTAATCTGTGAGATCAAGGTGGGATTTTCTTAGTTCCTAAGTATACTTTCACATGATCTAAAAATAATTTCGATTATGAAAGAAATGTCGAAGTTTTGAGTTTCACCAGGGTCTTCCCTTAAACTTCAAAATGAGCCCCTCACGGCGGGCGGCATATCATGATTTCGCAATCGTCGAACGATAGCGAGGCGGGCGGTATGTTCGGGCAAAGTATAATCGATCGCTTAGATCAGCTGGCCGGCCAGAACCTATCGAAGGCACACACACCATCGTGCAGTGTTTACCTGCGTAAAATCGTACGCCTAACGTCTCATTGCGCACCGAGCGTAAGAACGATTCAATGTATGTATATGTGTATTCCTGCGGACTAAATCAAAGTCTATATATGTAAAATCAGTATGTCTCAGATCTCCCTGTGGGAAACATTGTAAACTTCTCGGCCTCGTGGTCAAATACCTGTATGTATATATCTCATCGTGAGAATTAAAAAATAAAGACACGAGTTTTAAGAAAAGAAAAGGAAAACCCGTGTAAGCTTTTCCAAGACACATTTATCCCGTAGGTCACTCATCCTAAGCCTCTCTCTTACTAATTAATTTACCCATATCTAACGAACCTCTTTATCATCTCTCGCAACAGAAATATACTGCCATAAAAAGGATGCCAGAAAAATTCTTAATGAAGGATACAGCATTTATCCACTGCTTGCCGAGTCGGTAAGGATTGAAAAAAATTGAAACAATTATGCGGTTTAAGAAAGTAATGAAAGCCCGAATCTTTCTAGCGCAGGTTTTCTCGCAGATAGACACCGGGACAAATCTGGCAAATTCATCTCCGAGTCCACTTTTTACAGTGTCTTGAGGACCGTCCTTGGAAATACTAAAGTTCGGGATGGAAAAAAAAAAATAGAAAGAATCTGAAGTTCATTGATTCAGACGAGATTGGCTTTGAAGAAACGAGTAGTGTGCCAGTGAGAAAACTGATAATAAAAGTATTCACAAAAGTTGAAATATAATAATATAAGTAACACGGTTATGATAGTTTCTGCAATTCATATATCCCTACTATATTCCTAGTATGAGCACTACGTAAAATTTATATTCTTCCTATGTTAATACATAGATATAGCTATAGTTTCATTATTTTTATCATACGCTCTAAGGCGAGGGGGTAACTACTCGTGAAATAGTTGGGACAGTTAGCTATGAAATTATTGTGAAATGGGTTGAAATGGTATGGAATGGTATGAAATGGTATGCAATGGTATGGAATGCTTGTGAAATGGTATGAAATGCTTGTGAAATGATCGCGAAATGGTATGAAATGCTTGTGAAATGGTATGAAATGGTATGCTTGTGAAGTGGTATGAAATGCTTGTGAAATACCTGTGAAATGATATGAAATAGTTGTGAAATCATATGAAATTATTTTGAAATGTGAAATAGATGGGACACACAAGTTTGAAGTGGTTACCCCCTCGCCCTAAGGACTATAGTCCCGCATCCAGGAAAAAACAACAAAATCCAAAGAAACGATATAAAGATCGAAGAAACTAGATTGGTGATATTACTTTAGGATTGGATGAAGTTTCTATTTGCGATACTATAATTTTGAAACCATAGGTTGAATTATTGCTCGTAATATCTATCATAATAAGAAATATTAAAATGAATAAAAAATCTACTAAAAATATTAAAAACTTGTTTATAATTTGTTTTTATTTTCCAACTGCGAATAATCGAATAAAATCATCGCGATATGTTATAGCCCCTAGTAAAGCCTGGTCAGTCTATGGCCGGACAGCCGGGCCATAGCCCGGCCAGGACTCCTGACCAGGTCATGGATAGCCGAGCGTGACGATTCTGGTCGGGTCCTGGCCAGAACGCCCGGCCAGAATCCGGCTAAAAGCCGGGCTTTCCGACTGGAACCCGGCCAGAAACCGGGATCAATTTCCACACGGGCTATTACGCAAGAAATTAAATCTGGATGATCCGAGTCCGGATCTTCTTTTATAGAACTGTTCAGAAAAGATGCCTTCATCAAATGAAGTGACAATTTTTTTATCTCATCAAAGTTGAACCAGATCTGGTCCATCATTTTCAAAAATAGAATAGCGTTTTTCTGTTCTTATATACGTTTCTTTTAGTTCCTGCTCGATTGAAGACAAGTCTATCAAAAAGTCCCCTGTCCAGTTGATCTTTTCTGAACAAATTCACAATCAGACCAGAAAATCTGATATCAGACCACTCGTGGAGTTTATTCATTTTGAATAATAATTCCCAGGTAGAAATCGTGTCTTGGCAGAAGCTAGCTGCTAGCTAGTTGTACTAGTTATTTATCTTGGCGCAAGATAACTGAATCATGTTGGTGCAAGCTCGGTATGTAACGCTCATTCGAGCTAGCAGCAAGCTTAATGACTTATCTTGGGCCAACCTTCACAACGTAGCTAATGCCAACCCAGCGAACACAGTTATGCAAACGTAAGGTAACTTACATCTAACTCAATATAACACGTTACATAGCTGGTTAGTTTCCTGCTACCGCTGGGTTAGTGGTAATTTCCCACTCAGTTCAAGGTGGCAGGTACATAACATACATGTAACCGTGTGATATTTTCAATACCTGACAGTAGCATTATAGTTAGGTAACAGATGGTAACACGCTATCTAGCGTCGTGATGAATATGTTAGTACGGGCCATATAGGCTTCAAATCTCAACTCGAATCCATTTCGAAGAATCCACGCACAAAAGAACAGTGAATATGCCAAAAGATTCGATATATTCACTGAACTTTTGTACACGGATTCTACCCAATAGATTCAAGTTCAGATTTCATTGAATGGTCATAATATATTTCCACATGTTTATCAGAAGCTGACGACTTTATTTGGCCATTTAGGTATTCCATATATTTATTACCACTATATCTATTCCACAATGAATACCGAATAATGAAATTAACGATGAATAATACCGAATATTTTCAGCCATTTTTAATACTTATGAGCAAGATTACAACAAGGGCGTGAAGATGTCCGAAAATAATTTGTATTGTGAGGCACACGTGTATACACTGAAAGAAAAATATAGTTACAATTACAATTGCATCAGTTATCTTTACTATAAACTTTGGTGAAATATGGCACCAACCCAATTTTTATAGTCACAGAAGCCCTGAAAAATATTGTGATTGTTGCATAATATTATAGTAGACGTCACATAACTAACTAACTATACGCAAATAGTTAACGTTGCTATGTGTTTTACACTATAATCTATGTGTTCGAAGGACAATATATTATGGCTGTGTAGGTCAAATTTTATATTCAACTATGCAATACGAAAAATCGCTAGTTTCAATTACTATTTGCTCAACTATTTTAACATAGTAAAGAGTACAATATACCCTAGCAACCAAAAACAAGGCTGCTGTGCGGGAAAAAATTAATTTAGCTCGTTACAATGAATTTATAACATTGTACGATGCGTCGAGAAACACCTACTAATTGCATTTAACCGCATATTAATACAAAGTAAGGATTTTTAGATTAGAAAAATATCGCATTATTTTCGCCGGGATTCGATCCGGGACGCACGCATTCGCTCGCATTACTAGTCGCACGCTCTACCGACTACGCTAAACTATTTATTGAAATCAGGAATCACTTTTTCCTATCTATTTTGAACTCGGCATCTGTCTCAATGATATCAATGTTTTAATGCAGCTAAGATATCTGATTAAGGGGGTATATGATGAATTCCACGCGGAGCGGACCAAAAAAGACCTAGATGTCACGGATTTTTTTCATTTTTGGATGACCTTTAGTACCCTCAGAATTAGCATTTTTTATGTATGTACGATATATATAGCTTTTGTTACCCATGGTGTACAAGCTGTTTCAGTTTTTCATTTCTTACGCTCTTGATGTCTTTGAAGGCAAATATCTTAAAAACGGTATGTCATATGAAAAAAGTAATGGGGTGGTGATTTGTAGTATTCTTCACTCTTTTTCACCTCAGCCCATGATCTTGCCCGTGACTATCGGAAAACATGTCGAAAAATCATTTTCCAATCCAAAACTCCATTTTTATTCACTTATGTCATTTTTAGGATTTTTCTCGTATTTTTTTTCGAAAAGCTCGGAAAATTTCCCATCGAATCACGTTTGTTTCGGAATGGGACACAGCTGCATTGATGCTGTATTGATTTTTCGACATGTCGAAAGAACGTTTTCCAACACAAAACTCTATTTTTATCCACTTATGTCATTTTTAAGATCTTTTTCGTATTTTTTTTCGAAAAGCTCGGAAAATTTCCTATCGAATCACGTTTGTTTTGGAATGGGACATTGAGGTCTTTTTGTGGTCCGCTCCGCGTGGAATCCATCATATACACCTTTAAATTGGTTGAATTTCTGAAAAACAATTTTCCTTTTTTTTTCAACTTGAAGACTCTGATAAAATTCAAAAAAATCATCATGTTTGGGGAGGGTTTGACCTTCATTATCCATATATTACATCATGTATTACTTCCAGTCTAATAGTGGCTGCGCTGAAGACAGGAAAATACAAAATCACTCGGTTGCCGTAAAGAATCAGACCCAGCGTTGGACCGATCTTGGAATTTTTGGTCCTCAATTGTTCATAAGACATGCCTCTATCAGATGAACAGAGAACTTTTTGATATTGCAAGAATTATTTGAGTTATTGAATTTTTTCGTTTTTTTTTCTGAATTTGAAAAAAAATTTTGCTTATTTTTCTAATATTTCAACTAAAAATGGGTTTATCAAAAAGTTCTCTGTTCATCTGATAGAGGCATCTCTCCTGAAGAATTCAGGACCTAAAAATCAAAGATCGGTCCAACGGTTGATTTTATTCTTTACGGCAACCGGTCAAAATAATGATTGTTCAGGAATCAACTTTTAAACTTTTTACTTTTTTATTTTTTTTTTATTTTCTACTTCTCCTAGAGAAGGAAATGTAGCTACAGAAAATCAAGTTCTAAGATTTTGCTAATGATTAATATGCTGGATCCGCAGCTGCTCTCGCATCGATGTGTTATGAGTCGAGTCTAGACACATGTGCCAGGCGGAGGTTTGTAGTGAGTTTTGACCTGTTCTGTCCAACAACAGTGTCCGGTAGGTGTCCAGTAAGACTGCTAGAAAAAGAATGAATTGCGTCAGGAAAAATCTGATCAAAATTTTTCAAAACATAAAAATCCTTCAAAATTCTCAAGGGGAAACTTCGGTGAAATTTTTGGCAAAAACAGGTTTTTTAATTCTTACAACTTTAAAAAGACGTGTATAAAAAAATCTCTGCAGCAGTTTTTGAATTATGTCAGTATAGATAGTGAAAAAAAAGTTTCAGCCTCCTGCGATGAAAGTGTAGACGCAAGGAATTTTTGACAGCGGTGAGAAAAATCTTCTTCGCAAGGTTCCTTGCGCTTACATTTTCATCGCAGGAGGCTGAAATTTTTTTTCACCGTCTATACTGACATTATTCAAAAACTGCTGGAAGGATTTTTTTATACAACCTCTAATAGCGATTTTCAAAATTTCACCGAAGTCTCCCCTAATCTTCAATATTTTTGAGGTTCAGAAAATGCTAGCACAATTTTTGTCAGTACTCCAAAAATTCTCCCATCTTTCATGAATCATACCTTTTTTCTTATAATATTTATCAAACTTTTGCAATTTATATATTATAGAAATACTCATCTTTTTAGAAATCTGAATGTGTAGTCTCCTGGCATCGATTTCAAATGCACTTTCTTGATGGATCATCTCCTTTCGATTCCGACGTCTCATCTCATCTCAGATATATACACTGTGTTCGTTCGATATTGAAAATTACTATTGGTTTGAATTCGCAATGACAGCACGACTATTTACAAAGAAGTAGACACCTAACCTCGAAAAAATGTAGATCGCAGCCATGTGTTCTGTCAATTATCACAATTCAAAAGAATATTGAAAATTAAATATATATAAAAATCATAATTACAAAGAATTGAAAAATCACAAAATAAAATTCAAAAGCAAAATATATAAAAACGTCAAAAAAAGTAAGACAGTGGTGTTGGCGGTACTGTACAATATTTACGGGACCAATATGAGCGTCCGCGCGCCGCACGGCGGCGCTTTTTCGCAATTCGGGACTGTCATGGCTGTAACTTTTCAAATCCTCTAGATTTTCGGACGCTAATTTATTTGCAGGTGAAGTAGGTCACTAGCATTCCAAAAAAAATATAAAAACAAAAACGATTTTTTGAAGATTCAAAGGTGTATATACCCCCTTAACCGAACATCTGAGTTCTAAATATCTTTTTAATTCCATTTCTTACCCAGAGTTCCAAAAGTTCTCAACTGTAATGCTTACAATAAATATGTAGCAATATCTATAACAAAATAGTCTCTGTTACTATTTTCATAGTTTACATTTAATCTAATTGTCGTCATCTGGTACGGCGAACCATTTTTTAGTAAACATCACTATAAAAATGAGTTGTCTCCACCCTGAAATGTTAACTATGTTATTTTTCGTATCTCACTACGTATGGTTGGAGTCACTATACTTACAGACAAACCTATCAATATTATAACTTTGAGTATATTGCAATGTTCCAGAAGCAATACGTGTTGCAATCATAACTGTGAACATAACCAATTATGTACACTCATAGTAGGAGTATAATTCACCATAAATTTCGGTATCTCAACAATAAAAATAGTTACGAACCGTTGACCATACATTATGTCTACCTGTACAAGTGTCGCGAGGGAAGCATCGCTATAAGTTTTGGTTATTGTTAACATGTATGTATTGCTGCCATTACTCCAGCAAATATTGTACTGTAGACGATAACTATGGTTATTTTTCACATGTGTACCTGTAACTATATCGCAGTATTTCCGATTACAATATCATTGGTATAATGACTATAAATATGATTTGTAGAACAATAAAATTTTAACCATGGTGTACTGTGACAGTTACATCGCGGTTTTCTCTCAGTGTAAGCAAAAGCAAAAGTGAGGTTAGAATTTTATTATTCGTCCATTAACTAATACTTTGTACACTACTAGTTCGGACGCTATTATTCATGAGTTGTATAATATATAACCTGCAATTTTTGAGTATTGTTTTTCAGACTGACCACGACGGCATAAATTTCACTCTCTGCACTACGAAAACTCTCTCTACCACGCCGGGACGCAGTAACAATAGCAACTGCTACGAACTGCCGCGCCCAAAACTTCCCAGATAACAAACGTGCGATCGCACGTTGCCCGCACGCTGTGCGCGTCACGGAGTGCGTGCGAAAACGCATCACGGCCCCAGGCACTCGCTAACGGCAATGTGATGGAGGGCTAAGTGCGAGTGATTTGAGTCGTGATATGCTATCACACGTGCGTTCACAGGATGCTGGTATAGTGCGACCCCGCAATGCGGACAATATGCAGGCGCAGTGCAATCACCAATAGCCCTAATGCGGTTTTTGAATATTATATGAGCTGTGTCAAAATATAGAAATTTTAGAAAATCCGCACTGTACTTATACATTATACATATAATATGGTAAAATAATAGAAAGACATTTTTGAACTGATCAAATAGTGAAAAATATAAAAATTATTGATAAAAACGAAATTATTAATCAAAAAATTGAAATTCTGTATAAACGAATTTGATACTGCATATTTCTATTAATCTTCAATACCAATTTATTTCAGTACAATTATTGATCAAAAAATGATTCATTGCTATAACAATCATTGTATCCAAAATCCCCCGCACCAACATGTGCGTTCGAATGAACATATGATAGTTGCTGCAGGTTTGATTCGAACATGTTTGACTTCGTCCGTCATCTTCGTGCAGAGACACACGTGTTGCTCAGAGCTTGTTTGATAAATGATATCTGTAGTGCTTTCGTTTCATCGAATTCATCTACCGGTTCAACTAGTTTTCATGGAAAGAGCAGTCTATTAGGCAGTTGCATTCTGATCAACTTCTGGTAAGTAGATCCACGTTGGTATACAACGGTCATTTTCTAAAAGCGAAACCTAACCCTACTTTTTCACGCGCCGCGTTTTGAAACCCTCAATGAACTCGCACCGCGTGATCGCATGGTGCACGCACGCGTGCGACGCACGGTGAGCGACCCATATGCGTCTCCATGGAGGACACATCTGCGTGGTGATTTGAACTCGCGCAGTGCGGACTGATCCGCACCGCGTGCGCGCCATTCTGCACGCACTGTGCGGGCACTTTTGTTATCTGGGTTAGAATTACATTAGCAGTAAATGTTATTTTACATTATTGTTGATGCAATGTAACCGATGTTATGTTATTTAGTGGGGCTCTGGGTACATTACAGTTACATTGCATTCGTTAGTTGCGAGTAACTAACAAATGTTACGTTACAACAATATTGCAGCAACGTTACCGACGTTAGGTTGCTTTATGGGACTTATGTTACATAACTAGACGGTTATGTGTTTGCTGGGAATATAACCGAATCAGTTTGGCGCTCGCTTAGGGGTTTCGTCTGAATATACGTGAAATAAAAATCAATATATGATTAATCATTATTGGTACACTGCAGAAAAACAAAACAAACGTGTGAAAAAAAAAAAAAAAAAAAAAAAAAAAAAACACCAATGAACTTACGTACGCGTGATTATTCGATATCCGATTTGTTCGACCTAACTGGGATTTGAACCCAATTCCGCTCGCATCGCTAAATTACTAATCGCACGCTCTACCTACTACGCCAAACTATCCTATTACTACTGCATCTCACATTTTCCTATTTGATGGAACTTATGATCACGGTGTTGAATTAAGGACTAATAGACATTTCAATCTCACCGATCAGTATCATGGTTGATCAGTGTCAAACCGAGATCACGCCTGGAAAATGTTGTAAAAAATATGAGCGTAACGCGTACAGAATTATGCGATATCGCAAATTAGGTTATTTTATATGGAACATGCAATAATAATAAAACTTCGTGACATAAATTTTATTCATATTATGTGCTTTATAAGTATAACAGAACAAAGTTATCTTATAGTTTTTGCTCATAATTAATTTCAAAAATACAACTAACACATTAGCAGCGCGGGCCTAACCTCACTTTCTGCACAACAACGTGTCTCACGCATAGAGAGGCTGCGACTAGTACAACAGTTACAAGAGTTACAAGTGACCTCAAAAATCACAGTGTCGAGTACAACGAATCTTGAGAATACATATGAAGTTTAGCTAGCAGCAGTCTATGCTGAACCTCAGAGCAGCGACTCTCGCACGTGGATCGGTCGCGGCTAGATAAAATACAAATAGAGTAGCGAATCTCGAAAATACCTATCAAGTTTAGCTAGCAGCAGTACATGCTGAACTCAGAGCAGCGACTCTCGCACGTGGATGGGTCCCGGCTAGATACAATACAAAGAGAGTAACGAATCTCGACAATGCATTTCAAGTAGGGGAGACCGGTGTCGGTTGTAACAATTTTTACAAACTAATTTTTTTTTCGCTTAATATCGATATTTTGTGACTGATTTTTTTAACCCAAGTTCACTCACATCTAACTCTTACTAGTTCGATTTTTTTAGTTCGAGATTTTCGTTAGTATAGTCAAGAAAAATCCGTAACGGATGTTGCTACACGTGTTACAATTGACACCAGTGAGGTGTCAATTGTAACGCAGGTCATTGCGATATAACCGCAGGAAAAATATTTATTTAATTTTGTATAAACTATTTTATATTGTTGATAAAATAGGAAAATTTATAACAAATTAATATTAACGTAAAGGGGGTACACTTTTTTCGTATAATTCAATAAAACACGAAAATTCAATAACAAATTAAACAAATAATCTTCTGAACATTCAGCGCATAGGGTAGAAATACCATTTCTGGCCACCTTAGTACCGTTTGTTGCCATCACTTGCTCCAGTTGTGGCCATACCTTTACCATGTAAATCAAGGCCTGGCCACAACCGGTACAAAACCATTTTGACAGCCTTAATTATTAAAAACTTCACTTTTAAACAATCAAGTACTGGAAAAGTTGGGTCTAATATTTGCTGTAGGTTATGTTTTCGTAATTAATTCAATGATTGAATAGATTTATAGTGCCAGAAAGGCGGGAAGCATTTGTCAAGCATGGCCACAAAACGTACAGTGGCCACAAATGGTACGTCTACCCTATATGAAGAGTGCACTACGGTCAGTGCAACCAATATGCGCCCATTTCTTGCACTTAGTGCATTGACGCCATTTGTCGTTGCTTCTTTAATTGACGTGTTACAATTGACACCAGCGACGATTTTATGTAGAAAAATGGAAATTCTATACTAAAACTTGTGACTTCCAAATCCTAATACACAACAATTGAAGTCAAAGCATCGTAGTTTAATATACACTAAGTCAATTATAAAAACCATCCATGGTTTACTACGTTAAGCGAAAGCATAGTGAAACGAAAAGATTTACTTACGGGTGAAAAAAACCGATAAATGGACACAAATGGACACAGCACAGAAAATATGTCCGAAAATTTCGCAAAATGTTGTTCAACAAAAGCCCGCCGAATGTTGCTATACATACATCTAAAAAGATTAGAGATTATCCGTAAGATGGCGGCGTAATGTCCCCTGTTACAATTGACACCCTGTTACAACCGACACCGGTCTCCCCTATAGCTAACTGCGATCTAATTTTATTTAGCCATAATATATCTTATAGCTCGAAACTACGAATATAGCTAGCGCCAGTCTATAGCCAATATCGCGGTAACGTGTCTCGCAAGCCAACATAAAATGTGGCTAGCGGCTAGGCTGAAACTTTCTTAGCCAAGACAATTTTCTACCTGGGTTGTATGAAAAAATAATGTTTTCGTAGAATTGTTTGAAAACTATTTGATAATTGTAAAAAGGATAATTCTGCGGTTTTCATTTCTTGAATTTTCGAGGTGTATCCCCGGATTTCCATGGTCGCGGAGCCGCGCACGCGGCACAACGCGGCAGGCCGCGTTCACCAATCATAGAACGGCACGGCAGGCTGCGGCTCAACTCTGAGCGGCTCACCGCAGAGCTGATTGGTTCAAAAAAGAAATAATAATATTAATATTAATATTAATATTATTATTATTATTATTATTTTTTTTTTTTTAATTTTTTTTTTTTTACATGAATGTACCTAGTTCTCTAAGAAAACATTAATCTTTCATTAAAATATGGTTTTCAAGAACGGTTTATTTTTTATTAGTTGAACCTATTGACCAATTGAAGGGTACCCTGAGGAATCGAATTTAACGACTCACCGGAAATCCTCGATGTGTTGATACGTGAATACATTTTTCTTGTTCACCAACACATCTATGGAATGAATTATTAATAAATTAATTAACCGTGGGGCTGCTCAATCGGTTGTAGTGACTGCCTGCCAACCTGCATAGAGCATTACAGCGGAGTGAGAGGGGTTGCGTTCAATCGCATGTCGTACGTGTCTGTACGCGTCGGTACGCAACAGTGAGCGCACCTCGACTATGCGTCGGGTCGGGTCGGGTCGGAACGGATCAAAACGCAAAGGTGGGATTCATCCTTTACAAACCGAGTTTCTGCAACCTCTTTCTTTGTTTCTTCATTCATTTTTCTCATTGTAAGTATTTCAGAAGAAAAATTCTTCAAGTTCATCATTGTCTTTACCTCTCGACCTCGCCGAACTTCGAATAAAATCTTTTACCGATGACAGATGTGATGAATTTCGAATTTCGAATTTAAAAAATTTCCGCTTTTCCGAGGTTCAAGTGACTGTAACTCCTGAACCAATTGTGTCGCCATCATCGGTAAGGTCTTAAAAATTTTGTAATTTCTCAAAAAAAAATTCGCAATTTTTTTTTGCAAAATCAATCGTGGCCTATTGTTGAAAGAATCGATTTATGATGTTTATTCGCATGAAAAACAAGTTTCGAGTGGCACGAATATTACAAAAAAATATTTTTCGAATAGGACACTCAAATACCGAATTTTTTTGTGGTATAAATTTTTCCGATACGAGTAACACACTTGGAGCTACCGCAGCATGAAATGTGACTGAAGATAAAATCGGCGGAATTTTGAAATTCTGCCCTAACCACACGGTGTGACAAAACGGCAAACTATAAAACACGGGTAAGTTTTTTTTACTTGTACTAAATATAAAAAAAAAAATGAGCCATTTCAAAAATGTCAAGGTCCGAGAGCGTGCTGAGTTAAGGTGGTTTACCCCATATACAGGGTGGGGCAATAACTATTACCACCTCAAATATCTTTGGAACTAAAAGCTTGAGCGGAAAATTTTTTCTACAAAAGTTGCTCAGTATCAAGGGGGCCGTTGTGCAGAGATACCGATTTTTTCGTCACTGAAGGCCCTCAGGAGATATCAAGGTCAACTCCATTTTTTTAAATGGACTCATATGTTTTTGGTCCCATAGTGTGATAGCGGCTTTTTATACGAGTTCAACGACCTATAACACAAGGTCGTTCAAGGTCGTACAATATCGTCAGTTTTCGTCGGTTTATCATTATTTTTTTTCTTTTCATTTTTTTTTTTTTTTTTATTCATACCAACTTTTTTTTAATCGGCTATAACTAGTGGGGTGTATTTGTTTTCTTCCCAGGGTGAGAATGATAAACTGACGATCTTGTACGACCTTGAACAACCTTGTGTTATAGGTCGTTAAACTCGTATAAAAAGCCGCTACCACACTATGGGACCAAAAACATATGATTTAAAAAAAATGGGAATGACCTTGAAATCTCCGGAGGGCCTTCAGTAACAAAAAAATCGGTATCTCTGCACAGCGGCCCCTTTGATACTGAGCAACTTTTGTAGGAAAAATTTTCCGCTCAAGCTTTTAGTTTCAAAGATATTTGAGGTGGTAATAGTTATTGCCCCACCCTGTATATGTGTTGCAATGCCGCGAGTTTCAAATCTATCTAAATATCACACGACACAAAAAAAAAGTAAACAAACGCAAGTGACAAGAGAAGTTGGAAGGTAGCATACGTTGGGCGGCTAGGTGGCCTAGTGGATTAAGTCCCCGGTTAGGCTTCCAGAGATCCGAGTTCGATTCCCGATCTGCCCGATAATTTTTCTTGTCAATAAAAATTGAGTTTGTTTAATTCACATTCATATTATCTGGGTAAAATAATGGAGTGAATAGTACATTAAGCTGTTAGGGAGAGAGGTGAGCGATTTTGATGAGGGTGAAGTTTGCTGCACGAGCGAAGCGAGGGCAGCTTCACCCGAATCAAAATCGCGCCTCTCTCCCGAACGACTTACGATACTTTTTCTCATACATGCATCAAACTAACCCCATTTCAAGCATGTCTTACCAGAGAGAAGACTCACATATCTCATTCGGCCGTAATATGTGGTCGTCGCATGCGCTTTCACGCGATTTGGTTAGGTATGAAGCCTAAGAAGCAACAGTGCGCGTAGGCATGATAATTTGAACGCATTAGTAGTTTTAGTAGTTCGTAGCTCGCTTCGCTTGGGCAGCAAACTTCACCCGAATCAAAATCGCGACTGTCTCCCTTACAGCTTCATGTAATGCGTTCATATCATGCCTATGACGCGCACTTATGCTCCCTAGGGTTGATAAGTAACCAAATCGCGTGACTGCGCATGCGTCGACAACATATGACGGCCGAGGGAGATATGTGCGTCTTCTGTCCCGTAAGACACGCTCGATATGGGGTTATTTTGACGCATGTAGGATAAAAACATTTTTTTCTATTTTTTTCAACTCGAAGGGCTTAGAAGCTACATGAGGGGATAAATTTCGAAAAAACCACCGAAAATCGGAATCGCGCTCTCCTTTAAACGTTAATATCTCCGGTTCCCTTTGTCGTACAGACATCACCAAAAACTCATTTTGAAGGTCATCAATCGCACTTTCATGCCATGAATTTTAAATTCATGTAATAAACAATCTTCCATTCGTTTTGAACAGTTGTATTTTTTAAACGCGATTTTCGAGATGAATGCCCCCTTCGAATATTCTGAAAAAAAAACAAGTATTTTTTCCATTTCATGCTGTTATACTCGACAAGGGGTAACACCACTCGAGGATTTTGAAAAAATCGATTTTTTCTTTTTTTTTTTTTGCCTAAACAATACTTTAGGGTCATAAAAACAATAACCAATTGGTCCTATGGTAAAAAAAAAAGTTTCATAGGTTTCAAATTTTAATTTCGCCGCAACGCCTCGGAGCACACGTTCGGCGTTTATGCGGTAACGCTTCGATATTTTGTTTTCACCTGTCAAAATAATGAGTGCCCTTTTTACTTACAGAGTAGAAGGTCATTAGGTCATCTTTTTAGGTCACCAGGGTGCTCTGATGCTATAATATACACTACAATATACATCAAGGTGGTCGTTAAAAATTAAATTCTTTCCGACGCCCAAAAAAATTCTTCCTTTCGACGAAAAACTAAGGGGAAAAACCTTCTTTTTGGTTTAAAACAATAAGAACACGTGCCGCAAGCCGATCTAAGTTAATTTTTTTTTATAAAATGGTAGATTTGGGACATTTTTGTAGGAAATTTAATTCTCCACAAAAAAAGGTCTCTTTCAATTTTTTCATGAAGTTCATATTTATCAAGATATTCTCAATAATAAACTCATTTACTCTATACAGTCCATATTTTGAGACCTAAGAATGTAATCTTTCCTAAAATATAAATAATTTCGTAACTTAAATAAAATTCACAATTATTTATTGAATTATATCTAGTTAATTACGACTAAGGCATATTTAATATCATTAATTTTCATTTGAAATTAAATAGTAAAAACATATTTTGTTATAAACAGATTTATTGATTCCAAGGCTTGAGTAAACTTTCTTTCGTATTCTTTATATCTTTAGCTCTATAGTCATCCAAGATTTGAATTACGAATTGCTTCTGATCTTCATCTTTGGTAAACAAATCGTTATACTCTTGCATTAATTTTACACCGCGTTCTGCAACATCGTTCACAACTAATAAGTTAGTTATAATATTTAAACAGATTTGGTAATTTATATTTCCTTACCAGTTTTCACAATCATCTTTCAACCAACTTTTATTTAAATCCAGTTTACGAAATAAATTAATTGAAGAAGGATTAATGAACTGTTCTAATCCTTGCTCAAATAATTTCGGTACTTCTAATTCAGATACTACTAATTTTTTTTCATTGCGAATTTGATTGTCGTCTGATGAATCAAGTTCGTCATCGGAAGTATCGAACAATTTTTCAACCATTTTTTTTTTTTTTTTTTTTTCGTTTTCGTACTAACATTTTCATCGACCCACACCGAAAAAATATGTATGTGACGTATATTTTTAAATATATGTAAAGTGTACTTGAAAATATATGTAAAAATATACGTGACATATAAAGAGTTTATATGAAAACCATATGAAATTTCGCCGATTCGTATATGTCAAATAGTATATTGCGTTGCTAGGGACGAAAGTTGGCGATTGCGACGAGTGTGAAGTTTGCCGCCCGAGCGAAGCGAGGGCTGCAATCACACGAGTTGCAATCGGCAACTGTTGGCCATAGTAACGCACGATATTTTTTATAATAAGTGCATAAATGTGGGGCGTGCATGTCAGTAGCGGGACGTTCCCAAGGGACGAAAGTGAAATAATTGTGGACTGCGCATGCGTCAACCTTACTTTCGTCCCTGGTATGCATTCAGCCACTTTCGTCCCGCTAAACTGACATGCAACGCCCCACTTTTCATGCACGTGTTATAAAAAATATATTTCAATATATATGTCAAAATATATTTATGCATATATGTTAGAATATATTTACGCATATATGGCAGAATGTATGCGTGAATATATGTGAACATATATATTAAAATATATGTATAAAATTATTTGCTTCATGTATGCAAGAATATATATTTAAGTATAGACAAGAATATACGCCGAAATATATGAAAATAATGATTATTCAAGCAGAGGTGAGTACAAATTTACGTAAAAGTTAACTCATATAAATAACATTTTCTAAACATCATGTGTGAATTATTAATTAATCGGCTGCTATACACTGCCTTGACATGCATTCTTCATTTTCTTCGTTTTTCTTCCAAATAAATTCACCATCTCTGACAGAGCTGGAATAATATATTATATTATCAGTGCGTGTTTGATTTTGACTTGACAGCTACAAATAAAATAACACAATTATTTTAATTAAGGGGACTAGGCAGCGAAAATAGGTCGAAAATGGGATAAAATTCAAATGGCATTTGTGAAGAACCGAAACAACATACAAACTTTTTTTTTTTCTCAATTTTTACTAGAGTTTTGGCTATTAAATTAGTTGGTTGCAATTTCAAAAATATGAATATTTGAGGGAGATATGGGTGGATAAAGAGGACGGCGCGTCTCATGCACTGCTCCTTCATTGCCACGATTCCGAGTGGCCGGTTAAAGTTTTCGGCAATTTCCGGACGCCGTTCTCTTCAGGGGATGTTCCTCTACAGATTGAACCGACATTTTTTAAAAAAACATGAAAATCGAAAAAATGGCGGCCAAAATTTGGGAAACATCGAAAAATGGACGACATTTGTTGGAATAACAATGATGAAAAATTGATTTTTTTACATAGTCGTTGGTTCACTTTGTAGAGGAACATCCCCTGAAGAGAACGGCGTTCGGAAATTGCCGAAAACTTCAACCGGTCACTCGGAATCGTGGCAATGAGGGAGCAGTGCTTGAGACGCGCGGTCCTCTTTATCCACCCATATCTCCCTCAAATATTCATATTTTTGAAATCGCAACCAATTAATTTAATAGCTAAAACTCTAGTGAAAATTAAGAAAAAAAAAAAAAGTTTGTATGGTGTTTCGGTTCTTCACAAATGCCATTTGAATTTTATCCCATTTTCGACCTATTTTCGCTGCCTAGTCCCCTTAAATCAGTTACTACTTACTTTTTCAATGAACGATTATTAGTAATAAATTAATATATTTATATTAATTAATTCATACCATATGTGAATTTATCGGACCAGTCGAACCAAATTTTTAAGTCTTCTAACTGAAGCTCACCTCTATATAGAGCGTGCAATCTCCAGATAGACCGAAAAAAAACGGTCCGACTGGTCCGATAAATTCACATATGGTATGAATTAATAGGTTTCGAACGATAGAGTCACTACACAATGAAATAAACACAGACCTGTGGACTAAGAGGTCAATGACAATAACATGAAATTCAAGTAAAGATTCCTTCAGTCCTTCAGTGGTCTAATTGGACAAGGCGTCGCAGTACAAATGCGGAGGTCCCGGTTCAAACCCGGGCTGAAGGAATTTTTACTTGAAAAAATAATTATGATGCACTTCCGTTTTTTTTCGGTCTATCTGGAGATTGCACGCTCTATATAGAGGTGAGCTTCAGTTAGAAGACTTAAAAATTTGGTTCGACTGGTCCGATAAATTCACATATGGTATGAATTAATAGGTTTCGAACGATAGAGTCACTACACAATATATTAATTAATCTTTATTTTATGCCAATTGAAATTCAGAAAATATGTCAGAGTTGTTCATAACAGACTATTGAAAAATCAATTAAAATACATGATAGTGCAGAAAAAAACAGTAGAATGTCCAAAATGTAAAAAAAGAAGTTAGAAAACGAGGATAGATGAATCTGGTGCAATTTCGTATCGGTCAAAGTCAAACACGCACTGATAACCTAATATACTAAAAAAATATGATTTCATTTCAAACACAAACTCTACGGAGACACCCAGCTTGGAAATC
Organism: Tenthredo mesomela; assembly: GCA_943736025.1. NCBI lineage: Eukaryota > Metazoa > Arthropoda > Insecta > Hymenoptera > Tenthredinidae > Tenthredo > Tenthredo mesomela. Next base: position 18,083,173 of record OX031018.1, on the reverse strand, counting down.
TTGAAAGAAGTTGTACAACATAATGATTCAGAAATTAATATACCGGAATATCACCTGAAGCTTCGTTGAACAATTTCGTCACAAAAGAATATTTAAAAAAAGGTTTTTATTCCTTAAAGTATTTTGATCTTCCATATAAATATAAATATATTTATGTTTCTGTGATTCCAGCTCTGTCAGAGATGGTGAATTTATTTGGAAGAAAAACGAAGAAAATGAAGAAAATGAAGAATGCATGTCAAGGCAGTGTATAGCAGCCGATTAATTAATAATTCACACATGATGTTTAGAAAATGTTATTTATATGAGTTAACTTTTACATAAATTTGTACATACCTCTGCTTGAATAATCATTATTTTCATACCGGGATGATTTCTTGATAGTATACAGGTGACTGCGCATGCGCGAGTTTCGTCGTATGCTGAGGCAGGCTGGCCTCAAATAGCACTGCGTGACGACTTTACCGACCAATGAAAATGAATTATTTGGCGCATGCGCTGTCACCTGTATACTATCAAGAAATCATCCCGGTATATTTCGGCGTATATTCTTGTCTATACTTAAATATATATTTTTGCATACATGAAGCAAATAATTTTATACATATATTTTATGTGTCATAGGCCGTAAAACCGCGATTTTAACCTCGCTTCGCTCGGTTTAAACGCGGTTTTTGGCCTGGACACATAAAATTCTGTATGCCATACGGCCGAAAAAGTATTTTCTGACGAATTTCATCATAATCCTCGCCTTCGGCTCGGATTATAAACTCAAATTCGTCGGAAAATACTTAATCGGCCTAGTGACATAATGTACTATTAATATATCCCAGGTAGAAAATTGTCTTGGCTAAGAAAGTTTCAGCCTAGCCGCTAGCCACATTTTATGTTGGCTTGCGAGACACGTTACCGCGATATTGGCTATAGACTGGCGCTAGCTATATTCGTAGTTTCGAGCTATAAGATATATTATGGCTAAATAAAATTAGATCTCAGTTAGCTATACTTGAAATGCATTGTCGAGATTCGTTACTCTCTTTGTATTGTATCTAGCCGCGACCCATCCACGTGCGAGAGTCGCTGCTCTGAGTTCAGCATGTACTGCTGCTAGCTAAACTTGATAGGTATTTTCGAGATTCGCTACTCTATTTGTATTTTATCTAGCCGCGACCGATCCACGTGCGAGAGTCGCTGCTCTGAGGTTCAGCATAGACTGCTGCTAGCTAAACTTCATACGTATTCTCAAGATTCGTTGTACTCGACACTGTGATTTTTGAGGTCACTTGTAACTCTTGTAACTGTTGTACTAGTCGCAGCCTCTCTATGCGTGAGACACGTTGTTGTGCAGAAAGTGAGGTTAGGCCCGCGCTGCTAATGTGTTAGTTGTATTTTTGAAATTAATTATGAGCAAAAACTATAAGATAACTTTGTTCTGTTATACTTATAAAGCACATGATATGAATAAAATTTATGTCACGAAGTTTTATTATTATTGCATGTTCCATATAAAATAACCTAATTTGCGATATCGCATAATTCTGTACGCGTTACGCTCATATTTTTTTCAACATTTTCCAGGCGTGATCTCGGTTTGACACTGATCAACCATGATACTGATCGGTGAGATTGAAATGTCTATTAGTCCTTAATTCAACACCGTGATCATAAGTTCCATCAAATAGGAAAATGTGAGATGCAGTAGTAATAGGATAGTTTGGCGTAGTAGGTAGAGCGTGCGATTAGTAATTTAGCGATGCGAGCGGAATTGGGTTCAAATCCCAGTTAGGTCGAACAAATCGGATATCGAATAATCACGCGTACGTAAGTTCATTGGTGTTTTTTTTTTTTTTTTTTTTTTTTTCACACGTTTGTTTTGTTTTTCTGCAGTGAACCAATAATGATTAATCATACATTGATTTTTATTTCACGTATTTTCAGACGAAACCCCTAAGCGAGCGCCAAACTGATTCGGTTATATTGGCATTAGCTACGTTGTGAATGTTGGCCCAAGATAAGTCATTAAGCTTGCTGCTAGCTCGAATGAGCGTTACATACCGAGCTTGCACCAACATGATTCAGTTATCTTGCGCCAATATAAATAACTAGTACAACTAGCTAGCAGCTAGCTTCTGCCAAGACACGATTTCTACCTGGGATATGGCAGAATGTATGCGTGAATATATGTGAACATATCCCAGGTAGAAATCGTGTCTTGGCAGAAGCTAGCTGCTAGCTAGTTGTACTAGTTATTTATATTGGCGCAAGATAACTGAATCATGTTGGTGCAAGCTCGGTATGTAACGCTCATTCGAGCTAGCAGCAAGCTTAATGACTTATCTTGGGCCAACATTCACAACGTAGCTAATGCCAATATAACCGAATCAGTTTGGCGCTCGCTTAGGGGTTTCGTCTGAAAATACGTGAAATAAAAATCAATGTATGATTAATCATTATTGGTTCACTGCAGAAAAACAAAACAAACGTGTGAAAAAAAAAAAAAAAAAAAAAAAAACACCAATGAACTTACGTACGCGTGATTATTCGATATCCGATTTGTTCGACCTAACTGGGATTTGAACCCAATTCCGCTCGCATCGCTAAATTACTAATCGCACGCTCTACCTACTACGCCAAACTATCCTATTACTACTGCATCTCACATTTTCCTATTTGATGGAACTTATGATCACGGTGTTGAATTAAGGACTAATAGACATTTCAATCTCACCGATCAGTATCATGGTTGATCAGTGTCAAACCGAGATCACGCCTGGAAAATGTTGAAAAAAATATGAGCGTAACGCGTACAGAATTATGCGATATCGCAAATTAGGTTATTTTATATGGAACATCCCTGGTAGAAATTCATCTAGATCTGCTAGCCTGCAATATAGGCCTGTCTAGATTTTTCAAGATTTGCTAGATTCGCTAGGTTTTCGTGATTTGCAATACAGACCTGCCCAGATTTTTCTAAATTTGCTAGATTCGCTAGGTTCTTTAGATTTGTAATATAGCCCTGTCTAGATCTTTCTAGATTTGCTAGATTCGTTAAAATAGAGTGAAAGATTATGAGACAGAAGCCGAATGATGAAATATCATCGTACAATATGAATATATTTCATTACAATAAACATAGTCAAGTTAGTTCTGACCACGTTCACACATTACAAAACAAATTGACATTTGTTACATTACTCATCAGACGCGATCAATTGAATCAGTTTTAAATAATCAATATTAATTAATTAATAATCATTAATAAATAATAGCTGTGAAAATATAAGCAAAATTTACATAAAATCGCATTCAAAACTCATTGCTTTTATGAAAAAACAAGCTGTTCGTTTCGAAAGTAAGAAATCCAAAGTCCTAACATCAGATGACGTTGAAAAATCTCCGAATGAAGCTCCCGATCAAATTCGTTTAGCATAACAAAAGTAACTGAAAATTAATCTATTCGTTAAGTAACATCTTGTCACTTGAAATTTTACTAGAGTTATGATTATTTATACGATTACAGAATGCTTTAATTTTTGGAATCACGGGCGGGTGTCGAAGAGAAGAGTAGAGTAAAATGACAGCGAATGATATTCAAGATTACAAAGAAATTTTATACTACTGTCAAGAATTATCAAGTACTACGTCCACCTAATTGTAAATGTGATCGACCTTCTTTCAATTACGTAAATGGAAAATGTACACAGCAGCCAGTCGGTATCTATAAATAAACGTGCACCTCAAAAGAAATTTGTTTCTCATTATCATCGTTTTTAGAAAATAACCTAAGATTTCTAACAAAACTTGCCTAAGGACACGTTAGTACTGCTCAGAACTGTACAGATATAATCTAGCGCTACTAGATACTGCTAGATAGCATTGCTAGATAGCATCTAGAAGGGACAAGTGTTACATTTCTGTCCGGGCGTCTGTGCAGTTTTACTAGATAGGCCTAGATGGCAGTCTCGCGAATCTAGCTAGACCTAGACAGATTATGGGAAAAATTTCTACCAGGGATGCAATAATAATAAAACTTCGTGACATAAATTTTATTCATATCATGTGCTTTATAAGTATAACAGAACAAAGTTATCTTATAGTTTTTGCTCATAATTAATTTCAAAAATACAACTAACACATTAGCAGCGCGGGCCTAACCTCACTTTCTGCACAACAACGTGTCTCACGCATAGAGAGGCTGCGACTAGTACAACAGTTACAAGAGTTACAAGTAACCTCAAAAATCACAGTGTAGAGTACAACGAATCTTGAGAATACGTATGAAGTTTAGCTAGCAGCAGTCTATGCTGAACCTCAGAGCAGCGACTCTCGCACGTGGATCGGTCGCGGCTAGATAAAATACAAAGAGAGTAGCGAATCTCGAAAATACCTATCAAGTTTAGCTAGCAGCAGTACATGCTGAACTCAGAGCAGCGACTCTCGCACGTGGATGGGTCGCGGCTAGATACAATACAAAGAGAGTAACGAATCTCGACAATGCATTTCAAGTATAGCTAACTGCGATCTAATTTTATTTAGCCATAATATATCTTATAGCTCGAAACTACGAATATAGCTAGCGCCAGTCTATAGCCAATATCGCGGTAACGTGTCTCGCAAGCCAACATAAAATGTGGCTAGCGGCTAGGCTGAAACTTTCTTAGCCAAGACAATTTTCTACCTGGGATATGCGTAAATATATTCTAACATATATGCATAAATATATTTTAACATACCGCGAGGACCAGGTGAAAGAGAATGGTCCATCCGCCCAGGCAGCTAATATTTCGTATTTTTAGGGGGATAGCCACTCGTTGCACTGAAAATCCCTAGGGTGATTTTTGCGCGCGGTCGATGCAACTCGGCAGCCATTGATGATACAAGCCGGCTGACTGTCAATACATCGCGGAAGGTAGACAAGTGTGGTTATGTTCGTTTATTTGAAGGAAATGATAAATAAAGTGAATAAAACCTACGTGAATGAGCTATGGATATTTATTGATGCCTCAACCCCAGGATACAATCAATAATTTTGTTCGAATTGGTTGTTCTCGATGAACTCTTTGATTCTGATAAATTTCCAGTTATAGCTTAGGTTAATTCGTTGATTGCATTAAGATATCATTTAAAACTGATTGATCGATTTTTGATAAATATTTCTAGCTTATTCACGTAGGTTTTATTCACTTTATTTATCATTTGCTTCAAATAAACGAACATAACTACACTTGTCTACCTTCCGCGATGTATTGACAGTCAGCCGGCTTGTATCAACAATGGCTGCCGAGTTGCATCGACCGCGCGCCAAAATCACCCTAGGGATTTTTTCAGCGCAACGAGTGGCTATCCCCCTAAAAATACGAAATATTATCTGCCTGGGCGGATGGACCATTCTCTTTCACCTGGTCCTCGCGGTATATGCATAAATATATTTTCACCTATATATTGAAATATATTTTTGACATATACGAATCGGCGAAATTTCATATGGTTTGCGTATAAACTTTTTATATGTCACGTATATTTTTACATATAGTTTCAAGTACATTTTAAATATATTTAAAAATATACGTCACATACATATTTTTTCGGTGTGGGGAATAAAGCCATTCAACAGTTTTCTGGATTAAGATACCATAAATGGTTCAATTTTTTTTTTCGCTGATGATGCCGTAAACCATATTCTTACATAAATTTTTACAATAAAAACACAAATCATAGCTAGGCTATTTTTTTCTTTCAAAGTCAGCTTAAAGGTAGCTCGTAAAATAAATTTTTTCAAAGAGTATGTTGTATCTGTAGGAATTTAGAGTTGGGTAGGAAAGAATAGACTCACACGAATTAATTACCACTATGCCTTTATTATAATCGTTATCTAGCTTGCTTAGTTTAGCTCGCCGGTTTGACTCGTACTGATTGTACTCGCGTACTGGAAATCCAAACGAACTGGACTGGTGTCTCTGGTGTTTACATTTAGTAACTTAGTCTAACTTATGATACGGTGTGTGTGTGTATGTGTGTAACATCGTAACACTCGTCCCTGTATAATTTTTTTTTCTTTTGCTTGTGCGGATGCATTTATGAGTGATAAACATCTCTATCACTTAAGTTTGGATTATCAAGAGACTCGGTAGAGTCTCGCGCCAAGTACATTAAAAAGAATTTTTAAGCGTGCGGCGTGAGGCTCGACCGAGTCTCTATACCCGCATGAGAGCTCTTCGGCCTATACGGCGATAATATTATCCTTATTTTATTGCGACTCGCGTTATACACGAGATTCAAATATTTATCTTATAATATGGTTTCAAACAGCTTTCATTTAAGCCCAAATTTTATGCAATCGGTGCACGGAGAGCTGAGATCTAATATTCCGATTTATAGAAATGCTCAGTTTGATCAAGAATTTTCTTGGTCGTCTCCGTCTCCACGATGACGTCACGAGGCAGTTGTATGGGTATATAAATAACATAGAGAGGCGTCCCTTCTTTTCTTGGGCCCACGAAAAGACTTACGCTAGGCGGACGGGAAAATAATAGCGTTTTCCCGTCTAATTGCAAACAATATAGTCTATGGCAGTTAATAAACGATTCATCTGCATGTTCATCAAGCAGACAGCTGCGAATTATTACGATATCTCAAAACTTTATAAAAACAGTAATGTTTGATATTGAAGTGGGCACAGACGAGGAGTAAAATATTGTTTAATTTACCCTCGACGTCTAAGAGACCAACAACAAATATTGCTTGTTCAATTAATCGTTTACCTTATGAGCACGAGCTTTTGAGGTTATGCGAATTCCGTCACATGGACTTATACTTATACATTGTAGAATGTAGATGTAGTTTATTTTTAATTATGAATGCAACTATCGGAGGAAACGGTTTTTTGGGGATTATTCAATTTTTTATCAAGTTACCGCCTGAGGAAGTCTGACAAGGGAACATCAAGAGAAAATGTTGAAGTTGAAAAATATTAGGATTTAGGATAGCATGATTTGATACAAGGAACGGCAAGGAGCCAAACCAAGAAATCCAAGTTCAAGTGTTGGATTGCAACGAGTTCTACTTCAAGCTCTATGTTAGGCTCATCTCTCAAGGCGCGTCTGCTCAGACCCAAATTGTGAGTTAACGTTATGCGTTAGATTCCGACGAGTTCTATAATCTATCTCAGTATCATCTAGTCAAAACGAGAGTGTAAGTCGACGTTGTGTGTTGGACTCCGATAGGCTTCATTCTACATTCCACGTCAACGTAGTGCTTTGACCTTCGGTGGAGATAATTTCTTAATCCACGTTTTACAAACAGCTCAGATTCTCCGCTTAAAACGATCCCAATCAAATTCAGATTAGTGCTATCACGACAAATGGTTAGAATGGAAATACTTATTCACTACTGAAGAAATGATCGATCGACTCCTTCTTTCTCAGATGATAGAGATTCTTATTTATACTTATTTATTCATTGTAGACTCAGCATATTTTCATTTATGAATGTAATAATTGGAGAAAAACCTCTTTTATAGATTTGGATTGTTCAATTTCGTAGTGGATCGCCGTATGAGAAGAGAGGATGATGAGGGAAACCGCTGAAGTTGCAAAATATCAGGATAGTGTGATTTAATACAAGAAACGGGAAGAGTCAGACGAATAGAGCAGGATGCAAGTGTTCGACTTCAAAAACTTCCAGTTTATGCTCTACGCTAGTCTTGCATCAATAGGCTTAATCCTTTCGATACCTTCTGTTCGGACCCGAATTTGAAGTTGACGTTATGAGTACGGGACGCATACATATTCTTTTTGCAGAGGACCTAGCTGCATGAAAAAACAATCTACCTGAGAATTGCAATACAGATATCTAATATTTAAATATATTTAATCATGAGCAGCAACTATAATCCTGCGTGCAAGTAACTCCGCCATTGCCGTCCCAAGCTCAAATGAGACCGCGGAAGGGCATAGGCGCAGAAGGTTTAGACGTTACAGGCATAAGGTAAACGCACCAATAGTGAAACACTAACCAATAGTGAAACAGCGGAGTTATTTCTCTTTCTGCAAATTCTATCAATAACTTTTTTTTGGGGAATTCATTGCTTTAGTTAAGAAATATATTTACAAAGTAAAAGAAAATTTTTTTTTCGCCGAAAACGTTTGGAAGAATTTTAAAATGTCATATTTCTGTTTCCCCTTCCGACGAGCGGGCTCTTTAGCCTCCGTCTGCCCGTCGCCGGGATGCTGACGCTCTGCATCGAAAAGAGAGCTAGCACGTAATTTCTTTCAATCAAGTGCTGAAAAACTCCAACAACGGTAGCAGTGACACTTTATTTATCGTTGAAGAGCAGATAAATAGAATAAATTACAGTTTTTCCTATAAAAAAAGCCGCGTTTCACTTCTGGTTGCCTCGGAAGAGCGATGCAACCAGAAGTGAAACAGCTGCTTTTTGTGGTTTTTTCTTAAATTTTCTGTGCCCGGACAATGTTAAACTGTGAATTTCTTTATCAGATTGATTTTTTCGATAGTTTTACATAAATTTTAGGTATAAAATTCAAAGAATTTTGAGTTTCAAGGGCAGCAAATGGACGAATCATTTTTAGGTTAGGTATATGCTGTTTGACAGGTGATAGCGTTTCACAATTGGTCATCTAGCTGTTTCACTACTGGTTCCCCACTCATTTGGCTGTTTCACTTCTGTTCCGAAAATCTCGAGTCTTTGAAATTCTTTTAAAAATTCATTATGAGCTAATAAAGACCTAATATATGGTTAGTTTACAGCCCCACAACTTGACTGTGAGCCCAGAATAAAAATTTCTCCAGAACTTTCAAATTTATTATTTTTATTGCCGTTAATAATCGAGACACAGCGGTGGGCGTTTCACTATTGGTGCGCTTACCTTATAGAATTTTACCGGATTCTAATGAAACCATTTGTAGAACTTAATAAAAGAGCACATGTTACGTCTGTCCACAGAAATTTAAGGCTCACAGAAAAGTATGAGCATACGTGTATATTATAACATTATTTTCATTCACTTGAAATTATACTACTACATTTAACATTGCTGCTTTTTGAGGGATTCGGATGATACAAAATGCATCCGAACATGTATTGAGATGTTCATAGAAACAATTGGCAGAATGCTGACAACTGAGCGAGCTTCGCGAGCGAGGATATAGAAAAACCCAATCGAGCGAGCGTAGCGAGCGAGCACAATTATTAGGTAGTCAAGCAAAATTTTACAAAAAGTAATGAAATCAACCCCAAAAAGCACCTCTGGTGCAAAAACCTTTCGCCAAGTACATTAATGTGATATATATCCCACAAAAGGCACCTCCCACGTCAAAAAAAAAAAAAAAAAAAAAAAAAATCCAAAATTAGTTGCTACCGCCAAGTACCTACATCACATCACATCACCTTTTTCTCAAATTCATAATTCGGCCTACCAATACATGGTTTCCATAGCCAATCTTATCTTTCTACGCAGAACCATAGATATAGCAATAGGCAATTATTACTTCTATTGGTGTAAACAGAAAACATAGAGAAATGAAAATGAAGAGATAAAAAAAAAAAAAAATTTGGAGGTAGTGGTACTTGGCGGGCCTTTTGTAGAAAAGTACGAGGTAACAGCATAAAATAGTGGCCCGCCAAGTACCACGTACTCCAAATTTTTTTTTTTTTTTTATCTCTTAATTTTCATTTCTCTATGTTTTCTGTTTACACCAATAGAAATAATAATTGCCTATTGCTATATCTATGGTTCTGCGTAGAAAGATAAGATTGGCTATGGAAACCATGTATTGGTAGGCCGAATTATGAATTTGAGAAAAAGGTGATGTGATGTGATGTAGGTACTTGGCGGTAGCAACTAATTTTGGATTTTTTTTTTTTTTTTTTTTTTTTGACGTGGGAGGTGCCTTTTGTGGGATATATATCACATTAATGTACTTGGCGAAAGGTTTTTGCACCAGAGGTGCTTTTTGGGGTTGTCTTATATTACGATGCCTCTTTCTTATTTATTTATTTATAACTTAACCTATCCGGAAGCTTGCAAACTCTCGCCGATCTACGTAATATAGGAACTGCCGGAGGCGTTTCAGTGGCAATCACTGGTATTGGTGCATTGTTAACAATATCATTTAGGTTTCCCTGCTCGTGATTCGAAGCATCTGTGAAACGTGGATTTGATTCGAACAGAGTTGTTAAAGGAACGTTTTCTCCTATCTTACGTATTTGATCGGTGTGACGTTTCCATATTCTTCCGTCATCTAGTATTATTAAGTAATGAAGTAAACCTAACTTATCATATATTTTTCCAAATTTCCATTTGTCTGTACTGCTGTATTCGCGGACAGCCACCCGATCTCCTTTCGAGAAGTTTTTTCCGTTCGTGCTCGGGCATGTTTTATTAATCTGTGAGTTGGTTTCACGTAAAAAATCAATTCGTGAGCGTATTTGTCTTCCCAGCATTAATGAACTGGGCGCCTTATTTGTCGTACCGTGAGGTGTTTTGCGATATTGCAATAGTAAATTGCATAGATTTTTGTGTTTGTCTTCTTCAGTATTTGAGTTCAACGCGCATAGTGCCTTTTTTAGAGTTTGCACGTATCTTTCTGCTAAACCGTTTGTTGCAGGGTGGTACGGTGCAGTTAGTTTATGTTTTATACCGTTGAATTTTAGGAATTGTTCGAATTCATCTGCAATAAATTGGCGACCGTTGTCACTAACAAGTGTTTTCGGATAACTGAATCGCGAATAATTCATGAGTGTTCAACTAAATACTATTTTATTCTTGAAAAGTTATTGACGGTATTCTGGAATGAGCATACGGAATGCTATCAAGTATCGCAACAGAAATATTGCTGGCAAGTACTAGATTATCAAGAGATTATCAGTGGCCATGTTACACGTTTAATTCGAGCTTCGAACGGCTCGAATTTTATTGTTAAGAACTGGTTATGATCTAATTTTAGGGAAAAAAAGCGTAGATTTAAATGCGTAAGTACTCATGTAGATAATGATGTAAAATGTATTATAAAAAAACTGGGTTCAATGTAAATTCAAAAACAGAATTATAATCATAGCAGCTATTTCTGAAATGTTATTATTATTTGTTATATGTTTCAAGATTTATTGCTAAAAAAAAAAAAAAAAAATTGACACGAATATTTTCATCATGAGTAAAACAAATTGTACTATATTGCTGGTCAAATGTTTGAGGTTGGTAAGGAAGCTTCCAAGAGTACAAATTTTACTGTGCTGTCATAGATATTTTCGGTATGTCGCTTTATACTTTTTACTCAACCCGTTTAAGATATTTTCAAGCAACTTTCAATCAAAAATTCGGCAAGTACACAGTATTTTTCACTTAGCTAACAGTTTGCGCCCTGATTACAGGAAAGCACCGTAATTTTTATTAAATTTTCCGCGCAAAAATTGATGGAATTTTCTCTCCGTGTATGATAAATCAGGTATCAGAATTTTCATTAACAATATATTAATATTTCGAATCATTGTTAGAGTAAACCAGTCGACCGAGTCCGCTTAGGGTGAGACAGTTCCAAGTAAGCGAGCTACCTGCCCAGCTCGGCTGACTAGGCAGCTGAACTGGCATGGAACGCGGCGCGGCGACCGAGCGCCACCACGCCGGGGGCCTTCTCGGGACGCGCATACGTTCACCAAAAATGCTCTGGATCAGCCCGCGCATGTTTGCGCAGTCTGATCCACACTTCATTCGAAAGCTGATATTCTAAGCTAAAATTTAAAAAAAAAAAAAACGAAGGCGGGATGTCGTGGGACTCTCAACTAAAAGTCTACGCAAAGGCAATATTTATTTCCGAACGAAGGCAGTTTTCGGGATTATCGTTAGAGTACGTAAACATGGACAATAAAGACTATTTTTTAATTGTGAGATGAGCAAAATTTTCTACATACCTTGAGGAAGATCATCCATTTTGTCGAAATTGATTATCACTTTACACTGTTAAGTTATGAGTGTTCAAAGTTAGAGCGGATATGAAAGCGAAATTCAGGTACGTGACTGTCACGGACGAGGGTCAACTTTGAACTGAAATATCTAAGAGACTATAAGGGTTAAAGGGTCGGGACAACCGGGAGGTTACGCAGAAATTAGTCCTTCACCAATCCCCCCGGTCGTGATACCTGCATGGGAAAGTTCGTTTTTTGAATTTTGGCCACGTTTTCGTGAAAATTCCCCACTGTGCGCCTCCCGAATAAGTCGGAGGAACTATTTTCAAAAAATGATTCATCAGAAGAGGCTGATATATTCGAGCTAATTGTTGAATAATTCGAGATAATAAAACAAATTGATACAGTCACGACCGTCTCAAGATTAGCTTTGGAAACTCATAGCGATGAGGAACTTAAAAATTTATTGGCAGGACTAACTACAGGGAAAACTATAAAAAAAGAATTGCGCTGGAATATACCTCAAGAATAGTATCCACTAGATAAAAAATAGGTTTATCTTCACTTGGTATCATAATAATACTACCAACTGTTATCACTTTTCCTTTTAAATCGATTGTCTTGAGAGTACTAATATTCTCATTCAATGTTCTCATTAGCGCAGGCGACGATTCCAAAAGTTCGAAATATCCAGTCAAATGAATTGCTGGTATGATTTCAATTGACTTTGCATCATAAAAATTTTTTTTCTGGATATTCTTCATTAAAAATCGGTAATTTTGAGGAAGCTGGTGTTTGATGGCAATAGTCTTACAAACATTCACACGGCTTACTGCTACACGAGAAGTTATCTTTCCTTCTCTATGTTTTATCTTTCTTTGTTTACTTTGGCTCACAAGCCTAATTACCGACGGCGAATATGGCATTAGCTTCGAGGAGCCGTACGGGTAGCCAGGGGTCAGGCGCAAATAATAATTCGATATCTTTTCTCGACAATTCGGTTTTTGCGAGTCCTAACGCGTCGGGAGCCGACTATGAGATTTTTCTCCCATTAAGGGGACCAGTACAGTTTGAACCAATGAATTCAACATACTCCAAAAATCATTTATAACTTAACCAAAGTTCATTACATATCAAAAAAATCATGTTGCCCAAATCAGTTGTCGTAAGGTTTCAGCCACACGGTTGGTCCAATTTCACATTTTGACGTCTCATTTTCTTCGGAGCGCAATCCTACATCGTGTGAACGCGGGGATCTGTAAAAAAAAAATCATGTGAAAAGTTATAGCGAGTTATCAAAATTCACCCAAAATGTGGCCACTCTTTTGCAGATAACTTGGTCCAAAAATTTTATTTTCAAATTTCCCTCGTTCATACGATGAGGATTGGTTTTCTGAAAAAAATGAGCCCTAGCCGAGCCAAATCGGTCCAACGGTACTCCTAAAACCTTACGACACAGCTCCAAAAACATAGTTTTGAGATAAACGCGTTTTAAGTTTTCACTAAAAAATCGGAAATAACTACTAGAAAAGTTCAAGATATTAAAAATTGTTACAAACAAAAGTTGTTTGGAAAAAAATGTTGACTCAAGTGACCATTTTTTATTTCGACGAAAAAAATTGTTCTTTTCCTTTCCAACTTTCAAAGTAATATTTCTAACGAACCATCTTCAAAAAGCTCCGGCAGCGTATGACGGTCCTTCCCTAGCTTCTGCAGCCTCATTTTGACCTAGCCGCAGTCTTCTGATAGCGATTCGGGCTTCTCGAGTACTATCAGCTGCCTGTCGTCGAGCCTGTTCCAAGCGTATTTGGTTAGTCTGAATCATTTGAGCTCTTGCGTGAGATCCTGGGGTCACTCCAAGTGCAGTCATGACCTTCAGGAGCCCAGTGGCTCCTTCGGAGAAAGTTATTGCTGCGAGATTTGCTGCTATAGACACTATTTTCCGTCCTGTGTACACTCTCTTGGGGCAGAATTTCCAAATGACGTTGTTCAGTGACTCATTAGCGTTCTGAGTCTTACCACCAACCCAGCGGGTGAGTAGTTCTGGAGCTGTGAGATTTTCGAAGACAGGCTTGATCGCGTCCATCACGACTTGGGGGAGAGAATTATTATTATTAATAATAATAATAATAATAATAATAATAATAATAATAATATTAATATTAATGATATTATTATTATTTATTATTATTATTATTATTATTATTATTATTATTATTATACGATACTTACTTTGAGGTTAGTCGGTGGTTTCCCACAAATAAACCTCACACACACTGTAACTTGATGTCACACACACAAGTAGCAGAAGTAGATTTCAGCACGATTGAATCGCGGATTTTTTAGTACTGAAAAGTACTGTTTTTTTATTTATTGTAATCGGAACAGATTTAAAAAGCGGGAACGTTGACACGATTTCAGAAAGCGTTCAGAAAACAATGGCCGGTCACAAAACATGTGAGCGACATGTAAATAAGGCGACAGCGCCAATTGCGCCAGTTCGCCAAAGCTCAATTATGAATCTCGGTCGATAACTCTGTCATTTTTACGAATTCGTCGACGCCAATTTTTTTAGAGATAGATATGACCCTGAGATAGCATATACCGCAAAAAACGAAAAAACGATTTTTGCAAAATTTCAAACTGTACGGGTCCCCTTAATTAATGAAGAGATAAATGAACTGCGTTCAAATCTACTTAAACAGGATAACATACTTGTAAGACACATTAGGGCGTGCAAAGAAACGGTCGAAAAGAAAACCGCGCTTCAGGAGGCATTCCTAATGTACCAGACGTCCTTTAGTAAGTTGATGGGTGCGTATCTAACTTTAGCTGCTCAAATCACGACCGCAAATGAGTGCAAGAAGGCAGTCATCAAGGCATGCGCGGACATAACCCGAAACTGCACCACCGGGGTGATGGAGGTCTTGAATAAGCATCCCGTTGCACAGAAGCCGGCCGTAGAAAAAAGTTTTGCCGCCGCGGTGAAACAAAATAAAGTTCATGTACCGAAAGGACCCACGGTAGAGGTTAAAAAATCGGTAAATTTCATAATCGCGCCTAAAGCCGACTCTGCCACTAAATACGAATCGTCGATGAGGCCGAATCTAGCGGCCGGAGCTAGCGGCCGCTCGGAGTGCGCAAAGTTATTGCAAGCAAATATCGAGTTGGAATTTCGTATACATACTCACGACTGACATGCGAACTGAGAAAAAAATTAAAATCCTGGAAAACGATGTTTCAAAAGTATTAAATATTGATAATCGCTCACTAACGGGTTGGCGGCCGCTAGCTCTGGCCGCTAGATTCAGCCTCATGAATCGTCGGGTGCAACCAAAAAGGCTGTAACAAATCTCGTCAAGCCAGCTGAGGTCGGACTACAAGTCCAAAGGATCAGCGGATCCAGAAACAACGGCATACGTATTCAGGCGAATAAAGTTGATCTCGATAAAATCCGGGCGCATCCAGCTCTGGCAAAGGCAGGACTCGAGGTTGTAGAGGACCTCAGATATAATCCGCGAGTCATAATTTACGGCGTCTCTAAAGATTTCACTAAGGAGGAAATTCGGTCAGATTTTATTAATTTGAATTTGAGTGGCTCGGACGATAAACTCACTAAGGTTGTTTACATATATCTCCCGCGAGAGGGTAAGGCGTACACAAACTGTGTCCTTGAGGTATCCCCCAAAACTCGGGCCGCGATCAAAGACGAGCAGAGAATATATATCGGTCTATCGGCGTGTAAATTTGACGACCACGTTAAAGTAGCGCAATGTTTTAAATGTCTCGGATATGGGCATCAAGCGCGCGACTGCAGATCAGCTGCCCGCTGTGGGCACTGCGCGGGCGAACACGAGATGCGCGATTGCAATCAAAGGGATAAACCTCCTTGTTGCCGAAACTGCAAGTCCGCCGGTACAGACTCCGCGCATACCGCGTTAGATGGTACGAAATGTCCGATCCTTAAGACTCGATAAAGTCAGAATGACAAATTATGGATAATTCGGCTAGATACTCGTGCGGTGCTCTCAGGCTGTGCCATGTAAACTGTCAGTCTCTTGTGAGTCACCTTGACGAATTTCGTATGTTCTTTGAAGCTGCAGACTACGATGTCATCTGTATGTCTGAGACGTGGCTGAAACCACCCACAGCTGACGATTACATAGCACTCCATGGGTACAAAGTTTTTCGCTGTGATAGACTAGGAAAAACTGGCGGAGGTGTAGGTTTCTACATCCGCGAAAATTTTCAAGTACGGATGCTGGCTGACTCGGGTGGTACCTATCAGCAGCGCCGGCGACTTGCAAAATTTTCGGGTATGGAGTAACTCAACTGAGCGAGGGGGGGGGGGGGGGGGGGGGGGGGGGGGTTTACACATTTTTCAATTTTTATTCCATTTATTGAGACCACGGAGTATAATAAGGAGTGCAGACTGCAGACTCAAGCTATAAAAGCCCGTAAAAGTGGCCCCAGTTTTCGACGCGCTAAGCGCTAAACAGCGCTAGCTGAATGCGATACTAGCAATACTGGTGGAAAACACACGAAATACCTGCAGCAACGCGCGCGGGTGGTAGGCGGGGAAGAAGAAGGAAGTTTGAATGGTTTGGAAACTCCGTAGTTTGCAAAATATATCATCTGTGGTTTGAAACACGGAGGTTTGAAAGAATACGTCAAATTACATTTCGACGGCTGAGCGGAATAACATCCTATCTCAAATTGTGTTTGGAAACTAGCCTACGTCAAATGACGATTGGAAACTAGCCAATCTCAAATTTTGACTGAAAACTATCCTATCTCAAAATGCGTTGGGAAACTAGCCTATTTCAAATTGTGTTTGGAAACCAGCCTATCTCCAGAAGACATTCGGTTTCTCCGAAATTAAGTTGGTACCACTGTGGCGGTCTCTCTACAGGGCGATTCAGGTTGGACGCACCATATCAGGTGAGTTCTCCCGAAAATCTGAGACTCAAGTTCCTTTACCAAACCTTCCAGGGTCTAATAATTTAGGAGCTGCAGAAGATCTTAGTCGACTAATCAGAGGGCTTATGAGTGACCAGGACAGGGCCGGTTCAAGAGTGTAAGTCGAGCAGTGCCCGCGTCGGATAGATTCTTATCGCCCGACGTTTCAGTCCGACTTCTGGATGAGTATGATGGCGTCGTTTCCTGGAGATATCTTCGTACGGCATACGCATCCGTTCTCGTAGTCCAGGTCCTCGGCTTCGTAGTTCTCGTAGTCCAGGCCCTTGACTTCGTGGTTCTCGTAGTCCAGGTCCTTCGCTTCGTATTTCTCATAGTCCAGGTCCTCCACTTCGTAGTTCTCGTAGTCCAGGTCCTTCGCTTCGTATTTCTCATAGTCCAGGTCCTCCACTTCGTAGTTCTTGTAGTCCAGGTACTTCGCCTCGTATTTCTCGCAGTCTAGATCCATCGCTTCGTAGTTCTCGTAGTCCAGGTCCTTCGCTTCGTAGTTCTTGTAGTCCAGGTACTTCGCCTCGTATTTCTCGTAGTCCAGATCCATCGCTTCGTAGTTCGCGTAGTCCAGGTCCTTTACTACGGAGCCGAGGACCTGGACTACGAAAAATACGAAGCGAAGGACCTGGACTACTAGAACTACCACGGCGAGGACCTGGACTACGAGAAATACGAAGCGGAGGACCTAGACTACGAGAATTAGGAAGCCGAGGACCTGGACTACGAGAAATACGAAGCAGAGGACCTGGACCACGAGAACTACAAAGCGAAGGACCTGGACTACGAAAAATACGAAGCAAAGAACCTGGAATACGAGAACTACGAAGCCGAGGACCTGGTTTACGAAAAATACAAAGCGGAGGATCTGGACCACGAGAACTACGAAGCTGAGGACCTGGACTACGAAAAATACGAAGCAAAGAACCTCGAATACGAGACAGGGCCGGTTCAAGAGTGTAAGTCGAGCAGTGCCCGCGTCGGATAGATTCTTATCGCCCGATGTTTCAGTCCGACTTCTGGATGAGTATGATGGCGTCGTCTCCTGGAGATATCTTCGTACGGCATACGCATCCGTTCTCGTAGTCCAGGTCCTCGGCTTCGTAGTTCTCGTAGTCCAGGCCCTTGGCTTCGTAGTTCTCGTGGTCCAGATCCTCCGCTTTGTATTTCTCGTAAACCAGGTCCTCGGCTTCGTAGTTCTCGTATTCCAGGTTCTTTGCTTCGTATTTTTCGTAGTCCAGGTCCTTGGCTTCGTAGTTCTCGTGGCCCAGGTCCTCTGCTTCGTATTTCTCGTGGTCCAGGTCCTCGGCTTCGTAATTCTCGTAGTCTAGGTCCTCCGCTTCGTATTTCTCGTAGTCCAGGTCCTCGCCGTGGTAGTTCTAGTAGTCCAGGTCCTTCGCTTCGTATCTTTCGTAGTCCAGGTCCTCGGCTCCGTAGCAAAGGACCTGGACTACGCGAACTACGAAGCGATGGATCTAGACTACGAGAAATACGAGGCGAAGTACCTGGACTACAAGAACTACGAAGCGAAGGACCTGGACTACGAGAACTACGAAGCGATGGATCTAGACTGCGAGAAATACGAGGTGAAGTACCTGGACTACAAGAACTACGAAGCGAAGGACCTGGACTACGAGAACTACGAAGTGGAGGACCTGGACTATGAGAAATACGAAGCGAAGGACCTGGACTACGAGAACCACGAAGCCAAGGGCCTGGACTACGAGAACTACGAAGCCGAAGACCTGGACTACGAGAACGGATGCGTATGCCGTACGAAGATATCTCCAGGAAACGACGCCATCATACTCATCCAGAAGTCGAACTGAAACGTCGGGCGATAAGAATCTATCCGACGCGGGCATTGCTCGACTTACACTCTTGAACCGGCCCTGTCCTGGTCACTCATAAGCCCTCTGATTAGTCGACTAAGATCTTCTGCAGCTCCTAAATTATTAGACCCTGGAAGGTTTGGTAAAGGAACTTGAGTCTCAGATTTTCGGGAGAACTCACCTGATATGGTGCGTCCAACCTGAATCGCCCTGTAGAGAGACCGCCACAGTGGTACTAACTTAATTTCGAAGAAACCGAATGTCTTCTGGAGATAGGCTAGTTTCCAAACACAATTTGAAATAGGCTAGTTTCCCAACGCATTTTGAGATAGGATAGTTTTCAGTCAAAATTTGAGATTGGCTAGTTTCCAATCGTCATTTGACGTAGACTAGTTTCCAAACACAATTTGAGATAGGATGTTATTCCGCTCAGCCGTCGATTTGGTAAAGATCAAATGAAAATCAGTTGAAATGCCGTCCTTTATTGCTCACGGTTGTAGATCAGGCACAAAAAAATGAAAAAAAAAGGGTCGTTTTTTTATACCGCGGACTGTAAGTGAACATTTTTCTCTTTCGCGCAATAATCTCGACATTGCAGGTTAAATATGGGGTATTCCATCTCAAATCAACCTGGGTCTGACCCTTGACCTCTCGGATTGGGCCCGCGAGTTTTCATATGACTCTTTCCACTTTAAAAAGCACTCAATTTTTATTTTGGATTTTTCCGACATAATTTGAATTTTCTGCAATTTTTGAAAACGAGTATATTGATCGATACAGTTTAAGGGGAGATATCAGTGTGAAAAAAAAAAATCGATTTTTTTTTTTTTTTGCTTAAATAGATAGTTTTGACCTTTAAGAATATGCCTACAAATTTTAAAAACAATATTCGGCTTAGAAGTATTCGAAATTATTGCCACGAAATCGACCGAAAACGTATCGAGAACGCCGAGCGCTACTCAGCAGCAAACACGCACGAGGGACGCTTGAGTGCTATAAACCGACGTAAGGATGAGGAAATGTTATTTCTGGATGCAAATGAGCTGCTATATGGTCCAGGGATAGCAGACTAATCGGTAAGAACTTGTATCAATATTTAAGTTACATCATTCAATTTTATCCTCTCAAAACTTTAAACGCGTTTTTCTCGAAACCATGTTTTTTGACCTGGTTGACAGCATAACTCTGTCAAATTTTGTAAAATCGACTTCATTCAAAAACGATTCTCTTCAGAAAACTTATCGCTATCGTCGCATGGTAGAGTTTTTTTTGAAATTGTTTACTTTTTTTTTTATTCACAATTTACTGCAAAATTTTTGCGTGAAATTCGATTTTTTTTTTTTAAATGGCCGCCATTTTTTTTCCAATCAAAATTTTCAACTTTCCTACGATGCTGCGATAGCCATACTATTATAATTCAATAATCTTTTTGAATTTTTGATTTCAGATGCTTGCTGTGGCATTTATGTTGTCAACCGTCGCGAAGTTTTTTTTTTAGACGCCATTTTGCGACCGCTCCTCTGCTATATAAAATGCACTAAAAAAAAAAAAAAAAAATTTCTTTGTATACTTCAATACTTAAATAATAAATACACAAAATCCCAAATAATTTGATGGAGCCGTTTTTTCAAAAAAAATTCCCAAAAAATACTTTATTTTTCAGCCTGTCACACTGATATCTCCCCTTAAAAATCTGAAAAAAATCTGAAAAATCGTGGGTCGGATCTAAAAATTTTTAAGCTTGAAGCCGGAATAGGGAGATTTTTCCTTCTTACTGTTTTCAAGCGTTTTCTGAAAAAAAACGTTAAAAAAGGTGAGATGGTTGCTGAAACACTTTCATATGTCACACCGAATTTCAGAAATTTGCATGCGCTGTTCATAGCTTTTGTTTCGGCAACTTTCGGAATTCTCTGGCCGTAGCGCTCAAATCGTGTTCCGAATCAAATTAGTGTTCCGAAAAGCGGGGTCATTTTTAGTTCCCAAGTCTGCACTCCTTATTCTATTCCGTGATTGAGACAAAACGAATGCGGTACGGCGTACCTTATTTCTCTCAATGAACTTGTCTATAAGTGTTGACCGGTCGTATTCCGCAGTTAAGTCCGCATGGACATAGAGTGTCGCTAAGTTATTCAGCCGCAATATTGTAACATACAGACACGAAACCACTATCAAGGTTGAGCTTAAAAGGGACCGCAGTATGGCGGGTATCGGGCAAGAGGGGAGTACGCAGCGGCGAACGGTGAGAAATGCAACTATGGTATGCACAAAATTTGCTTGAAGGGTCCTTACTTTTTCATAACACGGGCATGAAATGAGCCTTCTTTCATACTTGTCGGGCGTGGGGGAAATCACGTGTTTCGAACGTGAGTACCGAAGGGAATTAACATTTCCTCCCGCTGTTGTTCATCACTTGCACAATATACCATTTCATCGACGCGCAAGGCGCAATCAGTAATAAAAATATTTGAAAAACATGATTTTTCCTTTCCACACCTACATAATTCTGGGTGTGGAATTCCATACCCAGAATTGTCCTGGGTATGGAGTTCTCCATACACTCCATATGAAAGTCGCCGGCGCTGCCTATCAGAGTAAACCTGAATACCCACACGGAAGAAGTGCATCTAATAGATGTCCATTAGATATACGCAATATCCACTGGGATATCCCTGATAAAGTTCGGGATATACAGTGGACATCCACTGGATAGAGAAATGTCCGCAATATTCGATCCACTGGATATCCATATTATATTTCTGTGAATATCTGTAGAATAACCTGGAGCTATCTCATAGATATTTATACAGAGCGATTTGTGAAAAATAACGCGCCTAAAAGGGAGGCAAACGGGGAACGCATGAATTCAGCAGATCACAGAATCGCTCTTATATAGGAAATACATACCGGGAGTTTTCGTGGATGCGGGTCAGTCGGACGGGAAAAATGTCACTCTACGCTCTAGACCCTCTACTACCGTAGACCGTAAAGAGTCAAGAGCGTGGGTTGGAATTTTTCCCGGACTGACCCGCATCCACGAAAACTCCCAGTATGTATAATGTATATGGCATATAATATACATAAAAGATATTTATTGTAGTTAATAGGCTACTTACAATAATGACACACTTCAATTGAGATCTTTTTTATTAGAGCACATTCTCAATTATGATTTTAAAGATGCACATAATTAATGAATACCTCAAGTTAGTGATTAGAGTGGTTAGATTTTTATAGTTATCATACATAGTGAAATAATCAGACTAGAAATTTTATACAGTATTATCTCAAGTATACAGGGTGATTCCTCGCTTACACTGCAGTAACTCCAGTAGTAGACTGTCAGGTATAGTCGGTAATAAAAATTATCCGTGATCGTAGCCGCTAGTTCTATAGCGCCGATCGATGGATCGATGGCGGTCTTCAGTTTTGACGGGTACAAGTGAAGTGGTGTCATATTATTACGGAGAAGAATTATTACACCCACAAAATGTTATTTGTGCACCGAATGATCGTTATCCAGGGGATTGCGACTGATTAGCGTGTCGATGAATGAGTAAGTAAAACTATTTTTTATAATCACGAGTGCATCTGTAAGAGCGTAACCTCAAAACGGCAAGTAACCTCAAGGACAAGTGACCGTTTTCAGGTAGGCCAAGGGGCTTTACGGTCATTATTAGTAATTAATCATTAATAATTATTAATAATTATTAATTATACTAATAATTATTAATATTATTAATATTATTAATATTATTAATATTATTATTTATAATACTAATAATTTATTATTAGTTATTATTATTATAATTATTAGTAATAATTAGTAATTATTATTTCAGAGAACATGCAGCAGCCTAGGATTTTCTTTGACCTGTCATCTTCATAGCTAGACTTGTGCTAACACAGGGTGTGAAGGTGTTTAATGCTGCCAAATCATTCTACGGAGCGTTGTGCAGGAACAGCTGGAATACTATGTTTAACGAGAAGGACATCAAACTGGGATGTCGGTTGCACAATGCTGAAGAGTAGGGGCATTTTCCAACGCATACCAATTGACACGAGTAACATGCTAAGCTAGCATGTTCATAATCGAAAGACAAGGCAAATCATTTATAAAGAGAAACATTAACAGGCGGTACCCACCTTGAAGATAATATTTTCAAATCACTGCTACGCTCTGATAAAAAATTTTAGTGACTCAGTTTTTTTATAGTTGATTAGTGCTGTTTTGATACAGAGTTTATGATTTTTTTCAGATTTTGTGTCCTACGCTGAACATGAATAACGATTTTAATATTGAACCAGTCACAGTTCTCAATGCTCACAACGGTTTGGATTGGGAATGGAGTTCGTAGTTCGTAGTAAATTATCCTCGGTCCGATGGGACAATATATCGACCGCTCCTAAGAGAAAGAACGTAACTCGCGAAGCGCGCTAGTAACGACCTATCTCGGACAAAGCGCTAGTAAGAACGTATTTCGTGAATCCGGCTAGTATGAACGTATCTCGCCGATGCGCATAGTAAAGCCCTAACTCGGAAGTAGCGCTATACAAACGTAGTTGGCAAATTATTAGTAATAATAATAATAATAAATTAATTAATTAATAATTATTAATAAAAAATAAAAAATAATTAATATTAATATTTAAATATTCAATAATTATTTTATTTATTAATTTTTAATTAATTTATTTTAATTTAATTATTATTAATTATTAATTATTAATTATTAATTGTTATTTTTTTTTTAAGTTGCGTTTATTCTAGCGGAATTTGCCAACTACGTTTGTGCTAGCGCTACTTCCGAGTTAGGGCTTTACTATGCGCATCGGCGAGATACGTTCATACTAACCGGATTCACGAAATAGGTTCTTACTAGCGCTATCTCCGAGATAGGTCGTTACTAGCGCGCTTCGCGAGTTACGTTCTTTCTCTTAGGAGCGGTCGATATATCTGAGTGTTTGTGAGAAATGACAATCCTGTATCTGGAATGTCAGTGGAGCGAACCAAGAGACGTCGATGAAACTAGGATTGCTTCGCAGCCCTGCAGTATGGAAATTCTTCAATCTCAAATGGCTGCGGAGCAAGCCTACAGACACTGAATAGTATCTTACCTTGCGTAATTAATATCAGATGATGATTGTATATATTTATCTATTTTATTCATCGAAACAATTCATCGAAATGATTCATCTAATCAGGTCACGTAGTGACAATACAATACACTATAATCCTGTATACTGTATGCTGTAGCGCTGCAATACTCTGTCATGAAACGTGTAGTTTATCAACGTGATCGTTTCAGGGCTGATCTCGGCTAACACCTCTGTGATCCTGTTCCTTAAGGGGGTATGTACACCTTTGGAGGAGTAGAAATTGCCAAAAAGAAATTAATTTTTTTCTGTGACTTAAGGACTCTGACCAAATCCAGAAAAATCATGATGTTTGAGGAGGGTTTGACCCTCATTACGCATAATTTACTTCATGTATTACTTTCAGTCTGATAGTGGCTACGCTAAAGATAAAAAAATACAAAATGACTCGATTATCGTAAAGAATCAGGACCACCGTTGGATCAATCTTGAAATGTTTGGTCCTCAATTGTTCATAGGAGATGCCTCTATGGTATGAACGTAGGGATTTTTGATATTACAAAAATTACTTGAGTAATTCAATTTTTTCGATTTTTTTTTTTTCATTTTTCAAATTCTTTCCACTTTTTTGCCAGTATCTCAATCAAAAATGAGTTTATCAAAAAATCCTACGTTCATACCATGAAAGCGTCTCCTACGAACAATTGAGGACCAAGCATTCCAAGATTGATCCAACGATACTCCTGATTCTTTACGACAACCGGTCAAAATATTCATTCTTCAGAAATCAACTTTTAAACTTTTTTTTTTTTTTTTTTTTTTATTCTCTACTTCTCCCAGAGAAGAAAATGTAGCTACAGAAAAGTTCTAAGATTTTGCTAATGATTAATATGCATATGCTGGATCCGCAGCTGCTCTCGTATCGATGTGTTATGAGTCGAGTCTAGACACATGTGCCAGGCGGAGGTTGGTAGTGAGTTTTGACCTGTTCTGTCCAACAACAGTGTCCGGTAGGTGTCCAGTAAGACTGCTAGAAAAAGAATAAATTGCTTCAGGGAAAATCTGACAAAAATTTTTAAAAACATAAAAATTCTTCATAATTCTTGATCTTCAATATTTTGAGATTCAGAAGATGCTAGGTATTGACAATTTTTGTCAATACTCCGAAAATTCTCTCATCTTTCATCAATCATACCTTTTTTCTTATAATATTTATCAAACTTTCGCAATTAATATATGATAGAAATACTCATCTTCTTAGTAGTAGTGTGTAGTCTCCTGGCATCGATTTCAACTGCACTTTTCGATGGATCATCTTCTTTCGATTCCGAAGTCTCATCTCAGACATATATACACTGTGTTTGTTCAATATTAAAAATTACTATTGGCTTGAATTCGTAATAAAAGCACGACATTTGACAAACAAGTGGACACCTAACCTCGAAAAAATATAGATCGCAGCCATGTGTTCTGTCAATGATCACAATTCAAAAGAATATTGAAAATGAAATATGTATAAAAATCATAATTACAAAGAATTCAAAAATCACAGAATAAAATTCAAAAGCAAAATATATGAAAACGTCAAAAAAAGCGAGACAGTGGTGTTGGCGGTACTGTAGATAGTGAACAGTGTAGAATATTTAGGAGACCAATAAGAGCGTCCGCGCGCCGCGCGGCGGGCTTTTTCGCAACTCGGGACTGTCATGGCTATAACTTTTTAAATCCTCTAGATTTTCTGACGCCAATTTATTTGCAGGTAAAGTAGGTCAATAGCATTCCAAAAAAAATATAAAAACAAAAACGATTTTTTGAAAATTCAAAGGTGTACATACCCCCTTAATGCCGGTTTACCCTGCATCGGTATCCTATTCACAACCCTTGTCCTGACTAGGCTTTACAGTGAGTAATCAAGCGGTCTAAACACACCGGTAAAATGATTCCAAGATTAGATTTCGAAACACAATAATTTTCGTTTGAAAATGACATTTCAATTTCTATGTCAGTATAATAATCTGGTTTGGTAGATAGCAGACAGCCGAGACCAAGACGTCGAATCGAACCCTGGCACCCTGGCACCACCTCCTCTGTTGCTGATCCACGATCCAACAACTCCGCTCTCAAACTGTTTCACCAAACATCACCGAGACCTCTTTGACTTCTTTCAAACGTTCGCAATCTCCTCTGCTACTGATCCACGATCCAACCACTCCGCTCTCAAACTACTTTACCGAACATCACTGAGATCTCTTTCACCCTGAGAGAATACCGTATTGTTCCGAATATAAGTCGACCCCGGATATAAGTCGACCCCAGTTTCCAGACTATATTTTCGGAACTTTTTTTGAAATACCGAATATAAGTCGAATTTAGTGCTACTCAAATTAAAACCGTTGACATGGAAATTTATCATAGCTATTGCACTGTTTTCAATAAGAAGTTTTTTTTTTTTCAGTCATTAAGCTAAATTTCCTAAAAATCCCGAATATAAGTCGACCTCGCATCTAAGTCGAGGGCGATTTTTGCCGATGATATTGGCAACAAAAAACCTCGACTTATATTCGGAACAATACGGTATTTTGTCTCTACGACGACGGCTCTTGCACAACGTTCTACCCTCGAAGATGCGAGACTCAAGTGATTCCCTGTGATCCATCAGAATACTTTGATCACCATCTACGTGACACCGGTAAAACATGATAATTTTCATTTAAGTTTAGATTTCACTGATCAGAGATCAAAGATTATTTAATTAATTATTAATGCGATCCTTACTACATTCGCACTTGATAATTTGAAACCCTCAACAGCTTAATAGTGCATCTATTACTTTGCATCAGAAATTTCGTCTCATTTTGCTATTCCATCAATAACACGGTTCTACAAAATAGGGATGGGTTTTGCCCCAAGAATGAAACCCACGCTGTTCCATAGATCTTTTTACGCTGATTCCGAATCTTTTCGAAAAATTCCGCTATCACGTCTGGTTTCCGAGAAAAAAAATCTTAAAGTTGGAAAACTACGTAAAAAGTCAATTTTCAAAAAATTAAGAAAAATGACATTTGAATGAAATCAAGCGCAATAAAAAGAGTTTCAATTGAACGAATCTCAATTTACATAATGAAAAAATCCGTTTCTTTATTAAGTTAGTAGAAAATGAGAAAAAAATTGAGGAAAAATTGTCAAAAATCATGATTTTTACGAAGGAGGGGGAATACCACTGCGAGTTGTTTGTTTCGACGCCAAGTTCAAACCGAACGCTTGAGCCTATCGTAACCTTCAACTGTGTTGCTTTTCAAAGTTTTGAAATCCCTGTTTCTCAAGAAAAACTAGCTTGTTATCAGGATGAGAAACCGACCTACACTATAGAATAGTATGATTGCTTATATCACTCTTACTAATGAGTAAGAGGTCGGATCATATGTGGACACTTTATCTCAAACTTGAAGATTCGACAGATGCATGAATTTCGAAAATGATTAGAAATTTCAAAGTTCAATGATTTCATGTAAATTCAAATATTTGTGAGTCCGCAGACGAATTAAAAATTATGAAATAAAAATGAGAAAGAATTCTACTTTATTTACATAGAAAAAAAGCACTTTATTGAAAGTATACAAAAATGAAACCACCCAGTTTCAGCAAGTTTTACGTCGTTTTACGGTTTCTTCATTTTCGAATGAGATTCTAGTGGCTTTTCGCTTGTGTGGAGTATCGTCATCGCTGATCAGTGTCCAACAATAGTCTGATAACATTTTCTTCACCGATTTCCCATGGTAGCGTTTCTCCATTGAAGAAATATCCTGATGGAACCGTTCCCCATGTTCGTCACTCACATCCACCAAGTTCTCTGGGAAGAAATCCAAATGAGAGTGAAGAAAATGAATTTTCAGAGACATGTTGCATCCCATCTCGTGGAAGTTGTCCAACATGTTCTCAACGATTTTCCTGTACTCTGGAGAACGTTTACTCCCGAGGAATTCTGAGAAAACTGTTTTTAATGATTCCCATGTTTTGAGCTCAACGTCATTCATCGTTTTCTTAAATTCTTCATCGTCGTGTATTATTTTCCTGATTTGAGGTCCAACAAAAACCCCCTCCTTGATTTTGGCGATACTTAAAGCTGGAAATAATTTCTTCAGTAAGTAAAAGCTTCTCCATCTTTCCTCAGAGCTTTCACGAAATTTTTCATTAATCCCAGTTTGATATGAAGCACTGGTAGACAAATTCTATCAGGTTTAGCCAGTGGATCAGCAAGAATATTCATTTTTCCTGGGGTCAACATTCCGCGGTCAGGCCAATCTCTACGGACGTAATGTTGAGCACGAGCTCGACTGTCCCATTCGCAGAGGAAACAACAATGTTTGGTGTATCCCAACTGCAAACCCAGAATGAGCGCTACCATCTTTAAATCCCCACAAATCCGCCAACAGTAGTAGTCGTAGCCAAGCGCGGATCCAGCCTTCAGATCAGGGGGAGGTCACCTCACTCTTTATCCTAATAACCTGCAGAACAAAACTAGTAGATTCGCGGAGCGCGAGCTTTTTTTAAACTTCGTTACCGTCAGCTTCCAGATACCTATACACCTTTACGCAACAAATGACTTGGATAATAAAAAACAACATTACGGATTGTACAGAAAAACTTTTATTTAGATTACAAAATCAATTTTCCTTTTTCTTTTTGAGAATTTGTTAACTATTTCATCGACGTCGAGATTTATGTTTTTATGTATATTCAGAAGAGCCAGTCCCGATAATCTCTCCTGTGCCATTGAAGCCCGTAGCCAAGATTTGACTCTACGTAGAGTTGAAAATGATCTCTCAGCAGTCGCTACGCTTACTGGGAGAGTAACAAGTATTCTCAAAAAAATATTTATGTTAGGGTACAGATCTTTGTCGCAGTTTTCTAGCAGGTGAACGAGCGACTCTGGGATGGGGGATTTATTTTCTATTTTTATTTTCCATTCGGCCATCCAGAGTCGATATTCGTTAACAATTGATAATGTTGGATCATTACCCAAAAATGGCTGGTACATCTGCACGACTTTTCGTACCGTGTCAATGTCTTGGTCGCTGTATGTCAACTTAGGCAAAAAAACTCCCAACTGAAATAGATCCAGAACATCAGGAGAAAGTCTTTGGCTTAGATCGTTTACAATACAATCCAATAGAGGTATGTAGATTGATCTTCGAAAATACTCCTCCGCAGATTGCGCTGGAGGATTCGATCTATGTATTTGCCTGGAAATAGTTCGCGGCGATTTCAACTCAACGTCAAGTTGCTTTGCTATCTCCGAAGCTTCCGAAAATAATTGTTGAAATACAGAGTCTGCATTATCTCGTTTTGACTTCAACACCTCCATTGTATCATTTATTGCATCTGTTGCTCTTTTCATATCTATCGATGGAGTTTGCAAAAAGCGACTCAGTGCAACGGTTGTACCTAAAACGTGAAGAATACACATATAATACACACATAATACCACGTACATGCACCCACTAGAGGTATGATTCGATTGAACGAAAAATCAAATAATATATCGATCGACAATATTGACAAGGGGACCATCAAACCTGCTACAAACGGATTTCGATGTGTCTCAGGTATGTTGAAGGGGGACCCTTCCCGAGTACTAGGCTAACGGCAATTCATCCAATAAGCCTTAATTTAGGAGCAAAATTTCGGGAAATCCCGATTTGTAACAGATATACCTCCCAGTTTTACACCTTGGCAAGCAAGAGAGCGTGGCGCAGTGGGCAAGGTCCCAGGCTGGCACGCTGGCGGCCCGGGTTCAAATCCCACTTTTTTTTTTTTTTTTTTTTTCTCAATAATTTCTGGAACAAATTATTACAGAGAGAGAAATGACAATACAACATTTGGTAGTATTAGTTTTTATTAATTAAATAACGCGGTGTATAATATATTAATAGCGACTGATGTATAATATACACCGCGTTATTTAATTAATAAAAACTAATACTACCAAATGTTGTATTGTCATTTCTCTCCCTGTAATAATTTGTTCCAGAAATTATTGAGAAAAAAAAAAAAAAAAAAAAGTGGGATTTGAACCCGGGCCGCCAGCGTGCCAGCCGGGGACCTTGCCCACTGCGCCACGCTCTCTTGCTTGCCAAGGTGTAAAACTGGGAGGTATATCTGGTACAAATCGGGATTTCCCGAAATTTTGCTCCTAAACTAAGGCTTATTGGATGAATTGCCGTTAGCCTAGTACTCGGGAAGGGTCCCCCTTCAACATACCTGAGACTCATCGAAATCCGTTTGTAGCAGGTTTGATGGTCCCCTTGTGAGAATTGTTTGGTTACCCACCTAAAATATCACTCAAGCATATCGATGATATTATAAAGTCGGGACTGCGCAGTGTTTGTAAGAGACAATGGGCATCGCTTGATGTCTTGCTATCTTTCCATGTCGATATTTTCTCCAAGGCGTTGCAGATTTTTATCAGATTATCACCCTGGAATTGCAGATGTCCATCATGCCTTTCAACCCACCGGGTCTCGCATATGCTTTGGATTGCTACACCCCCAAGTTCTTCGAAAAATACGTCATAGCGTTTTGCAGATGCTTTAGCAAATGCTACGATTTTCTTCATCGTCGCAGATGTATTTCTGCACGATACTACTTTTGAGGAATTCGCTAAAGAGTTATTGAGGACATGATTATTGCAAGGACAGCGTCTTGCGTGAATGGCTTTTTTAGTTAATTCCTTAACTGCACCCTTCACGTCGGAGGCCATCACTGAACAGCTGTCAGTTCCAATGCCCACACAGAAAAGCAAATCTATATCAAATTTATGGCAAAGATTTTCTACAATTTTTGCCAATGCCGCTCCTGTCAACCGAAGCTCTTCGCTGCTATCAGACGGCAAGGGATCTATTTTTTTTCTCCATATCGAAGCATCTCATAAGCATCGCAAAAGCATATGAAGTCCTCCTTAATAACACCGTCATTATAATATCTGAAGGATAAACTCAACTGCGCAGTGTGAGAAATATCTGTGGTCTCATCGAACAATAGAGAGAAAAACTTAGCATTCCTCACGTTTTGTAAAATATTTTCCTGAATTTTTTCTTTGCAGATATCAATTAGCTCATTTTGTACAGTTTTGCTTATATAAGTCGCATTTGACTTTGCTGTTGCTAAATGATCCTGGAGAACTGTGTCACCAGCATCAATTCTAAATCTTAAAAGAGCTCTAAAATTTCCCTCTGGAGCGGCGACCACACTGCTGTTGGTATTTGTACTGGGCAACTGACCATCGTCTCTGTGGCCACGTAGCGGTATATTCTGACGACCACAGAATATAATTGTTTCTATAATTGGTCGCAAGCGATTTCGGTTTTCCATAATTTGAGCTTTTCGTTGAGTGGAAATCTGGTTGGCAATGTCAAGCTCGGGCTTATGGTAACATGTTAGAAAATTTTTACCACTTTCAACGGCCATCTTATGGTATTGATTGCGCTGGTGTTGTATCAATGACCCGTTTTCGCCTAATAAGCGATCAAAAACCTTCAGTGGTTCCTTCACTAATCGTTTTAGGTTCGACCTAGCATAATCTGTAGCAGTAGTAGCGAACAAGACACAATACTTGCAATAAAGTCCCTGATCCTTGTGCGATAACACTAGCCAATGAAACTTTTCAAGATGAGATCTTTGAGCAAATTTTTTACTTGGCTTTCCTAGTTTTATCACAACATTATACGGAAAAACATAGTTAGATGGTGGCATCCAAGGTTTCTCGAGCAATAACGCTTTAGTGCAATCAGATAATTCATTCATCTTTTCACCAATATAGTTGCCTATATCTGAAGCGAATTCAGAGTTTGACGAATCACTCGATTGTGCAGATGACGTCGAAGGCATGCCTCGTATGGTATCAACAGAAGTTGAAACAACATTATTCGAGTCATTATCTTGAAAGCAATTTTCAATATTGGCATCAATGGTTTTCAGGGCAGGCGCCTCTTTTTCTATTTGAATACAAGCCTCACCATCAATTTTTCTTTTTTTTTTGGAAATATGTGTTAATTCTTCGCATTGAAGTAGTATTATTATGGTTACTTTGTTTAGATCCACCACCTCTTTTCTCCATACTATCAGCTTGACTTTCAGCCTAGACCAAACCAACCAATGCAAGACACATTTATAATCAATAACGTGCATTTTTAATATGAACACAGTTAGTATAATGGATATGATCAATCATCCAGTCATTAATTTTGGTATTATTGACGAGAATATTGACCTAGTGATTAAAGGTATCAAGTGCAACGGATATGTTAAAATCAACTGAAAAAATCAAACAAATGTCACCAACAAAGTTATTACATACGAAACTAACATGCCATTATAAATTTTTTTTCTTTATTTCGCGTCACATTTAATTTCATGCATTCTGCAGCCACATTTAATTTTATACAACACATTTTTTCATAATTATACGTAAACGTGATAACTATTATTTCTCGAAGTTACAGTTACAAATAAAAGAATCAAATTATTAAATGACGGACAGTACACACAGAATAAAATTACTTGAAGAAGAAAAATTATTATTTAGGGATATATTCGTTTTCATCACAAATTTAAGTAAAAAAGTGTAAATCTATATTGTGATAAACGAAAAATGTACTTACGTGTTTCGAAGTTCGATTTTTTTTTTTTTTTTGGTAATAGAAATCTCGAACTAAAAAAAATTGAACTGAAAGAATGATATTCGGTTGGTTTTAAGTTACTTTCAATAAGCAGTAGTTAGTAGTAGAAAATAGAATTGAAGCGAACAAATAAAAAAATATTCCAACAACGCGGTAGTCATGGTGATACAAGTTGCACTTAACGCCACCAGAGACGCGCATGTAACGGAGGTAGCCCGTTGGTGGATGCGAGAGCGGAATAGAAAGAGAAAGCTGGATATGGGCCTCCTGTATCCTTGTCTAATCGCGCATGCGCGCCGAGCGTTCTTTTAGAGTAAGAGTAAAATAGAGAATGAATAGAGAGATAGAAGTTCTTATAATGTGCCCCGGGCATGCGCGACTAGACAGAAACACAGAGACAGAGGGCCCATATGCAACTTTCTCTTTCTATCGCTCTCCCGGCTTCTCGGCTTGGATGCGTGGTCTTATTTTTGTATGTCTATGGTACAGAAGCGCGACAAAAATGAGAAACGAAAAAAAGATTCGCTAGCGTGCGCAATGACCGCCGAAACGACCGACTCACTTGGTTTCAAAGGGGGTGGTCATGACCCCATTGACCACCCCCCTGGATCCGCGCTTGGTCGTAGCCTATTTTCTGCATTACGTACTTAATTGTTTCGTGTTTTTCTTTGAGGGTGGTGGAGTAGGC
Organism: Tenthredo mesomela; assembly: GCA_943736025.1. Taxonomy (NCBI): domain Eukaryota; kingdom Metazoa; phylum Arthropoda; class Insecta; order Hymenoptera; family Tenthredinidae; genus Tenthredo; species Tenthredo mesomela. The sequence goes on along the minus strand of OX031018.1, from coordinate 18,049,996 downwards.
GATTGGCACAGATGGGTAAATGTTTCCAATGTGGAGAAGGACCGCTTTCAAGCTACTGGAAGATGAGTCAATGAATAAACGCCATTTCTCTTGATCGTGTTCAAACCCCATGCTCTTCATTAAACCATCAATATCAGAGGCGTAAGTGAGATCTGTTTCATCTGTAAAAAATTTGAGGAAATTTCTATCTCGCGACCGGAAATCGGTGATGTTCACTCCGGGGCGTAGAAAACCATGTTCCTTCAATCTAGAAGCTAGTAATTCTGACTTATTTTTGAGCAACCCTAAGTCTCTGACTAAATCATCCACAGCCTCTTGACTCATAAGCTGTGGTTGATTTTCTGATTTTTCCTCAATAACATATTCGGCATCAGTCACATTTTTTACTGCTTCAACATCATTTTCAGAACCTGAAGCTCTTGAAATGAATTCACTCGATGTTCGATCCAAGAGCGATGGAGGATCGACTGATGAGACCCTTGGATACTTAATTGTCCCTTTATTTTTTGTTGAGTATCCTCGTACATCAGCCATGCAGAAGTAACAGTTGTAAACATGATCATGGGGCTCTCTCCATGTTGTTGGAATATTGAAAGTCATTCTTATCGTACCGCTGTCTACTGAAAGCTGGAGATTCCGACGACAAGAGCTACATACAGTACTTGGGGTCCATGATTTGTCTATGTTCGAGGCTGATCGGTGGAAAATCGTTTCATACGCTTTCTTCAAAGCCGGCGTCATATTTTTTCGCTGATTCTGGGGTGTATACTGAGCACAGATATAACAAAAACTATCTGGAGAGTTTTTACACTCACGAGGCATGATTTCTTAAGCATAAAATCTTGCGAGGAAAGTTCTTCGATTTTGATCTGAATTTGTAAAGTTAAATGCAAAGTTATTGACGATTAAGCAAAAGGTTAGTTTGGTCCCGCTTTCTCCTATGCTCAAATGTTCGGTTTGAACTTGGCGTCAAAACATACAACTCGCAGTGGTATTCCCCCTCCTTCGTAAAAATCATGATTTTTGACAATTTTTCCTCAATTTTTTTCTCATTTTCTACTAACTTAATAAAGAAACGGATTTTTTCATTATGTAAATTGAGATTCGTTCAATTGAAACTCTTTTTATTGCGCTTGATTTCATTCAAATGTCATTTTTCTTAATTTTTTGAAAATTGACTTTTTACGTAGTTTTCCAACTTTAAGATTTTTTTTCTCGGAAACCAGACGTGATAGCGGAATTTTTCGAAAAGATTCGGAATCAGCGTAAAAAGATCTATGGAACAGCGTGGGTTTCATTCTTGGGGCAAAACCCATCCCTATTTTGTAGAACCGTGTAATCCGTCCAATGTTAGTTTATAGAAACACCGTACCGAGGAACTCTTGCAGGGAGATGGGTACAAGAAAGGCGCAGGCGTTAGGCCAGGGACCTATTTTTGAAAAAATTAAACAATAAAAACAAAAAGTTAGTGCGCCTCCTAAATGAAATGGCTAAGCCACATCTGTAATAAATCTATGAGTTGAAGTAAATAAAGTTTAAAAAATTAGTAAAATTATCTTTCCTTTATTAAAATAATTAAAAAAATATATCTATAGTAAATTAAATAAAAATATATTGGATCCTAACCTGTGATTTAATCTATCGATGGCTCCTAAGCTTGGATTTTGATCAACGTTGAAACCCTAAGATACGATCAAGTCCATCGACCACTATGGGTAGCCTGAATCATAGCTTATAGTTTCACCGCTGATCAAAATTGAAGTTTAGGAGCCATCTGTATCTTGTGTAGGTGAATATACTTTTTTTATTGAACATAACTTTTTTTTTAAACTTTTTGTTATAATTTTTTCAAATTTGATTACGTTTATTTTTTTTATTTTTGGTATTATTTTCGACCTCTGTATCCATCTTGCTTTCTTTTTCCATTTTTTTTTCTTGAGTGGTTGAAGGTTGGATCATGGATCAGTAGCAGAGGGGATGGTGCCAGGGTTTGATTGAACGTCTTGGTCTCCGCTGCCTGCTACCTACCAAACCAGATTATTTTACTGACATGTATGGCATCATACATCCTAATACGATCGATGTAGATGTTTATACAGCAAACCCTAAATAAAATATCTAATTAAGTCTTCTACTCTGGTTATCAAAATTTAATCTTCAACACTTCTATTCTGATTAGTGAAATCTAAACTTTAAATGAAAATTATCATGTTTTACTGGTGTCATCATGTTTCAACTCCAATACCGTTGTGAGCATTGAGAACTGTGACTGGTTCAATATTAAAATCGTTATTCATGTTCAGCGTAGGACACAAAATCTGAAAAAAATCATAAACTCTGTATCAAAACAGCACTAATCAACTATAAAAAAACTGAGTCACTAAAATTTTTTATCAGAGCGTAGCAGTGATTTGAAAATATTATCTTCAAGGTGGGTACCGCCTGTTAATGTTTCTCTTTATAAATGATTTGCCTTGTCTTTCGATTATGAACATGCTAGCTTAGCATGTTACTCGTGTCAATTGGTATGCGTTGGAAAATGCCCCTACTCTTCAGCATTGTGCAACCGACATCCCAGTTTGATGTCCTTCTCGTTAAACATAGTATTCCAGCTGTTCCTGCACAACGCTCCGTAGAATGATTTGGCAGCATTAAACACCTTCACACCCTGTGTTAGCACAAGTCTAGCTATGAAGATGACAGGTCAAAGAAAATCCTAGGCTGCTGCATGTTCTCTGAAATAATAATTACTAATTATTACTAATAATTATAATAATAATAACTAATAATAAATTATTAGTATTATAAATAATAATATTAATAATATTAATAATATTAATAATATTAATAATTATTCATCATCATGAAGCTATCACTCGAACTGGTACTTATTTGAGGAGGGGCTCAATCAATCAAGTCGAGTCAGTGAATTTTAAATTTCTCTTTGGCCTGACGTTTCGGCAGTGATGTGCTGCCCTCATCAGAGGCTATTTATTGAAAAAATTATAAAATTACAAAAAATTACAAAATGGTCCATGGTTGACAAACATCTTAGACTATGATAGAAATATCTATCATAGTCTAAGATGTTTGTCAACCATGGACCATTTTGTAATTTTTTGTAATTTTATAATTTTTTCAATAAATAGCCTCTGATGAGGGCAGCACATCACTGCCGAAACGTCAGGCCAAAGAGAAATTTAAAATTCACTGACTCGACTTGATTGATTGAGCCCCTCCTCAAATCAAATTAATAATTATTAGTATAATTAATAATTATTAATAATTATTAATGATTAATTACTAATAATGACCGTAAAGCCCCTTGGCCTACCTGAAAACGGTCACTTGTCCTTGAGGTTACGCTCTTACAGATGCACTTGTGATTATAAAAAATAGTTTTACTTACTCATTCATCGACACGCTAATCAGTCGCAATCCCCTGGATAACGATCATTCGGTGCACAAATAACATTTTGTGGGTGTAATAATTCTTCTCCGTAATAATATGACACCACTTCACTTGCACCCGTCAAAACTCAAGACCGCCATCGATCCATCGATCGGCGCTATAGAACTAGCGGCTACGATCACGGATAATTTTTATTACCGACTATACCTGACAGTCTACTACTGGAGTTACTGCAGTGTAAGCGAGGAATCACCCTGTATACGCTATTCTGTACACATGTAGAACAAAAATACCAAAATCTTAAATCATACTTATTGCACTTGTCATTCCGAGTATTGCCTTATAATGTTAAATATAAGTATAAAAAAAAAAACAATTTTCATCGTTGGTAATGTAATTGAAATAAAAACTCATGATAGAATATATGAAGTCACAGAAGAGGAACTGTATAGCTTTATTCATACATGAATAGAACTTACTTATTTCAATATTATTTTCATAAACAATATAAAAATTTGTCACCGATCTCTGATTATAGAACCAAACAATATTGTATACCGCACATGTATATTATATTCTATACATCTGTGTATACAGGGTGGTCGGTTTTAATCGCCCCAGGCGATAAAAATTTGATTATATGGACATTACGTGGACATTCAGGATTTGACGATAAATATCCATTCGGGAATATCCAGTGGATATACCGTGTAAAGGTTTTGTCGATATTGATTTCGCAATATCCTATGGGTATTAATGGGATATCTACAATTGATATGGACGTTAGATGGACATAGAGTTATTCGCGCGATATCCAGGCAATATCATCTTCCGTGTGGGTATATGATTGCAGAATTCTCACCGGGCTATGGTTCTAAAGTCCTCCTGGCAGTAGTTTATCGACCACCCCACTTAGGTTTTCTCGACCTTTTTGAAAATGCATTTCTCAAACTATACCCTATGTTTAGTAATCAAATCATCTGTGGAGATTTCAACACAGACCTACTGAACGCAAACCACGATAGCAATCACCTAAGGCGGTTCATAGGCAGCTCAAACCTACATCTGGTTCCTTCTGAACCGACGCATCACCTCATTGACTCCTCTACACTGATTGATCTTTGTATCGTAGACGATCTTGATAAGGTAATAGACCACGGACAACATGAGGTCCCCTTCCTCTCGGCGCACGATCTAATATACATAACCTACGATCTGAAGGTAGTAAGGCAGGCTCCCCGCATTTTTTCTTGTCGCGCTTTGCATAAGATAAACCTTGACTCGTTAAACAGGGATCTGGAAGAGGCAGATTGGAGTGAGTTCTTCGAGGTTCGCTCACTCGACACCAAAGTTGAAATCTTCAATCGTCTTGTGACTGATTGTCTGGACCAACATGCTCCTATTCGTCAGGTTAGCGTTAAAAACACACCTGCGCCTTGGCTCACTTCCGATATAAAGGAAGCAATGGCGAAGCGCGACAGGGCACGTAGGGCATGGAGGAAAAACCGTGGAAGCTCTTCGCTTCATTTCAATTTCCGAAAATTACGAAATGAACCACAGAATATGGTCAAAGATGCAAAATCGAGCCACTATATCAACGCTTTTAGGTCAGCTGGAGACGTTCGAACCATCTGGTCCGAGCTTCGCAAATTTGGGTTGATTCCTGCAAAGAAGACAAATACTTTGATAGACCTCCCTCTATCTGAGTTGAATGCACATTTTGTCAGAGTGGGTGGCGAGGGAGAGGGCATCTCAGTTGCTCCCTACTATCTAGGGCAAGTCGAATATGACGATAGCAAGTTCTATTTCAAAGACATCTCCGTTAGTGTACTAGACAAGGCACTGAATCACTCTAGGTCGAACGCTACAGGCGTTGATGGTATAGCTATAAACGTCATTAAACTGGCCCTTCCAAGTCTGAGGACTCAAATTCATCATCTTTTCACCTTCTCCTTAATGCAGGGCATCTTCCCGGAAAACTGGAAATACTCGCTCGTCACTCCTCTACCCAAAGTCAAAACATCTGCCTCTTGCGGAGATTACCGACCAATTTCTATACTTCCTTCACACTCTAAAGCCCTAGAAAGAATTGTAACAGAGCAAATCATGGAGTTTCTTAACGAAAAAAGCCTTCACGACCCCTTCCAATCAGCGTATCGAAAGGGTTTCAGCACGCACACTGCTCTACTCCGGCTGACGGACGACATTCGCAAGGCTGCAGATCTTAGAATGGTAACAGTGGCGGTGTTCTTTGATTTCTCGAAAGCTTTCGACAGGGTTCGACATGACGTGCTTCTCTCGATACTCAGGGAGTTAAATTTCTCAAACTCAGCCCTCAGATGGCTATGCTCTTACCTCGTTGACAGAAAACAGGCGGTCAGGGATGGACAGGAAAATATTTCAGATTGGCTTCAGGTCGAGAATGGAGTTCCTCAGGGTTCGGTACTCGGACCCCTCCTATTCTCCATTTATGTTTCAGATCTCAGGGAAAGGGTACGGCATTGTCATCACAGTATCTTCGCGGACGACACGGTTTTCTATCTCCACTGTGCACCTTCGGAACTCGAAACTGGCATACGACAGGTCAACGAAGATGTGGCATCATTCTATGCATGGACGCTTGAGAAAGGGCTTCTACTAAACGCAGATAAGACAAAGGTCATGGTCATCGGAACAACCAGGCATATAAATACGATCAACCTTATCAGCTTAGCTCCAGTCACTGTTCATGGGCAGCCCCTTCCATATTCTACGAACACAACGTGTCTTGGGATCACTATTACGAACAAGCTACAGTGGCATGAACAAACCGACTCCACAGTCAGGAAGATTTTCGGCACACTTCATCAGCTGCGGATAAATAGAAGAAACATCCCCAAAGAACTTAGGGTGCTTCTCATAACCACACTTGTTTTCCCACATATCGACTACTGCTGCTTCATTTACCTGGACTTGACCGGCGAACTAAATCTTCTCCTTGAAAGAGCCCTAAATGCATGCGTGAGGTTCATCTTTGACTTGAGACGAGATGAACATATTACACCTTACTACAAAAAGCTTGGATGGCTCAAGATCAGCGATAGACGCAAATATTTCCTCGGGTGCATGATTTTCAATATACTCAAGACCAAAACACCTCACTACCTATCGCAGTACTTTGTCTTCAGGGATCTGACGTTATCACGCGACACAAGAGCACAAACTGACCATCTTATTGTGCCAATCTGTAGAACCGAAATGTTGAAGAAGTCTCTTCGATCAGCAGCACCAAATTTCTGGAATACACTGCCCACGGAAATTCGGAACATGAACAGTCTAAACTCATTCAAAGCCAAACTCTTCACTCATCTCTTCAAGCTGGCATATACTGGCTCATGCTCAGAAGCGAGCTGAGGTCTTTTTCTTCGCTGTACCCGGCATAGGTTTTTCTGCAGTTTTCCCTATAGCCACGTCACCAAATGGGGGTACTCCTACGAACTTCTCTGCAGACGAAATTCCTGTCTTATTACCTATAATAATTTTTGCATTTCATACTGTCTCTGTACTGTTACTGCTACTAGAATATTCGTTTTTGTAGTTTTTCTTTTGCTTGTAATTAATCTTTCTTCTTTAAGTTATATCTTTTTCTATCAAATGTTTCTAATATTCTTTTTTTATTTTAACTATTTATCTAATCTACTCTTTTTCCATACTTCATACTTATGATAATTACTGTTACTACCACTACCACTTAAATTATCTGTATGATTTCTTCACATACTGTATCGGTAATGCGCTTGAGGGGACTTGTCCCAGAGCGCCAAATAAAGCTTACTCTTACTCTTACTCTTACTCTTACTCTTACTCTTTTGCTTCAAACCGCATGGTAGAAATTTTCCAAAGTGGACCACAGAGACGCAATACTCTCGCATAGTGTACCAAAAAGTGGTGTTTAGGTTTAAGGGATTCAGGGAAACATTCCGTTAATAATTCTAGATATTCGGAGATCAAAATATTCAACACTAGATGATCATCCTTTTCTATCTCATAACTAGTTAAAATGTTGATAATCTTTTGCATAGATAGAAGTAATTGCCAAACTGCATCATCGTGAGAAATTAAATGATGAAGTATCATGGGTAAGTGTACTACTAATGTTAGCATCTCTGAAGCAGACATTATGATATGTTTGTCCTTTATATGATTTTGAAGGATTTCTGGGGGTTTATTCTTTATTGGACCATAATTGCAGCCTTTGATGAGGTTGTTCAATCGATCAAGAGTGAATTTTTTTTTTTATGAAATAGTGGAGAATTAAACCAACATCATACCTGCAAGTCCCTTCCAAAAGATCATGAGCAACATTGACAGCTAAATTTTTGACGGGGTGAAAGCCCCCAATACCTAGTAGTACACATCTTTCGACTATTCCTGTTTTTTTAGCTTCATTCTCAATTACATCTGATTCATAATTTGCTTCAGTGCGTAGAACACACTGATCTTCCATGAAATCCGAATTTATATCAGACCTATTTGTTAAGCAGAAACGACAGAATTTTTTTTGGTTGAAGCTTTCTGTGAATCCTAATAGAGCGTGTACGCCTAAATTATCCCCGATCATTAAGGCTAGTCGAAAGTAAATGGTTTTATTTCCCTCCGGAGTATTAACAGTGATTCCTATCCCAATAAACCACAACGTATAAAAATAGGACGAATGTCCGCCCGAAAAACATATATTTCACGTATACCCGTTTAATATACGTTTTTCAGGCGGACATTCGTCCTATTTTTATACGTTGTGGTTTATTGGGATGTTTTCTAGAAATTCTAATTCTTCCCGGACTTTCGCAAAGATTATCGCATGCTTAAAAATTTTTCGATCTAAGGTATTAAAGAGGATAAATAAAAAAATATTCTCAATTTTAGATTGGAACCTCGGAGGTAAGCAAGGTATTGAGACATAAACTGCGCCGCATTTAGACACTCCTCGATGGCTACCTAACGGGTTATTATTCTCGTAATCGTCGAAGTAGAGAAAAAGAGGGAAAACAATTTTATTTCCATCATTTTGACTGAGGTCTCTCCAAAGGTCTCCTTGGATGAAATTTTCAATAACTGTCGTATTATTTTTTAATGACTCGACATAATCCCATGTTTCATTAAAAATTGAAGGTAATTTGAAGAATTTCTGAAAAACTAAACGCAGTTTTATGAATTGGGCAGTCACTGATACCATCTTATACTCATTCGTTTCATCTTTCTTGCGATAATCTTTTCTTTTACCTAAAGGGTATGATTCGGGCGGGATGTAATTCTCAGATTTTTGGAATTCACGTAAAAGAAGATGTTCTGTATTAAGGCTGTCGACTGCGTTGCAATGATCATGAATGATATTTTTAGCTTGTGTCATAACTCTCCCCTTGACGTCAATATTAGAAATTTCTGAGTCCAGAATATTGGAGACGGTCTTAGTGCTTGTTTTCAAAATATTTTTCAACAAACCTCGAACATCATCCATGATTTGTACAGTACGACTTCTCGGAGTATCTGGATAATCAAATATCTTAGCAGCAAAAGAAATCCATTGATCACGAGTGTTTGGGATTACGGATGATGAATCTGATAACGTGGGAGGTACACTTTCGAGGATATTGGGCTCAGGTTCGCATGCGAACGAATCGTCGCCTGCGCTTTCATCTGAGGTATTTGATTTTTCGTTTGATTCAATAGTAATTGTGTCATTTAAATCACATTTTTGCCTTTTACGTGGGGGTAGTCTTTTATCTTCTCCATGTTGTCTCTTCATGTGAGATCGTACTGAGCTTAAACATTTAAAATTTCTCAAACATGTAACGTGACCGCATTTGAAACTATCGGTATCGGAATGGCTTATCCTTAAATGACTTATAAACCTTTCATATGCATAAAAATTCCTCTCACACGTTTTACAGGCAAACATCTTGAAATTTATACTACATTCGGATCGATATTTTCACCTATACCCGCTAATTTTTGTGAAATTATCGCTATCAATGCAGTTGTGTCTCTACTCAGACGATGGCACTTCAATATCCAAAAATGCTCTTTGAATAAAAATCCAGAGAGCTTCAGCCCTAGCTGAATAAGAACAATTTAAGGCAAATACAACTTTCACTGTCAACGTCAAAGCTTCCAGTATGGTAGCTGCTTGGTAGATCGTTGGATTTTCTACAGAATCGTTAATATAGACGTAGAATCCCTCTGGATTAGCGATGGGCCCAACTATAACGGGGGCTGGTTGAAGTGTGGATCCTGTGGCAACACAAACCAGGCGTTGGCTCTCTAGAGCTGCATCGATGTCAGCTGGTGCTCGTGCATGAATCAGAAAGGATTCCTGTTTTTCTTTTATTGAGATTTTCCCTACTTGATTTCTGGTTCTCGGAGGGCTTATCAAGTATGGCAATAAATGAAGAATAACAGCGTCCTGGTTGTGTTGTGGAAGTGCTGGTAATGCCTTATAATAGCCCAAATCCTCACCCTTCAGCCCGGAACAATCAGCAAGAGCCTCAATAATCACATCTCTCCCAATGTTCCATCGAGCACGAAAATCTCGTCCACCAGCAGGATAAAGCACCCTGAAGTCACAGGATAGCAACTCAGCACCGAGTGCTGCTTTTAATGCTGGAAATCGGCGGAAATATTCATGAACAGTGATATTATCTTTCAACAATCGTTGTCGTATCGGGTATGCAGTCTTCCACAAATCTTGTACTGTGTCTGGTGGTCCAACATGTGTGGTTAGCCAGTCTGCAGCATGTTATTGGTCCTTATTAGTGTCGCGCTGAGGTTCTTCGGCAACCCTTGGTCCCTCTGGTCGTACAAACAGCTTCTGTTCCTTCAACTTACGCACTAAATAGTCGTAATGTTCATGGAGGGTGCCTCGAGCATTTAGTTTCCTCCTTTTAATGACAGTGTTTCCATCAAGTCCATGCACTCTGACGGAAACAAACGTATAAGGCTTGTAGAATATCAATTTGGTTTCACCAGGAAACAGTTTCTCAATATCTTCTGACCAGGTTATAAACAGTTCTTTGCTTATCTTAAATCGTTCTACCTGTTCCACCTCATCGAACAATCCTACCAATTGCCTATCTTTTTCACGACCTACAATTAGGAGACTGAGTAAGTTCCGTAAATGCTTCTTCAACCGACCAGTTTTTTGATAAAATTTGAGGATACAGTCGGACCCCGCTTATTTCAACTTCACTTATTTCAAGTTTCACGTATATCAAGTATTTCTGCTTCACTTATATCAAGATTCTGCTTTCTCCTACCCCCCACCATAACACGCATTTCCACGAATCCAAGATAGTACCCGCCCGTTTCGGTGCGCAGTGGGCAGTGCGCCGCAGTGCGACGAAGGAGTGGGGACCCCTCATTTCTTGATATAAGTGAAGCAGCTCGGTCCCGACGACTTGATATAAGCGAGGTCCGACTGTACCTCGTCCATCTGTCGTTTGCTTCAGTAGCAGATGAATGGGCTGTACAAAAATAGTACCAGTTTATTAAAATTCATTGTCAATAATCATTATCTTATCAATTAGCAATATTTAATTCAATTAAACATTCAATGCTTACATTTGCAACAACCTCAGGTCTTTGAAAATGTTCTCGTCGTCTCTCCTGTGGAAAATCAATCATAATTTTATAAATGAACTGCCAGAGGAAGGAATTGAAAATACCCAATATGAATTAAAATCCTGCCACTCTGAGGTGAAATGAAAGATGGAACAATTAGAATATTCCATGAATTAGTAGATAATTAGAAGATAGATGAATTAATAAACAGTCTGTCAGTAACCACTTACCATTTTACCAATTTACTAATGAGTAATGAGTAGTGAAGAAATATTTTTCATCAAGAAGGACGAAACAAGTCAAGGGATATTATATTGAATGAATCTCGTTTCGAACAAATGAATCGCACGCGAAAAACTCGCAGTACTGGCAGTGAAAAGAGGAACATGAACATAGCCATACTCTCGACATGTGTGAACCCAATCTCGAGAGACGAGATGTTCATTTCATATCGTTCAATCTGTCGAGATCTTGTTATTCCGATAATTTGACAATTGAACACGGAAAGAAAGAGAGAGCATAATGACGAGAATCAAGAACCGCCTGACAAACAACGAAAAATGATGATTAATACTTACACAGCTTTGACACTTCTCCTCTTCCGTTTTTCTCCACACACTTTATTATTTTAAGACGAAAAAGATCGTTTAAACTGCAAAATGCCGGTCGCGTGCGAAGAATCGAGAACGTTGCGAACGTTGCATACAAGTCCCGAATATGATCAAAGACAAATGATGAGGCACGACGAGCCTCAAAGGAAATAAGGAAAAAAAAATAAAAAATATTTCAGGTAAGCACAGTAAAAATTATTCGACAGCACCGTAAAATTTCGGTTCGGTCTTGCATTTTTTACTAGACGTTTATTATTTTTGTTAAATAACCATCTGTAAAGTTCATGGACTGGAGAATTTTACAGTGCTGTTACATAAATTTTGTAAACATAAATTTTGTTACATAAATGTGTTTTATATCAAAAATTGACAGAACGTATGTAGAAATATTCTCATGCGAATTAGACCAGTCACTTTATGCAATTTTAGGGCCTCAAATGACACTAATTATGGGAAGCATGAAAAAAATACTACGATGTAGCGATAGACGTGAATAATATACCGTATCGTTTGTGACATTTAGTTTTCACACGTTTTTGAATAAAAAATTAAAAACCCGAAAAAATCTCGTCAAAAACACGTTTCTGTACCTTTCGCGTCGAACGCTGCTTAAACGAAGGCAGATAGACCATAGGTTGACTCGACCTTTTTTGTAGAGCGTTAAATTCTATACAAAAAAGTCCGAGACGGCATATATCTATAGTAGATATCCGATGCGTTTAAGGCGATGTAAAACGCACCTACGAAACGACGCTTTTCCGTCGACTAACAAGCCATGGCCATGGCAACGGCTGCCATGTTGCTGTCAGTCGACGGAAAAGCGGCGATTTGTAGGTGCGTTTTGCATTGCCTTAAACGCATCGGATATCTACTATAGATATATGCCGTCGCGGACTTTTTTGTATAGAATTTAACGCTCTACAAAAAAGGTCCAGTCAACCTATGGTCTATCTGCCTTCGTTTAAGCAGCGTTCGACGCGAAAGGTACAGAAACGTGTTTTTGACGAGATTTTTTCGGGCTTTCAATTTTTTATTCAAAAACGTGTGAAAACTAAATGTCACAAACGGTACGGTATATTATTCACGTCTATCGCTACATCGTAGTATTTTTTTCATGCTTCCCACAATTAGTGTCATTTAAAACCGGAAAATGATTAGTCTAAATGTTAATTTTTGCTTTCTTTCATCATAAAAATCCCATAGACAAGCAGTTTGCGCCTCGTTTGCAGTTTCGAGCACAGTCATTTTTCTTGTATTTTTCTCTCCGTGTACGTACAATTTGTTTCCGAGAGGCGAAGGGATTTATGCGAAAGTTTTTATTGTATTCGAAACGCCAAATCCGCATTCTAATGAAGTGTTACCCGAGTAAAAATAATTTTATATAATCATATATAATTATATAGAATTATATAAAAGTTATATAGAATTGTATAGAATTATATAGAATTATATATAAAAATCCATGTAAGTTCTATAGAACTCTATACAATTATATATAACTTTATAGAGTTATATAGAATCATATAGATTTCTATATAGGATCCAAAACAAGCTTATATGTGGGTTTTATAGAACTCTATATAATTACATATAACTTTATATAATTATATATAACTTTATAGAGTTATAAAACCCACTTATAAACTTGTTTTGGATCCTATATAGAACTCTATATGATTATATATAACTCTATAAAGTCATATATAATTATATAAAGTTCTATCAAACCTACATGGCTTTTTATATATATTTCTATATAATTCTTTAACATTCTATATAACTTTCATATAATTCTATATAATTCTATATAATTCTATAACATCATTTTCACTCGATTCTTAAAAAATCTGCCCATGCTTTGTTATTCTTTTCGTTTCAAATTTAGGAAAGAGTCCAGCTTCAGTATAATTTTATAGAATTATATAGAATTCTATATATTTCTATCGGGCCAATATTTCTATAGAATTATATAGAACAATTCTATATAATTCTATATAATTCTATAAAATCATTTTTACTCGGGTAGCGAATGCACAAAGGCGTATGTCTAATCCTCATTCGGATAACAATGCCATTTATAATTAATACGAAATACTAATCTTTTTTCCTAGGTTCTGGAACTTCTCGTATCACCTTCAAGCGAAGGAAAATCTTTTCAATAAAAAATGGGAGCAGTTTTCGTCAGAAACCATTCCACTATTAGCGAGCCCAACTATCACACATGAAGATCTCTGTCCGGCTTCGAATTGACTTTTTACTTTCAATTTCGGGAAATAAAAACTTTGTTTACTATATTGCAAGAAAATAATCATTTTCCCCGAAATTCCCGAATCTATTGTCTAATTTAGTATAGCACATATATTTTAGGTACGCCATTTCGTTTTTACAAATTTTAATATCAGATTCGTAATCAGCAACCCCGAAAACATCGGTAAAGTGTATAATCAATCGTGTTTTCTATGAAATTCATGTCTGAGTCGGCCATATTAAGGGGGTATCCCCACCTTTAAATGGGTTAACATTCTGAGAAAGAAATTGATATTTTACAGCGAATTTGAGAGTCTGATCAAATCCAGAAAAATCATGAAGTTTAGGGGAGGTTTGACCCTCATTATCCATACTTAACATTGAATATTACTTTGAGTCTAATAGTAGTTACGCTGAATATAGAAAAATACAAAATTACTCGGCTGTCGCAAAGAATCGGTAGTACCGTTGGATCGATTCTGGAATTTTTGGTTTTCAATTGTTCAGAAGAGATGCTTCTATCATATGAACATAGAACTTTTTGATATCGCGAAAATTGCCTGACTCGCTCAGTTTTTACTGAGATTTTTCTAATTCTTCAATTTTTTTTCATTACTTTTATTATTATCTCAACCAAAAATAGGAATATCAAAAAGTTCTATGTTGATATGAAAGAGGCATCTCTTCTGAACAATTGAAGACCAAAAATTCTAGAATCGATCCAACGGTACTACTGATTCTTTGCGACAACCGAGTAATTTTGTATTTTTCCATATTCAGCGTAACTACTATTAGACTCAAAGTAATATTCAATGTTAAGTATGGATAATGAGGGTCAAACCCTCCCTAAACTTCATGATTTTTTTGGATTTGATCAGACTCTCAAATTCGCTGTAAAATATCAATCTCTTTCTCAGAATGTTAACGCATTTAAAGGTGGGGATACCCCCTTAAGTCCGCCATTTTTTTTTTTTTTTTTTTCAAATTTAGATACCAGATTCGTAATCAGCGACCCCAAAAACATCAGTATATCAAATTTCAAAAAATTCCGACGATCCCCTGGATTATGACCACGTTTTCGTGAAAATTCCCCACTGTGTGTCGGCTCTTGACCGATATCTTCAGCTTGTCGTTCAAGCCTCTGATGAAGATATTGACAGCTTGTTTTCTGACCTGGCGTTCCAGCGTCGGTTTCGAATCCTCTTCTGCGGCTTCCTTTATCGTCACTTCGATTACCTGTGCAGTTAATTTCTCGACTCGTGCTCCATATGACTTCGCGTCCTCGTTGTGACGTTGTCTACAGCTGCTGAATTCCACTTGTAACGAAGCTAATGTCCGTGTATCGATGCTCATCGACTTCAGCTCTTCCTCCAGTGTATTCCAGGTGTCAATTGATTTGTATTCTAAAGCTCGTGCCAGAGCACCTTTGATCCGCGTGCTCAAAACAGCTTTTAGTAGGCTTTGCGTATCTGCAGGTCGTATTATCTCACGTGCATATTTACAAGAGCGTATAAAATCACAAACTTTTCCTCGGTCACTGCTATCGAAGATCTCGATGTCCTTCAGCACTTGTCTCACGGTGAGGTTGTCTTCAGTTATGTCAGCTAGGGGTTGATAATTTCTTTCACGATGCCTGCTTCCGGTGCCACGATCACTATTCTTCTGATTCACTCGCTCGATACTTGATTCACTTGTACGATTCGACGATCCCTGCCGCTGCCACCAGTTGTTGTAATCGGGATCCTGAGATCTTTCATACAACTACAATTTATTTAAGGGTTCGTTGTCGAATAAAGAGTTAGAACTCAGTCGTACAAAAGTGATTCAAGTTTTATTAATACATGAAGTTTTACAAAGGCTTTACTAATATCGAACTAATCTCTGTATAATGCGTCTCGCTTCTGGTCGCGCTGTTCTGACAACGGGCGCATCGTCTGCCTGTCTTTTATTGATATTCTTTCAGTGCTGCGTCCGCACATTGCTATGTATTTCACCATACGATCGAGTCGTTGCCCTGCTATACCGCGTTAGCGCATTCTTGTATTTCGCCACACGATAGGGTCGTTGCCCTGCTATACCGGATATGAGTTGTCACAATAGCTTGATATTCGAATTGCAACAGGTCATTTTGAACTCATATGGTACATCCGGATATGTATGGGTGATTTGGACTAATTTACAGTTTGAATGGGTATATTCGGCTATGTATCGGTATATCGAAGATTATATGGGTAATTTCGAGTATACATGGTGTTCCATTTGAAATTTCGCATTAGAATATCCCTGAACCTAGAGCTGCTGTTGGAAAATGTTTGCGATAAAAATTGTTTGGTTCGAAGGGGGACACAAATTGGTAGTATCAGATCAGTTGTAATCAGGGCCGTTCCCAGCATATTGGGCACCTGGGGCAGTAGAAACTTGAAGCCGCCTTTTTTAATTTTTCGAAGTTCTCAAATCCTCAAATGCCTGCGATTATCGGAATAGGTATTAGGAGTTTGTTGAACAGTATTTAGGAGTTTAATAAATGTTCAAACACATTGCCTCCTGTTTGAACGCAAAGTTGCAGACGACGATGTAATTGCTGGAATGTGGCGAGAAAGGTACTACGCTGGATATTACGACAAGCAGTTCTTATCCTTTGTTTCATGTTTTCCCGTGTTGTTGGTAACCGGATAGGAGGCAATGTGTTTGAACATTTAATGAACTACTGAATGCTATCCAATAAACTCCTAATACCTGTCCCGATGATTGCAAGCATTTGAAGATTTGAGGATTTCGCGTAGCCGTAAGTCATTTGCCATTTAAAAAAATCAACTTTGTGTTCGTATCTCCGGAGCAGTTAGAACTGATCTGATATTACCAGTTTGTGTCCCCCTTCGAACCAAACAATTTTCATCCCAAACATTTTTCAACAGCAGCTCTAGGTTCAGGGATATTCTAATGCGAAATTTCGAATGGGACACCCTGTATATGGGTATATCCCACTATGTATAGAGTACACGGAGAAATTTCGTGCTCGGTCACTGTCTCTCCGTGTAGTCAGTAGTGGAGAATCAGAGTGTACGCGGAGGTGGTATACACCGTGTTCGGGTATTGTTGACGAATGCGAAGCCTGTGATTGGTTTCTACGTGTAGCCGTCTACCGGTGACACCGTATGCAAAGAACGTTGCCGCTGTTTAGATTTTTCCGCTGCTTTGTGTGCGCCGCCACTGTATACCGGTAGTGTATACCGGGACTGCAATACTATGTATACGTCTATCGCCTACGCCGTCACCAGTAGATGGCTACGCATAGGTATCAAGTGAACGGCTTCGAAGTGTGCACAATCGCCGCATACGCGTCTACAGTCACTGTTGACTAAAATTTCCCGTGTACTATATGGGGCTTTCCACGCCAACTTGACGAACGTCTGACCCTGACCATCTCGGATTTGATCGACTCTTTTTTAAATAGTGGTCTGCAGGTTCAGGATCTCAAAAATATTTTTTTTTAATTTTTCATACTGGCCGTTATTTATTTATAATTTTTGAAATGGACTCAAAGTTCGACCCATTTTAAAATTCTGAAAAAATTCTGAAAATTTCTTTCAAATTTGAGGATCATTTTAAGCCCTTATAGAGAGTGGTCAGTATGATAGAATCCTTGGGAAAAATCAATAGTTGAGATTTAGTTTTTTTTTTGTTTTTTTTTAACGTCATTCTGTATCAAAACAACTCGTAGCTCATAATTGGAGAAAAGCAAAACAAAAAAATGGAGAATTTTATGAGCTTCCTTATGAGCTGACAAAAATTGATTAGGGTAGGGGAGACCGGTGTCGGTTGTAACAATTTTCACAAACTAATTTTTTTTTCGCTTAACCCTTTGTGTCACACATTTTTTTTTTTTTTTTTTTTTTAACCAAAAAAAGGTTGAACATTCGGTCGAAATTGCTCAGAAAATGGTGGAAACAGGTGGCACTCTCAGAGTGCCACCATGGCACAAAGGGTTAATATCGATATTTTGTAACTGATTTTTTTAACCTAAGTTCACTCACATCTAACTCTTACTAGTTCGATTTTTTTAGTTCGAGATTTTCGTTAGTATAGTCAAGAAAAATCCGTAACGGATGTTGCTACATGTGTTACAATTGACACCAGTGAGGTGTCAATTGTAACGCAGGTCATTGCGATATAACCGCAGGAAAAATATTTATTTAATTTTGTATAAACTATTTTATATTGTTGATAAAATAGGAAAATTTATAACAAATTAACATTAACGTAAAGGGGGTACACTTTTTTCGTATGATTCAATAAAACACGAAAATTCAATAACAAATTAAACAAATAATCTTCTGAACATTCAGCGCATATATGAAGAATGCACTACGGTCAGTGCAACCAATATGCGCCCATTTCTTGCACTTAGTGCATTGACGCCATTTGTCGTTGCTTCTTTAATTGACGTGTTACAATTGACACCAGCGACGATTTTATGTAGAAAAATGGAAATTCTATACTAAAACTTGTGACTTCCAAATCCTAATACACAACAATTGAAGTCAAAGCATCGTAGTTTAATATACACTAAGTTGTTATGTATATAATAATAGCTCCCACCTTTTGTGTATACGTGGATAGCTGTCGTCGAGTTCGTTCCTCGTTTTTACACCTTAGCTGGGTAACCGGATTTTGGATGGTAGGTGATTGAAACGAATATAATATGTAAATAACTAAATAGTTGTTTATTGGTATAGTGATTACTAGGATAGTAGAACCAACGATATGATTGTTATACGTTATTAAGTGAAAGCGATGAGTGATTTGAGTTTATGATTTCGAGAGTTAATTAAGAGTCGTTTCGGATGCAAGTTTAAGAACGACTGGTTTGGTTAACGATTTAGGAGTAAGTGAGTTGTTGCAAGTGCAATATTAATAATGGCTACTGATGAGCTGAGATCATCTTTTCCATTGTTCTTTTCCTGCGTTCGTGCAGGTGCAGTTTTATGGGAGCATAGGTAGGGATGGACTTCTTGGAATGTAAGGTGTATAGGTAAGAGATGGGGTTCTCTGAATGTAAGGTGTACACAGGATGTTGTGTCTTAGATTGGGAGTAAGAGAGGTATTGAATAGAGTGGGATACGTAACACGCCCATCCCCAGGGGAAAAAAATATTGCTCCTGTGAAGCAGGAGGAAATTTTTTTTTTTTTTTTTTTTTGTAAAAGTTAAAATGTATATAATAATATAATTTAGGTATAAGGTTGTATATTTACGACAGTAAGTATACTTATATTTACGTTAATGAATAGATCTAGGTATACATTCACGTTAGTGAATGTATTTATGTACGTGGATCTACGTCAGTAGATTCATTTACGCGTAGATTCACGTTAGTGAATCTACCTTGTTTAGGTATATGGTTTTGTTACAATTGTCTTACATTGAGATGGATAGTACAACTGGTATGTTGGAAATAGTTATAGTATAGGTTATTGTATAGTTAATATAACTTATTGGCAATAAAATCAGTTATAAATGTCTTATTTAGGTATAAAAAGATGTTTGAGCTGTCTGAGCGGCTTCTATGTTTAGTGTAGTTGGTGTAATTGTTGTAGTTGGTGCACATGTGATTGCTGGAGGATTATTTTGTTCGGTAGAGTCTTGATTTCGGTTAGGACTTCTAAATCTTCTGAATATTTTAAGTATTCTCTCTGCTGTTGCAAATTTTTGCGCTATATAGACCAGCGATACTGAGCCGAATAGGGAAGAGATATAATAAAGCATGTTTTCGATACGGTTATCGTTTTCTGCGGCTCTTTGGTTCTGAGTCATTTCGTCTGTTCTTTTGATAATGTCATCTAAAGTTAGTCCGTTTGTGGATAGTTCTTTGGACGTTAAGAATGGAGTTTTACTTAGTATTGATGTTGGGATGAACGATAAGTTTTTGGGTTCCTCATAGATGGTTGAAATGTTCAAGTTAAATTTTGGTGCGTATGAATGTGTTTCTATGGTTTGATAGTTTTTAGTTGTTGATAGTGAGATTGTATGTGAATTTGCGGTGCATTTGTTATTGAGTTTCAGTATTCCGGAATCGCGTAGTGTTATTTGTATTGGTTCTTCGTCTTCGCAAACGATATGCATAAGTTCTGATTTGGTTAGGGAGTAAATCCAAGAGTTTGATGTAGTTAATTCCGTCCAATACACTCCTTCGAAGGTTCCTAGTCTGATGTCACATGTCTTTTTGTCTGTTTCTGTTGGTCGAATGAATAGTCCCACTTCGCAGATGGCGTGGTTGTTTGAATGGAATAATGGTTGATTCTGTCTACATATGTATGTTTCCAGCGATAGCATACATTTGCTGAATTTTTGTTCAGTTAGTTCAAAGTATAAACTTCTGTCCCTAGTGATTGCTATATAGTCGCTATTTGGTTTTATATATGCAAATTTGTCGTCTGTTGCGTCGAAATGTTGCTTCACCGGGATAGGTATTAATCGGTATATGTTAAAGGTGTAAGTATTAAGTAGTGGTATTGAGATAATGTAAATGATCTTGGCGTCTATATAGATTATTTCGAGTCTTGAGAGTCTTATTAGTTCTTGTGCGTATTGGTTTTCTAGAGGGACTGGGAAGTGTTTCATGGGGTTGTGGCTTTGTATTTGTCTTATCGTTGACATGATTTGTTCTGGTGTTAGAATTTTGGGGTGGAGTATTCCTTGTCTTGCAAATAGAATTGCGTCGATTAGATTGTTTAAGTCAAGTTCGTATTCGTTGGTGTATTGGTCAAGTTTTAGAATGTGGTTGAGAAAAATGATATTTTCGGCGTTAGTTTTTATACGTCTAGTCATACTATCGACTAATTCTTGGAGTTCTATGGTTTTAAGTTGTTGGATTTGTTCTGTGAGTTCCTGAAGTTGTGCTCTGTGTTCTCCCAACGTAGATTTTATAATGTGTGTTTGTTTTTTCAATAGGGAGGCTAAATGGTTAGTGTTTGTGTATAGTTTTTCGATTTCTGCGTTATAATGTTCTGCATCTTCTGAATCTAAGGTTCCGAATAACGTTTTACTTATTTTACTTATAAAGTCAAAAGGGGCTGATCTTTTAGATCTGTAATTAAGGTATTTTCCAAGGTGTTGTTGTATGTTTGTCTCGTCGTGTTGGCCTATAAGAGTGCCTATCTGGTTTTGTTGTTCTGAAATTATTGATATTCGGTTGTGGAGCATTTCTATGTGTCCACGCATTGTACATCTATATGTGTAAGAATCGCATTTTTCTGTTAGTATTTGTAAATAGTTTTTTAATTTTTCGAATTTTTCGTTTAGTGTGTCTAAGTCAATAAAGTTTATTAGCTTCCATTCGTCGTTGTAGGTCTTGAGGTTTTGTATGTGCTCGTAGTAGATTCCTGGGTTATCTGTGAACGTTGTTATTTCGTACAGGCTGTCGGTGACGTCTGGGTCGGCGAGTGCAGTTCTGAAAATGTATGTCGTTATAATGTTGATGTGTCCGGGTGCTGAATTAGTATGTTTTGTTTATTTAGCTAGTTTGATTTTATTTATGTGTACTATTTTCGTTCTATGGTCATTTATTTTGATTTCTGCATTAACGTCATTAATTATATTGGTTATTTCGTACGGACCTTTATAGTGGTCATCTAATTTTTTCTTTGTTTCGTTGATCAGGTAGACATACTGCCCTGGTTGAAAAATTTGTGTGTTTATGTGTTTGTCGTATCGTATTTTTGATTTTGATTTTGCATTGTTAAGATTCTTTAATGCGTCCTGTCTGGTTTCTTTCAGTCGGGTTATAATTTCATGTAGGTAGTCTTCGTATCTGTTCGGAATGTTTTTGTCTGTACGTATATTTCATAGTTGACGTGCTAGTTTTCCGAATATCAGTTCATGTGGTGTGTAACCGGTACCTTCGTGTACCGATGTGTTGTAGGAGAAAGTTGCGTATCGTATCCATTTGTCCCAGTTGTTTTTGTTGTTGATGTAGTGTTTTAAGTATTCGATTAAGACCTGATGGCTGCGTTCGAGGGAGCCGTTGGATTGAGGATGGTAAGCTGTGGTTTTTATTTGTTTAATTCTGAAGATTTTAGCTAATTGTTTCATAACAGGGCTGAGAAAGTTTGGACCTTGATCTGTTAGGATTGATTCAGGTGCTCCGTAGCGGCAAATGAAATTTTCTGCGAATGCTTTAGCGATTGTTATTGCCGTCTGGTTTTTTAGTGGTATTGCTTCTAAGTATTTAGTTAAATTATCTTGAATTGTAAGCAAATATTTGTTTTGTGAATTTGAGGTTGGTAAGGGTCCAACAATGTCTAAGGATACTTTTTCAAAAGCAGTTGTTGGCGTGTCTGTTATTACCATTGGGAGTTTAACTTTATTTTTGTAACACATGCACGATTTTTGCGTTTTTTTTACCCATTAAGCGGGCCTAAAGTGACGGTTTTCAGACGAGCGGGCGTTTTCAGTTTTTATTTGCCCGCTAAATCGAGCAGCGGGCGTTTTTAGTTTTTATTTGCCCGCTAAATCGAGCAGCGGGCGTTTTTGGTTTTTATTTGCCCGCTTATGCTCGAGTAGCGGGCAAATAAAAAGTGAAAACGCCCGCTACTCGAGCATAAGCGGGCAAATAAAAACTAAAAACGCCCGCTAAATTATTTTTCAATATTTTCATGAAAATTATCAACAATGATGAAAAAACGCGAAAATCGTGCTGTTACAAAAAATATGGTGTGCACCAGGGCTAAGTGGGCTTTTTGACCTTGTGTGGTTGCAGTACTCGTCTTCGGCTCGCAGACGCACTCGTCTTCGACTCGTGCTACCTCGCCTCTGACTCGTACTGCAAACTCCACACTCGGTCTAAAAAAGCCCACTTTACGCCCTTGGTACACAATATACTATTCTCACGAGTTTTCGTCTTTGACAGCTTTCGCATGATTTTATAAAATTTTCTATATCGATTTTCATATTTGGCCAGAAGTATATTGCTCGGATTCGTTTAAAAGTTTTAGTTATTCCTTTGTGGCCGGCTATTACGGATTCATGGTTTTCGCGAATTATATCCTGAATTAGTTCAGGTTTAGGAACGTTGATCTCGTTTAAGCAAATGTTAACTGTGATATCTGTGTAGTTAAAGACTTTTCTGAGGATGTTTTTTATTGCGAACCAGTTTAATTTGTCAAATCCGCTTCCTAATTTGGAAATTGAAAAAGATTTGATATGTTTTGTTCGTAGTATGTCGCGAAGGATAGTTAATGTGTTATATATTCCTTCCGTTGTTGATTTTTGGTAGTATTTCTTTTGTGTTACCAAGCTGAAGATAAATTTTTTTTTATTTGGTGTTATGATCACGCTATTTATTTCAGGGTTTTGAGATTTTAGAAAATTTGTATCTAGACTTCCGATGTCGATTAATTGTTTAGCAACTCCTTTCTTTATAACACAGTCGGCTGACATGCAGTGTACGTAGTTATCTTTTTTCATAAGGATATCGTCATTCGTTTCTTTGATATTAGTTGCTATTGGTGTTGGGTCTGTGTGACTGTAATGTGGAATTGGATCTTGAGGTAGTGGATTTATAGGTGGTAGATTTTGTGGTGGATCTTGTCGTTCTTTGTCAAAATTAGTATTTTCGATATTGAGTAACTCTTGGTTTTCGTTAAAGAGGGGCACATTATTTTCTGGGATATTGTCTGTATGGTTGTTTTCGAGGTTTCCCGGTACGTCTGAGTAGTCAGGTTGCATGGGATTCTCGTTATTTGAGTTAGGATCATCTTGATTTTGTACAGTCATTGGGGTCGGTTTAAAATCGCAAATAGTTATTTTTACGTTCGAATTTTGGAAAATGAAATAAATCATTGATCGAACGGTTTTCCAGTTTAGTTTGTCGAGTCCGCAACCAATTTTTGGTATGGATATTGATTGTACGTTATTTGATTCTAGTTTTCGTCTGAGTTTACATAGAATTAGGTACATAGTTTCGTACGTTGGTTTGCCGTGGAATTCAGTTTTGGTGATTAGGTTGTATACGTTGTTATTATCGTATGGTGTTACTATGATGTCACCTACTTGGGGACTCTTTGATTTTAATACATCGTAATTTATAATGTTTCGTTCGATCATTACTTGTGCTATGCCTTGTCCGATTAAACAGTCGGCTGGGATGCAATGTGCTATATTGTCGTCTTGTACGAATAGGTCTTCAGTAGTTTCTTTTATAAGTTCGTTCGTGGGGTCTGGTAATATTTTTAGGAGTTCTCGGAATTGTTTATAGGATGGTTTATGATGGGTTGATTTTGTGATTGGAGGTATATTATGTTGTGGTGGAGTAGTGATTTCGGGTATTGTCACTTGTTTTCTTTTGACAACGTCTGAGTATAGTTTTCTGGAATTAGGTTTAGGAATCTGTTGTTCGCTGGAAGTTGGAAGTGTTTCTTTGTGAGCGGGCTCTTTAGGATTCGAAGTCCATGATCCGCTGGAGGTAGGGAGTTTTTGTTTATAGTAAGGTATTCTAGAGCTTGAAATTCCCGATCCACTGGAGGTAGGGAGTTTTTGTTTATAGTAAGGCACGTGGTCATCGTCGGATGATGACGAAGTAGGTGGTGGTGAAGGGGGTTTACGCTTTCGTGGTCGTAGTTTGTATTTGTATTCGTGCGTTGGAGATTGCGCGCTCTTACGTTCGCTGTGTTCTGTTTTATTATTATGCATGCCACTTGGGTCTGGATTATCGCTAGGCTGATTTGTGATAGGGTTCGAATCTTGGTTTTGTTCTTGATTAATTTCGAACGGAGTTAGTGTCGAAGTATTTACGAAATTACGTGATTTTTTATTTACGGGTAAGTTGTCTGGAGAGATATCGGTGTATGTAGCGTTTCGTTTTTGATCGATTCTTTTGGATAGTGGTAAGTCATCGTTAGAAGTGTCGGTGTATGAGTCAATTTTTATTGGTTTAGCAGGTTTTGATACGTTATTTGGGTTTTTTGGCATTGGAAAACTGTCTGTTGAGTCGTCTGTGAATAGTTCTTGTATCGAGATACCTGACAGACTGTCCATTTCGATGTCGGTCAGTGAGTTGTTTTCCATGTCTTCTTCTATTGGATCGTCTGTAGAACTGTCGGTCAGTGAATAGTTTGACGAAGGTATATTTTGAAAATGTATTGTTTTTTTTTCTGTTGGTAGGCAATCCATAGGACTTTGTTTGGATTCGTCTTTTTCAGTATTTGAGTCGACGTTGTCTTTATGTTTCTTTATAGGAGCGGGGTTTGGTGAGTCGTCTGTACTTTGTCGTGCACGGGTTGGGAATTGATGAGTTTCTTTTCTTTGTTTTACGTCGGGTTTTGATATGATGTCTGAACTAGAATTTCGGTTACGTTTTGCGTTTATTGGTAATAGTACGTCAGCTTCTACTGGTGGATTGCGTGATAGTGCGTCTGCATTACAGTTAATTTGGCCTTTCTTGTATACAACGTTATAGTCATATTCTTCGAGTTTGAATCTCCATCTGAGTAATCGCGAGGTTGGATCTTTGACGTTGCTGACCCAGACAAGAGGTTTGTGATCGGTAACAAGTGTAAATTTATGTCCGTATAGATAAGGTCTGAAATGATGGACTGAATATACGATTGCTAGTAATTCTTTTTCGATTACAGAGTAATTTAATTCTGCTTTGTTTAGTGTTCGTGAGGTATAGGCTATCGGTAGATCTTCTCCTATTTCGCCTTGGCTGAGTACGGCGCCAATCGCGTATTTAGATGCGTCAGTTGTTAGTATGAATGGTTGATCGAACTTAGGGTATTGTAATATAGGAGATGTGCATATCGAATCTCGTAAGGTTTCGAAAGCCATTTGATGTTCGGATGTCCAAAGGAATTTAACGTCTTTTTTCAGTAGTGTAGTTAGTGGTCTCGATATTTTTGAAAAGTTTTCGATAAAGCGTCCGTAATAACCGATTAGTCCAAGAAATTGTTTAATCTGTTTAGCTGTTTTAGGAACTGGGTATGCTTTGACTGCTGTTATTTTCTTCGGGTCTGGTTTTACACCGTTTTCTGTAATGATATGTCCTAAATAGATAACTTCTTTTCTTAGGAATTCGCATTTGGAGACTTGTAAGCTTAAATTTGCTGATTGTAATCGGTTAGCTAGTTTTCTGAATTTAATTTCGTGTTCTTCTAGAGAGTGTGCGTAGATAACGATGTCGTCTAAATATACGAATGCTATGTTTCCTTCTAAACCGGATAAAACTTGGTCCATTAATCTTTGAAATGTTGCAGGAGCGTTCGTCAGTCCGTATGGCATGTTATTGAATTCATAATGGCCGTGGGGGGTTGAGAATGCTGTTTTGTGAGCGTCAGTCGGGTCCATGGGGATTTGGTGGAAACCTGAGGCGAGGTCAAAAGTTGAGAAATATTTTGCGTTTCCTAGTTGATCAAGTATGTCGTTTATATTTGGTAGGGGGTACGCGTCACCTATTGTTTTATCATTAAGTTTTCTGAAATCTATGACCATTCTCCATTTTTTGTTGCCTTCTGCGTCTGGTTTTTTGGGTACGACCCAAAGGGGGGAATTATACGGTGAGGATGATGGTTTGATGATATTTTGGTTTAATAATTCGGAAACTTGTTTCTGTATCTCGTCTTTGTGGACCGTAGGGTATCGGTATTGTTTTACGTTGATTGGATTATCGTCTGTCGTTAGAATTGAATGTTTAGCTAAGGATGTGTTTGATAGTTTGTCTCCTGGTAGAAAAAATAGATGGTTGAATTCTGTTGTGAGAGCGAGTATAGATTCTTTTTCTTCGTCATTAAGATGGTCCAGATGCATTAAGTTTTTAAGGACTGTTAATCTTTCAGAACGATTATTATTATTATTATCGACGGATGTATGAGGTTTGTTAGTTTCGATCGTGTCGTTTATTGTCAGTACGTTTGGGTTAGTCTTTGTGTTTTGAGTTTGATTATTAGATTTAGTATCATAGATTTGAATTAAGATATCGGAGTTGTTGAAAGTTGAGGTTATTAATTGTCGGATTTTATCCCATTTCTGTCTGCCTAGTTCGTCGGATAGGTCAGGGATTGAGATTGATTTTGTGTTATTTGATTTTAGATGATTTTTTAGAGAATTTAACGTTTTAGTAATGATCGTATCGTCTATATCACTGGAATATGTTTCCATGATAATTGAGTGGTATATAACTTGTGAGCTGTGAGGAATTGTGTCTTTTATGATATCTCCGATTATATCATTTTTCGCGTAAGCAATTAGCTCGTACTCGTTTAGATTAAAAGCTTTTAGTAATTCAACTGAAATTCCTCGTAATATTTGAATTTTTTGTGGTATGAAATGAAGGATTGTGTCTGAAGATTTTCGTATATCACCGTTAATTTTTGAAATGTGTACGGCACCAGATTGGTTTATGGAACTTTTGGGATTGAGTGTACTCAGAGATTCATTGACAGGTTCTAGGGTTACGGTTGGCACACTTATTTCAACAGCTGATTCGTTTGAGTTTATCGCGAGTATACATGCTTGACCGTTACTGTTTGTAACTAATGCTTTACCGCAGTGAATATTGGGACCTAAGTTAATCGTATCTACATAGCCTTCGTTAATTTCTGAATTTGAGATTTTAAGAGGAATTACTTGAGCAGTACGACCTGGTATTGTAATGAGAGTTGCGATTTGTGGTTTGTGTTTTTGGAGTTTGAAGGGAATTACAGTATCTGTCAAAGTTAATGTATTATTTTTATAGGAAATGGTAGCTTTTTCTTTATGTAACAAGGGTTGTCCGATAATACCGTCTTGAGCTATCGGGAAATCTTCGCGGACGACGTGAAATTCGTGTTCTTTATTGTTGATTTTTAATTTTGTTTCCGCTAAAGTATTAGTAAATCCGTCTGTTATTCCTGTCATTTTCCGTATTTTAGTTCTGTCACGTTCGGTATCTTCTTTTAGGGAATTGATTTTAACGATATTTAAGTCCGCACCGGTGTCTATTATGAATTTTGATTTTGTTTCTAATTCTTTTATATCGATTTCGACGACCGGCAATAATCCATGTGTTGATTCTGATTCTATTTCGAGGACGTGATTTATTGTGTCGTTGAACGCGGCTGAGTTTGTGTTGGGTCCGTCGGCACGTTCTCCCGGCGGACTGAGTTCGAGTTTAAAGGACTCTGATTTTGTTGTCTCTGTTCGTTATTATAGGCGCGTTTTCGGCAATTCTCTATTGAGTGTCCTTGGCGCTTGCAATAGTTGCAGGATAAAGAAGAATGTTGTGTATTTTGTTGGCTAGACTGTCGCTGTTGGTTAGGAGGTTGTTGGTTATTGTAGGCGCGTCGCCTGCAATTTTCTATCGAATGTCCTTGTTGGTTACAATGATTGCAAAATCTAGGGGGATATTGTGAGTTTGGTTGGTTGGGAGGGCGTCTGTCTGGAGGTTGTTGTCGGTTTCTGCAGTCGTCTATTGAATGTCCTTGTCGATTACAATGATTGCAAAATCTAGGGGGGTATTGTGAATTTGGTTGGTTAAGAGGGCGTCTGTTATAGTCTGTGCTATGAGATGTTCGATTTAGGAGTTCTTGTTCTTCTATTAGCGCCGTTTCGATGGCTTTAGCCAGAGTGGTCGGGTTTGAGCCGGCTACTCGAATTTCAATTTCCGGGATCAAGCCTCTAACGAAGCATTTAAGTACATTTGTTTCAACTGCTGCAATCATTCCAGCAGTATCACGTGTGCCTGAATTATTGATCGCTTGTGTTGTGTTGTGGTGTAAGTCTTCGACCTTAGCGCTATAATCTAAAACACGTTGGTCGCTTTTTTGTTTGATATTGTTCAACTCTGCTTGCCATTCGAAAATTGTTTTCTTTGGTAAGAAGGCTTGTTTTAAGACCGTTAGGATTTCGTCAATAGTGTCGTATTCTTTACTTCCTAAATATGATTCAGCTGTTCCATAGATTTTAGTTCTGATCATTCGCGTCAAAATAGGGCGCTGAGTTGGTTTCACAAGAGTTTTGGCATTTTCACAGCTTCTTATGAAGTTATTAATATTCAAGTTTTTCCCATTAAAGTAGGGGATTGTATCTAATAAGTCTTTAAGAGACCAGTATGAGGTTTCTGCGTTTTCGTCAGGCATTTTGCGATTTGTGAATTAGATTATTTCGTTTGAGGTATGTGTGTACTTATTATAATTAAAGATAACTTACAAGCTGATGATCAGGATTAAGAAAATTTTCATTTTAATACGGATCTGAGTTGATATTGGAGATAAAGCTGTTGTGTTAGACTGCGTCGGATGTCGAGAAGTCGTCGATGAAAGTATAGATGTCACGGCTCAGGAATCTGCACTTCGTTGTAGCGAGATCGCTAATTGTTGGATTCAGATGAATCTTTGTGGGGCTAGGTGCCTTTGAGGATGATGTCGGACTTCTTTTCTTTTAGCAACTTTGATTTTATTGCTGAGTTATTTTCTTTGATTTTGAAGAACACTGTATTACGTTCTCACTTTGATATCTACGTATATAATATATGCACTTTATATTATGTGGATTTGGTAGATTTTGTTGATTTAGTGATTTAGTAGATTTCGTAGATTTTGTGGATTTGGTAGATTTTGTAGAATTAGTGATTTGGTAGATTTAGTAGATTTTGTGATTTAGTGATTTGGTAGATTTCGTAGATTTCGTGATTTTGTAGATTTAGTAGATTTTGTGATTTAGTGATTTGGTAGATTTCGTAGATTTCGTGATTTTGTAGATTTAGTAGATTTTGTGATTTAGTGATTTGGTAGATTTCGTAGACTTCGTGATTTTGTAGATTTAGTGGATTTTGTGATTTAGTGATTTGGTAGATTTAGTATGACTTGTTGCAATGATTTAAGGTATGGAAGATTTTCCACTAGAAATCGTGCGTTTGAAAATTGGTAATCAGTAATCACTCGTGTCACATATATGTCGCTTTGTAGAATTCACTTATTTTGTCACTGTATTTTCCGGTAAACGAGGTAGTTCCGCTGCCACCATTGTTATGTATTGTAACGGATCAGACAACATAGGCCTGACCGTTAGCAATTCAAACATCAGCCGTTGCGAACGTCGAACGATCGAGAACGTTCGACGAGAGCGACATGTCAAGTGACGTCATAGCCAGTATAAAAGTCGAGACACAGCTCTCATTAGCAGCAATTCCGCGGTATAGCACCGGGTTGACTCGCAACACTATTCTCTCGGCAGTCACAATAGGCAGAGCGCCTTGTGAACTCTTAGCTTCATTTCAATATAAATTATACTCAATTACCTTCGCGAGAATCAACAAAAAGAAAATTAACTAATTTCAAAAAATATTATCAAAGATATAAATAAAGATATTAAATTTGGAAACAAGAATATTATTTAGACAATAAAATCACAATCATACAAAACTGTCAAAATTCAAATAGAATATAACGGAAATCAAATCAGCTTCGATAGTCATAACTTAGTAAGTAAGCAACAACTGTAAATATAAAATAAGAATTGGTTGCAACCGCAAATCGTTAAAGATAAAATAAATCGAATTTCTAGATTATATAAAAGTAAGTCTATGCAGATCCCTTATCCGCTATTTCCAGGTCTTCTTCATTGATATAACTAACCAACGCTAGATACAGCCTTAGTGTGTCTCTGACATACTCAGGTCTGGCACAGCAGGTTGTATTGTTTAGAATAATTGGGAATAAACTAACTTAAATAAAACTAAAATCAAAAGGTTAGGTGGGTAAAGTGCAGCCTCAGCACGTTCACGTGTTCAGGTCTGTGGGGAGGCGGCTTTAGTTGCACGGCGACTCAAGTCCGTAATAGGGAAAATTAAATATTTGATATAAAGGTCTAGAACATATAAAATCGAGCAAAGAACTCACAATTACACACGGTTCGCGATACCAGTGGTATCGCTCAAGAACCGAAACGTAACAGTATATAATAATAGCTCCCACCTTTTGTGTATACGTGGATAGCTGTCGTCGAGTTCGTTCCTCGTTTTTACACCTTAGCTGGGTAACCGGGTTTTGGATGGTAGGTGATTGAAACGAATATAATATGTGAATAACTAAATAGTTGTTTATTGGTATAGTGATTACTAGGATAGTAGAACCATCGATATGATTGTTATACGTTATTAAGTGAAAGCGATGAGTGATTTGAGTTTATGATTTCGAGAGTTAATTAAGAGTCGTTTCGGATGCAAGTTTAAGAACGACTGGTTTGGTTAACGATTTAGGAGTAAGTGAGTTGTTGCAAGTGCAATATTAATAATGGCTACTGATGAGCTGAGATCATCTTTTCCATTGTCCCGGGCATGGGCGCGTTCGTGCAGGTGCAGTTTTATGGGAGCATAGGTAGGGATGAACTTCTTGGAATGTAAGGTGTATAGGTAAGAGATGGGGTTCTCTGAATGTAAGGTGTACACAGGATGTTGTGTCTTAGATTGGGAGTAAGAGAGGTATTGAATAGAGTGGGATACGTAACAAAGTCAATTATAAAAACCATCCATGGTTTACTACGTTAAGCGAAAGCATAGTGAAACGAAAAGATTTACTTACGGGTGAAAAAAACCGATAAATGGACACAAATGGACACAGCACAGAAAATATGTCCGAAAATTTCGCAAAATGTTGTTCAACAAAAGCCCGCCAAATGTTGCTATACATACATCTAAAAAGATTAGAGATTATCCGCAAGATGGCGGCGTAATGTTCACTGTTACAATTGACACCTTGTTACAACCGACACCCGTCTCCCCTACACGACATAAAACTGCGAAACGTATACCCGAAACCCAGAAACTCCACTGCCTAATTCCTCGCACAAATAATAAAGTCGCAGTCAAAAATTTCTCTCAATCTGAAATATCCAAATTGTATACAATTGTTAAATAAGAGAAAAAGTGAATATTTCTGTATACTGTAACATATCCAGCTATAGTGCACATCGAATATCGCCAAAGACCGAACAAAGGAAAGGATTACACTAATCCTCTACGTTCGACCAAGTGTCTGACGTCACGCTAAGAAGTGGGGATAGAGAGTATATAAACGGCTCACTCAATCACTCATTAGCGTATTTGTGCCATAGAGGCCTTGCGACTCATAACATCCAATATTCGAGCGTATTCTGGTATAGCACCGTTGCGACTCATAACTCAAAGCGTAGTCAGGTAGAGCACCGGTGCGACTCATATTATTTATTAAATTCACTTGTATAGCTTCAGATCGCCTAGATCCGAATAACTAACATAAATTCAAGCAAATAGAATCAAATCAATTGCCTTTAGATAAAATATCATTGGTCACAATTTAAAATATAATAGAAGAGAATAGGAGAACAATATAATGAAATCAAAATAGAATCATAACAGAAAACATAACCGCGCATAGCCTAAAATATAAAAATAGAATATACAAACAGAACGAAAACCTAATCGGAACAAACAAACGCGACTAGAGTCACGAATTTAGAATAGGAGTAGAATAAGAAAATCATTGTAAAAATTAGTTTATTAGAATTCATTTGAATACAATTATTATTTTCTTATTTGAACTTTGTCGGATATTTCAGCACTGACTCCTAACTAATCAATTTCCATCCCTGAATAAGCCTATAGGGACCAGCTTTGGATCATTCCTAGTGCGAACGGCGTTGGATTAACTTCCCGCGTCCGAGGGCCAAGGAAATACGATTCCGAGTCTGAGACACGGTCTTGGAATCGCAAGGTTCCCGGATCCGAGTAAAGAATAAGTTTTGTGTTTAGGAAAGCAGGCTTGGATTCACTTCCCGGCTCTGTTCAAATAGGAGAAGGATCGGCTTTGGTTCTACCCGAGTCCGAAGGGAACAGGCTTTGGTGGAGTAATCTACCCGAGTCCTGAGTTAAAGTAAATTCACAAGGTTGCATAGGTGGCTTTTGGTGGCTAACCCATCCTTTTCCCCTACCTATGACCTCAAAGAAAAGCCCTAATAATTTTGATAATTTAAATCCCTTTTTATATAGGTAAAGAACTCACAATAACTGCGGGTATCTCTCAACTTTCGGGTTCAAGATACTCGCCAAAAGTTACAATACACGCATCGGAATAACATCTTTGGACAATATTTTCATCTATGTCGTCATTATTTGTAGGTTTTGAAATCCATACCTACTTTTTCTGGAAATTGATAGGTTAATGAGTTCAGATATATACCAATGTGATCCAGTTACAAGATCCAAAATAAGTACATTTTTCAGACTTTAAGTAAAAGTTATTCATCTTCCCGGTATTTGACATAGGAAGGTCAAATTATTTCTACATTTTGAACCTCATTAATTAACTGAAATAGTACATTAAGCTGTGTGGTAATAAAATACTAGGATGAGTAACTGGTTAAACAAGGTATTTATTATGAGTCGTCGTTATACAGGTTCACGGCGTCCTTTCGCCATGCTTGTCTTTCGCCATCTATCCTTTTTTTGAACAGTTGGCAGTATTGCCAACTCCTGAGAGCGGAAATCGCTAGTTTTAAATACTAGCAGGGATGCCACAGTTCGGCCGTCCTGCAATTCGACGTCCTCGTCGATAACACAAATAACGATACATATTCGAATACATGTATATATATATACATGTATTCGAATATGTATCGTTATTTGTGTTATCGACGAGGACGTCGAATTGCAGGACGGCCGAACTGTGGCATCCCTGCTAGTATTTAAAACTAGCGATTTCCGCTCTCAGGAGTTGGCAATACTGCCAACTGTTCAAAAAAAGGATAGATGGCGAAAGACAAGCATGGCGAAAGGACGCCGTGAACCTGTATAACGACGACTCATAATAAATACCTTGTTTAACCAGTTACTCATCCTAGTATTTTATTACCACACAGCTTAATGTACTATTTCAGTTAATTAATATATATATATATATATATATATATATATATTTTTTTTTTTCTTATCACTAAAGGAACTCTTTACTTTTCAGGAACTCGTCTTATTCTACATTTTTGCTTCGGGACCGTGTCTTAGGACCAGTCTAGTCCTTGGCAGTCGGTACATACTTTAATCAGTCTGCGGCTAAGATGCCTTCATACACTCTTTGGCTTTGAGACTCGCCCTCTATGTCCCGTATCACATACCGGTCATTCCCAAGAGCCTTGACAATCTCATACGGTCCGCGATGCTTTGGAGCTAATTTACGACTCTCACCAGTCGATGGTGCATCAGCCTTAACTAAAACTAGATCACCGGGTTGGTATTCCCGTGCAGGCTTTCTATGCTTGTTGTACTGTTCGGTTAGCACGGAGCGGTTTTCTTCAAGCAGCTCTGCAACATCTTTACCCTCTTCCTCGGTGCCTAATTGCAAATTCAAATCATTAACTTCTCGAGTGAGTGGACTTGTGTGGAATCCACTGATTTTATAGTTGAATATAATCTCGAAAGGGGTACGTTGGGTGACTCGATGTCTACTACTATTAATTGCCCATTGTACTTCATACAAACGTTCATCCCAGTCGTCACAATCTACTTTATGCGTTGAAGTCGCAAGACACTTCAATATGACACTGTTTATGCGTTCGACCTGGCCATTAGCGCGGGGAGCACCAGAAGCTATCTTTACGTGCTGAATATCCAGATCATCACAGAACTGTTCGAACAAAACCGCTGTAAAGGCTGTGCCTCTATCTGAAATGACTCGATCCGGCTTCCCGTAATGAGCAATTACCTCTCGCATAAACTGTATCGTTGACTCGGTACCTACATCCTTTACCGCTTTCAGAACTACGTATTTACTAAATCCGCAGATTATAGCTGCGACATACTTCCTATGTGACTTAGTAGTAACCAGGGGCCCTAAGTGGTCCACATGCACACTTTGGAACGGTGCGTTACCTTTGTCGAGGGGATGGAGGAACCCTGGTTTTTTACCCGTAGGCAACTTATGATATAGACAACTCACGCAGCGGTTTACATATTGAGTTACAAACTCCCGCATCTTTGGAAAATAATATGTTTCCTTAACTTTTGATAGGGTTTTGTCTATTCCGAGATGAGCCAGTGAGTGGTGTGCCTCTGAAACGACTTGATAGTACAGATCCGCAGGCACATAAAGCCTCCACTTGCCTTTGGTTACCTCATACACGCGTGCGTTATACATGGCAAATTTTGTATGCACTTCTTGATTGCCCGCCTCTAACTCATCTCGTACAGACATGATACCTGGATCTTCTCTCTGCATTGCAGCGATCCAGTCAGTCGTCATGCTAATGCCTAGCACTGGTAGGCCTACAATTTTCGTATCTTCACTTGGGTCTACCGGGTTGCGACTTAATGCATCGGCAGCCTTATTACATTCACCCTTTTGATATTCAATTTCGTAGTTAAACTCGGATAAGCGAACGAACCAACGACCTATCCGTGGATTGAGATCACGCTTGTTTTCTAAAAGCTTCAAGCTATTGCAATCCGTTCGTATCACAAATTTGATTCCGAGTAGATATACTCTGAACTTTTCTAGCGCGCAAACTATTGCTAGAGCCTCGAGCTCATACGAATGGTACTTAGCTTCATCGTGAGTGGTTTTGCGACTATAGTAACTGATTGGATGCCACTTGCCGTCTTTCAATTTCTGTAGCAGGATCGCGCCCACCCCAATACAACTTGCGTCGGTATGGACCTCAGTAGGTGCATCCGGGTTATAGACTGCCAGAATCGGACTTGACATCAATCTGCTTTTCACTTCGGTAAATGCTTCTACTTGTTTCTCTCCCCAACTAAACGAGGCATTTTTAGCTAGCAAATCTGTTAATGGCTTGGTTATCAATGCAAAACCTTTCACGAATCGTCTAAAATAGTTTGCCAAGCCTAAGAAGCTTCTTACATCTTTAACACTCTTTGGTTCTGGGAAGCTTCTTACGCTTGTTAGTTTCCGGCTACCTGGTTCTATTCCGTCCTGTGAAATTTCGAAACCTAAGTACTCAATCTTTTTCTTGAAGAAGTGACACTTCTCCAGTTTTATTGTTAGCCCTGCCACTTTGAACGCCTCCAAAACTTGTCGCAGTTTCTGGAGTCCGTCTTCTAGGGAATTACACGGGATGATCACATCGTCCAAGTATGCCATAGCTACGTTAAAAAGTAAACTACCCAGGACTATGTTCATTAGTCTTTGAAACACCGAAGGCGCATTGCACAGGCCGAATGGCATGCGCTTGAACTGATAATGACCATCAGGCGTTACAAATGCCGTCTTTTCTCTTGACCTATACTCTACTGGTACCTGATAGTATCCACTAAAGAGATCTAAACTAATAAAATACTTTTGGCCCTGCAATCGGTCGAGTGGATCATCCACGCGTGGTAACGGGTACTTATCTTTTACAGTTATCTTATTAACAGCGCGGTAGTCCACACACATGCGGATTTCTCCGCTGCCTTTACGCACAAGTAGTATAGGGCTGGCAAACGGCGATACACTATTTTCTATGATATCTGCTTCCTTCAGGTCGTCCACCATATCCTTCAGCTGCTGTCGTTCGTGGTATGATAAACGGTATGGCCTATAAAATACCGGTTTATCACTGTTGAGTTCAATCTTCATTTCTGCAAGGTTGGTTTCGCCAAGTTGGTGCACATTGCGAGCCACTACCCCTTTGTAATCGTTCAGAAGCTCGACTAGTTGCTCCGATTCCTGACCTGTTAGATCAGTGTCGACCTCTTCTAACGTTACTGGCTGCTCGTTCCTTCGCTGTTGACATTCTTGGCCTTCGCAAGCCTCGCCTCGAGTCAGTGTATCCCCAGGTTTGATTTTCAGCTCTCTTCCCGTCACATTTAGAACTGGTACAACAGCACATCCATTATCGTCGGTGCAAACAACACACCTCGGCATCATAGGGCCCTCTTGACGCAGTCCTCCTTCAATACACAGCTCTTGATTTCTTAGGGTGACCAAGGTAATGACCAAGGTAATTATGTGGTATTACCTGAGCTTCACTTGCCCAAAGAGTCGTCTTGTCCGTTTCTACTGTCGGCTCTCGGACCAATTCATCAAGGGTTGACGCGATGCGCAGCTCGTTGTTCGTACTCAGTATGTGTACACTTGGATGTTCCGTATAAGGATGTCCAATCAATAGTGAAATCCCTTGGCTACTGTCTGGAACGACGTGTACTGTAGTTTTAACCTCCACACCGTCTATAGCAATATTTGCAGTCAGTACTCCCAAGGGTTGAACTATTCCCTCTCCATATCCTACAAAAGGTTGGAGTTCCGTCTCGTAGTAGGTAAGGCCCAACTGTTTAGCCATATCCTGTCGTAACGTCACGACACTGCTCCCAAGGTCTATATAACATTTCAATGGGTGACCATTAATTGAGGCATCTTTGAAATACTTCACATGTGTATTACCACCAACGTGTAAGACTGATTTATTTTGTGTAGTGCCGCTTCCTGTAGGTGTCTCCGTCGTTTCTTGCTTGATAGTCGTCGTGCTTGTCCCTTTGCAGTTTCTGGAGTAGTGCCCTCGCTTACCACATTTGAAGCACTCTACCTCCTTTGCCTTCGGACAGTCCTTAGCCACGTGACCTGGTTGCTTACACGCGAAACACTTTGAATCAGCTGGTCTACTGGTTGACGCGCTCGTAGTTGCGCCTGTCTTTCCCTGTGGTAAATCTTTAATGTGCGTACCTCCGCTTTTCAAATCTGGTAGTAACGCACTTGGTGTTGCGTATCGGTTCAATGGCCCCGGATAGTTCCGGAACTGAATATTATTCAAGCCGTCTACGATTCACTCTATCGCTTCTCGGTTGTCCATACTTGCTTTGTTACACTTCGCAAGTTTTTCATAATAATATTCGGTGATGTCCTGGTTACCTTTGCGTCGATAGTTTTGAGCATCCATACGTAATCTCATCGCACTTTCACCCGATGGGAAATTTTCTTCCAGCAATGCTTTCCATTGTACCCACGTACGATCTTGGCGCGGCAAGCTATCTCGCCACGTTCGGGCAACTCCTGACAATTTCGATAATCCATAATGTTTCGCAGCCACCTCATCCCATGAATAAAGATCGCCGAACTCTTCGATCTTGTCAATCCATTGTTTGATATCCATATAATTTTTTACCGGGTCGAATTCGGGCAGTATTTTCATCACATCGTGAAAATGTCGAGTACCACCAATCGCAGTGTTATTTCCGTCTTCTATCATTTTTGTAGATGAAGTATTCGCTCAACAGCCCAACGTCTACCAAAAATCCACTCGCAGCACGGTATTCGCGTTATACGCCCGCCCACGTTTCAACGGTTTTTCTTGTTCGAACACGCTTTGTGTCGAACCTTCTCGGACGTCCTTTTCAACGGACGCCTTGACACTTTTCACTTATACCGGCCTTACTCGTCCCGTTATCACTTCACTTTCACGCACGTAGTGAATCGCACTTCTGATAATTGTGGTAATAAAAGACTAGGATGAGTAACTGGTTAAACAAGGTATTTATTATGAGTCGTCGTTATACAGGTTCACGGCGTCCTTTCGCCATGCTTGTCTTTCGCCATCTATCCTTTTTTTGAACAGTTGGCAGTATTGCCAACTCCTGAGAGCGGAAATCGCTAGTTTTAAATACTAGCAGGGATGCCACAGCTGTTAGGGAGAGAGGTGAGCGATTTTGATGAGGGTGAAGTTTGCTGCACGAGCGAAGCGAGGGCAGCTTCACCCGAATCAAAATCGCGCCTCTCTCCCGAACGACTTACGATACTTTTTCTCATACATGCATCAAACTAACCCCATTTCAAGCATGTCTTACGAGAGAGAAGACTCACATATCTCATTCGGCCGTAATATGTAGTCTTCACATGCGCTTTCATGCGATTTGGTTAGGTATGAAGCCTAAGAAGCAAACGTGCGCGTAGGCATGATAATATGAACGCATTAGTACATGATGCTGTTAGGGTGACATACGCGATTTTGATTCGGGTGAAGTTTGCTGCCCGAGCGAAGCGAGGACAGCTACACCCGAATCAAAATCGCGCCTATCTCCCTGACAGCTTCATGTAATGCGTTCATATCATGCCTATGACGCGCACTTTTGCTCCCTAGGTTTGATAAGTAACCAAATCGCGTGACTGCACATGCGTCGACAACATATGACGGCCGCGGGAGATATGTGCGTCTTCTGTCCCGTAAGACACGCTCGATATGGGGTTATTTTGACGCATGTAGGATAAAAAGGATTTTTCTACATCATGATGTTGGGTTGAGATAAAAAATGAAAAATTCTCAATTTTTTCGTTTTGTTTTTCTCCAATTATGAGCTACAAGTTGTTTCGATACAAAGTTACGTTAAAAGAGAAAAAAAAAAAAAAAAAACTAAATCTCTATTATTTTCTTCGATTTTTCCCAAGGATTCTATTATACTGACCACTCTATATAAGGGCTTAAAATGATCCTCAAATTTGAAAGAAATTTTCAGAATTTTTTCAGAATTCTAAAATGGGTGAACTTTGAGTCCATTTCAAAAATTATAAATAAACAACGGCCATTATGAAAAATTGAAAAAAAAAATATTTTTGAGATCCTGAACTTGCAGACCACTATTTAAAAAAGAATCGATCAAATCCGAGATGGTCAGGGTCAGACGTTCGTCAAGTTGGCGTGGAAAGCCCCATATATAGAGTATTTCGAATAGTGTTTTTTGACCTCTCATTTTTTGAATCGACTTGAAAATTTTTTTACGTAAAATCTACGTTAAAAAGTAGTCCCGTATTTTTTCGTTGGTCCAAAAAATTTTGTTTACGCTAGTTATGAATTATCGCATTTTACTGTGAAAGTGGCGCGCGGCCGGCTTTGAGAATTGATATCTCGGGTCCTCTTCACCCTTCACTAGAGAGATGTTCCAAAACGCATTTTAGAGGCGATGAAAGACACTTTTCGATAAAATTTTTCAACGTTTCGAAAAATATTGTCTTGTTATTTTTATGAGCAATCAAAATGTTTATCGATTTGTTTCGCAAACTAAGGCCATTTTTTAAATTCTAAAAGAATAAAATATCATCGCATTTCTCATTCAATTATGAAAATGGCGAATTTTATAAATTGATAGAGCGATTTTTGTGAATATTTTTTTTTAGAATTATTTGTTCGGCGCTGCGTCACGTTGCCGCGCCGTGTGCCTGTAAATATAATACCTACGTACCGCCAGTAAAATGCGATAATTCATAACTAGCGCAAACAAAATTTTTTGGACAAACAAAAAAATACGGGTCTACTTTTTTGACGTAGATTTCACATAAAAAAATTTTTAAGTCGATTCAAAAAATGAGAGGTCAAAAAACACCAAAAATTGGCCGATTTGAGGTGGAATGGCCAACATAAGACTGAGCATTCCAGCCGAAGAGCACACTCGAATAAACCCATATTTACTTGAAATTACTCATACATACCCGGATATACCGATCTATTCGAAATACTAGATATACATAGTGGGATATACCCATATATACTCGAAATTACCGATATAATCTTCGATATACCGATACATAACCGAAATCAGCCATACATACCCGGATCATACCCATTCAAACTGTAAATCAGTCCAAATCACTCATACATATTCGGATGTACCATATGAGTTCAAAATGACCCATATATATTTAGAGTCAACCGTATACACTTAAATTACTTGTATATACTTTGATCATCCATATACCGGGAGTTTTCGTGAAAACGCTTCATAGGACGCCTGCATACATGCAACTCAAACATCAAGCGATTAGGTTTTGCCTGTATACAGGCGTTTTTATTTTCCTATGAAGCGTTTCCACGAATACTCCCAGTATACCCGGATATACTCATCCATACTCTGAATTAGTCTTAATTACCCATGTATACTCGAAATCACCCATAGAATTTGGATATTCCGATACATGATGGGGAATACCCCATACGTACTCAGATATACCTATGTATACTCGAAATCACCCATCTAATTTGGATATACCGATGTATGATAGAAATACCCCATATATACTCGGGTGTACCCATATACACTCGAAATCACCCATATATTTTGGAAATACCGATATATAATGGAAATACCCCATATATACTCAGATGTACCCATATATATGCTCGAAATCACCCATATACTCGTATCAACTCGTATGGTTAAACTGAAAATGCATAATTATATTTCGGAATTATTGTAATTAGCTCGAAAAATGATTTAAATTACATTTCCGAAATGTAATTAGCTAGAAAAATGGTTTCAATTACATTTTCGGAATGTAATTAGCTCGAAAAATGTTATCAATTACATTTTTAATTTGTAATTAGACATTTTTTCGATTCTAATTACAATTGTAATTTGTAATTAGAAGATTTTTCAATTCTAATTACAATTGTAATTTGTAATCAGAAGATTTTTCGATCAAGAGACTCGGTAGAGTCTCGCGCCTAGTACATTAAAAAATTTTTTTTCAAGCGCGAGACTCAACGAGTCTATATACCCGAGAGGCAACTACCCTAACCTATACCGCGAATTAGTATCTTCGTTTTCTTTCACCTCACAACATACACGATTTCGAACTAATTTAATCTAAGATGTGGGCATGAAAAGCTTTCATTTAAGCCCTAGATCGATTAAATCGGTGTCAGGAGTGCTGATTTATGATTAATTACAGATTCTGATACCCCGTTTCCTCGTACAATAAAATCCTTCTTGGTCTTCAGACCAAGATCGTTCACATTAAAACCATTCCCATAAAATCACATTTCGTCGCTAACCGCAGGGCGTATGTCCTATGCTTATACATAGAACATACGTCCTTACGCATCTGGGAACATGACATAGAAGGGAAAATCCACACAAAAATTCAGACCAAGATTCATCCCATTCAAACCATTCCCATAAAATCACATAGTAGAATGGAAAATCCACACAAAAGTTGTATAGAATGGCATTAGTTCGACAGTCACAACGTAGGCAGCGCTGGTATCGCAGACAGAAACCGTCTGCAACACTAGTAGACGCGTGTTGTCATTTCATTTCATGTTTTCGAATTCAAATCAAATAAAGAAAATAAAAGAAAGTACAAGCAATGATTAATAATAATATAAAATATGAAGGTACGAAAACTAATGAATACCCACCAAAGGCCCCTCAGGTGCGAAAACCTTACGCCAAGTACATTCAAGTAATAGCCACCAACAAAAATGTTTCGATAGGTTAATTATTATCTTAAATCCTACGATCTTGAGCTTTTGAGGTTATGCGAATCGACTGACGTGTAAAATTCAGGGTGATAAATAAAATAACAATCGTGAACGGATAATTTTACGATTAGGTTTACCTTGCATGACACAAGACTGTCAGATGACTATTATTAACTGACTATTACCTCTAAATTTTGTTCACTTATATACATTGTAGATTTGGCCTATTTTCATTTATGAATGCAATTATCGGAGGAAACGTTTTTTTTTTTAGGGATTCCAATTATTTAGCACGTTGCCGCCTGAGAAAGTCTGACAATAGAAAATCAAGAGAAAATGTTGAAGTTGAAAAATATCAGGATAGCATGATTTGATATAAGGACGGCATGGAGCCAGACCAAGAAAGCCGAGTTCAAGCGTTGCATTGCTACGAATTCCACTTTAAGCTCTATGTTAGGCTCATCTTTAAAGGCTCGACTGCTCAGACCCAAATTGTGCGTCAACGTTATGCGTTGGAATCCGACGAGTTCTATATTCTATCTCGGTATCCTCTAGTCCAAACGAGACTGTAAGTTGACGTTGTGCGTTGGACTCCGATAGGCTTTATTCTACACTTCACAACAACGTAGTGCTTTGACCTTCGGTGAAGATAATTTTTTAATACATTTTTTACAAACAGCTTAGACTCCGCTCGGAACGATCTCAATCAAATTCAGATTAGTGCTATCACGACAAATGGTTAGAATGAAAATACTTATTCAATATTAAAGAAATGATCGATAGACTTCCTCTTTCTCAGATGATAGAGATTTGTATTCAATCATGAAAATTATAAAAACCATTTATTTCTCATTTATATTTATTTATTCATTGCACAACCTTTTTTACGGATTGTTTAATTTTGTAGCGGGTCGCCGTATGAGAAGAGAGGATGATGAGAGAAAACGTTGAAGTTGCAAAATAACGAGGCAGTGTGATTTGATACAAGAAACGGATAGAGTCAGACGAATAGAGCAGAATGCAAGTGTTTGACTTCAAAAACTTTCATTTTATGCTCTACGCTAGTCTTGCCTCAATAGGCTCAATCGGCTTAATTCTATATATTTCGATACCTTCTGTTCAGATCCGAATTCAAAGTTGACGTTATGAGTACGGGACGAGTACATGTTCTTTCTGCAGAGGACCTAGTTGCATTAAAAAAAAAAAACTACCTAAGAATTGCAATACATATATCTCATATTTATAAATATATTTAATCATGAGCAGCAACTATAACCCTGCGTGCAAGTGACTCCGCCATTGCCGGTCCCAGACCCAGATGAGACAGGAAGAGGGCTGTGCGCAGGGTTACACGTTCAGGCATATAGAATTATACCGGATTTTAACAAAACAATTCGTGGAACTTGATAAAAGAACACATGTTACGTCTGTCCACAAAAATTCGAGGCTTACAGAAGAGTATGAGCATACGTGTATATTATAACACTATTTTCATTCATTTAAAATTATACTACTACATTTAACATTGCTGCTTTTCGAGGATTCGGATGATACAAAAGACATCACCGTATACATGCATTGAGATGTTTATAGGAACAATTGACAGAATGCTGACAACTGAGCAAGCCTCGCGAACCAATATACAGGAAAACCCAATCGAGCGAGTGTAGCGAGCGAGCACAATTATTAGATAGTTGAGCAAAATTGTCCAAAAAGTGGTGATATCAACCCCAAAAAGCACCCCTGGTGCAAAAACCTTTCGCCAAGTACATTAATGTGGTCACTACCCCCCAAAAAATCCACCAACCAAAATTCCTCCTCAACAAAATTGGTACTATAAAAATGTCTACTTACAAAAGGATTGAAATCAAATACAATTGCCAAGTACATGTCTTCTGTATAACAAAAGTTTACAACAGAAGAACAGAAAACTGAATAGTCTTGTATCGTTCACTCGCTACGCTCACTCACTCGATTGGCTCTTGATAATTACAGGGAAAAAAATCAGTAAAAAAAAAAATTTAGGGAGTGGTACTTGGCGGGCCATTATATCAATATGTATCAAACAAATGATACATAGACCGAAGTGAAAACTCTTTTACTTACTCATAAATGGCCCGCAAGTACCACGTATTAAATTTTTTTTTTACTGATTTTTTTCCCTGTAATTATCAAGAGCCAATCGAGTGAGTGAGCGTAGCGAGTGAACGATACAAGACTATTCAGTTTTCTGTTCTTCTGTTGTAAACTTTTGTTATACAGAAGACATGT
Source organism: Tenthredo mesomela (assembly GCA_943736025.1). Lineage (NCBI taxonomy): Eukaryota > Metazoa > Arthropoda > Insecta > Hymenoptera > Tenthredinidae > Tenthredo > Tenthredo mesomela. The sequence continues at coordinate 18,005,676 of OX031018.1, read as the reverse complement.
ACTTGGCAATTGTATTTGATTTCAATCCTTTTGTAAGTAGACATTTTTATAGTACCAATTTTGTTGAGGAGGAATTTTGGTTGGTGGATTTTTTGAGGGGTAGTGACCACATTAATGTACTTGGCGAAAGGTTTTTGCACCAGGGGTGCTTATTGGGGTTGATACTAATTACATTTGTAATTTGTAATTAGCAAAATTTCAATTACTAATTACAATTGTCATTTGTAATTAGAAAAATTTTAATTACTGATTACAATTGTAATTTGTAATTAGAAAAATTTGAATTACTAATTACAATTGTAATTTGTAATTAAAAAAATTCCAATTACTAATTACAATTGTAATTCGTAATTAGAAAAATTTCAATTACTAATTACAATTGTAATTTGTAATCAGAAAAATTTCAATTACTAATTACAATTGTAATTTGTAATTAGAAAATTCCAATTACTAATTACAATTGTAATTTGTAATTAGAAAAATTTCAATTACTAATTACATTTGTAATTCGTAATTAGAAAGTAATTAATTAAAAAAACGCCCAACACTGTTCTATTGTTTCGAATTTTTTCTCTGAAAAAAAGCTTAAAAAACAGGTTGAAGCAAAAGTCCAGGCATTATATTTCTGACACAGAGTTCTTAAGCATTTTTCCAGATTTTTCGACCACGGCCATCGAGGTGTTGAAGAACAAAAACTCTGAAAATTCATGACGCGTTCAAATTTGTTTTCAAAAATCTGAAACAAATTCTGGTTGTCATTTCGAGACAAAAGAATAATATAAAAGTTGCGGACCAGATCTGAGAGGTCGAGGGTCAGGACCAGGTCGATTTGGCATGGAATGCCCCATTAGGGTGGTTCAAAAAAGACCTAATTTCTCAGATGTTGCTGCTCATCCGTGAATATGTTGTTTGTGATTTTTTAAAATCATTCCATTTTTTGAGATCTATTGGACAATATTTACTACCGCCTCGGTGAAGTTGAAATTTCGAAATTTTGCCATTTTTGGCAATTTCAAAGTTCTCAGATCAAAGCGCTCATCTGGCTACCTCGTATTATCGTACGAGTCTCATCTTGAGCCAACATGCTCATTGAATGAGAATCTCGATTCTCATTCAATGAGCATGTTGGCTCAAGATGAGACTCGTACGATAATATTTAGTACTGCCTCGGAGACATTGGAGTTTTTTCAATATTTTGCGTTTTTTCGGAGATTCGATCGCCAGGTGCTGCTCATGAGACAGTTTGATCTTACTAATATAAGGAAGAAATCCAAGCAGTTTGCAGTCTGCGGGACCATTTTTACTACTGCCTCATTGACGGCGACTTTCCTTCAAGTAAAATTAGCAACATGAGGCAGTAGTAAAAATGGTCCCACAAACTGGAAACTTTGTGTACTTCTTCCTTAAGGGGGTATATACACCTTTAAATGGGTTGAATTTTTGAAAAACAATTTTCCTTTTTTTTTCAACTTGAAGACTCTGATAAAATTAAAAAAAATCATCATGTTTGGGGAGGGTTTGACCTTCATTATCCATATCTTACATCGTGTATTACTTGCAGTCTAATAGTGGCTGCGCTGAAGACAGGAAAATACAAAATCACTCGGTTGCCGCAAAGAATCAGACCCAGCGTTGGACCGATCTTGGAATTTTTGGTTCTCAATTATTCATAAGACATGCCTCTATCAGATGAACATAGAACTTTTTGATATCGCAAGAATTACTTGAGTTATTGAATTTTTTCGATTTTTAATCTGAATTTGAAAAAAAATTTTGCTTATTTTTCTAATATTTCAACTAAAAATGGGTTTATCAAAAAGTTCTATGTTCATCTGATAAAGGCATGTCTTATGAACAATTGAGAACCAGAAATTCCAAGATCGGTCCAACGCTGGGTCTGATTCTTTGCGGCAACCGAGTGATTTTGTATTTTCCTGTCTTCAGCGCAGCCACTATTAGACTGCAAGTAATACACGATGTAAGATATGGATAATGAAGGTCAAACCCTCCCCAAACATGATGATTTTTTTTAATTTTATCAGAGTCTTCAAGTTGAAAAAAAAAGGAAAATTGTTTTTTAGAAATTCAACCCATTTAAAGGTGTATATACCCCCTTAAAATGGTAAGAAAAGACTGTCTCATGAGCAACACCTGGCGATCCAATCTCCAAGAAAACCCCTAAATAGTGAAAAAACTTCAATGTCTCTGAAGCAGTACTAAATATTATCATACGAGTCTCATCTGGAACCAACATCCTCATTGAATGAGAACCTAGAGGTATTATTACTATTGGAGGTAGGAGAGGGGATGGAGGCTGTATGGCTTACCAAAAATCCACAAAGTTGGAGTCCCTCTCAGGCCAATTGTCAGCTCAAGGAACTCGCCGTGTTATGCATTGGCTAAGTATCTCGTACCAATTATAAGACCACTCATTGGAAAGAGCCCGTCGTACGTTAAAAATTCCTTGCATTTTGTAGAACTGATGCGTATCCAAAGAGTACAACCCGGAGACGTCTTGGTGAGCTTTGATGTTGAAAGTTTATTTACTAATGTCCCTACCGTGGAAGCTCTACAAGTTGCCAGAGAAAGGTTGGAACAGGACCTGACGTTGAAGGAGAGAACGGAACTGAACGTAGAAGGTATTATCGAACTACTCGGTCTGTGTTTGAACACCACCTACTTTCAGGTATCGGACAAGTTCTACAGCCAAGACGAAGGTATGGCAATGGGTTCCCCTTTGTCACCGGTGATGGCGAATCTATACATGGAACATTTCGAAGAACTGGCCTTACGGACGGCAAAACTCCAACCATCTCTGTGGGTCCGATATGTTGACGATACCTTCGCGATCTGGCCGCATGGAAAAGAAGAGTTACATGTTTTCAGAGACCACCTAAACAGCGTAAGGGAGTCGATCCATTTTACAATGGAAGTCGAAGACAACAATACGCTCCCATTTCTGGATACACTAGTAGAAAGAGGCTGGGAAAATACCTTACAAACAAGCGTTTACCGGAAACCCACGCACACGGGAAAATATCTAGATTACCAGTCGAACCACTCAGGTAGCACGAAGAAAGGTGTGGCGCACTGTCTCATGGATCGCGCGTTCCAGATCAGTACGACGCCGGAAGGCCTAAGGAAGGAACTAGAAATAGTGCGAAAAACTCTACGTGATAACGGCTATCCTGAGAGGGTCATTCAAAAAGCGCAGCAAAAAACGCAACACCGGACTACCACTACACAAAGAATGAGGTCAGAACACCCTGTGGACGTTGGCACTCCGAGTTTCGCCATGACGATTCCCTATATAGCGGGGACTGCAGAGAAGATCCGCCGCATATGCAGAGCATATGACATTGAGGTACGGTTCAAATCAACGTCCACTTTGCGTGGCTTGTTGACAGAAACCAAGCCCCGGCATGCTGCGCAAGAAAGCAAGGAGTGTGTATACGGAATCCCATGCCAATGTGGGGACGTGTACATCGGCGAAACAGGAAGGCCCTTGAACGTTCGCATCCAGGAACACCGGAAAAACGTTAAAATGTGCGAACGATCGAAATCGAGATTGGCCGATCACGTCTGGGAAAATGAACACCACTTCCAGTGGGATGATGCTCGGATATTGTTGAAAGAATCCAATCCTATCAAACGGAAGCTGAAGGAATCAGCCTGCATAGCAGTGACACCAAATGCTGTAAGTCAACCCAGCATAAAACTTAACAAATTATGGTTACCTTTGTACAGGGATGAGGTGAGGGAAGCCATGAGCAGGCCAAGGCGGCGCCACCAGGCGTAGCTGGCGCCACCTACAACCAACCTATATATACCGGTGGGAGCGCGGAAGTTGATCACTCTTTGATGGGAAGTCGCCAGACAACCTTTCCTGAGGACGGGAGCAGATATTTAGCGCCCGAAACGTCGGAGATGAATAATCTTTCAAGCAGTGGAATTAGTCCAAGTAACCCCCTGGAGGAAGGGGGGGAAGTGGGTGGGCGGGTGCCCCCCCCCCCCCTCCCTCCATCCCCTCTCCTACCTCCAATAGTAACAGTTCATCACCATTGCTATCATCTTTCAGTCAACAACCTAGAGGTAGCCAGATGAGGACTTTGATCAGAGAACTTTGAAATTGCCAAAAATGGCAAAATTCAGAAATTTCAACTGAAAATATTGAAAATAAAAATATTTTTCGAAAAAAGTCTGGAAAAATCCGGAAGATTTATCTGAAAAATAGACACTTAATAGACACTTGCAGAATTTATCAGTGAAAAATCTTAATTGACCTTCTCTGAAAATATGTGCAATTTGCTGAATTCCTCTGCAAACTCTCTAAATCTCTATGACTTTTTAATTTTTGCTTATGGAAAAAATTCAAGTTCCTCTATAAAATGTCCGCATTTTGCTGAGAATATCTGAAAACCTCTGCAGTTTGTGAAACTCCTCTGAAAATTTTGCGATTTGCTGAATTCCCCTGCAAACTCTCTGAATGTCTATGACTTTTTATTTTTTGCCTGTGGAAAAAATTCAACTTTCTCTGTAAAATGTCCGCGTTTCGCCAAGAATATCTGAAAACCTCTGCAGTTTGTGGAATTTTTCTGAAAATCTGTGCAAGCCCTCCCTGGTAAAAATTCCGTTAGAAGCGGATAGAAACGTACAGAAACTGTGCCAAAAACCGTATGGAAACCAGACACAGAACCGGTTTTTAAGAGTTTTCCAGATAATTGTGTCTGAAAAGTGTATATGCCATTGGTATAATCGATACAAAATTAGGTTATGTTTGCGGAATGTATGTATGTCATATGTTGGAATAAATGCATGGAAAGGAAATAACATGCCGACTACACTACCGTAATGAATTTTAAACAGAAATGTTGAATATACAACGATAGACAAATCTAAAGGGTGGCGACACCTAGCAACCAAAACTCCAAACACTACACGCACTGCCCTCTCACGCACACAACATATACAGACTCACACTTGTACCAGATATAAAAGTTACAGTAATTAATAAAGATTCATTATAGTTCTAAGAACTTGTTATCGGATTACTATTAGTACCATTTCCTGTATAAGTTAAAGGTAAATTCACAACAAGAAATATAGTCTATTATAATATTGATTGTAATAACAGAACTTACCTTTTTTTCGGTCACAAAACTTCTTGTAGATAATATATGTCCGTGCAATTTGCATGTCCGTGCGAAGGCACAATGACAAGATGGCTGAACTACCTCGCGCTCGTGGCGCCAGCTATTTCGATTCCTGAAATCCATCAGACTACTTCGATCGGACATCTTTTAATTAACCAAGCATAGTCGTCTTTTGAAAGACTTCTATTAGACACCTTTGCGCTTCACCTAAAGGACGATCCAAAAAAGATATATTTTCGTCATCTTTGAAACATTGCCTAAAAGATGTCTTGAAAAATATGTCTTTTCGTCGTCTCTAGGAGATAGTGCTGTCTGGGATTGCAGAGAATTGCAGTAAATGTCAGTATGTTATCTTTAGGAAAATAGTAAAGACTTGAAAAGATTTTCGAAGAGAATCCCCACCAAACACACATCCTCACAGTTATATAACCTCAGGCCCACAGAGTTATGTAACATCGGTTACATTTTTGTTACATTTTTTACCAAATTTTTAAGTCTTCTAACTGAAGCTGACCTCTATATAGAGCGTGCAATCTTCAGATAGACCGAAAAAAACGGAAGTGCATCATAATTATTTTTTCAAGTAATGATGCACTTCCGTTTTTTTCGGTCTATCTGAAGATTGCACGCTCTATATAGAAGTCAGCTTCAGTTAGAAGACTTAAAAATTTGGTTCGACTGGTCCGATAAATTCACATATGGTATGAATTAATAGGCTTCGAACGATAGAGTCACTACTCAATGAAATAAACACAGACCTGGGACTAAGAAGGTCAATGACAATAACATGAATTTCAAGTAAAGATTCCTCCAGTCCTTCAGTGGTCTAATTGGACAAGGCGTCGCAGTACGAATGCGGAGGTCCCGGTTCAAACCCGGGCTGAAGGAATTTTTACTTGAAAAAATAATTATGATGCACTTCCGTTTTTTTCGGTCTATCTGAAGATTGCACGCTCTATATAGAGGTCAGCTTCAGTTAGAAGACTTAAAAATTTGGTTCGACTGGTCCGATAAATTCACATATGGTATGAATTAATAGGCTTCGAACGATAGAGTCACTACTCAATGAAATCTAACAGTTGTATAGCTGTTATATTTCAGTCATATAACATTCAACGGTTTGATATATTATATAGCACGTCAATTTTGACCATGATAATGCGCGCGCAGCTGTGCGTCCCGCCAGAATTTTATTACTGTCTCGCTTTCCGACCTGTTGTGTATTGCGTGCCACAGAGAATATTTGGGTGCTTGTGAAAAATATCATCGATTTCTGCCGTCCTGATATTCTCAGAAGCTGCAGAAAAAAACAGGTGATTATACAAATAATTTATTCAAAGTATACCGGGAAGATTCCTTGATAGTATACACCTGACTGCCGTCGATTGCGCATGCGCCAAATAATTCATTTTCATTGGTCGGTAAGATCGTCCCGGGACAGTATTATGACGTAGGAGGCACGGGTGCCAACATGCGAAAAATTAAGCGAGAGCTGTCAAACTCTGGCGCGTAAAGTAGTCAATCGAGGTTATGTTGATATTTATTTTAATTCGACGTTAATTATTGAAAAAAAAAAAGAAAAATAGCACGGACTAGCAGTTTTTAATAACGTAGTCCATTTCGGAAGATTATTCAATGCGTGCATCAAAGGATTTAATGGAAAAACAACAATTAATCGTTACAAAAAACATCTTAAAGTGATTTGTTGAAAGATGAAATCTAAAATCAAATCTGAAAGGTTATTATCAAATGACAGTCTGGACAAACTGAGGCAGGTGAGTGAAAATAACGTTTATTGAAAAAATATTCTTCATTCACATCGAATCGAAGCAAGCAATCAGCTGTTCGGAATAAATTCCGACGGTTCTTTCAGAACATCAAATTTTAACCTCGATAATGAAAGCTTTCCAAGCCTTTCTGAATCACTACCGCAATTTATTGAGATTTGAACCCAAAAAATTCGTATCAATTACATCGCCGTCGAAAACAAAGTTTGACAGCTAAAACTCGGGATGGCCAGCCTGCCTTAGCGGACGACGAAACTCGCGCATGCGCAATCGACGGCAGTCAGGTGTATACTATCAAGGAATCTTCCCGGTATGTACGTATGTGTAATATATTCCAGCTATATGAAAAACTGTCGAAACTCTAACCTCACTTTTCCTTTTCTGCTGCATGCGTGTACATACATATACAGTGAGTTTTCATATCTTCGGGTCACTTTTTGATGCTTGACAATGAACTTCACAATGAAATGAGCGCAAATTCATTCAACGGGTGATCCGCAGATACGAGGAATCATTTTCATTTTTTTTTTTTTTTTTTTTTACAGGAGCTTCGTTAATCAAAAATCCACAAATTTCCTAAGATTTAGGAGATCTTCCTAAATCGGAGATGTTGAGGTCTGGAGCCGTGTCGAGTTGACGTGGACAGCCCCATATACATAATAATATAAAGAACAAAAATGTCAATAAAAAATGAACATAATATATACTAAGATATAATTATACGACTGCAATGTGTGCAATATGCGATGACTGATTAATAATATATGTATAAGTACATGCATATAGGATATACCTAGATATATATATACACGGAGAAAATTAAATGATCGTATTTACAATACTACATTTTTAACTCTAATCATCTAGGATGGTAGGAACGTTTTTCATTGCAAAAATAGTTAGCATTATAATTTTTGATGATAACTTCTGCAATAAATTTTGTAGCAGTTACTATCAGGATGGTAAAAGTTATTATCAGGATGGTAAAAGTTACTATCAGGATGGTAACAGTTACTATCAGGATAGTAATATTTACTATTAAGGATGGTAATTAATATTATTGCATGCTATGAAAAAATGGATCAAATATTCAATAATTTCCAAGTATTGTTGCAAAATTGAAAACTTTCAAATACAAATATGACAAACATACCTAAGTTTTATTTATATAATATTTACGTGACAATGACAATTTTTTGAAACTTAAAATACTTTGAATGTTAAAATTATTTATATTATAAACTATTAATTGATTAATTGGCGTACTGGTCCAATTTTTATTTGCCCTTCAAATTGTAAACAAATATTTTATATTTAAATCCATAATTTCGTAATGTACATTTTATTATTTAAAATATTGAAATAAGTTACTGTACAATCGTCTAGATCAGCATAAAATAAATATTTCCAATCGAGAGAGCTTCTGTCAATAACTTTGAATGATTGAGTATGCTCATCAAAATAAGAATCATTCAAGTGCTGAGTAATAAATAGAATTTGGTCATTTTTAACATTTAGTATTTTTTTAACCTTGTAAAATGATGGTTAAAACTGTCGGTACGTCTAAGACATTGCTTAGAATCAGTACGTAGCTGATGTATTTTTCGAATCTAAAATTAAAAGTATTTGAAATTAAATAGAAATTAAAATAGAAATAGTCATTTTGAATTTAACGACGCTCCGTCCAATTACTTTAGCAGCTGGTTCACCATCTTCACCAAAATTACTCGACATTTCTCTGGAATTCATGTTTTATTGAATTTATTAATCGTATAATCACACAGCTCTAAAAATTGTTATTAAAGTTATATAATTATTATTCTAAACATAAAAATTGAGAGACTGTCTTATTTTTCTACTATCGTATTTATTTAAAGGTAATTTAATATATATTTCCTAGAGCAAATAAATAATTAATTCAATAATTAAATTTATTACAGAATTTATTCATTTGCAACTTTTAAATAGTGTCATTACTGATTTTTATCAAAAAAACGTTTTAAATAGTTGATAATACTTACATGAATGTGCAAGAGTCAACAAACACTTTTTGAAGGTTATGTTTACACTCTTAAAAACCCGCCAAGACTAGTCTTCTTGAAACCCGCTTAGAAAGTAACGTATATTATTACGCTTTTGACGGTGGCGCTGATATTTAAATTCTACTTATCCCTCAGATGGCAACTATTATAATTTTCGATGGTAACTGTTATCATCAGTATTATAAATATAACTATTTGAAAATAGTAATGACAATTATCTCTAATTAACATACAGGATTGTAACAGTTATTATACATATGGTAACTATCACAATCCAGATAATTTATGGGCAATTCCACCTCAAATCGGCCAATTTTGGGTGTTTTTTGACCTCGTATTTTTTGAATCGACTTAAACTTTTTTTACGTGTCATCTACGTCAAAAAAGTAGACCCGTATTTTTTCGTTGGTCCAAAAAATTTTTTTTACGCCAGTTATGAATTATCTAATTTTACTGTGAAAGTAGCGCGAGGGCGGCTTTGAGAATTAATATCTCGGGTCCCTTTCACCGTAGAGAGATGTTTAAAAAAGCGTTTTGAAGGCGACGAAAGACACTTTTCGATCAAATTTTTCAACTTTTCGAAAAATATGGTTTTGTTATTTTTATGAGCAATCAAAATGTTTATCGATTTTTTTCGCAATCTAAGGCCATTTTTTAAATTCTAAAAAAAATATGATCGCATTCCTTATTCAATTCTGAATATAGACATTTTTTACAAAAGATGGAGCTATTTTTCTAAGTATTTTTTTTACAATTATTTGTCCGGCGTTGCGTGAGATTGGCGCGCCACGCGCCTCTCGACTACCGCGTCGCGTCGTACGGGGCTCGGCAAATGGCGTGGCGCGCGGCTTTCCATATTTTATTCTTTGCATTTCCAATGCGATATTTCAACGGATTTTGAACGAAATTTGCAATTGCGACAAACATTCGACGAATATTTTCATTAGTATGGACAACCGATGAATTCCAAGAATCTCATAAGCGGCCCCAGGTATAGTTCTTAGTGATCAGGCTTACAGCCCTCGTAAGTAGACTGGTCATACTTGGTGCTCTCGGTCATACTTGTGTGCACTCGGTCACTGGCTTTGCATAGGTACGTGCATGCCTCAGTGGCGTCATTCGGAGAACCAGGCATTGGTTTGAGAAAATAATATAACAAAAGGTGTTTTGAAAAATTTCAAATTACCACTAGGTAAAAGCTGATGCGATTGGCTCGGGAAGGGTTTCACATTCGGATATATAACCGTGGATTTTCATAGGTAAGCTCAGTCAAAAATCGTCTGCATATTGAGTAATAACTCATTTGCATTAAGAAATCGAAGTCATACCAACAAATCTCTGTACAAATTAGTATACAGAAATAGTTTGTTTTTCTGGAAGAAAATTGAATATTTGTGAGTTTGAAGTAGAAATGTCTGAATCCAACTCGTACTTCAAGTGTTTTAATCCTTTCGAATTGGAGAACCATCGAGTGCGGGATAAAGATAAGCTTCGAAGGGTCACAGAATTCCAGCTAACTTTGCTCAACCAAGATAGAATATTGGACAACTTATTCGTTTGTAATAACTGTCGAATTAGAATTACAAAAATGGATAAAAACGATAATGTGGTTCCATCAACATCTACACATCAAGCCACTGCCCAACGTAAGGACGAGTCTTCCACATCAGAGAGTAACAATATCCTGGAAACATCAGCTTCGACGCTTGCAGGTGTTCCAAATTTGCCAAACGATATCTTTACTCAGGAATCTTCGTCCGTGTCAAGTCCGAAGTTTGAAGCAGCGGTAGAAACATCAAATCAAGCTTTCATTTCGCTGGGAGAATCGCCAATAAAGAAACGAAGATTATCTCAACAATCATATCCTGCTGAGAAGTTTGAAAAAATCAATAAGATTATTGGTGAGAAAATTTTCTCTGTAAATGTTACAAAGCCAACAACAGACGACGACAAGAAGAGGGCCGTTTTTGAAAAACTGAAGCAAGCATTTCGTGAAACGAATGACAAGAATTTGAAAATCAGAATCTTGACTGCTGTGGCAGATTGGTCAACTATGGAAATCCAAGCTCACTTTGACGCATCTAAACACATGATTACTGTCGCACGAAAAGTGAAAGAAGAAAAGGGGATCTTGTCATGTGCGAATTCGAAAATGGGCAAGCAATTGGATGATGGGTTGATCCGGGAAATCGTCGATTTTTATGAGTCAGACGAAATAAGTCGTATAATGCCAGGGAAAAAGGACTACGTCACCGTGGTTGAGAATGGCGAGAAAATCCAAAAGCAGAAACGATTGGTATTATGCAATCTCAAGGAAGCATACCGGGAATTCAGGCAAAAATTTCCAGATAAAAAACATAGTAGCTTCAGTAAATTTGCGGAATTAAGACCCAAGAATTGTATTCTGGCTGGAGCAGCAGGCACACACACCGTTTGCGTTTGCATGGTACATCAAAATGTGAAATTGATGGTAGAAGGTGCAAAAATACCAAAAATATCCAGAACGATGCCGGATCGTATAGAAACATACCGCGATTGCTTGAAGCAAATGATTTGCAATCCTCCAACTGACGATTGTCACTTGAATAAGTGCGGAAAATGTCCAGGGGCAATTAATCTTATCGATTCATTGCAGTCGGCATTTGATGAAGAAATGATAGAGATGGTGAAATACAAGCATTGGGTGACTGTGGATCGAGCAACGCTAGAAACTATTGAAGCTCCTGTACAAGATTTCTTACAAAAACTATCATCTGCTTTGCAAAATTTGTTACCGCATGCTTTTATTGCTGAGAAACAATCAGGCTTTTTGGAAACGGTGAAAGCAAATTTGACGAACGAGGAGTGTATCGTCACTGGGGATTTCGCCGAAAACTATGCATTTGTATTTCAAGATGCAATTCAAGGAGTACATTGGAACAACGACCAAGCAACTATACACCCATTCGTGATCTATTATAAAGAAGATTCAATATTAAAACACAAAAGTTTTGCTGCGATTTCGGACTGCTTAAAGCATGACACTGTTGCTGTAAATTTGTTTCAAGGAAGAGTTATTGAGGTCATCAAAAATACGTTAAAAGATGTCAAGAAACTCATTTATTTTACCGATGGTGCTACAGCTCAATGTAAGAATAAAAAGAATTTCATTAATCTCTCCCACCATTACAATGACTACGGCCTCGACGCAGAATGGCATTTCTTTGCAACATCCCACGGAAAAGGACCATGCGATGGTATTGGTGGAACGATCAAAAGATTAGCAGCAAGAGCCAGTCTCCAAAAACCAGATCAGATCATAAAGACTCCGAAAGATTTATTTCAGTGGGCAAAAACAAACGTTCCTAGTGTAGAATGCCTGTATTTCGATAAAATACAGTACAGCGCTCACGAGAATACCTTAAAGTAGTATGGTCGTCAAAAATGACTAGTTTTTCATAAATTTATTATGGCATAGTCGCCACATTGAGTATTCATCGAATTATTATATTCATAAACTGATGATTTCTCTGACATGTCCAGAAACAAAATAATACCAAAATTATGAACAAATGGCCAGATATCGATTTTTCATTTTTAATGACTTCAAAATCAAGAAAAATCTAGTAGATTGGTTCGATCACAGTCTACGACGGCTTATTTTCTTCAGGAAACTATTCTCTATAATCCGACCGTGATACTTTTTTTTCATCCTGTTGGTGAAGGTGAATATTCAATTTTACAAGACTGCACTATATAGATTTCAATAAACAAATAACTATATTGAATTGCCGATTGACAGAAAAATAATCTGTCGCGGTGAATTTGTGCGAAATAGTTTTCTGAACAAAATGAGCCATCGTAGACTGTAATCGAACCAATCGACTAGATTTTTCTTGATTTTGGAGCAATTAAAAATGAAAAATCGATATCTGGCCATTTGTTCATAATTTGGGTATTATTTTGTTTCTGGACATGTCAGGGAAATCATCAGTTTATGAATATAATAATTCTATGAATACTCAATGTGGCGACTATGCCGTAATAAATTCACGGAAAACCATTTATTTTTGACGACCATACTACCTTAAGGTCACGTTTTGAGTCTGCTAAGCCCATAACGGGTACCAGAAAATTTCACTCATTTGTACCAATTAATAAAAAACAGATCGAAGTGAAGGAGTTTTCGACTTCAGCGAAATATTCTCTAGTTAATGTATTAAAATAAAGTATTATTATCAATTCTAATTATAAACGACTCAATGATTACCCCTAATTCTAATCACACATGCTTTAGAGGCTAGATTTGTGCCTATCACGAAATATTCAATCTTGAAATGTGGAAATCCGCGCGCCACGCCATTTGCCGAGCCCCGTACGACGCGACGCGGTAGTCGAGAGGCGCGTGGCGCGCCAATCTCACGCAACGCCGGACGAATAATTGTAAAAAAAAAATACTTAGAAAAATAGCTCCATCTTTTGTAAAAAATGGTTATCTTCAGAATTGAATAAGGAATGCGATCATATTTTTTTTAGAATTTTAAAAATGGCCTTGGATTGCGAAAAAAATCGATAAACATTTTGATTGCTCATAAAAATAACAAAACCATATTTTTCGAAAAGTTGAAAAATTTTATCGAAAAGTGTCTTTTGTCACCTTCAAAACGCTTTTTTAAACATCTCTCTACGGTGAAAGGGACCCGAGATATTAATTCTCAAAGCCGCCCTCGCGCTACTTTCACAGTAAAATTCGATAATTCATAACTGGCGTAAAAAAAACTTTTTGGACCAACGAAAAAATACTGGTCTACTTTTTTGACGTAGATGACACGTAAAAAAAGTTTAAGTCGATTCAAAAAATACGAGGTCATTTCTCGGCCGATTTGAGGTGGAATTGCCCTTATACAATCATATGGGTAGTATTCACTACTATTGGGTTGATGGGAAAAAATTTTACCATAACTAGATAGTAACTCCAATCATTTAATTATCTCCGTGTACAGCGCCGGCGACTTTCATATGGAGTGTATGGAAAACTCCATACCCAGGAAAATTCTGGGAATGGAATTCCACACCCAGAATTATGTAGGTGCAGAAAGGAAAAATCATGTTTTTCAAATATTTTTATTACTGATTGCGCATTGCGCGTCGATAAAATTGTATATTGTGCAACTGATGCACGGAGAGAATTTTATGAGAATGGCTGTCATACTGGGATAGCTCGATTGACTCATCGCGGAAACTGCACGGAACGAAGGAACGGAGCCGATCCATATTTGTGCTATTCGGCTTCATTTGTCTGTTTAGATACAATTTTTGTATCAATTGTAACGCGAATTCCCTTCAAGGGTGGAGGAAGAATAAGACTCCTCGCGATACCCTACGGCGCTTGTCTTTGGATTTATTCAAAATGCATAAAAAATTAGAAATGATAATAATAATCAGAATTTTGTTGGGCGCCAGACGCGAACAGCGTCATTTATTAATTAAATACCAAATTTACCAGAGACTTACGACGGATGTGCTTCAGCTAGTTCAGAATAAAAATCAGAGGGTAGAGGGGGGTAGGTCACCAGGTGGATAATAGAATTAATCAAAGATATAACACAGATTTGAATCGATATAATATTTGCGTTTTTAATCAAAACTTGACATAAATTAGATTAACATGAGTTTGATTCTGTAACCAATGAATTTTTAATGACAATATTCAGCAAATAAGTTTCACATTAGTTCGAGACGATAATAAGTAATGAGATTTATTCCAAACGAACAATAGATTCGAGACGATAATTAACAAGTCTCTAATTTAACGAACAATAAGCTCAATGCAAGCTGATAAATATTTTATCGAATTATAAAGAACGACATAAATCAGGGATTAATCCAGAACAATTAATAATTTATTAACTAACTTAATCCTAACGTGGAAATTTCTCAGAATAAATTATATTTTACATAAGAAAGAAAAACGGACGAGACTATTGCTCTCCACGGCTACAACTACGTTCGCAATACCCAGGATAGCCAAGACAGATTATAGAATTACTAATATTTCACTACTAGAGAATAAAGAAGAAGATAGTAGCTCAACTACAAAGAATAGGACACTAAGGTCCGCAATAACTAACTAATAGCGAATTTTGTGCTAGATTGCACGTGGATTATCCTCAAAACATGCCTAAGCAACCAAAAAGACAGCCAGTCACGAAATAACTCAATAATTAAGCCAAAGAATGTTATAGATTCGGCACGAGACGATATTATTAATGAAAAATACAACAATCAAATACTACAGCACGACGAGACCTCGTGGCCCAACGCCTGCGTAGAAAATATACTATACTCAGAATTCGTACTCGATACCATACGATTTATTCAGAATTAGTTCGTGACTTCACAATAAATTAAATAGGCTTACCTTACGGTTGACTCTGGCCACAAGGCACTGAACTACACTAATTATATTAACGATAAACTATAAATTTGGAAAAGACTCTAAGTTACATAAATTCAAGACACTATAAAGAAAACTCGGGACGATACGATAATTGCGTGCAGCACAGTCGACAGTCGAACGTACACTCCTAACAAAAATTAGCGGGCCACCCAATTTTTGCTTCGAAAAATGTTCGATTTCAAAGTCTCCTAATTCGGCGAAAAATTGACTTAGCGAGTCGTTTGTAAAAGCATTTCAAAGCTTAAAGCTTCATCTTTCAGATGCTCACTTTCGATTGCGTTTATGTTTTTCTTGTCTTGAGCTATGGTCCCTTGAACCATCTCGTGCCAAATTTGTGTATTGATGTTCCAACTTCAAAACAACGCACGGGGTCGGTCAGTATCGGAATTCTGATTTCAAGACATTCATTTTGAAGCTTGGAATGTCCTCTTTAAAACCCTTTTTTTTAAATTGCCCTACGATTTTTTTTCATGGAGTTATGCGTTGCTGAAGCAAAAATGGTCTTTCAATTTTTGATCGCATGCCCTGGGCGAACGAGTCCTCGTACCGAGGTTCCCAAATATGGCTTTTGAAGCTCAAATCTTCATTTTTTTGAAATCTCATTGCAATTTTTATTCGGTGACGTTTCCAAGCCATGATCACCATCCAAACGAGACCCTCCAAACCGCAAAATGGAAATTCGAACTTTGACCTCAGGTAGCACGCGCAAAAATAGCGACACAGGTGGCCCAAGGTTAGAACTTCAACTTTGAAGTCTTTCCTTCGAAACCATATCTTGGAATTCGCTCTACGATTTTTTTTCGTAAAGTTATTCGATTTTTAACACATACGGACGATTTAAACAGTACCTCCGGCATTAGCATCACTCAAAGTGGTGGAATAATCACGAGATCGGTACGACCATGCATGGAAATTGCACCACACACCAAAAATTGAAAGACCATTTTTGCTTCAGCAACGCATAACTCCATGAAAAAAAATCGTAGAGCAATCTCAAAAAAAGGGTTTTGAAGAGGACATTACAAGCTTCAAAATGACTGTCTTGAAATCAAAATTCCGATACTGACCGACCCCGTGCGTTGTTTTGAAGTTGGAACATCAATACACAAATTTGGCACGAGATGGTTCAAGGGACCATAACTCAAGACAAAAAAGAACATAAACGCAATCGAAAGTGAGCATCTGAAAGATGAAGCCTTAAGCTTTGAAATGCTTTTACAAACGACGCGCTAAGTCAATTTTTTGCCGAATTACGAGACTTTGAAATCGAACATTTTTCGAAGCAAAAATTGGGTGGCCCGCTAATTTTCGTTAGGAGTGTAGAAGAGAAGGATTCTTGGTGCTTCCTTTGGCTCGCTAGGTGATGAGTTGCGAACTTACTCACGTGCTCCTGTGATTGGCCTAATTAGGCAACGTAAGTGGGGCGGATCTAGTGGACAGTTGTTGCGTCTCACCCTAGGATCCCGCTGACGGAATTATGCTTTCTTCTAGATCTGGATCGTAACTCGTCCGCGTCCTGGCAGCGATCTCAGCTGTTTTCTGGACGTCGGACGGACTAAGGCGCGCTAATTTCAAAATCGAAATCGTGTTGCAACGGAGTTGTGTCAGTCTTAGAGACGACCGGCGTTCCTGTTATCGTAGTTTTCTTACTCCCTGATTGTCGCTGACTCGGAGGGGCTCTCCAGTCGTCCACTCATAAAAAGTGTTCATAACTGAAGGATCTGGCTGCAGTCAGGGCGATCCTAAACCGGATATTCGCCTCGGCTGCACCATTGGCGTCGCGGAAGGTTATTAAAACCTCCTCACACGAGGTAGCTGCTCGTTGTCGAGACGATATTCGTGAGCTTTCTTGGCTAACACGTAGATGGTACGATAATCAGGAGGGTAGATGTTATTTCGTTGGTTCAGCTCCAGGCTGAATAGTCGTCGATGAAGGAGGCTGTAATGAGTTACTTGATTCGCTCAGCCCTATACGCTGTCATCGCGGCATCCAGTTTTTATACAATAAAGCCATCGTCAATGCAACTCTGGCGAGCCTGGGGAAGGTGTTCCCTCGGTGGATGTTGACTCCGTTGCGCGCCGAGGCGCGAAGTACAATTTTCATAGAAAAGAAGTAATACAAACAAAAGAGGATTAGAAATATGATACCCTGCCTAATTCTGTCTTAGCTCTTCCTGGGTAGCCTGCCGACCGTGCACATTCGTTATCGCGTTTAGTAGTCCCTGGGCAGCGATTCTCGATCATTTGGCGTTAGTTAACGCCGGTCGTTAACGTCCTTTCAGCAAACAAAATCAAATGTTTTAAGAAACAAAAGGTCGTTAACTACACGTTAACGACCGGCGTTAACTAACGCCAAAAGATCGAGAATCGCTGCCCTGGGACGCTTGCACAAAGTGCAACGTCACACAATATATGTAATTTATTTAATTAGCTTCTATGTAAGATCAAATTCTGTAACTATAATTGATTATTTCATCAAATAAAAGTTGAGGTTCCGGCATTCCGTTCCGGAATTTGGGTACCGGGGAGGGAGGGAAATGCAAATAGACGGAACGGAACACGCAACTAGTGTATACTTCTACATGAACATAACCCTGCAAATTGTAGAAAGACGCGTTTGTGGATACAAATTTGATCATGGATCCTCAAATGTATCTATTAATGATGATTCGGTTATTCAGAATTTCCAAAAGTGCATCATTTTCTCAAAGCAAAATTATTTACGACTATAATTTGCGAATACCGGACGGATCCACCATTCCGTAAAAATACGACGGAATGAAATTAGCGGAACGCGGATTCTAGTGACTTTTCCGTCCATTCCGTTCCGTGATTCCGGATTCCGGCGATCCGGGCCTACATGGGACGGCACCATAAGTATGGTAACCGTTCTCACAAGTGAGGCAATGGTTACCATACTTATAGTACGGGATCTCAGAATCCGCGATAAGTCAATCGAGCTATACCAGTATGACAGCCATTTTATAATAAATAAAGACTATTCTTATAAAATTCTCTCCGTGTGAAGAACAGCGGGAGGAAATGTTCATTCCTACCATATGTGAATTTATCGGACCAGTCGAACCAAATTTTTTTAAGTCTTCTAACTGAAGCTCACCTCTATATAGAGCGTGCAATCTTCAGATAGACCGAAAAAAACGGAAGTGCATCATAATTATTTTTTCAAGTAAAAATTCCTTCAGCCCGGGTTTGAACCGGGACCTCCGCATTTGTACTGCGACGCCTTGTCCAATTAGACCACTGAAGGACTGGAGGAATCTTTACTTGAATTTCATGTTATTGTCATTGACCTTCTTAATCCCAGGTCTGTGTTTATTTCATTGAGTAGTGACTCTATCGTTCGAAGCCTATTAATTCATACCATATGTGAATTTATCGGACCAGTCGAACCAAATTTTTTTAAGTCTTCTAACTGAAGCTCACCTCTATATAGAGCGTGCAATCTTCAGATAGACCGAAAAAAACGGAAGTGCATCATAATTATGACCTTCTGATCATATTTCATACCATATGTGACCTTCTGATCATAATTATGATGCACTTCCGTTTTTTTCGGTCTATATGAAGATTGCACGCTCTATATAGAGGTGAGCTTCAGTTAGAAGACTTAAAAAAATTTGGTTCGACTGGTCCGATAAATTCACATATGGTATGAATTAATAGGCTTCGAACGATAGAGTCACTACTCAATGAAATGTTCATTCCCTTCCGCCTCAGTGAATATTTGGTACTCACGTTCGAAACACGTGATTTCCCCCACGCCCGACAAGCATGAAAGAAGGCTCATTTCATGCCCGTGTTATGAAAGAGTAAGGCTGCCTTCCCATGTACGCCCGGAACGTAAAAACGGAACGGAATCTAGTGACTTTTTCCATGTATTGCGTGTATGTATACACCTACACATACAACGTTCCGTTCCGTTCTTCCGTTCCGGGCCTACATGGGACGGCAGCCTAAGGACCCTCCAAGCAAATTTTGTGCATACCATAGTTGCATTTCTTACCGTGCGCCGCTACGTACTCCCCTCTTGCCCGATACCCGACATACTGCGGTCCCTTTTAAGCTCAACCTGGATAGTGGTTTCGTGTCTGTATGTTACAATATTGCGGCTGAATAACTTAGCGACACTCTATGACCATGCGGACTCAACTGCGGAATACGACCGATCAACACTTATAGACAAGTTCATTAAGAGAAATAAGGTACGCCATACCGCATTCGTTTTGTCTCAATCACGGAGTAGAATAAGGAGTGCAGACTTGGGAATTAATAATGACCCCGCTTTTTGGAACACTAAACCGCGTTAGCTGAATGCGATTTGAGCGCTACGGCCAGAGAATTCCGAAAGTTGCCGAAACAAAAGCTATGGACAGCGCATACAAATTTCTGTAATTCGGTGTGACGTATGAAAATGTTCCAGCAACCATCTCACTTTTTTAACGTTTTCTTTCAGAAAACGCTTAAAAACAGTGAGAAGGAAAAATCTCCCTATTCCGTCTTCAAGCTTAAAAATTTTTAGATCTGACCCACGATTTTTCAGAATTTTTTCAGATTTTTAAACTGTATCGATCAATATACTCGTTTTCAAAAATTGCAGAAAATTCAAATTATGTCGAAAAAATCTAAAATAAAAAATGAGTGCTTTTTAAAGTGGGAAGGGTCATATGAAAACTCGCGGGCCCAATCCGAGAGGTCAAGGGTCAGACCCAGGTTGATTTGAGATGGAATACTCCACACGGAGAGAAAAGAATAGTAATATTTACCATTCCACATAGTAACCAGACTTATTCTTTTCTAAAATCGTAGATGATACTATGTTAAAAAAGGATTCATTACTATTTTTCTGCACGGAATAGTACATTACGATATGAGTGCGGTAAAACTTTTTCTGACCAGTGTAAGGTTGCAGCAAGAGCCGAAGGCGAGTGTTGCAATCACACGAGATCAGAAAAAGTTTTTCGTCGAGTATAGTACAAAATTTTACTTCATAAGGTCTGAAAATGGGGATTTTACCCACGCTTCGCGTGGGTGAAACCTCCATTATCACACTGCGTGAAGTAAAGAAATTTATGTGTCATAGGCCGTAAAACCGCGATTTTAACCTTGCTTCGCTCGGTTTAAACGCGGTTTTTGGCCTAGACACATAAAATTCTGTATGCCATACGGCCGAAAAAGTATTTTCTGACGAATTTGAGTTTATAATCCGAGCCGAAGGCGAGGATTATGATGAAATTTTACTTTATAATTTTACATTATAATGTATTACTAAATTTTACTACGGAAAATACTTAATCGGCCTAGTAACATAATGTACTATTTTCGTGTATATCACTATGCCAGTAGGGGCGTGAAGGCCATGCCGTATGGTATCGACGATTTTCATCCATTTTAATACCTATGCTATGCAACGGCGGCCTCGTGGCTGCATACAAACTGAATAACTCGTCTTTCGTCTAAAAAGTTTCATAGTGCACGGACGCGTCCCGAGGTTTCATAATTAAGCAAGAGTTAGTGTTTGAAAATCTTATTAAGTGACAACGCTAAAGGACTTAGTAAATCTCGTTAAATAAAAACTCTTATAGCGAAAGCTAACCAAAGTGCATGGACACAATTTATAATTTTCCACAGCAAAAATCGTGTTCACTTCTTTACAATCATTAATAATCTCAACATAAAATGGTAGTTGATTTTCACCTATTAACATTTTAATCGTAGTTAGACTATATTCCTATTTTTGATAATTAGTAGCTTCAGTTACAAACTTTATTCAGAGACAGAGTGTTTGGTTTTGGTGTTGTGAACGTACTAACCACGAGGTGAGACCTTCTGGAGTTATTTATCAGCCGACACGTCCGATTCTATCCGACGGGACCCAACCTCAGGACAGTCAGACAGCAACGCTAAGTCTTTATTTTTAAATACAAATTGTTTACCAATATTCATAGTGATCAAAAGACAGTCTTTGGTGTAAGTCTTCCATATCAAAAACTCTCTTACTAGGAAAATCGCTAAAAGGGATTATAAGGCTGATTTACACACAAGTCATTCGTGTGCGAATAAGTCTTGCCTAGAGTATCACGGCGCTATTATTTCTCTTATGAGTTAGTTTACATCATTATAATATAATTACAATAGAGAGAGAGAGAGAGTTGCATAACGAAGATCCGACTATAGTATACGAATATCTAACGAATCAATAATGGTAATCATCAGGGTTTAAGTAATCATTATCTTTTATTATATCTTTGTTAACCATACACTCTCATATTCCAATCGAATCGTATCAGAATATACTTTAATTTTACCAGTTAACCCTCCGCGGTCACACACCCTAGCTGTGAAACGCCGGTCACACGGGGTCACAGTGACCCCACCGGTGTTTGAAGGGCTGCCGCTTTGACCCTATCATTCCGAATGACTTATATAAAATCAGGGTATCAGTTTGAACCTTCTAGAATGTGGAAATATCAATATTATATCGAAACCGAATTTTAAGATGACGGAAAAAAATCAGCAAGGGGTCAATGCGTAAAAAATGTCTTGTTTTACTAAAAAACTCATAACTCTGGTAATTTTCAATTTTTTTTCATGAAATTTTAGGGTGGTACTCCTGAGATATGATAGTTTGAGAAAAAAAATAGTTCCATAGTGGGCGTTTCAAAAAAGGTATTTATTCTCATATCTGAAGAGGGTCCATTTTGGAGTGAAATAAAGAACGATAATTATGAAAAATGAGCGATTAATTATAAAAAGTTGCTTGGAAAATGGTTGAATAATTGTATAATGTATACACATTGAAGTTATTAACAGAGAAATGTAATTTCGTGATTTTTTCGTAATTTTTTTTTTTTTACTCTGATTCAATGATAATAGAAATTTCGAAGTAATTAAACATATGTACTTGATAGAAAAAAATTTTACGATTCTCATAGTCACACTGACATCACGTAAATCAATCCCAGACTGAAAAAAATTTTTTTAAAAATTACTATTTTTCACGAAAAAATTCACACGCCGGTCACACTGTGGGTCCAGGTGACCCCAGCTCGCGCACGATGTTGTTTTTTCGACTGCCACGGGGTGACTATTGTCTCGATTCATCTAAACCTTATCTGTACTTACAAAGGGAACCCCAAAGTACTGTTAGAGGGCCGGCCAATCATTTTGACTGCCAACAACTTATAGTAATTTTGGCTTAAAGTTGCGCGTGGGGTCATCTGGACCCCAGGTGACCGCGGAGGGTTAACAAACCACTTTCATTCGAATTTACCTTCATCTAACCTAATCCCCATTCTACCTATTTAGCCTCATGAGTAGAATATTTTATTAAACGTACAGTTCTGTATAGAACTAGGTAAGCAAGATCCCATATACCGACTTATTGGAAAGTAAGTCAAATAAATATAATTATCTCTTGGTGGCGTGAACTAATTTTACTTCCGCTCGGGCTTCACCCTCACGTCACAGCACTTAGTGTAGGACACTTCTGTTTGAAATTAATTCATAATTTTCATGGACTCAAAATTTTCTGATGCGGAAAATAATTTTGTTTTTACGAGTTTATGAGATATTGGAATGACCGCATGTAATTTCAGAGTGCCACGAACTGTCAAGGCTTTATCGAATCGATTTTGTAGAATAAATTCTTCCAGTTGATGTTCTGCAGCCGTACAGTACGCAAAAGATATGCTTCGAAAATAAGAACATGCCCAATTATATAGATCCAGCGGTGTTTGAATAGGATCAGAATTGCCAATCAGTTGTAAACTCGCACCTGAAGCTAATCTCTTAACAGTTCCACCTACCCCATCACACGGCCCTTTTCCATGTGATGTAGCAAAGAAATGCCATTCGGCGTGGCATTGAAAGTCTTCAAAGTGATGTGTTGAATTTATAAAATTCTTTTTGTTCTTACATTGGGAAGCTGCTCCATCAGAGAAATAAATTATTTTGTCTATGGGAATTGAATCTTGGAACTTCTCTTTCATAAAGTTGACTAATTTTTTTTTAAATAAATGAACCGCAACTGTATTATGTTTCAGATGATCTGAAATTATCACAAAACTAAAATGTCTCAACTGGTCGTCACCGTAACTTTTATAGTAAACCACGATTGGATGAATAGTCGCCTGATTATTGCTCCAGTGAAACCCTTGCGTGGAATCTTGTACACTAAACGTGTTTGATGTTGACCAGTTCAAGGCCACGCATATTTTCGACAAATGCGGATCTGGCTGAGAACCCCTTAATTCGTCAGCAGTGCCCCTATCGGCCTCGGGGGAAGCTTACTTTTACAAAGATATCGGCTCACTCTTTTATCGACATTGACTTTAAAGGGGTGGGAATTTATTAATTGAATCAATTAATATTAATATTGATTAAAATTATTGATAATACGGCAATATCACGGTAAGCTCGTTATATAATTTATAAATCCACGTCAATAAGTGCATTGGTTAGGGAAAAATATTCGTTGTGGATTTTTTGAAAGTTCCAGGTCAGCCATGCAGAGTGGAGAATACCCAGGATAGTATGACTTTTATACGGAGAGGCTGCCGATGCCTATTGTAGATTGATAGACTTCCTTGATACTCTTTAATTATTATATTATTATTATTATTAATTTTAATATTATTAGCGGTCTAGTTTATTTTTTCATAATAAAATTACTTTATTAAAGTTGCCGTATCTTCGTTAAAGTTGTCAATTACTGCAACAGCTAGTCGTACTTATCATTAATATTGATACAACATTAACAAGTAATATAACCTTTCTTTTTTTGATTCAAATTAAATTTGAAATTTTGCTGACCATAAATATAATTCCTATAGTGACTCTGAAAATTGTAAATTGAAGACTGTTAATATCTCAAGATGCCGAAAATAGAAGTTACCACTTCTGTGCTTAACATGGCAGTATAAGTCGACGCCCCAGCTGAAACAAATATACGAAAAAAAAACAAAATATTATTTGAATGAATATGAACAGAACAATTTATGAAAAGCATTTAATTGGAAAGAGAAACGGCGTTGATTTTGAAAACAAAGATATTAATTAAAAACGAATCAATTTATTTTCTCATCCAAGCGATGCTGTCTTCGGCTAGCAGTTTTAGAGATGCACAGCGTGACCAGAGTTCAATACTCGGTCGTGCCACCCTGTGCATCTAATACTGCTTGCAGTCTGCGAGGCATCGATGTTGCTAAGCCTTCGGTATAATCCGGACTTGCTCGGAGCTCTTCCCATTTCGCAGCGACCCTGCGCCAGAGTGCATCCACCGTCTCCCTGGGCACTGGCCGCATCTGAAAGACCATTTTCGCCCAAAAATGTTCTATAACATTCAGGTCTGGGGATACGGGTGGCCAGTCAAATCGCTGGACCTCAGGATGGCGGGCGTACCATTGCCGAACGATTCTTGCCCGGTGCACCGCACTGTTGTCCTCCACAATTCTTATTATCGGCATTACTTCTTCGGGATAACGTGCCCTCACTGACGGTAGCATCACGTCCTCGAGAATACGAATGTATTGCACCGCGTTCAATCGACGTTCTATTTTGTGAATCCGCCCTGGACCAGCTGCGCTGATCCAGCCCCAGGCTGCCGTAGTAACGCGACCACTGCGACGATTTGGAATGATATTGCGGGGGTTGTAACGCTGCCCTGCTCTCCTCCATACCAAAAATCGCCCGTCCTTATCCGATGAGAATACTTTCTCATCGGTGAATATGACGGTCTTCCACTCTTCTGCAGTAATTGGCAGACACTCCTGGGCGAACTCGATCCGTCTTGCCTTGTGCTGCTCGGTCCTCACCGTCTTCTTCGCAGCCCGTCGGGAGCGAACACCAGCACGCCTGCACCGGCGCCTGACGATCCAGGGCGAGGCTGCTGGTATGCCCACTGCAGGCCCCACCGATGTCGCGGGATCGAAGTTGGAGCGCAATGCCTCGGCGACGATCAGCTCATCCTCCGCAGGGGTGGTCTTCGGGCGCGCTCCATTCGTACGCCGTCCGTCTACCAGAGCCTCCCTCCCTCCGTCGACGAATTTGCGGATACACCGCTGGACCGACGATAGGCTGCAACCCGTTTGATCTAAAGACACGACAAAATTATTAGTTGCTCCGAAACTGAGACCGTGAAGTAATCTTACTAACGCAGTTACAAGGATGTATTATTCGATTATTCGGGTGCCCCTTATTCTCATTATGTCTAGCAATCTCAGAGCACGCCCCCTGGATCAATTCTTCATCTGAAAAAATGAATTTTCTCGCACAAAAAAATATAAAATCGGTCTAGGCGACGTGCTTTGCAATTGCTGAAAATTATAAAATAAGGGACACCCTGAATTGTATTATATATACCTCGTATTTCTGCAAGAGAAAGAGTTCCGGTATCCCACAAGCCAATGATTTGACCTTGCATCTGCGGCGTGACTGGAGGCATGGCCAAAACTATGCGTACAGGACATTATGATTAATTAAACTGCCTTTCTTTTTATCGAGATACGAAATATTCGACATCGCGAGAATATACAATTGACTTATAACTTTAAATTATTCATTTAATTTCCCTCTTCTGGGGGATGATTCCTTGTAGGTCATAGGACCACCGGAAAATCAAACTACCGTTCTTCAGAAATATCTTATAGAGTCACCAGCCCGCTCTCAAAGTGCAATATTTCGAAGAACATATTGGGATGAAAATTACGAAATATTTATAAAAAAAATTCACCAACCTGCTTGCCTATTATTTTTCTTTACTTTTTCTCCTTATCCGCTTTCTTTTCTGTCACCTTCGGAATTCGAAAACTCAGGAAATATAACCAATAATTATTCGTCGTTTCCAAAAACATGCTTGTGTTGTTGATCGAGTCGGCTTGCCAACACGGTGGCCGTGTATAGTTATAAACAAATGACCGAGGGTCTTGGAAATGGAAATTAAAAAAGATAAACAGGGTGTCTTTCAATTAGTCATATAAACCTACATAGGGCGATTTTTAATATAATAATAAATTATAAATATTATTACTATGAAACTAAAATATAATAATATATATATTGTAACGTTCCGGCTGTTCTGGCTACTGCCGGAGCAGCCGGACAAGTGTCCATCGCGCATCTCGCGACGCGCACCGCAGAGTTCCGTGTATTGCACAATTTCGCGCAACCTGCGATTCCGCACCACCCGCGATTCCGCGTAACCCGCGATTCCGCGCAACCCGCGATTCCGTGCAAACCGGCGTTTCCGTGCATCCCACGATTCCGCGGGCACCGCGGAATATCGGTATAAAAGGGGGTACGTGGAGGCATCAGGTACCGATTGTGTGGCAAAGCGCCCGTCGAGTCACTTCGTTAATTACTCATTAGGCACGTAGCCAAAATAGTGCGTGACCTTTATTTGCTCTTAAATCGCATTTCAACACTTACTAAAATTGAGGTGATTTAAATCGCGATTTTCGATTTTGAAAAATATAAGTCTAATTAAAATATAAATTCACACATCAAATTCTTCAAAGTTTTTTACTAATTTTTTTATAAATAAATAAATTAGACTGCAAACGTCAAAGTCGTCATAATAGATAATTATCGGCGCAAATTAAACCAATCGAGGATTGGAAATCCTCGGTTAAAATAAATGAATCTTCGGTTTTAATAAAACTTCAAAATCGGAAACATTGATAGAAAATTATGAACTCTAATTAAATCTAATCTTATCCTACTTTATTATTTCTCTAACATAATATTCTTGTGTTCCTTTCTATTCTTTATGATTTAATTCTATTTCTGTTCTTTATGATTTATTAATATGCTCAATATGCTGTTTTCTGTTTATTCTTTTGTATCGTTTCCTATTTTCGACGATATTATTCATTAAATACTATCTATTGTTAAAACTGTATCTCTTTCTTTCAATTTCCTATTTCCTTTAATTAACAATCTCAAAACATTTCAGGTTTCTTTCTTTATTCTCAATTAACAAACGACAGCTACGGTGCGAGTGTAAAACCCAATCCCGAGTCTAGTTGTACAGCTTGGTACGCCTAGCGACACCCAGCTCTGTATTATCGCAGCTACGGTTGAGTTTTTGCTGGGTTACAACACTGGGGAATACCCGTGTCTGTGATTCTCACACACAGCTAACACAACCCGCGTCTGTGGACAGGCTTGGTTAGCGAAGCAGATCCTCGCTCAGTAGATAAATAGCTCAAATCGGTTGATATCTGATTTGAGTCTGTAATAGGGTATTTTGTGGTTTTTCACTTTTTCCACGAGAGGAGCTCCAAATCACACCCGTGACAAAGACACTCACGCGGACTAGCACCATATCTCCAGCCATCAGCTGAGATATCGGTGCAGTAAGTTACAATATAATTTATCATTTGAATATTTTTATTATTATTATTATGATTATTATTATTATTTTTTTTTTTTTGATATAACAATTCGAATTAAATAAAAAAATAATAACACAAAAAAAAATAATAATATAATAATGAAAATATTCAAATAATAAATTATATATATATATATTATTACATTTTATTAATAGTAATGATATTTATAATTTATTATTATATTAAAAATCGCCCTATGTAGGTTTATATGACTAATTGAAAGACACCCTGTTTATCTTTTTTAATTTCCATTTCCAAGACCCTCGGTCATTTGTTTATAACTATACACGGCCACCGTGTTGGCAAGCCGCCTCGATCAACAACACAAGCGTCTTTTTGGAAACGACGAATAATTATTGGTTATATTTCCTGAGTGGGCATACCAGCAGCCTCGCCCTGGATCGTCAGGCGCCGGTGCAGGCGTGCTGGTGTTCGCTCCCGACGGGCTGCGAAGAAGACGGTGAGGACCGAGCAGCACAAGGCAAGACGGATCGAGTTCGCCCAGGAGTGTCTGCCAATTACTGCAGAAGAGTGGAAGACCGTCATATTCACCGATGAGAAAGTATTCTCATCGGATAAGGACGGGCGATTTTTGGTATGGAGGAGAGCAGGGCAGCGTTACAACCCCCGCAATATCATTCCAAATCGTCGCAGTGGTCGCGTTACTACGGCAGCCTGGGGCTGGATCAGCGCAGCTGGTCCAGGGCGGATTCACAAAATAGAACGTCGATTGAACGCGGTGCAATACATTCGTATTCTCGAGGACGTGATGCTACCGTCACACAGTGGGGAATTTTCACGAAAACGTGGCCATAATCCAGGGGATCATGGGAATTTTTCGAAATTTGATATGCTGATGTTTTTGGGGTCGCTGATTACGAATCTGGTATCGAAATTTGGAAAAAAAAATGGCGGCTCCAATATGGCCGATGGAGACATCAATTTCGTAAAAAACACGATTGATTATACACCTTACGGATGTTTTCGGGGTCGCTGATTACGATTCTGGTATCGAAATATGGAGAAAAAAAAATGGCGGTTCCAATATGGCCGATGGAGACATCAGTTTCGTAAAAAACACGATTGATTATACACTTTATCGATGTTTTCGGGGTCGCTGATTACGAATCTGGTATCGAAATTTGGAAAAAAAAAATGGCGGCTTCAATATGGCCGATGGAGACAGGAATTTCGTAAAAAACACGATTGATTATGCACTTTACCGATGTTTTTGGGGTCGCTGATTACGAATCTGATATTCGAATTTGGAAAAACAAAATGGCGGACTTAATATGGCCGACTCAGACATGAATTTCATAGAAAACACGATTGATTATACACTTTACTGATGTTTTCGGGGTTGCTGATTACGAATCCGATATTCAAATTCGGAAAAATAAAACGGTGTACCTAAAATATATGTGCTGTACTAAATTAGACAATAGATTCGGGAATTTCGGGGAAAATAATTATTCTCTTGCAATGTAGTAAACAAAGTCTTTATTTCCAGAAATTAAAAGTCATAAGTCAATCCGAAGCCGGATAGAGATCTTCATGTGTGATAGCTAGGCTCGCTAATAGTGGAATAATGGTTTCTGACGAAAACTGCTCCCTTTTTTTATTGAAAGGATTTCCCTTCGCTTGAAGATGATAGGAGAAGTTTCAGAACCTAGATAGAAAGAATAGTATTTCGTATTAATTATAAATGGCATTGTAACTGAATGAGGATAAGAGATACGCCTTTGTGCATTTAGTAACATTTCATTAGAATGCGGATTTGGCGTTTCGAATACAATAACAAATTTCGAATAAATCCCTTCGCCTCTCGGAAACAAATTGTACGTATGATAAATCAGGTATCAGAATTTTCATTAACAATATATTAATATTTCGAATCCATTGTTAGAGTAAGCCAGTCGACCGAGTCCGCTTAGGGTGAGAAAGTTCCAAGTAAGCGAGCTACCTGCCCAGCTCGGCTAACTACTGTCGGCGCAAAAAGGTTTGGCCCCTCTGTTTGAGTGATCATAACTTCTACACGAAAATTGGTAGAGCATCGAGTCCAGAAAGATCGGAAAGCGCCAAGTTTTCTGCGTCTAATGGTTGTTCGCAAATTTCCGTGTAAAAATCGTGAAAGCCGTTATGATCTCCGAAAAGTTAAAAAACGTAGTTTTTCGGAGTCCATCGCCGTACGTCAACTTCAACTCGTCACCGTTGATCTGAAATGAGTGTAAAAAATCTGGAAAAATTCAGAAACATTCCCTGAACATTGACGAACATGATAGAGTTTGGTAAATCCAAAAATATTCACAAACCTGGACACCAGGTGCAAAAAGGTCCAATGGTGCGATTTGGCGAACGGATCGGTACGGACAAACCTGAGCCGGCTCAAAATTATCGTCAGGATATACACTTTTTGATTCCGTAATCAGTTTTTGGTTCGCAATAGCGGACTTCCAGTAATCGACGT
Organism: Tenthredo mesomela; assembly: GCA_943736025.1. Taxonomy (NCBI): domain Eukaryota; kingdom Metazoa; phylum Arthropoda; class Insecta; order Hymenoptera; family Tenthredinidae; genus Tenthredo; species Tenthredo mesomela. The sequence continues at coordinate 17,975,375 of OX031018.1, read as the reverse complement.
CAACAATTTTTCAAATTTGACCGGGGCCGCGTGTGTCCCAGCCGCGATATTCTTCGCTGCATTCACATTATTATATCAGTGGCCCCGAGTAACAATTGAGTCTGCGACGGGCGCGGCGGGAGGGAAATGCAGCGACGAATATCGCAGCTAGGACACAGGCGGCACCGCGCAAATTTGAAAAATTGTTGACGTCGATTACTGGAAGTCCGCTATTGCGAACCAAAAACTGATTGCGGAATCAAAAAGTGTATATCCTGACGATAATTTTGAGCCGGCTCAGGTTCATCCGTACCGATCCGTTCCCCAAATCGCACTATTGGACTTTTTTGCACCTGGTGTCCAGGTTTGTGAATATTTTTGGATTTACCAAACTCTATCATGTTCGTCAATGTTCAGGGAATATTTCTAAATTTTTCCAGATTTTTTACACTCATTTCAGATCAACGGTGACGAGTTGAAGTTGACGTACGGCGATGGACTCCGAAAAACTACGTTTTTTAACTTTTCGGAGATCATAACGGCTTTCACGATTTTTACACGGAAATTTGCGAACAACCATTAGACGCAGAAAACTTGGCGCTTTCCGATCTTTCTAGACTCGATGCTCTACCAATTTTCCTGTAGAAGTTATGAACACTCAAACACAGGGGCCAAACCTTTTTGTGCCGACAGTAGGCAGCTGAACTGGCATGGAACGCGGCGCGCCGACCGAGCGCCGCCGCGCCGGGGGCCACCTCGGAACGCGCATACGTTCACTAAAAATGCTCTGGATCAGCCCGCGCAGGTTTGCGCAGTCTGATCCATACTTAATTCGAAAGCTGATATTCTGAGCTAAAATTAAAAAAAAAAAAAACGAAGGCGGGATGTCGTGGGACTCTCAACTAAAAGTCTACGCAAAGTCAATATTTATTTCCAAACGAAGGCACTTTTCAGGATTATCGTTAGACTACGTAAACATGGACAATAAAGACTATTTTTTAATTGTCAAATGAGCAAAATTTTCTACATACCTTGAGGAAGATCATCCATTTTGTCGAAATTGATTATCACTTTACACTGTCAAGTTATGAGTGTTCAAAGTTAGAGCGGATGTGAAACCGAAATTCAGGTACGTGACTGTCACGGACGAGGGTCAACTTTGAACTGAAATATCTAAGAGACTGTAAGGGTTAAAGGGTCGGGACAACCGGGAGGTTACGCAGAAATTAATTCTTAACCAATCCCCCCGGTCGTTATACTTGCATGGGAAAGTTCGTTTTTTGAATTTTGGCCACGTTTTCGTGAAAATTCCCCACTGTGCGTCAGTGAGGGCACGTTATCCCGAAGAAGTAATGCCGATAATAAGAATTGTGGAGGACAACAGTGCGGTGCACCGGGCAAGAATCGTTCGGCAATGGTACGCCCGCCATCCTGAGGTCCAGCGATTTGACTGGCCACCCGTATCCCCAGACCTGAATGTTATAGAACATTTTTGGGCGAAAATGGTCTTTCAGATGCGGCCACCCAGACAGCATACAATTCAGAAAGACTTCCTGAGGAAGTCTTTTTAAAGACGTCTCTAAGAAGTCCAAATATGATGTCTCAACGACCTCATTTTTCAGAACTCTCCATCAAGAAGTCTTCAAGAAGTCTTTTTTCTGACTTCGTAAGATGTCAAAAATTTTAGCTATGCAAGAAGTCTTTTGTCTGTCTTCGTAAGATGTCAAAAATGCGAGCTCTGGAAGAAGTCTTCTTTCTGACTTCGTAAGATGTCAAAAATATGAGCTCTTCAAGAATTCTTTTTTCTGAGGTTCGGTTGGATTAAATTTGACGCATGCGTATAGTGGTATACACATGCACATGTTTCATCTTTGTTATTTCTGTACCATAACCTACAAAAACGGTACAGTTCTTATTTACATTCCTCACTTTCTTTCGAAAATTCAACTCAATTGAATAAATTAATTATTTATGAATCAATTGTTCGAAAATAGTGTAAGTGTATGACCATTAGTAAAACACAAAAATATGATTGATTATTATAAATGTCCATTTGCATTCGATTGTGAATGATATTGTGATTTATTGATATTTGTTTGATACATATCATATAGTCTATTTTACAGGTGACGTATTAATGAATTAAAAAAATGAATATGTAATGATTTATTATTCTTCATAAATTGAAAATATTTTTTACAGGAATTTCTTCAAGAAAACGATTTAACGAATTGTGAATAATGGTTACTAAAATCATATTTCTAAGATTTTCAAAATATTTTTTAAATTGTCTTCAATAAGAAGTCTTAAAGAAGTCTTTTTTCTGAAGTCAGAAAGAGCTCTTAATTCTGACTTCTGGAAGAACTCTTTTTTTCTGAACTCAGAAGAAAGAGCTCTTCGCGAATTCTTCAAGAAGTCTTAATTTGCTCTTGTGGTGGCGCATTCGACGTCCTCAAGACGTCTCAAAGACTTCATTTTGAAGAAAATTAAGACGTCCAAATCTTAAATAAGACCTCCTCAAGAACTCGTAAAGACGTCATATTGCTGTCTGGGCAGTGCCCAGGGAGACGGTGGATGCACTCTGGCGCAGGGTCGCTGCGAAATGGGAAGAGCTCCGAGCAAGTCCGGATTATACCGAAGGCTTAGCAACATCGATGCCTCGCAGACTGCAAGCAGTATTAGATGCACAGGGTGGCACGACCGAGTATTGAACTCTGGTCACGCTGTGCATCTCTAAAACTGCTAGCCGAAGACAGCATCGCTTGGATGAGAAAATGAATTGATTCGTTTTTAATTAATATCTTTGTTTTCAAAATCAACGCCGTTTCTCTTTCCAATTAAATGCTTTTCATAAATTGTTCTGTTCATATTCATTCAAATAATATTTTGTTTTTTTTTCGTATATTTGTTTCAGCTGGGGCGTCGACTTATACTGCCATGTTAAGCACAGAAGTGGTAACTTCTATTTTCGGCATCTTGAGATATTAACAGTCTTCAATTTACAATTTTCAGAGTCACTATAGGAATTATATTTATGGTCAGCAAAATTTCAAATTTAATTTGAATCAAAAAAAGAAAGGTTATATTACTTGTTAATGTTGTATCAATATTAATGATAAGTACGACTAGCTGTTGCAGTAATTGACAACTTTAACGAAGATACGGCAACTTTAATAAAGTAATTTTATTATGAAAAAATAAACTAGACCGCTAATAATATTAAAATTAATAATAATAATAATATAATAATTAAAGAGTATCAAGGAAGTCTATCAATCTACAATAGGCATCGGCAACCTCTCCGTATAAAAGTCATACTATCCTGGGTATTCTCCACTCTGCATGGCTGACCTGGAACTTTCAAAAAATCCACAACGAATATTTTTCCCTAACCAATGCACTTATTGACGTGGATTTATAAATTATATAACGAGCTTACCGTGATATTGCCGTATTATCAATAATTTTAATCAATATTAATATTAATTGATTCAATTAATAAATTCCCACCCCTTTAAAGTCAATGTCGATAAAAGAGTGAGCCGATATCTTTGTAAAAGTAAGCTTCCCCCGAGGCCGATAGGGGCACTGCTGACGAATTAAGGGGTTCTCAGCCAGATCCGCATTTGTCGAAAATATGCGTGGCCTTGAACTGGTCAACATCAAACACGTTTAGTGTACAACAAATGCATAATTCTCAGCGAAATCGCATACCACTAAAAATTCGCCAACTTTCAAGCTCTCTTTCATCTTCTGCGAATAACTACTTTGCTGCTTCGCAATGAAATCATGTGCAACCAATTTTGACAATTGATCACAGAAGTTATCCACAAAATTGCTGAGCCTGTTATTTCAGGTCAGTTCAAAAGATGCCTTACGCCAGGTGCAGGCAACTTGGTGCAATTGTTGCACTTGGTAAATGCGGCAAGAAGGGATTAAGTTGATCCTTACACGTGGGTCACGCATAAAGGACCAATTTGACCGCGCTCGACTGTTCCGGTCCGCTTGGGCCATACGAAACAATGGATTATTCGAAACCTATAGTGTTTCCTGTCACAGACATTGATGCTTCAATGATTTCCCTTTTCAAAACAACCCCGTAGATTGAGGGATTATATTCCGATACAAGTAAAGGGATTAGTTACCTTTAGATATTTAACACAAAACGATCAGAGTTTGTGCAGTTGGTGACTTCGAATTTCCAGAACAGGTATAGGTATATGTAACTACGAGAAAACATGACCAGTAGACGAATAAGCGAAGACTAAGGTGGTTAAACAACTATTTTCAGGGAATGAATAGCCCGGGTAAGTAGAGAAGCATCAAATGTAATTTAACTTTACTACGCAACACAAGGAGCTCGCCGCGCGGACGTGGATTGACGCCCGCGGCGACGCGCGACAAGACGTTTTATTTTTTTTCTCCGGCCCAGGTAGGTTCTCCATAAATTTTTTTTTAGGGTTGAAGGGGAAAGATTCGGCTATCCGAAAAAAATTATCTCCATGGATTCCTGTAGGTCCCGCGGAAATGGCAGCGAAATTAAAAATAAAAACGACGAAAAAAAATAGAATGAATTTTGTGTTTTCAAAACAAATTTTTTTCTATGAAAGCGCATTCTTTTACGAACAAAATGATTCCAGGGTCAGTCCGCTCCGGTAAATACTTTCGGAGATATGAACCCTGATGGGCCGATTCAACGAAATTGTCGTTGGAAATGTGTTGAGTTGATTGAAATATCGTTGATCATATATTGGTAAAACATTGTGGACGTTGGAATTGTATTGGACGCGAGTTCTTCGTTGGCCCGTCGTTGTCAGCGCGTTGGAGGACAACTATTGCCGCATTGGGCGAGCGTTGGAAATCTGTTGGCTCACCAATATAAGATACCGCGTTGGCCCATCGTTGACAGCGCGTTGGAGGACAACTATCGGCAAGTTGGGCAAGCGTTGGGAATCTGTTGGCTCACTAATATTAGATACCGCGTTGGCTCGTCGTTGACAGCGCGTTGGAGGACAACTATAGCCGCATTGGGCGAGCGTTGGAAATCTGTTGGCTCACTAATATTGGCTATCGCGTTGGCCCGTCGTTGACAGGGCGTTGGAGGAGAACTATCGGCGCATTGGGCAAGCGTTGGAAATCCGTTGGCTCACTAATATCAGACACCGCGTTGGCTTGTCGTTGACAGCGCGTTGGAGGACATCTATCGCCGCATTGGGCGAGCGTTGGAAATCTGTTGGCTCACTAATATTAGATACCGCGTTGGCCCGTCGTTGACAGCGCGTTGGAGGACAACTATCGGCAAGTTGGGCAAGCGTTGGGAATCTGTTGGCTCACTAATATTAGATACCGCGTTGGCTCGTCGTTGGCAGCGTGTTGGAGGACAACTATCGCCGCATTGGGCAAGCGTTGGAAATCCGTTGGCTCACTAATATCAGACACCGCGTTGGCTTGTCGTTGACAGCGCGTTGGAGGACATCTATCGCCGCATTGGGCGAGCGTTGGAAATCTGTTGGCTCACTAATATTAGATACCGCGTTGGCCCGTCGTTGACAGCGCGTTGGAGGACAACTATCGGCAAGTTGGGCAAGCGTTGGGAATCTGTTGGCTCACTAATATTAGATACCGCGTTGGCTCGTCGTTGGCAGCGCGTTGGAGGACAACTATCGCCGCATTGGGCGAGCGTTGGAAATCTGTTGGCTCATCAATATTAGATACCGCGTTGGCCCGTCGATGACAGTGCGTTGGAAATCTGTTGCCAACGCTCCCAACAGGATTCCAACGCGTTTTCAACGCACCTTCAACGCGTTTCCAACGCTCGCAACAGGTTTCCAACGAACCTCCAATGCATTTCCAACGCTCCCAGCAGGATTCCAACGCGTTTTCAACGCACCTCCAACGCGTTTCCAACGAAACTCCAATGCGTTGCCAACGCTCCCAACAGGTTTCCAACGCGTTTCCAACGATATACCGGCCACGGAGCCGGTACCAACGCGCTTCCAACGCACCTTCAACGTGTTTTCAACGCTCCCAACAGGTTTCCAACAGGTCTCCAACGATATACCGGCCACGGAGCCGGTACCAACGCGTGTCCAACGCACCTCCGACGCGCTTCCAACGCACCATCAACGTGTTTATAACGCTACCAACAGGTTTCCAATGAAAAAGTCGTTGGAAAAGAGTATTGGATTTGAAACAAATCAACTGATCTTCAACGTACTTCATCCGTTGACGTCCAATGATTGCTCAACGGGATATCAACGGTTGGAAATACGTTGGAAAATCGTTGAACTGGCCCATCAGGGAATTTTCAAACATAGCGGTGCAACAGCGACTTACCAACATTCAAATAGCTCTAACTCCGCCATTTTTGAAAATTTTTCAAAATCCCTGAAGTAGTATTTTTTTTTCCCTTAGTACTAAAGATATGTCGAATGGCGCAAAGATCCGTGACTTGACGGTTTTTTTTTTGAGTGAAGTGACGTGGATCCGCTCATAGATCTCATGACAATTTGAGTATGCGCGCGGCGATACTCCATGCGGCCAAGCGGCCAAATAAGTCAACTACGAACATAACCACACATAACCAATAACCATATAGATTGTTAATCTTGACGCAGTGTTTTTGATAACAATAAACAGTGCAGTTGATAAAAAGTTTAATTATTTGTTTTCAACAAAAAATTTCACTGAATAATAATTAATAATAATAATTTCTTGAATAACCTCATTCATCTATTTATTCATAACCTTACTTACGAAATAATATATGGAAATAAAACATAATAAACTTGGCTATGTAGAATAGGAATCAGTTCCAGTCACATAGTACTCTCCGCAATGTAACATGGTAATCATTACTATGTTAGCATGGCTAACGTTACCATTTGGAATTGGGGAAATTACTCCGTCAAGTGACTCCCGCCGTTGAAAAATCTACGTTACCATGTAACATAGTAATGGTTACTATGTAGGAATGGTAAATATTACTAATGGTAACTATTCTTTTCTCTCCGTCCATATTTAACCTGCAATGTCGAGTTTATTGCGCGAAAGAGAAAAATGTTCACTTACAGTCCGCGGTATAAAAAAAACGACCCTTTTTTTTCATTTTTTTTTGTGCCTGATTTACAACCGTGAGCAATAAAGGACGGCATTTCAACTGATTTTCATTTGATCTTTACCAAATGTAATTTGACGTGTTTTTTCAAACCTCCGTGTTTCAAACCACAGATGATATATTTTTCAAACTACGGAGTTTTCAAACCATTCAAACTTCCTTCTTCTTTCCCGCCTACCGCCCGCGCGCGTTGCTGCAGGTATTTCGCGTGTTTTCCGCCAGTATCGCATTCAGCCAGCGCTGTTTAGCGCTTGGCGTGCCGAAAACTGGGGCCACTTTTTCGGGCTTTTATAGCTTGAGTCTGCAGTCTGCACTCCTTATTCTACTCCGTGGGCTCAATAAATGGAATAAAAATTGAAAAATGTGTACCCCCCCCCCCCCCCCCCCCTTAGTTGAGTCACTCCATACCCGAAAATTTTGCAAGTCGCCGGCGCTGCTAACAATCTTATCGTACTGCTTTGCCTACCTAAATGCCTATATTTTTTCAGAATATTTCTAGTTCTAATAAATTTCTGTTGTCCTCTCAGTTCTTTACGAGCGCGTCTGACTTTATCGAGTATTGCTTTATTTATGTCACGATTAATGGAATACTTCTTTCGTTCATATTCTTTTTTCATTTCTGAATTAAGAGCATATTTAACCCTTTTTTTTGTGGCCCTCATCTCAGGATTAGCTGCATATTTTTTTCTTCCATGTGCCTATTTGATTTCAGGATCGGCAGCATATTTTTGTCTCTCACGTGTCTTTTTTATTTCAGGGTCGTCAGCATATTTTTGTCTCTTGAGAGTCCTTTTGATTTCAGAATCGGCAGCATATTTTTGTCTCTCGCGTGTACTTTTGATTTCAGGATTGGTAGCATATTTTTGTCTCTCACATGTCTGTCGGATCTTAGCATTAGCTGCATATTTTTCTCTCCGACAAGTACAGTGTAGTTCACGAGTCACAGAAGTTGTTTTCTTCTCGTACAACGTTTTTGGTTCTGGATCTTCAGAATATCTTGCTTTTTTTTGCAATTTTATTGCTTCTGCATGAGCAACATAATTCGTTCGTTTTGCAGGCTGTTTTATTCCGGATGTCGCACTTTGACTTATATTTTGTTGTGGCTTTTCAGTGCTGCAATTTGCTTTGCATTCTTTGTCATCTCGTGTTCGCCGTATGAACGAACGAGTAGCATGTCCGACTGAGTTCGTGCTATTACTACTGCTTGTCTGTCGAGTTGAATAGTCTTCGCGTCTTTTCTTGTTCATTTGCTCCTTGTGAGTGGCCCACCATCTGCTTTTGCGATTTGTCTGTGTTGAGAGTGTTGTGTTTGTCTTATCGCTACTGCACTGTTGTATACTTTTTTCACTCCTATAGTCTGCCGTACTTTGTGAAGCAAGTGAAATAATATGCCGTGGTACTGTTCGACAGACCGATGCATACGTTTTTGCGGGCGATTCTTCTATTTTCAATCGGTCTGTATTTTCGTCTTGTACGATTGCAGTGATCTCTGACTGTGCTGTTGTGGTCATTCTCATTGCAGGAAACGGACTTATAGTCTTTTCGTTGAGTATGCGTAATAAATGCTGTCTCATCGTCAGTGTCGTTCTTCTACGCCCATCGTTATCTACGTAATAGCGCTCGGTCACAGGATCCTTACCCAGTGCAAGCGATGTTGCGATAGCACACGCAAACACTCCGCATGATTTTAAATCCGGTTGTATTTGTACATTTTCGTACACAATCGAATATTTTTCATACAGACAATTTAATATTTTATGTTGGTGCGGCAATAATTGGTGTTTCAACGTGTCGTAAACGTGTACTACTGACCCATCGTAGTATATGCAGGTCCAGTGACCAACCTCGTCTGGACCAATGTTTCCGCCGTAGAGGATCTGAATATCCCGATCGCTGGTAACACGTTGATACCAACGTAACCTTTGATAGAATATTGGATCTTGTGGTTTGAAAGTCGTTGTGTCAGTTAGAACGTTTAAAAATGCATTTATGCACATATCCTGTAGCTCCCGTTCAATGTTCATAATGCAGGCTGCGATCTGTGCCCTATTCGCACGTACTATTGCGTTAACGTCTATTTGTTCGTTAGTGTCGTCTGTAATTTCTATTAAAAATTGGTAAATTGGTTTGCTTTGGGCTCTCCCAGGTACTCCCCTCGGGGTTCGACCTTTTTTCGTTATCTTTTTTTTTTTTTTTTCCCTATAGTCAAGGTGCTCCTCCCCCTCTCCCTCTTTCTCCGTTTTTGCCTCCTTCTTCCAACTTTGCACCTTGACTGGCTCTACTGTTTTAGGTGGGATCCAAACCACCAGAGCCGCGGTTGAGGCATATGAGTATTTTTCTATTTAAAAATCTCAGTGGTGCCAGGGGGGATTCGAACCCGCGATCTACGTGCTCGTAGTCGGGGCTCTTGTCCACGAGCCACCGCGGCTCTTTCTGTAATTTCTATTATAAGTAGCAAATTTGAGTCAGCTGTCTCATTGAGTTTCGGAGTATCAGTTTTACCTATTCTTGCGGATCGCTTCGCCTCTCTTTGTTGTTGCTGCATTTTGCTATAGCTACGTTTCTTAGTTTTCGGCATTGTTATTTATCGGACTACCTGTATTCAACGCTACTTAACTTATACTTAGGATTTGTCTATTTATCGTTGTAAATTTTGGCTTCCTTGTGTTTATGAATGAATAATTGTTATTGAGTGTACTCACATATAGATTTTTTGTCGGATCTTCGGATTCAACTGCTGCGTGAAATCTATTATATACACAATTAGACAATAATACTTTTTTATGAACAGAAAAAAATAAAATAAAATTTAAAAAATCAAAGAAATTCACAATGTTTATCTTCGTAATCGTACGTCGATTTTACAATCTTCAATATCGTTCGATAAACGATGTGTGAAGATTAATTTTTACCGGCACTGCAGTACGCTGACACGAATAACCTCGAACTTGTCGATTAAGAACAATATATTGCGTACTGACAATTAGATAAAATTATTGATATTGTTGTTACAGTAAAGAAAATGAATAAATTCGCGTGTCTGTGTGAATTCGAACGATGTTCAAATGCACCGAAATAACACTCACTTGTCGAATAATTGCAAGATTTACCTTTCGATACGCGCTTTGCAATACCTCCAAGTGGAATGAAAGTTCTACTTTCTATTCGCTGATTTTTCAAAATGACGTTCCTAAAGTCATCTTTTTGAAATGATCTCATCTCTATTGGGTTTATGACTTCCAAAATCTGTCGATAGGGTGCAAAGTACATGTGGACAATTTAATCATCATTTTAATTTAATCACTCGTTGTTCTATTTTTCCAAAGATTGCTTCTTAATTAATTTACCTAGTTTACTTCTCAATTTAATTCTGCTGTGATAATAAGGGCAATACGTAAATAGATGGATAATTTTGATTGGACTACACTTGTCCAGACAGTGCTGACAAAACATCGCCACCTGGGCAAATTTTTATAAAGTTGGACAATTTGTTTAAAATTGTTTGGTTTTATGTGTGAGTATGTGATCTTGTCAATTTATATACTACTAGATCAACGGTTTCAATCCTCATTCTGTATTTGAATTACAAGGAGGCAAGATGAGTAAGTATACATACACGTTTTCATACATTTTGTTGAAGTCTGTTTTGTTGCAATTGTGTATTCTATAATATTTTTCAAACAAATGAAGTATTCTGATTTAGCTATTATTCGAGTACTGTATGTACATGCGAACAATGGGTCGAGTAATAGAAGGATGCGTGTCCTAATTTTTTACGGCCAGTTACTCCATTTCGTATCATTTTGTGTTTAGTTGATTGTTTCAAGCTGACATGGTCTAATTTTGTCAATCATCTTTAACGGGTGGCATCGCTTATACGTTATCTTCATGTTTCATTTATTCTGAAGAAATTCCAGGATCTAAAATAGGGGTGTGCTCTAAGCTAAGAGCTCACTTACCGAAACCATTTTGTATTACTATTTTATTGAACTTATTCAAATTCAGAATTGGGAATGTAAGCTGATTCAATTTGGAAATTCTATTTTTCTGATTACCTTGATTCTTTGCATAGCCAATAATTGTATTTGATTTTGATGTTTTGGAGTTGCAAGCCTTAGATGTTTGTGATGCGTTCATAATTATTCAATTAAATAATTATCCTATTGAAATCCTTCTGTTTTTAATATTAATGGTGGGTATGATATAGTGCATTTACTAAAAATGTGTTTTATTTAGTGTATAGCAATTGATCCAAATATTTTGATGGGAGATGCTGAGGGTGGCAGCAACGGGCCACCGGTGAACCCGACCCAAGCCGAAGTAATAGTACGTACAGTAATAATTCGGATTATGGCTTGCATTGAATGAAAAGTGAAATATGAAGTAAACGGATTGTGAAAAACCATAGACTATTCAGATGGACCAATTAGAACTGATGTATTTTGTTCGACAGTTTAGAACAGACATATTCTAATAGACTCTACAGGCTGTATATAGATGATGGTATATATTTGCTGTAATGTTTTTCGTCATTGTTATGTTTATTTCAGATTGCCTGGCAAAATACATTTGTTCTAGGCGGACCATTTGAATATGTCTGTTTCTTTAGGTCCTGGCAAAGTAGTTCTTAGTTAGACAAGAATTTGTGCATAAAGTTTCTTTTTTCAATTTTTCCAATTGAGCTTATAATCAATTGTGTGCAATATTTTTGTTGGCTTTGTTTCTTATGAGGAAATTAACATTTTATGATCCACTTGTCGGAATATTTATTCAACCATTGAAATCTTGTCGTCTACGATACTAATATAGCCCAATCACTTGAGCAAAAAAAGGGGTCAACCTCGGAATGAAACGGAAGAAGCTGAATTTTTGTGAGAACCTTTATTTTGGCGACCTAAATGTTGTCTCAAAAGTCTCATAAGGTCACGTGTGAGCGTCCTCAGATATTCAAGGTCAAAGGTCACAAAAATCAGTTTTTTTTAAATATCTCCCTTCCTGTACCTCAAATCGCTTTTGCGTTTATTACAAAAATTGTAGAGCATAACATTCTCTGCAAATTTTGTTTGAAAAAATTTTTCATACGTTCAACCGTTTTTGTGATAGAGGGCGGTGAGTGCCGGGCGCTCAGCCATACATGCCAAAGCGCAAGATCAATCGCGAATCCCAGTCCATAGTACGATTTTTTAACTTAATTATGTCTCAAATATTAGTTAACTAACTATTTAATACATTATATTTGTGGCTGGGTAAAAATGGTCCCAAAATTCCATTTTAAATGGAAAATGGAAAATGGTTTTAAAAATGTTTTTCAAGGAAATCATTTCCATTTCACATTTCAAATATATCTTGTAACATTGCATATTACAAGGCGCTCCTTACCCCTTGGACGACCCTAGCGGAGTGACTGTTTTATGGTATGAATGTTTAGGATGGCCCTGAGGCCTGGCAAAAATTCCGAGAGGCGACCGTGACCGACTAAAAACTATCGAGCATATTATTTATTCTTTTGTTTTCTTTTACGACTTTTCTCTGACATGTGGGAGACGAGGCCTATACGAAGGCGAACACACAGACAGAAGCACGACCAAACAGACGCACGACGCCAAATACCGACTGTGGGGATCCCTTTCGACGAACGCCACTAAAAAGCTCAGGAGGCTAGCCACTGCAGGGCTACCTCCACCATCGATAGTGAGGACACGGGGGAGTGTCTCAGGCACTCTACATCGTGGGATATCGGTGGCGGAAGAGATTCCCGCCACCAAGAAGAATCTACAACCCGTGATCCTCCGATTTAGCGAGCTTCTAACATCGTGGGGAACTTCGAAATTCGCGCGTAGCGACAACAAGTCGCCATATTTAGAGATCCTCCAGTCGATGCGAAAATCAATAATCTATCGCCTAATGAGGGCGCTTAGGTACCGGCGCCATGTGGTCTAAACACTCTGCGATAGACTAGCGTCTAAGACACTTGTGTGTTTTGATCTTTGCGTAGCCTGTTGTTCAAAGAAATCTTTCCGTATATTCAAGCCCCGTGGGCAATAATAATTAGCTAAATTCTGGAGTGTGTGTGTGGTGCCTAAATACAACCTTCGAGGGTCTGTGGCAATCCGCGAGGATGGATTTTGGTCTGGAGAAAATCCTTTTTCTCTGTTGGCTGGAAGACGGTAAGCGTTAGCTATTCTTACCCATGCTAATTTGAATCCGGCAACGGCCGTCAGCCATCTTGCCTTGGTACAGCCACGAGGCTAATTAATATTTTTGGGAATCGAATTAAGCCGATCTCCGACCGGTAGGCCGTCACCAGTGTCCCCATGTACTAGAGTTAATAGTTCGAGTATTTATTTTATAGAAAATTCGGGTACTTTATATTTCGTTCGAGTTCGTATCCTTCGTACACGAGTGCGACAAAGATAGATTTAGTCCGTCACCGTCGCGCTCTCTTCCTCCCGCGGGGAGAGACGAAGCCAGAGGCTTAGTCGAGTCTCTTTGTTTAGATTTCGGGTCTTGATTTGAGATTTCAGAATTATTATTGAAATTGAATGTTTGGTCGCGCTAGGCGCAGAGTTAGGTTAAGTTAATTTTAATAATTTTTGTAAATAATAACTCTTTTGAGTAAGTTTTCTTTAACGGGAGGCTTCGCTTCTCGGAGGCGAGTTAGTCACACCAAAACGACTAACGATCACGTAGGCGATTCTTTATTATTGTAAATTTGTTTGATTCGCGAGCCTTCCGATTCTAGTCTGTTATTTTGTTATTTTGTTATCTTATTTATTGTTTCGAGCCTTAGGCTCATTCATCGTTAGTTTTAAGATTGTTAATATTCCTCGTGGAAAGTATCTAGTGTTTTAGCTAGTTTATTGTCCTACGAGGACCTAATTTGTCGAGTTATTTAATTTTGCTATATTTTTCCTTGTTATTGCTGTCCTACGTGGAAGCTGTTAATTATTTATTATTGTAAAACTCGTCAAGCGTGGCCAGGTCGCCTTTACACGACCTGTAGCCGTTTTATAACCGAGAGGAAGTACCTCCGGGTACACGATTTGTTAATTTCTATATTTTTCTATTTTCTATTTTTCTTGAATAAATTCTATTTTTTTTTTTTATTAAATTCAACTACATCGAGTCGTTAATCAACGCCCCGCTAATCCTTCAAAATCCCGACCCCTCTCCGCGGTACTGACGCTAGCCGGCGCTCAAGTATCGGTAGTTCGTATTTTCTTTTATTTAGATTTTCAGAAAGTGGCGGTTATACGCCTGGCGCCCAACATCTTGGTTTAATTATTAATTTTTCGCTGGCCAATTGTCGAGTGGATGGTTCTCGGAGCCTAGCTATCCGGTCTAGTCCGAGGACTAATAAAAATCCACGTCGCAATCTTTAGAACCATTTTCCATTCTCCATTTTCCATTTCAAATACATTTTAAAACCATTTTACTCAGCCCTGTATATTTGCAAATATTACTTATAAATCGGATAGTCATTTAATACTAATTACCTTTCTCATGTAAATGATAAAGTCATTGAGTGAATTATTTTAAATAAACTTGAATTTTATTCTAATTAAGGATAATTGCATTTTAAGAAGGAAAGTGATTGAGAAAGTATTTTTCGATAATTTTTTATTCAACAATTATACATAATGAAATTGATACAATCCAAGTTGGGGAAGAATTTTTTTCGACTGTCAGCTAGTTTTATTCTTCTTCTTCGTCTTCTTCTACCAGTCACTCGATAGTTTCAGAATCATCATCTTCATGCTCCTCGTCAATAATGACATTCACCTCCAAATCTTCTATAACTTCAGGGTCGTATGCAATTTCTTCATCGAGGTCATCTTGATACGATGAAGCGTTGAGACACGCATGTCCATTACATTGGCCGCAAGCGATCGAACATTCATAGAAGACTTGGAGTTAAATGTTATTAGTATTGACGAGGAGAATGAAGATGATGATTCTGAAACGATCGAGTGACTGGTAGAAGAAGACGACGACGACGACGAAGAAGAAGAAAACTAGCTGACAGTCGGAAAAAATTCTTCCTCAACTTGGATTGTATTAATTTTGTTGTGTATGATTGTTAAATACAAATATTATCGAAAAATACTTTCTCAATCTCTTTTCTGCTCGAGATGCAATTATCCTTAATTAGAATATAATTCAAATATATGCAAAATAATTCTCTCAATGACTCTATCATTTACATGAGAAAGGTAAGTAATATTAAATGACTATTCGATTTATGAGTAATATTTGCAAATATAATGTATTAAATAGCCAATTAACTAATATTTGAGACATAATTAAGTTAAAAAATCGTACTATGGACTGGGATTCGCGATTGATCTTGCGCTTTGGCATGTATGGCTGAGCGCCCGGCACTCACCGCCCTCTATCTCAAAAACGGTTGAACGTATGAAAAATTTTTCAAACAAAATTTGTAGAGAATGTTATGCTCTACAATTTTTGTAATAAACGCAAAAGCGATTTGAGGTACAGGAAGGGAGATATTTAAAAAAAACTGATTTTTGTGACCTTTGACCTTGAATATCTGAGGACGCTCACACGTGACCTTATAAGACTTTTGAGACAACATTTAGAATGCCAAAATAAAGGTTCTCACAAAAATTCAGCTTCTTCCGTTCCATTCCGAGGTTGACTCCTAAGTTGACTGGGCTAATAGTTGATGTTTCAATTTACAGATAAGAGAATTATATGCTGTTCTGGGGCGGTACATTGGACAACAATCGTCCGTTGTACCAGCCCCAGATGACGGGGGTAGAGGAAGGGGACGAGGAAGAGGAAGAGGTGGAGGTGGAGGCAGAATGAGCGAAGTCGACGGAGAGGCAGGAGCAATGGGAGATAGAGATAGAGAAAGAGAAGAAAGAGACAAAGATCTGGAATTAGAAGAGGAAACAGAATACGAAAGAGCAATAGAAAGGCAAGTACAAGAGGGATTGGCAAGAGGAGTGAAAACAATAACTATAAAAGGAAGAGGATCAGGATCAGGTAAAGAAACGGATAAAGATGGACAAGGAGGAGGAGACGGAAGTAAAGAAAAAGAAAAAGAAAGAGAAAGAAGAGAAAGAGAAAGAAGAGAAAAAGAAAGAAGAGAAAAAGAAAGAAGAGAAACAGAATTGAGAGAAAGAGAATTGAGAAAAAGAGAATTAAGAGAATTAGGAGTAAGAGAATTAATGAGACAAGAAGAAAGAGAAAGAGAAAAAGAAAGAGAAATAGACAGAGAAATAAACAGAAAGATACAGTGAGAAATAGAGGAAGGCATTGCAGCAGGAATACGGAGAGGAAGAGGGCAAGCACAAGGTGGAGCTGGACAAGGAAGAGGGAGAGGATGGGTATCAGGCTGGAGCGTTGAACGGGGAAGAGGCGGTGGACAAGGGCAAGGAAGAGGTGCCCTGGTGGAGGTTTCGGATAGATTCGGATAGGGCAACTTTTCTATCCGTTTGAATCCATTTCATTCCGAAATCTGTCCACGAACGAATTGGTTTTATTCCGAATGAATCAGTTAAAAATCCGGATTGTATCCACTTGAATCCGTTCGGATCCGACCGAATCTGAAATCGCGGAGATTCCAATCCGTTCGAATCCGACCGAATCCGAATCGATCTGAAATCGCGGACATTCGAATCCGACCGAATCCGAGTCAATCTGAAATTGCGGAGATTCTAATCCGTTCGAATCCGAGTCAATCTGAAAGAGCGGAGATTCCAATCCGTTTGCATCCGACCGAATCCGAGTCAATTTGAAAAAGCGGAGATTCCAATCTGCTTGAATCCGACCGAATCCGAGTCAATCTGAAAAAAGCGGAGATTCCAATCCGCTTGAATCCGACCGAATCCGAGTCAATCTGAAAAAGCGGAGATTCCAATCTGTTTGAATCCGAGTCAATCTGAAAAACCAGACAACCAGACTGATAAATTAAGAAAAATTTCTTTCAATCACTTTCGAATGCATATATGAAGGGTTCAGAGCCAGAGTAGCCTAGCCCACATTATCGATAAGGCCTATTTCAAATGGCTAATGACAGTTGAAATGAGCTTGATCAACAATGTGGGTTAGGCTACTCTGGTGCTCAACCCTTCATATAGGAACTGAACTATATAGAGATAACGTACCGACGAAAGGAGATTATAAATGTTGTCCTTATCAGCAGACTCATTCCGAATGGACTTTTGAATTGATGAGGCGATGAAATCAAGATTCGCGGCAGCGAATCGCCGCCAAGTACCCGTAGGCAGGTGAGAGGTAGCCGGGACTCTATTTTCTCGGAGGAACTCTTTATACCTGTAAGCACGAGGTCATAACTTCGGAAAGCGTGGATATTTTTCGATAAAATTTACACAACAGCTACTCCCCCACCACACGACTTCGCTGTATAAATTAGATCGAAATCGGTACACTGGTTTCCGACATATTAGTCACCAAAGTTGATGAAAAAGCATCTTCTTCTTCTTCCTGGTCATCATCAGGTTTTCGCAGACTTGCCACACATTTCTGAACGAACGGCAACACGGATCGACTTGAACTTTGAAACGTCGTTTCATGCCATTGAAATCTCGCCCCCTATTGATGTTGGCATGAATCTGAATCCGCACTCGGTCGGTATGTGATAATGAAGTTACTAAGTGAGCTACAAAACGTCGACGAAATCAAAATGGCCGTCGGATGGCTGTCGGATCCCGCTATTGACAGTTAAAAAGTTAGAATATTCATAATATATATAAAAAACATATGATATAGTTATATATTTATGTTATATATAATTATATAATGTGTTATCGGCCGTGCTAATGGTTTTATATCAGTGAATCAGTGAATCAGTGAATAATTAAGAGTGAAATAGTTCGACGACCGTGGTTTCATGCCGATGACTATTATATTTATTTTGACATCTGCATGATGGCGTCTTGTAATTGCACGAAATAGATCCTCTGAGCTCGGTTCAGATATAGAGAATAAACCAACGAACTTGGCAAAATATTATTTTACTACTAACCAGAGCAAGTGAAGAAAAGGTTATACGATGACCCACATCAAACGGTATGTACGTATACATCTCACTAGATTTTACAGTTGTTCGCACAATAATAGATGAATAGAATAGCCTCGACCTGTTTATTTCCACTAACTGCATGACTCGTTATTTGTCTATTGATTTGTATTCCTACCATCACTTGAAGTGCGATTTTCTGGATCTCTTGGCGTTAACATACCACCGACGTTAACTTTGAGTGCTCGTGTTTCCCTGCTACACCCGTTCATCTCCGCAGGCCCCTATATGTATCGACAATCAACAATTGGATACGAGGAAATCCTGAATCTATGATAACGCAACCTACCGATCAGGCACTACTTCCAAGAGTTTTTAGCGCCCACGGTGATGCCAGCTATTCATTTTGGGCTAAGGCTGTGATTCCGTTTGCTAGTTAGCGTCATTACAGCATGGCATTTTGCCTGAATTCAGTTGTTGATTGTTGATGATGAACGTTCAAGTTGGTTAGTGACCTGTACTTCCCACCCGAAAACAAAGCATATCAGCGGTAGCGGACGTGAAAGAGGACTCTCAGGGAAGCACAACGATAATATGGGCGCTAAAAATTAACGTTGGGCGCTATGTTAACGTTCAAGATCCAGAATGGTCCCTCGCGATGACACATGCTAGAAAAATTAGTAGTAATATTCTGAAATCTTTTCTTCAATTCTTTGTTATTTTAAATCTTTTACAGTCACCTGGATCATTCCTATCCTATCATAAATCCATTGGAATAGACGAAGATAACACTTCGACAAAACGACGTCCCGCAACGAAGGTTCCGATTATCAATCCGTTGAGATAGACGAACATAACACTTCGGCAATACAGCGTTCCAAAACAAAGGTAACCCACAGCCCATAGCTCCAAAATGATAACAATGCTAGGAAAATTAGTAGTAATAACTGGAACCTCTCCTTCAATTCTTTGTCCTCTTGTGTGTTTTACAGTCACCTGAACCATTCCTATCCTATCATCAATCCATTGTAATAGAGAAGATAACACTTCGACACAACGACGTTCCGCAATAAAAGTTCCGATTATCCATCCGTTGAGATAGACGAACATAACACTTCGGCAAAACAGCGTTCCAAGACAAAGAAAGCCCAAAGCCCATAGCTCCAAGATGATAACAATGCTAAGAAAATTAGTAGTAATATACTGAAATCTCTCCTTCAATTCTTTGTTATTTTATATCTTTTACAGTCACCTGAACCATTCCTATCCTATTATCAATTCATTGGAATAGACGAAGATAACAGTGTGACAAAACAACGTCCCAAGACCAAGGTTCCGAGCATCAAACCATTTAAATATATGAACATAACACGTCGGCAAACCATCGTCCCAAAACAAAGGTAGCCCACAGCTTATAGCTCCAATATGATAACAATCTAGAAAAATTAGTAGTAATATACTGAAATCTCTCCTTCAATTCTTTGTTATTTTTTATCTTTTACAGTCACCTGGACCATTCCTATCCTATTATAAATCCATTGGAATAGATGAAGATAACACTTTGACAAAACGACGTCCCAAAACGAAGGCTCTGATTTTCAACCCGTTGAGATAGACGAACATAACACTTCAGCGAAACAGCGTCCCAAGACAAAGGTAGCGCAAAGCCCATAGCTCCAAGATGATAACAATGCTAGGACAATTAGTAGTAATATACTGAAATCTCTTCTTCAATTCTTTGTTATTTTATATCTTTTACAGTCACCTGGACCATTCCTATCCTATTATAAATCCATTGGAATAGACGAAGATAACACTTTGACAAAACGACGTCCTAAAACGAAGGCTCTGATTATCAAGCCGATGAAATAGACGAAGATAACACTTCGGCAAAACAGCGTTCCAAGCCAAGGTAGCACAGAGCCCATAGCTCCAAAATGATAACAATGCTAGGACAATTAGTAGCAATATTCTGAAATCTCTCCTTCAATTCTTTGTTATTTGATATCTTTCACAGTTACCTGGAAATTCCTATCCTATTATCAACCATTGGAATAGATAAAGATAACATTTCGGCAAGACGATGTTCCAAAACAGAGGTAGCCCACAGCTACTTTAAAGTTATAACACTTTACGTATCTTCTTCAAATGAACCACTTCTACCAGCCTACCAACTACTTACTTCACCTACCTATACATCAGCACCGCAAACAGATTACCAAACAGACTAATATACTCATTTGAAATTGCTGATCATTGAAAGTGTTATAATAGTACAGTACGATACAAGTACGCACACATGTGTCGTAAACTATTTTTTTAAACTCAGTGTGCGAAATTCTTGACTTGTAAAGAACTCTAGAAAATAGGGAAGAGTATATGTATTACGACACAAGTGCGAGAGGCAGGGTGTGGACGGGGTCCAGGGGCAGAGCCCCTGGTAGGGGTGCAGGGGGCAAAGCCCCTGCTGGGGGTGCAGGGGGCGAAGCCCCCGCTGGGGGGTTGGGGGGGCTTTGCCCCCCCAATATAGTGAAGTGAAGTAATGGAAAGTATTTTGTTTTTAATGGGGGGGCAAAGCCCCCCCATTAAAAACAAAATACTTTCAAATTTTCAAAAGCATAAAATTTTATTAGTCTTCGAAACTAAAGAAATGAGGAAATCACAGACAAAAAAACCCGTTTTTTTTTTAAATTTAGACTTCTATATATCCCTTTTCGTAGTGTATCGATGAAAACGCAAGTTCCAGATACAAGTTATATTATTTTTCACATAATTTCATTATTTATAAAAAAATATGTGATGTTAATTTGACATATTGCTAACGTGATTATTTAAATAGTAAATATGTATGTGTCAACACAACTTGACACAAAACTGAGAAAGTTAAATAGAAGAAAAATATTTTGGAAATTATCATTTTCAAACGAAGAGAACTTAATTATTTTTACATATGGAAGTGTGTAAATCGGGCACTTCGCGCACTACCAGCAGGCATAAGAAATCAAGTATCACACACTGAGTTGAAGATAGTACAGTACGATATAAGAACGGTGAAACTTTTTCTGACGAGTGTGAGGTTGCAGCACGAGCCGAAGACGAGTGTTGCAATCACACAAGATCAGAAGAAGTTTTTCCGTCGAGTATTATACAAAATTTTACTTCATGATGTGTGATAATGGGGGTATCACACACGCCAAGCGTGCGTAGAACGTCCATCATCATACTGAGTGAAGTAATGGTACATTATGATGCAGGTGCGGTAAAACTTTTTCTGACTAGTGTCAGTTGGCAACACGAGCCGAAGGCGAGTGTGCAATCACAGGAAATCAAGAAAAGTTTTTCTATTGGATATTATACAAAATTTTACTTCATAAGGAGTGAAAACGTGGGTTCTATCCATGCTTCGCATGGTCTATGAAATGAGTTGGAACATTCAATATCTTTAAAAATCTAGTTAAATCGTTTGATACCTTGAAGTATGCTACAAATTAGATTATTAGTGAAATGACATGAATTCTTTGAAATCATTTGAAATTATGTAGCATCTTTCGAATTTCCGGAAAATTAACTGCGGTATTTAACCATATAGGCAATTATGAGATATTAAAAGCCCATATATATACTCTATAAATAATAAGTTGGTGACATATAACTTCAAACTGTACACACTCGCCTGTATCTGTATGAAAAAACCTCCACTGTAAATCCAATCACTGACTCAATCTACCTATTCCATACTACATGTAATTTCTTGTTGGTGTAATATGCTAATCAACTGTGATTATTTAAGTCGACCTGTTAATGCTGATACTAATGCTTTCTAAACTAAAACTATACATTACGTCTATAATGGATTATTAATAAACTATTGTATTTATGCATATATTCATGAGCAAAGCTGTGTATAAATCCCTTGTTAGTTCGATCCCAGCCGTGGATTTCGTAACAACTACCTAATACAACAAATCATAATCATGCAGAGTGAAAAAACTTGAAAATAGCGATGTTAGAACATTCTAAAATTGAATACAAAATCTGTTCTGCAAAACAATGGATTCATTAAGATCTGATTAGTAATTGATAACAAACTATATATTCACTGATTGCACGTAAATGCCACGTTGGATAATTTATTGTAGAAATAATATTCACACACAAACCCTTGACACTTGATTGCAAATTTCGAGTAACTGGATCACCAATTCAGAATCAAAGTAAATAGAATGAAGTTAAATTTCAATTTTAATGTAATAAAATGACCATGTGACATTATAGACTGAATTCTAATTCAATCATCATATAATAATAAATATCTGGCCATGGAAATTGTGAAATAATAAAAGAAGAATTCAACATGAAGGAGATATACAACTTAGCCTGGTAGAATTGGCTACAATATGCATGATAATCGCCTGCATCCAACTATGCATATAAAATAACATATAGGTCAGGAAGTCATTCACTAGGTCATAATGCATAAAAATAAAAAAGAAAACCATTTTTAATGGAAAAAAATTGAGAAATAAACTGTACGATGTAGGCGATTCGACTCGATTACCAAACTAGTTCATTAGCATATTCGTATTCCATGTAGATCAAGTGAGGGCAAAACTTCAATCCATATACATGATTGCAATTTCAGAGAAATTGGAATAAACAAAAGTAAAAAGGGAATTCAAATGAAAAGGTTTTGAAATTATTGTCCAATACACCAGCACCCAGTTGATGACAGATAAGGTGAGAATGAATCGTACACATCAGGATATCACATATTCGAAGGTATGCTAGACAAGTAGATAATTCCCAGCTCACCTTCACCACAGTAACATGGGATATATTTTAGTAATTACTGTGACATTTCTATTAGATGATTGATCGTTTATTGATTTGTATGATTCTCACAGGGACCTGAATTGGATTGCAGTAGACAATCATGCCAGCTCCGAACAATCAACGTTGCAGAACACATATGAGCCTGTTACTGCGTCAGGCAACACAGTCTTCCAAGCTATGGCTGAAAAATTAATGATTAAGTGCTAAATTTAAGTTAAAACTGTATAATGAGGTTGAAGTTCGTAACTTTAACGTAACAGAATATTGCGTTGAAGAAATGCAATATTTCGTCATTCAAATGTTATTAGAATTATAAAATATGCAAGATGAACATGTTTCACACAATTTGACAATCTATGCACCGTTCTTGATCCATTTGAACTGTTCGAGCCTTGAATTTGAGAATTTTTGGCGAACATTTTGTTGCATTAACGTTATGAACTTCGACCTCATACTGTATAAGACAAAATTGAGTTATATTTAATAAATTATTTATGTTTGTCACAGTTGACAATTGAAGTGAATGTGTTTGTCTACACTGAATGTTTCTCCTCTTGCCCAAATTCCGAATGTATTTCTTGTGACGATCAAACTATAATAACGTATTACCCTGCTGAAATTAAATGAGCAATTCTTATCAATTCTCGTACTTGCAAAAAAAAGTGAAATCTCACAAAAAACATCCAAAGATGTAAAAACAGCCGCCAAGTACCCACACAAAAATCACAATTGCTTTATAAGCAAAACGTTTCGCCAGTCTCTGTCGTGAAATCAAGAAAAAAGCCAAGCACCGAACGTACCCCTGCGATCTTTCAGCAAGTCTACGTCGTGAAGTCGGAGTTTCCTGTGAGGATATCGAAACATCATTCCAAGAGCTACGTACTTGGCGGGCACATTCGGTTCCTTAGAGCTATACGGTCAACCAGCTTAGTTTTACGCGTAAATTGAGTTTTTAATGCGAAAGCAATTAAATCCACTAAAAAACTAGTTATTCCATTCCAACCAACATTCGTACCAAAAAATACTTCTAAGTGTCCTTAACCGTCCGGTCAGCTACCAAACTCTTACCATTGATCACCTAATTACTTAATAACTTTTAATGAATGATTGATTACGAAAAATTCCGACGAAAAATTTGCGTCAAACTACTTTAAATTTGGGGATCCGGGCGGTCATAAAAATTTAATAAGCGAAAGTTAATAAGTTCTACCTTAAAAACTTGAAATGGATACCCGGGAACCCGGTTACTGACCGGACGGTTAATTATGTGTATGACTTTACAGACGTAAAGACCTTGTATGATAAATAAAAATTGTGGTCGTTCCAGTGTCATTGAATTATCAGATCAGACTCGGAACTCTGGAATGACGTACCTCACTATGAAGCCAATGCGCGATGTACTACAGCAAGTTTTCCCGTGATAGGTGACATACCGTAGAGCTTGAGTGTATAATATTAATTGTGCAAGAATGAACTTAGTACTATACTTGCAAAACTGTCGAATCAAGGAAACTGAAATCTGCTATTTCGATATAAACCCTAAAACTTGCAGCTACGTGTATGCTATAGGTAGCATAGAGTATGACAGTTTGATATTAGTGATGAATATAAAATTCAGTTGATGATTGCTTTGGTGTACCCACACTATGTCATACAATCTTGCTCATGATGCATGCGTATGTGCAGGTGCACGAGCGTATACACGTAGTGGGAAAGATCAATTTCAATACCTGAAACCCATCCTCATAACAGTTTGGCCTCACTCGAGTGCCAAAATATTTTGTTGCTCATTCGCTTGTGAAGAATAATCATTCGCAACTACACTTTCGTGGCAGGCCGAAAGATTAGCGCGTGCGAGTTTATGGGAGTGCTGTAGTGCGGGCGCCAAAGGCCAAGGGCCCTTGGCCTTTGGCGCCCGCACTATAGCACTCCCATAAACTCGCACGCGCTAATCTTTCTGCCACGACAAAGTCGTCCCACAAAATCGGAAGATGCATTTTAAACAAGTGCGTATGGAACCAATGTCATCTGCAAATCAGACATTCATCAGTCGATGCAAAATTCATGACGTGTATATATCCAGCGACCGGAAACAGAGTACTATGAGACATCCATCAGCCGCAAAGTACCGATACAAGCAGTTCGGAAGAACTGTCAGACAGACAGTCTAACACAAAATAGAACTGCAAGGAGTCGTGTCCTATTAATCGATGTATTTTACATGGCAGATTTGATGAATAAATAATATGGAAAACAGTCAGAAAAAATCGTTTGCAACATACGATAAAGTACTATCAATCCTAAGCGAGAACAACAAACACAAAGAAGGAAAAACCGAATGTGCCCGCCAAGTACGTAGCTCTTGGAATGATGTTTCGATATCCTCACAGGAAACTCCGACTTCACGACGTGGACTTGCTGAAAGATCGCAGGGGTACGTTCGGTGCTTGGCTTTTTTCTTGATTTCACGACAGAGACTGGCGAAACGTTTTGCTTATAAAGCAATTGTGATTTTTGTGTGGGTACTTGGCGGCTGTTTTTACATCTTTGGATGTTTTTTGTGAGATAGTATATTATGTGGCATGCCCGTAGACCAAGGGTTTTTCGGCGAGGAAAATGATTTCAGGACGAGCTAAGGGCGAGCCGTAAGCGAGTTCTGAAATTATTGTTCGAGTCAAAAACGGTATACGGGTGCGCTCCATACCATATTTTGTTCGGAATAGGGATGAAAAGTCACTTTGACGCCTATTGAGATTCACACTTGTAACCACGAAGAGTGAGGTTATGGCGCGATCTGTCGCGCACTTCGAACTGCGCATCAAAACTGCCGTACAAAGACTTCATACGGCAGCTTTGGAATGCGCACTTCGAACTGCGCGTCCAGACTGCACAGAGAAAAGAGTTTCTTTATAGTTAAAGAACGTATATATTTTTATATAAGCAAATAAATATTTATTCATAGTTAACGAAAATCAGTTGATCCGAATGATGTTGGGTTTAGTGAACTCATCTTGTATAGGGGCAAGTCCACCAATTATCAACGAATGTTTGGGCCCTAAAAAATCGATTTGCCTCAATTTTTTTCCTCGCAAACTGTGAACCAAAATTGGCAGATTCACCAAGTTTTAGCCCAATAGGACGTACCGTTCACGAGGAATACGATATTCAATTTTTAGGACAAAATTTTTATGCGCATTTTTAACGTATTTCTATCGTCTCAAAACAAATTTGAAAAAATACGATTTCTTTGTGAAAAACTCTCAGCTTTTTGAATCCATTTTTTATTTTTTGTCAACTTTGGTAAAACCCCTTCAAAAACACGTTTTTTGGCAAAAAACAACGATTTCTCCAAGTGCTCAGTGTTTTGTCATTCTTTTGAATTTTTATTCTGAAAGCTGAGATTTTTTAAGTGAGGAACCCAAATTTTCAGAGTGGGACGGCTACGAGGCCGCGCGTGAGCTACGATTAATTAATGAAGAGCGGTAAATAAAATTCTCTTTTGAGAACTGGGGCCGTCCATAAATTACGTAACGCACTTTTTGGGCGATTTTGACCACCCCCCCCCCCCCCCCCCCCCCCCCATGTAACGCTCCGTAACGCTAACGTAACACCAGGTTTTATTCTCATGAGTCAACAATAACGATTTTCATAATTTCCAACGATTATAATAATTTCGAATGAAAAATCAATTTTTTCACGAAAAAAGCAAGAAATTGCGTTACATGACAGAGGCTCCCCCCCCCCCCCCCCCCCCCCTCTCCTCCAAAGTGCGTTACGTAATTTATGGACGGCCCCAATTCTCAACGAAAATATCTTTTTTTTCACACATGAACGGAAAGGCTTATTTCGCTCCCAGTAGCGAGGGAACAACGAGAAGCTTTGCGTCCCTTGGTAGAAAGGCCGTGTGGAAAGTCTTGCTTCCCTACAAAAGAATTTTATTTACCGCTCATTATTAATTAATCGTAGCTCACGCGCGGCCCCGTAGCCGTCCCACTCTGAAAATTTGGGTTCCTCACTTAAAAAATCTCAGCTTTCAGAATAAAAATTCAAAAAAATGACAAAACACTGAGCACTTGGAGAAATCGCTGTTTTTTTGCCAAAAAACGTGTTTTTGAGGGAGTTTTAGCAAAGTTGACAAAAAATAAAAAATGGATTCAAAAAGCTGAGAGTTTTTCACAAAGAAAACGTATTTTTTCAAATTTGTTTTGAGACGATAGAAATACGTTAAAAATGCGCATAAAAATTTTGTCCTAAAAATTAAATATCGTATTCCTCGTGAACGGTACGTCCTATTGGGCTAAAACTTGGTGAATCTACCAATCTTGGTTCACAGTTTGCGAGGAAAAAAATTAAGGCAAATCGATTTTTTAGGGCCCAAATATTCGTTGATAATTGATGGACTTGCCCATAGTCATTGTTTGACTCAACCGAATATCATTTGGATCAACTGATAATTTGTTAACTATGAATAAATATTTATTTGCTTTTTTCAAATTTATTTATTTATTTATTTTATTTATTATGGAAGTGGTTTCCGGATTCGTGTCAGATTCGCTTGGATTGGATGTATACGGATTGAATAGAATCGAAGCGAGTTCCGGATTAGTGTCGGATTCATTCGGATTGGCTGTACGGACTGAATAGGATTGAAAGTGAGTTCCGGATTGATGTCGGATTCGCTCGGATTGGTTGTACGGATTGAATAGGATTGAAAGTGAATTCCGGATTGGTGTCGGATTCGCTCGGATTAGTTGTACGGATTGAATAGGATTGAAAGTGAGTTCCGGATTGGTATCGGATTCGCTCGGACTAGTTATGCGGATTGAATAGGATTGACAGTAAGTTTCGGATTGGTGTCGGATTCGCTCGGATTGAACGGACGAATTAGAAAGGACTCGACGTACGGATTGAATAGGACTGAACGTGAATTTCGGATTGGTGTCGGATTCATTTGGATTGAACTCGAAGTCGATGCACGGATTGAGATGGATTAAAAACCTGCTTCGGAATGACTCGGATGATTCCGTATTGTTAAGGTGACAGATTTCGCAATGGATCGGAATAGTGCGGATGAGACCGGATTGAAGTCCTATCCGAAACCTCCACCAGGGTGGTGGACAAGGACAAGGAACAGGGGGCAGAGGGCGGTGGAATTGTAGCGTTGGGCGAGGAAGAGGGGGATGGGATCGGGGGGCTGTACGAGGAAGAGGGGGATTGGATCGGGTGGCTGGGCGAGGAAGAGGGGGAAGAGGCAGAGGACGGGGTGGTCGAGGGGGCTCCGTCCAAGTTTATTTTTAACTAAAATTTAAGGTTTTTTTAAATAAAAATATTTTTTCATAGTCTGATGTGTACGGTTCATTCTTACCTTGTCTGTCATCAACTGGGTGCTAGTATATTGGACAATAATTCCAATTCCTATTCATTTAGATTCCCTTTTTACTTTTGTTTATTTCTGTTTTTTTGTAATTGCAATCATGTATATGGACTTGAAGTTTTGCCCTCACTTGACCCACATGGAATATGAATAAGATGAACTAATAGTTTGGTGATCGAGTCGAGTTACCTACATCGTAAAGTTTATTTTGAAGCTTATTCTACAGTTCATTTCTCAATTTTTTCCTATTAACAATGTTTTTTTTTATGGATCATGACCTAGTAAAGGGCTCCCTGACCTATATGTTATTTTATATGCCTAGTTGGATGCAGGCGATTACCATGCATATCGTGGGCAATTCTACCAGGCCAAGTTGTATATCTTCTTTGTGGTAAATTCTTTTTTTATTATTTTTTGATGCAGTGTGCGTAAAATTCAGTTTTACGCCTTGTTTTGCAGGCGTAAAATGCTATTTCACGCATACGTGTGCGTAAAATGAATGACCATAAATAGAATAAAAGATATACGTAATATACGTCTACGTTTGTTTTAAATAGAATAAACTCATGGAAGTATGATCAAAATAATTATTTTTCATTTATTTTATGTCAGCAACATGAACAACACATAATAAATAATTAATATTCACTTCTTTATTATTTATATTAATATTAATAATAGCTTATATATAATAGCTTATATTAGCTTATTAATTCTTTATTATTCATATTTATATTAATTCTGTTTTATCGTTTTTTTTTTATTTTCGTAAAAAGCTTTACTTATACGGATACTTGAATGACTTATTCGCATAAATACAAGAACAAGGAAAATATATGCAAAACTAGTAAATCAATGACGTTATTGTTTCGCTTCACAATTACTAACTGACGCATGATTTAAATTATTGAATTGGAACGTAAATTGAAAAGAATTTTGGTTGACTGTCGATTTACTTGGTCCTGGTTCATCGTTGTTGGTAACTTGTATTAATTTCTTATTAGGGACAGAGTCATCAGAATTTTCCCGTTCTGTATCATTGTTGATCGAATTCACGATTTGATTTGAAATCTTACGTTTATTCTGAATAGATTCTTCTATGTAGCCTTCCGCAACATTCGAAGATTTCCATCCTCCGTGCCGTTTTATCATAGTAATGTCCGCTCCCGAATCAGCTAGTAACGTTGCAGATGTTCTGCGAAAACTATGCCCGGTATAGAGTTTGGCATCCGGTAATGTCAAAAAAGTTGCGATTTCTTGAGGCATGTTACCAATTTTATTCAATCCAATCACTTGATTGATACATTTCCCATTCCGGTAGCATAGAAAGAACTTATTGATCTTTGTATTTGGAGGTCTTGAATTTATATATTTATTGATCAATTTTGAATATTTTCCTTCGACTGTAAAACATTTCGGGATGTGAGTCTTTGTGTCCGGTATTCTGACAATAATAACGGATTTCTCGATTTCAATATTCTCCATCGTTAACCTATATAATTCATCCCGTCGACACGCACCGGTGATACCTAGAATTAAGGCAACCTGTGAACAAAGCAAAATATCTTCATTACCATCCAACTTTGAAAAATCGTGTATGGGAATGTATATACAGAAGATTTATAAATACTTACTTTAGTGGCGAGAAATGTATTGTCCGGCGCTTTGTCAAGAAATTCATCAATATTAGCTGGCGATAAAACTTTCGCTTTTTTAGGCTTGTAATGCGTATGCATACTTTTCAAAAAACTACGTAATTTGGCATAGTTCTTGATGTCGATGTTATTTTCTACATTAATCATGGCTTTAAGCATAGAATACTTGGACCATAATGTCGCGGAATTGGACGCTTTAGAGAGTTCAAGAAAATAAGCTAATAGCACTTTCTCATCAAACGATTTGGTATTTTTGCTCATTTTCCAGCTCAGAAATTCCTCATAACACTTCAGGTAGATTTGTCTCGATTTTTCAGGCAGCGAATTTTTTGTCGCGATTTCCGCAGCTTCCAGGAGTTCTGGTGGTATATAATTTTCATCGTTAATTATTTCGTTATCTTCTGCACTCATGTCGGACACTGTCACATAAACACGTCTCTGCTCGCCAATGATTATTTACTTCGTAGTATTTTTTTTTCACTAGCATTTTTTTTATAACAAACGGTATACTTTCTTTTTTTTTTGTAACAAAAGTCTACCAACCGACTATTATATTTTTCTACCACTAGATGTAGTTAATAGCCCTGTTGCTTCTGCGTTATGCCAAAACGATCACATATGACTCAAAGAACTGTTTATAAAAATAAAAAAAATTCAATAAAAATGTGCTTTATTGTACTGTGGGGGGGCTTCGCCCCCCCACACCCCCCCACCGGGGCTGCGCCCCGAACCCCCGCAGGGGGGGGGCTTCGCCCCCCCCAACCCCCCCTAGCCCGTGAGATTTCACACTCAATCGCCAAGTTATGTCTGATTATTATTTCTGTTATTCCTATATATAACAACATTTTTTCACGAATTTTACGCACACTGTATCAAAAAATATCGTATGAAACACGTGCGTGCGTTTTTCGCACTCATAGCGATCGAATGGCACTCGTGGCCGGCTTCGCCGGCCACTTGTGCATTCAATCGCTACTCGTGCGTAAAATCGCATTTTACGCACTAGTTGCATAAAATACTATTATAATTCTCATCTCCAGATATTTATTATTATATGACTAAAGTAGAATTCAGTTTATGTCACATGGTCATTCATTACATTAGAATTCAAATTGAACTTCATTCTATTTACTTTGATTCTGAAGTGGTGATCCAGCTACTCTAAATTTGCTTTTTAATTTTCAAGGGTTTGTTTGTGGATATTATTTACAATAAATCATCCAACGTTACAATAAATCATCCATATATATATGTTATCAATTGCTAATCCTGATGAATCCATTGTTTCGTAGAACAGATTTCGTATTTAATCTTAGAAGGTTCTGAAATCGCTATTTTCAAGTTTGTGCACTCTGCACGTTTATGATTTCTTGTATTGGGTAGTTGTTACTAAATCGACGACTAGGTTCAAACTAACAAGGGATTTATACACAGCTTTACTCGTGAATGTATGCATAAATATAATAGTTTATTAATAATCCATTATACACGTAATGTATAGTTTTAGTTTAGATAAGAACCCGAGAAAAAATAATCATATATGATCAGATATGGATCATATATCACTAGTCTTGTATGATTCATACCAGAAAAATGGCCATCTATGATCATACCAGATCATACATGATCATACCAGATCATACATGATCATACCACATCGTACATGATCATACCAGATCATACATGATTATATATGACGAGATATGGATCATATATAATGAGTCTTGTATAATTCATACCAGAAAAATGGCCATCTATGAGCAGACCAAATCGTACATGATCATACCAGATCATACATGATCATACCAGATCGTATATGCTCATACCAGATCGTACATGATCAAATCGGAATTTGATTTGACTGGCCCATGCATGTATGACCCATACAGGATACCCATGTATGATCATAAATGCTTTCTAAATATGGATCAGTGAATAAATCACCGAAAATCACTGAATAGTCACTAGATTCTACATGGTCATGTATAATAGTATATAAGATCCTTCACGGTCATATACAATGTTATGTATGATCATATATAATCATACATCAATGTACGTCTGATCAACACGGTCATGTATAATGGTATATAAGATCCTTTACGATCATATATAAAGTTATGTATGATCATATATAATCATACATCAATGTACGTCTGATCTACATGGTCATGTATAATGGTATATAAGATCATGTACGATCATATATAAAGTTATGTATGATCATATATAATCATACATTAATGTACGTCTGATCTACATGGTCATGTATAATGGTATATAAGATCATGTACGATCATATATAAAGTTATGTATGATCATATATAATCATACATCAATGTACATCTGATCTACATGGTCATGTATGATGGTATATAAGATCATGTACGATCATATATAATGTTATGTATGGTCATATATAATCATACATCAATGTACGTCTGATCCACATGGTCATGTATAATGGTATATAAGAGCATGTACGATCATATATAAAGTTATGTATGGTCATATATAATCATATATGGATTTATATATGACCATATGTAATCATGTATAATTTGTTACATGATTATACATACGTCAGGTATGAATCAGATATGTTCATGTATTAACATATCTGAACATAGCTGGATCATGCCTGACTCATATATAAACATTTTTTCTCGGGAAAGCATTAGTATCAGCATTAACAGGTCGACTTGAATAGGTAATCACAGTTGATTAGCACATTACACCAACAAGGAATGACATGTACACTCAGCAACAAAATTAACGGCGCACCTGGCACTCGGCGAAATTTTGCCGATTTTCAAAACGCTGTAACGCAATGAAAAATTGTCAAAAAAAATCATTCGGGAAAGCATTTTGAAGGTTGAAACTTCATCTTTAGCATGGTTTTTGAAAATTTTTCCTACGGCCATTTTTGACTTCATGGCTTAGGTTTGAGTGCCGGGTTGCGGAACGTCAGAAAAAACAAGTTTTTCAAAGTTCTGTACGGCGCGTTAGAAAAATTGCAGAAAACTTTCGAGACAGCCATTTTGTAGCCTGAAATCTCCTCTTCGAAATGGTTCCTAGAAATCTGTTGTGCAATTTTTTTTCACAGAGTTATTCAACTTTTGGTGAAGCAATGTCAATATGGCACTGGTTTGGCGTTATCCAGGATGCACCGCGAGAAGGTACAGTCTACCATGTGTGTGTGTGTGTGTGTGTGTGTGTGTGTGTGTGTGTGTGTGTGTGTGCACGTGTGTGCGCGCGTATGTGTGTATGGGTGTCTGCCTACGTATTATCACCACCAGCGGGCGGCCTCAAGTCAATGCTTCGTCGACTGCAAACTCCAACAACACTGTCGAATGACACGAGTTGCATCAACATGAGAGAACGCTTACAGGCGGTGATAAGAAGTAGAGGTGAGTAGATAGGATGAGGGGGTTCTGGATCCAGCCTTCTTTACCGGCCATCAGGCAGTCGGTAACTTACCGGCCGTGCGGGGTAAGTTACCGACCGTCGGATGGTAACGATTTGGGTACCGATCGTCGATCTTTGTTACCGACAATCGGATGGCTGCAATTTTCCGTCGTGCGATGGCGCCACTGCCGCTTGTTACCGATATTCCGACGGTAACGATTGAGAATCCTGCATTGCCTATCTCCGCTTACCGACAATCTGATGGTTGCGATTTGCCGTCATGCGATGGCGCCACTATGGATTGTCGATCTTTAGTTACCGATAGTCCAATGGTAACGATCCGATCATTAGTTACCGATAGTCCGATGGTAACGATCAGATCATTAGTTACCGATAGTCTGATGGCTGCAATTCTCCTGCAATTTTCCGTCTAGCGATGGCGCCACTAACGATTCGCTTTCGAATCATAGTAACGATTACCGATCTTTTTTTTTTCTTACCGACAATCGATCCAAGATGGCTGAAATATCTAATTCTAAGCTTATATATATATATATACGAATTATACTAGCTGAAAATGCTCGAAGAGTGACAGGGTGTTATATCCATATGCAATCAATGACGCGAATTATCTGATAATATATATGAGGCGGTCTGTCGAAGAACGACCTAAAGCGACTTAGGTCATTTTTCGGGAGATCGCATTAATAGGTAGACACGGTCACGAAGTATCTATATACCAAATTTCATAAGATTTAATCAATTTTTGAGCAAACTGTGAGTGTTTGAAACCACGCGCCTACCATATTATCGCCCGCGTAGTCTCCCCCTCGACAAAAAATGAATAAAAACAAAAAACAACAAAAACAAAAACAAACAATAACAAAAAAAAAAAAAAAACATTAAATAAAATTAATAAAAAATAAAAATTAATAAAAAAAAAAAAATTTAACGAAAACAATAAAAAATAACAATTATTTGTTTTTTTTCATATCCTTAAATAAAATTAAATAAACAAATCTCTTACTATTACATTTTTCCCGTGTTTTTATAGCTATAAAACATATTTTTAGTAGTTCTCCCGAAAAACGACCTAAGTGCTCTTGCATAAACTGTCACTAAAAATATTGTTAAAAAATGTTTATTCAAGATTTTATGCTTTAAATCCATTATTCGACAGTATAATGTTTGCAATAAATAAGCAAAATTTGATTAGTTATATTTAACGATGAGCAGTACAATGTTGAATTTTCAAATCGCTTTTTCTCGAAACTACCAAATTGCACTTAAGTTGTTCTTCGACAGACCGCCTCATATGTGTTTATTTTCTTATGTCTTAAGTCTAACCTATATTCTAAAATGACAATTTTTTCTTAAAAAACTAACTTAAACCATATTTCTTAAGTCTAACCTATTCCAAGTAACAATTTTCTTAAAACTAACTTAAATAATAGTTTGTGTATACACCTTATCTTCCACCTTCTTCTCCTCCGCCTCCTCCACCTTTTTCTTTTCCTACTCCTCATTCACCTTTTTCCTCATCATTAACCTCCGCCTGATTCACCTTCCCTCCCCATTCACCTCCTCCTCCTCCTCAGTCACCTTCTGAGCGTTTAAGCGCTTGAGGGGACCTGTCCCAGAGCGCCCAATAAATACAACTCTTACTCTTACTCTTCTCCTCATCATTAACCTCCGCCTCATTCACCTTTTCCTCCCCATTCATATCTTCCTCCTCTACCCTCTTCTTCTCCTATCCCTGCCTCCTCTACTCCTCCATCCTCCTCTCCTCCTCCTTACGATCGGCCTCCACTCCCCAATCCTCCTCCGGCTCCGGCTCATCCACAGGTTCCTCGAGTGGCTTCATCTCTATCCACATCGGGAAACCATCGTCATAATAAATCTCCACCCAGCGCACCCCCTCGTCTAACGTCTCATAGCCGTCATCTCTGCCATCGTCTTCCCACCCTTGCCAGAACTCGTCATCGAAGATTTGATCATCCATATACCTGTGACGGGAGGGTGAACCCCGAGCGGAATTAAAATTAGTTCACGCCACCAAGAGATAATTATATTTATTTGACTTACTTTCCAATAAGTCGGTATATGGGATCTTGCTTACCTAGTTCTATACAGAACTGTACGTTTAATAAAATATTCTACTTATGAGGCTAAATAGGTAGAATGGGGATTAGGTTAGATGAAGGTAAATTCGAATTAAAGTGATTTGTTAACTGGTAAAAATTAAAGTATATTCTGATACGATTCGATTGGAATATGAGAGTGTATGGTTAACAAAGATATAATAAAAGATAATGATTACTTAAGGGGGTATCTACACCTTTGAATCTTCAAAAAATCGTTTTTGTTTTTATATTTTTTTTGGAATGCTAGTGACCTACTTTACCTGCAAATAAATTGGCGTTCGAAA
Source organism: Tenthredo mesomela (assembly GCA_943736025.1). Lineage (NCBI taxonomy): Eukaryota > Metazoa > Arthropoda > Insecta > Hymenoptera > Tenthredinidae > Tenthredo > Tenthredo mesomela. The sequence goes on along the minus strand of OX031018.1, from coordinate 17,939,573 downwards.
ATCTAGAGGATTTGAAGAGTTACAGCCATGACAGTCCCGAATTGCGAAAAAGCGCCGCCGCGCGGAGCGCGGACGCTTATATTGGTCCCGTAAATATTGTACAGTACTGCCAACACCACTGTCTTGCTTTTTTTGACGGTTTTATATATTTTGCTTTTGAATGCTATTTTGTGATTTTTCAATTCTTTGTAATTATGATTTTTATACATATTTAATCTTCAATATTCTTTTGAATTGTGATAATTGACAGAACACATGGCTGCGATATACATTTTTTCGAGGTTAGGTGTCTGTGTTTGTTTAATATTGAGAATTACTATTGGTTTGAATTCGTAATGCCAGCACGACTATTCACAAACAAGGAGTGTATATATCTAAGATGAGATGAGATGTCGGAATCGAAAGAAGATGATCCATCAAAAAAGTGCATTTGAAATCGATGCCAGGAGACTACACATTCAGATTTCTAAAAAGATGAGTATTTCTATAATATATTAATTGCGAAAGTTTGATAAATATTATAAGAAGAAAGGTATGATTGATGAAAGATGGGAAAATTTTCGGAGTACTGACAAAAATTGTTCTAGCATCTTCTGAATCTCAAAAATATTGAAGATTAAGGGGAGACTTCGGTGAAATTTTGAAAATCGCTATTAGAGGTTGTATAAAAAAATCCTTCCAGCAGTTTTTGAATAATGTCAGTATAGACTGTGAAAAAAGATTTTAGCCTCCTGCGATGAAAATGTAAGCGCAAGGAACCTTAAGAAAAAGACTTTTCTCACCGCTGTCAAAAATTCCTTGCGTCTACACTTTCATCGCAGGAGGCTGAAACTTTTTTTCACTATCTATACTGACATTATTCAAAAACTGCTGCAAGGATTGTTTTATACACGTCTTTTCAAAGTTGTAAGAATTAATAAACCTGTTTTTGCCAAAAATTTCACCGAAGTCTCCCCTTAAGAATTCTGGAGCATTTTTATGTTTCAAAAAATTTTGATCAGATTTTTCCTGAAGCAATTCATTCTTTTTCTAGCAGCCTTACTGAACACCTACCGGACACTGTTGTTGGATAGAACAGGTCAAAACTCACTACAAGCCTACAAGATGTGTCTAGACTCGACTCATAACACATCGAGCATCGAGCATCGAGCATCGAGCATCGAGCAGCTGCGGATCCAGCATATTAATCATAAGTAGAATCTTAAAACTTGATTTTCTGTAGCTACATTTTCTCCTCTGGGAAAAGTAGAAAATAAAAAAAAAAAAAAAAAAAAAAAAGTTTAAAAGTTGATTTCTGGAGAATGAATATTTTGACCGGTTGTCGTAAAGAATCAGGAGCATCGTTGGACCGATTCTGGAGTTTTTGGTCTTAAAATTTTGAGAATCAAGGCCTCTATCAGATGAACATACAACTTTTTGATTTGACCATTTTTGATTGAGATAATACAAAAAGTAGAGATGAAAAATTGAAAAATTAGAAAAAACTCAGTAAAAACTGAACAAGTCAGGCAATTTTGGCGATATCAAAAAGTTGTATGTTCATCTGATAGAGGCATCTCTTCTGAACAATTGAGGACCAAAAACTCCAGAATTGGTCTAACGATACTACTGATTCTTTACGACAACCGACCAATTTTGTATTTTTCTATATTAGGCGTAGCTACTATTAGACTCAAAGTAATATCCAATGCTATACATGGATAATGAGGGTCAAACCCTCCCCAAACTTCATGATTTTTTTGGATTTGATCAGACTCTCAAATTCGCTGTAAAATATTAATCTCTTTCTCAGAATGTTAACCCATTTAAAGGTGTGGATACCCCCTTAAACCCTGATGATTACAATTATGATTCGATAGATATTCGTATACTATAGTCGGATCTTCGTTATGCAACTCTCTCTCTCTCTCTATTGTAGTTATATTATAATAATGTAAGCTAACTCATAAGAGAAATAATAGCGCCGTGATACTCTAGGCAAGACTTATTCGCACACGAATGACTTGTGTGTAAATCAGCCTTATAATCCCTTTTAGCGATTTTCCTAGTAAGAGAGTTTTTGATATGGAAGACTTACACCAAAGACTGTCTTTTGATCACTATGAATATTGGTAAACAATTGGTATTTAAAAGTAAAGACTTAGCGTTGCTGTCTGACTGTCCTGGGGTTGCACAGTGGGAGAAAATTAAGAAAAGGTGGAAATAAGTGCTTTCAGAATTTTTTTTCAAATGAAAGTTTTATGTATTTTGTATTCACTATAACACTCTGTAGTTTTTGGTACACAAATCGATGTACCCGGTTTTCGCACAGTGGACGGTCGACAACGTTGTAAGCGTAGCCGCGGTTATCGACTGAGCTAGAGTGGTTGTAGATAGCGGGCGTGTATCAAGTGCTGTAAAACAATAATTCGAAAACTGTGACATGGCAAATGAGTTACGAAGTATATTCTTAAGTTTGATCACTATATTCATGGAATATGATGGTTTTTTAGGAGTGTTATGGCCGATAATGTAATAATTATTCACTGATAGTAGTAAATCTGAGAATTAACCTATCATTTTTCGTCATTTTCCATAACTTTTTCCACGATCTTGTAATCATGTCTTCCTACTTGAAAAACCATTTTGATTTAGCGACCACTTTTGTCCTTTTCCAATGTTTTTCCCATTTTTATTCATACTCATCCACTCGATTATCTCCTCTGGAAAGCATTGAAACTGGAAATTTTTCAGATGAAAGTTGTTTGGTTCGGAGAGGGACATCTGATGGTGACCTTCATTCTAACCTTGACCTTGACCTTCAAGGTTAACTGAGGCTCAACTTCATTTAATAACAAAATTGAAACCCCTAGCATGTTTGAACGTAAAATTTTCCGCTCTTTTCATTTCTGGAGTCAGAAATGCGGGTTTCCATTTGAAAAAATAAAGTTGACCCTTATATGACCTTGAAGGTGAAGGTCAAGGTCAAAATGGAGGTCAGCATCAGATGTCCCTCTCCGAACCGAACAACTTTCATCTGAAAAGTTTTCACTTTCAATGCTATCCAGAGGAGATGATCGAGTGGATGATTTAAAATGGGACACCCTGTATATGATAAGTGGGTTATATGTATTCAATTACTTAGTATAAGCCAAAAAGGCAAAAAAAAAAAAAAAAATTCAATTACTTAGTTAATAAACTATATTTGTAAACTATAACAAAATCTCGCATTTCATTGCACAAAATAATTATTTCCACTTTTTTTTCATTTTCTTCCACTGTGGGTTGGGTCCCGTCGGATAGAATCGGAGCTGTCGGCTGATAAATAGCTCCAGTGGTCTCACCTCGTGGTTAATACGTTCACAACACCAAAACCAAACACTCTGTCTCTGAATAAAGTTTATAACTGAAGCTACTAATTATCAAAATAGAATTATAGTCCAACTACGATTAAAATGTTAATAGGTGAAAATCAACTATTATTTTATGTTGAGATTATTAATGATTATAAAGAAATGAATACGATTTTTGCTGTGAAAAATTATAAATTGTGTCCATGCACTGAAGTTAGCTTTCGCTATAAGAGTTTTTATTTTTACGAGATTTACTGAGTCCTTTTAGGGTCGTCACTTAATAAAGATTTTCGAACACTAACTCTTGCTCAATTACGAAACCCCGGGACGCGTCCGTGCACTTTGCAACTTTTTAGACGAAAGACGAGTTATTCAGTTTGGATGCAGCCACGAGGCCGCCGTTGCATAGCATAGGTGTTACTCCGCGTCGGAATTAGCCTATCAGAGACCTGCGTCTTTACGCGGATGAGTGAAACTCATCGCTCCTGGCCGCTTTACCTAAGAGAGCGTTCCGCGGTCCCAATCTCAAGACAGTCTGTCTGTAATAACATTTACCATTTCATGTACTCTGGTTCTTGACAATTCTCATCACACATTCTTCCATACGTTTTAATGAACAGTTTGTTATTATTGAGAATATCCTTAGTGGGTTGGTTGATCCTATTTGTTCTTAGAAATATTTATTTATTTAGAGAGAAGTCACATCGAACCGACTATACAGTGCTGGGTCAGCAAAACCCCACTGCTGTATCCACTCTTAGCTTACCTCAGGATATTAAGTTCTTATCACTAGGACTCGACCGGAGTTCGTGACTTTTAAGCAGAGAGGGTTTTGAAATCGAAATATTCTGTTTCCTCTTTTTCGGATTATATGTCTGCAATCTTCTCACGGTTTTTATCTGTGGGAACTTAGAAAATATGAAATTTTGAAGAGTGTGGGGCGTACGTAACATACCCATCATGAAAACTATGATATCGAAGAATAACGATACTTACTTCTTGCTTTCTATTTGGTTGTTGAGATTGGTATGTAATTTTTCTTCTCTCGACTGACTGCAGATTGTGTAAAACTCATTGCAAACTCGCACTTTTATATCCAACCAAACCCGAAATACGCCCCCAATATTATAGGGGCTGAACAATTGCATACTCGGAAAATATTTTTTTCGTACGGAGGTACCAAAGATGCCAACCCTCCCCAGGTAGAAAAAAAAATGTGGAGGAGTGGGGCGTATGCATATAAAAACCCCAAACCCTAGGGTGGGTGTGAGCAATCGTCTAGTACCAGTTTGACCGTGAAATTCTACGAAGAAAAAAAAATGGACAACGCTATGTATATGAATCTCGTTGAGATGATGGAGGACGCATACAAGTTATTGTGTACACTACCACCAGAACAGACAAATGAAGATATTTTTATTCACTGGCGTGACATTGCACATCAAAATATCCGATTCTTGAACAATATTTTAACACAATCTAAACCGAATGTGAGTGAAAAAAAACGACTGCAACATATAATTTCACTCCTCCAATCGTGGGTGGTGAAATTTGAACGACATCGTGTGACTATCGTTGGAGGTAATATTGGCGATGATATTCGTAATCGCGTTCGATGGGATGATATAGAGAGTGCCTTCAAGTGTCGTATACGCACCGGAGCCGTGACAAATCTCCAACATAAAGATTTGGCAAGATTTTTGGCTGACGCTGGGGTGGTCACGATAGAACGTCTGAAAAATGTGCTACGCCAAGAAGGAAGTATCAAGGCGAATGTGGGGGTTTCGTGTAAATTTGAGAACGTCAAAAACGATGAGATCAATGTGGAAGTTAAGAACTTCAATACACGCAACGCCACGATTCTTCCATCAACGGATTTGGAAACGTGGTTCTCCGATAATGTAACGACTCCTCTGCTAACCATGGTGGAGGATTTCGAGCAGCGTGATTCTGGTTGGAGCATGATTGAGATCATAAATGCCGTGGTCTGCATCAACCGATACGAGCCTCTTCGCGGTGGACTCTCGACATTCACACAGCTACCCATGGATATTCAGCGAAAGAAAGCGGTGGTCAACGTGCAAAACGACGATGATAGATGTTTGCTGTGGTCTGTTGCCGCAGCTCTTCACCCCGTACACGTCAACGCAACCAGAACACACAGCCATCGACGGTACATATCGGAGCTGGATTGCACAGGTATCAAATTCCCCGCAACCTTGCATAGTGTAGAAAAATTCGAGAAGTTGAATAATTTGAGTATTAACGTATATGGAATCGAGTCGGAAACTTTTCAAAGCAAGAAAGAGTCGACCAATAGTATAATTATCCCGCTATATTTAAGTAAAAATGTAACAGAGAACAATGTAATCCATCTGCTTATGATTGGGAGTCGGAGCAAACTAGATGATAACGATGGTGACGATTTAGATAATTTCAAACCACGATTCCACTTTGCTTGGATCAAGAATCTTTCACGTTTGGTTAGCATACAATTGTCAAATCATAAATGTGCACAATTTTTGTGCGATAGATGCTTGTGCCACTTTAACGTACAGAATGCCTATGAAAATCATAGACAAGATTGCCTGAGGTTGAATAAAGTGCGAATGGAATTCCCCAAGGGTAACACTTTGGAATTTTCCAATTTCAAAAATCAGAGCACTGTACCCTTCGTCGTATACGCTGATCTTGAATGCATGATGAAACCCGGGGTAAAAGAATCTCAAGAGCATATTCCGCATAGTGCGGCGTATCATACACACTGCGTGTACGATGATGTATTATCGGAATACAAGAGTCACCGCGGATCTGATTGCATTGAATGGCTGATCGAGAAGTTTCGTGAATTAGCCGTAAAAGTAGAGTCGCGTATAAAGAATGTAATTCCAATGGAGGTGTTGAATCAGACGCAACGCGACCGTCACATGCGCGCCAAAAATTGCTATATCTGTGAGAAGCCATTTTTACCTGAGGAGAAAAAATGTCGCGATCACTGTCATTTCACGGGTAAATATCGCGGGGCCGCACACAATCGATGCAATCTGAATTTTCGAGAGTCGCACACAATCCCAGTGGTTTTTCACAATTTATCGGGTTACGATTCTCACTTCATCATTAAATCTCTGGCCACAACTTTTCCAGGCGATATTACGTTGCTACCCATCAGTAAGGAAAAATATATATCACTCACAAAGAAAGTCGATGGTACTATGATTAGTTTGAGGTTCATAGATTCACTGCGGTTCATGGCTAGCAGTATAGAGAAATTGGCATCGTACGTTGATGATGCTGATAAACAAATAACACGGAAATTTTACAACGATCCGGATGAATTCAGTTTGATGATTCGTAAAGGTGTCTTTCCGTACGAGTATATTGATTCTTGGGAAAAACTCGACGAAATAAAATTACCCGATAAAAAAGATTTCTATTCGAAACTCAGTGCCGCGGGTATCACCGATGCTGATTATGAACACGCGAAAGATGTTTGGACCAAGTTTGATTTGAAAACGTTAGGCGAGTATTCCGATTTGTATCTGAAAACCGATGTACTTTTATTGGCCGATATATTTCAAAATTTTCGCGATAGCTGCTTCAGAACATATAACTTGGATCCTCTGCATTATTATACCGCGCCAGGGCTTGCTTTTGATGCTATGCTAAAGCAGACAAAAATTAATCTTTAACTTCTAGACAACCCGGAAATGATATTGTTCATCGAGAAAAGCATAAGAGGCGGTGTGGCACAGTGCTCAAATCGCTACGCCAAAGCAAATAATCGATTGATGGGTGAAGATTTTGATCCGAGCAAAGCGGAATCATATTTAATGTATTTCGATGTTAACAATCTTTATGGTGCAGCTATGAGTGAGCATTTGCCGAGTGGATCGTTTGAGTGGGAAAATGATGCTATTGATGTGATGTCCCACCCGGATGACGCACCAATCGGTTATATTCTAGAGGTAGATTTAGATTACCCCGCAGAGCTCGATAAACATCATGCGGACTTACCTCTCTGTCCCGAGCATTTCACACCACCGGGTAGTAAAACTAGAAAACTTGCAGCAACGCTTCTACCCAAGGAAAAATATGTGCTGCACTATCGTAATTTGAAACAGTGCATCAAATTTGGTTTAAAGCTGACGAAAGTGCACAGAATTCTAAGGTTCGCACAATCACCATGGTTAAAATCATATATAGATCTCAATACAAATATGCGAAAGCAATCGAAAAACGAATTTGAGAAGATTTTCTACAAGCTTATGAATAACGCTGTATTTGGCAAGACCATGGAGAATGTGCGTAACCATAAAACTGTGAAACTAATCACGAAATGGGAGGGTAGGGGCGGTGCACGTGCTCTCATTGCAATACCAACATTTCATAGCTGTACCATATTTGATGAAGATATGGTAATTATTCAGCTAAATCGAACCAAGGTTTATTTCAATAAACCCATCTACATTGGTGCTGCTATTCTCGATCTTTCGAAAATATTTCTATACAACTTCCACTATGATTATGTAGAAAATAATTTTTCAAGTACCGAATCAAAATTAATGTATACCGATATAGATAGCCTGATATATCAATTTACTGTTCCAAATATCTATGAAATCATCAAGCGTGATGTTGCTACAATGTTCGATACATCAGACTATCCACCTGATAATACCTACGGCATTCCCCTGTTGAATAAAAAACGTCTTGGTCTGATGAAGGACGAAAATAATAGAAAAATTATGACTGAATTTATCGGATTGCGCGCAAAACTCTATACATTCAGAACTCGTGGCGATACCGATAAGAAACGTGCAAAGGGTGTAAAAAGCTCGACATTAAAATCTATCACGTTTGATGATTACAAACGATGCCTTTTCGGTTATCAAAATTTGGTTGAGCAACAGTGTATGATAAGAAGTAGTCGACATACAGTTAGCACTATTATACAGAATAAGTTAGCTCTAAGCTGGTGTGTCGATAAGCGAAAGTTGATACCCGGTAAAACTGATACTTTACCTTGGGGTTACCAAGATGTTGCAAACTTGTAAATTTCTCCCATTTTCTCACATTTTCTCACATTTTCTCAAACAATTTCCCATTTACTTTACACGTAAATGTGAGAAAATGTGAGAAAATGTGAGAAAATGTGAGAAAATGTGAGAAAATGTGAGAAAGTGTGTGTGTGTGTGTGTGTGTGTGTGTGTGTGTGTGTGTGTGTGTGTGTGTGTGTGTGTGTGTGTGTGTGAAAACATTTTTCCGCAATTATCATGTAAGCTAGCATTAAGATTGAGGAGGGTGAAGAAACAAATGTAAATAAGTTGATAATAAATTTATTCATGAAAATTATATTACATATCCGATTTATTTATCCAACTATTACAGGGATGGCGAACCTATGGCACGCGACGAAATAATTTGGGCACGGCATTAATTGAGAAATAATTTGGGCACGGCATTAATTGAGGAATTTGAGTACCTAATCGAAATAATTTATTTTTTCGTCTACATTGAGGGACACAGTAGGCACGTCACGGCCACATTGCACATTTATTTGGAAAAAATGGCACGTAGATGTATAAAGGTTCGCCATCCCTGAATTATTATGTGAACTGTCGAATCCCAACCATTTTACATAGAGTTGATCACCACGCCTCCGCAAGACCTTTTCTACAAGATAGCCATCGGGATATTGCACCCTGCTGAGCTCCTCCTCATAAAACCCGCCTTCAATGGATTGATTTAGGTAATCGGTGAGTTTGTAAGTTGAAGGGTTGGTATTTTTCACCTCATGAATCGTAAATATTTCTGTTGTCCAATTCGGCGTATAACCCTTTTCGAACACATTTTTATTATTACAACCAACCTATATATACCGGTGGGAGCGCGGAATTTGATCACTCTTTGATGGGAAGTCGCCAGACAACCTTTCCTGAGGACGGGAGCAGATATTTAGCGCCCGAAACGTCGGAGATGAATAATCTTTCAAGCAGTGGAATTAGTCCAAGTAACCCCCTGGAGGAAGGGGGGGAAGTGGAGATGAATAATCTTTCAAGCAGTGGAATTAGTCCAAGTAACCCCCTGGAGGAAGGGGGGGAAGTGGGTGGGCGGGTGGCCCCCCCTCCCTCCATCCCCTCTCCTACACCCAATAGTAACAGTTCATCACCATTGCTATTATCTTTCAGTCAACAACATTTTTATATTTGCTAATTCGAACTTTATCGCCAACCTTAAATTTACGTTTTCGTTTGCTTCTTTTTATTTGACGCGGTTTATACACACTTCGATACAGTTGTTTTTCATTAGTCGTAGTCACATCTTTCGGCTTCATTCCAATCGTGCGATGTTTGGTATTATTATACGATGCAATTAAATCTGGTAGAATGCTAGTCCACTTATAAGAACCTTGAAGTGTGAACTGCTTCCACATTTTATTTTTCAGTGTACGATTGAAGCGTTCGCATATCGATGCCTTCAAGTTGCTAAATGTCGAGTACATGTTGATTCCATGATGTCTCATGAGAGTTTTAAATTCTTTGTTGTAAAATTCCTTGCCCTGATCGACGTGTAGATGTTTCGGTATGCGGTCCAGAGTTAGCACAGATTTCATCGCAGCTGTTACATCTTTGGCATTTTTACTCTTGATCGGCACGGCCCACGCGAATTTTGGAAATATATCAATCACTGTGAGCAAAAATTTTGAACCCTTGTTGACGGATGAGTATGCGGACATATCGACAAGATCGGCTTGCCAGGTCTCATCCAGACCGCGTATATCGACATAACGCCGAGGATAATTACGTCGGGCGGGTCTATGAAGTTCGCTCGCTATTACCGACTTCATGTTCATGCGTCTTCAACCAATTTGCAATGTATTCGTTGTCTAAAAATTCGGGTGGAATCGGAATTCCGAGGATGTAATGCCGGCTAAGTATTTCAGCGCAATTCTCTACTATCGCCAACCGTTTTTCCAAAGATTCACTTTCCCCCTTCAGTGCCGCAATCCTTTCTTTTTCCTGGATCTAAATACGCTGATCTTCTTCAAAACTTTCGCTGTGTTCTTGTGCAATCCGAACATTAAGTTTAGATTCAAGAGCTGCGAGCGCCTGTTGCATGGATTGCTCGAATGCTTCCTTTATAGTACGCTCAAGACCAATATATGATCGCTGTGTAATATCCTCAAGACTTTGCAGAGAAACGGCATCGGTTGGCTCCTGCGGATGTGCGATATTACACAATCGTTTATTGTCTATGTCGTACTGGTTATCGATGGTGGTTTTGAATCCAACGCCGGGCGGTCCACGACTACTCACACTTTTGATTTTTCTGCTAGTCAACCAACGACCGAATATGTCTATGCCCATTATCAATCGATCTAGCTTGATTCAGGGTGAATATTATGGATTAGCCCGTTGTGGTAGAGTTTTGCAAGATTAGATCCTACGGCGGCTAATCGAATCTTCAGAAGTTCCTTTTCCGCTGTCAGAGTGTCAATCTCTTTTAGTATGAGAGTCTGATTGTGTTGATTTCCGTTCAAATTGTTGGTATGCTCTCGATCAAGGCGTGCATTAAGTTGAGATTCAAACTTGTGAAGTGCTTGTAGCGTAGAGTTTTCAAATGTTTTTTCCATAGAATGTTCGAGAACACTCAAGGCTCGCCGTGTAATATCTTCAAGACTTTTCAGAGAAACAGCGTCGTTCGGCTCCTGCGGATCCGCAATATTACATAATCGTTTGCCGTCTAGATCGTACTGCTTATCAGGGGTGAATTTGAATCCAACACCTGGAAAACCCCGGATAACAACTTTTTCGTAGCTGTTTCTAGCCGACGGTCGTCCGAATATGTCTATGCTCATTGTTCAACGATCTGTGACTGAATGATTATTTTATGATCAATCTCATGCTAATAAATGATTCCCGCCTCACGTAGCTCCTCAATAATGGAGGAAATTTCATCGGTATGGCTAGTATTGCCAGCCGCTTGAGATGCCGTGAGTAACCGGAGACGATCAACGAGCTCATTAGGATTATCCCAATAAACATAATCCATGCTTTGCCCCCGCGCGATTTTATGGGTGGGTAATAAACCTTCACCGGATTTTTTCATCGGCAGGTCGATGTATGGGGCAATAAAATCTCTATACTTTGAATACTTTTCCCTATCATGATGAGGACTTGTCTCAGCTTTGTAATATTTCCGATAAGCATTCGTTTTTTTCACGATTTTGATATAATTCAATCCATCGCTTTTATTCACCTTGGCGTGATCGGGTAACTTTTTGAATAACAGTTCAAGCAATCCTGGTGTATTATCATAACTCATATCACCCACATATATCTGATTATCATCAAATGCGATATCCGAATTGCCAATCTTCAATCCGCTAGCTAATTTTCGAACTCCAAATTTCTGATCCAATTTCTTGCGCTCTTTTTCAGAGGCAAACATGTTTAAATAGCGCGCCGTCTTAACTTCTTTTTTCAACATCGGTGTGCTTGTAGACGCGATTAACGTGCGATCCAGGTTGTTATCATCATCTTCATAATCCGTATCATCCATAGCGGCGGCAGCATCGTCTCCACTAGCAATGTTAGTTGCCAAGCTCTCCTCAATCGCACTTTTATATGCATCATTATCATCATCCTCATCATCACCAGCATCCTCATAATCTTCTGGTTCCACAAAATATTCTGTCTTCTCCGTCTTGACCAAACCCGGCTCTGCCTTCTCTGTCTTGATCGAACCCGGCTCTACCTTCTCTGTCTTGACTGAACCCGGCTCCGTTTTTATTTCTCACTTCATTAGTAGCTCTGCTGCTGCTTCGATGAATCCACCAACTTATGCAGTGGTGTGGCCAGTGGTTTGAAGATTTCACTAATAGCCCGCTCGCTGGTGTCTTTCCCCATTTTTATCATTTCATGTTTACGTCGAATGATATCGCTGGCCCTCGCTATTTCCCGCAACACATCGTTTTGCTTACGTATCTTGGAGCTCTCCATGCTGCTAGTTTGATCGATGTGTTGTGACTGTATGCGGTTTATTCGTGATTCAGACTTATAAAGCAGTCAAAGCCTCTCCTATATCGCCCAGCGCTAATCTCGCTGTCTTTGTCGATGGTTACAAAACTATTTCTACCGTCATTCCAACACACCAAGCACAAATCTTTAAATTGTTGATAGGTCATATCAGTGTTCACATGATCGGCATAGATGTGTCGCAAATTCATTTCATCTTGACGAAAAAGAACCAACAAGTTTGCATTATCACGCACCAAATGTTTCGGAATTCGGGCATACGTTTGACAAAGATAAAAACTATCGACATCCCTGTGCCGCCCCATACAGAAATAAGCTCTAATATTATCTTGCTTCTCACAGGCCACGTCATCGAAAATCATAATAGAGTTGGGATGTGCATCTTTCGGTGCTACAACCTCCTTGTGCTCATCAAACGGAAAATAACCCAGCCCCTTCACCGGTTCCAACAACCTCTTCAAGAACTCATACTTTGGCTGATTGAGGGATTTTGAATAGACGTACACATTCTCAAATCGTAGACCATTCGCATGGGTCAGTAGTGTGAGAAGGGCATTAGTTTTGCCGCAATTCGAAGATCCGCAAAAGACAGCCCTCACACTATTTGGTAGTATGGCCCCGTGCCGTTTCCCCTTCTTCTTTTTTCGCTCGAGCAAATTATCAAAATTGGCGATGGGTAGTTTGATCGTTTGATCTTGAAATTTCATGATGCTTGACAAACGTCTCGATGAGAACTAATATATTCACGTATAAAATACACGCTTTTATAGAATTCGTGTTAGTTCATGGTGAACCATGGTTGGACACACACGTAGAAAAAGGAGTGGTTGTGGGCTGATAAATAAAATCATCAACAATCTCCCCGTCGAATTGCATGTTCCCGGTTATCAATACTGCGGACCTGGTACAAAATTAGCTAAGAGGTTAGCTCGCGGTGATCGTGGTATCAATGCTCTGGACGCTGCATGCAAGCAGCACGATATCGCATACTCCAAAAACGATAATATTGCGGAGCGTCATAAGGCTGATAAAGTGCTTGCCGAGAGGGCTTGGAATCGGGTTTTAGCCAAAGACGCAAGTACAGCTGAAAAAGCTGTCGCCTGGGCGGTCACCAACACTATGAAAGCAAAATCCAAACTAGGTATGGGCATGAGGAGGATCAAGACGCAAACATCGCTCAAGAACAAGAAGAAAAAAACATTGAACTTTATTATACAAGCAGCGAAGAAATCTATGAAGTCGGGCCCTAAAGCTATTGAGTCAGCTTTGGCGGGTGCCCGTTCGGCCGTGTCTAAAGGAGAAGTGCGCGTGCCTCGTATTCTACCTGTCCCCAAGAAAATTGGCGGTTTATTACCGTTTCTCATCCCAATATTTGCGGCCCTTAGTGCCACAGGTGCTTCAGCCGGTGGTGCTGCGGGTATAGCAAAGGTTGTCAATGAGGCTAAAGCAAATAAACATCAATTACAAGAATCCAAGCGTCACAACGCGACAATGGAAGCGATTGCGTTCGGGAAGGGCTTATACCTCAAACCATATAAGAAGGGTATGGGGCTGTATTTGAAGCCTGCAAAAAACTAATAAAGCTACCACACCGAGCCCTCACAGATGCCGATTTGTTCAACTATGCAAAAGCAATGAAAATTCCACATTTCCGGGGTGTTTTTATGCGAAATGATTTTACCCAGTTCAGGACCTAGAAAGCGTGAATCTGCAATTATCAATCTCGATGATAAAAACGGTCCGGGGACGCATTGGGTTGCGTACACGAAAAATGGCAACGATGCGGTGTATTTCGATAGTTTTGGCGATTTACAACCACCTAGAGATCTAATGAAATATCTTGGTGTTGGTAGCGTAAAATATAATCATAAGAGATATCAAGAATATAACACGGTAATTTGCGGTCACCTGTGCCTCAAGTTTCTCAGCGGACAACTATAAAATGTATGCGAATCGCCGATGTGATATTAGTCATGGCTGATTCGTTCACGTTGACACTCTCCGGAGAATCGTCGGTGTTGAGGACTCAATATTTTCCGCCTATCGAGTTATCACCAACAAAGACGTATGTTCTCGGACTCATTGAGCTTCTGACATTCAATGCAATCCCCAATATAGATGCGGAGTGTAATAAGTTTTATATAGAACCAGACACTGTGATTACAATACCCACCGGGAGCTATGAAATTGAGGATATCGCAAATTATTTGAAAAGGGCACTACCTAAGGATATAAATCTCAGTCTAAAGGCTAATAACAATGAGTTACTCAGTGAAATTAGATGCAATCATTCTGTGAACTTTGAACCAAAAGATTCCATCGGTCGATTGCTCGGTTTTACCCCAAAAAAGCTTGAAAGTGGTATTACCCATAAATCCCAGTTACCCGTTTGCATATTCGAAGTCAACGCCTTGCGAGTTGAGTGTAATATTACCACCGGTGCGTATATAAATGAACATCGGGTGCATACGATTCATCAATTTTTCCCAACCGTACCGCCCGGATATAAGATCGTGGAAGTGCCGACAAATGTCATTTATCATCCAATCACCGTACGGTCAATACACGATATACAATTGAGAATAGTCGATCAGGACGGCAAATTAATCAATTTTCGCAGAGAAACTGTAACTATACGATTACACGTGAAATCTTTGAGATAATATGGGCATTGTGTTTGAGAGGACAAGAAAATCTGGTAGTAGTTATAAAAGCTCGATAACATGTCCAAGCATCATCAGTCGTCGAGCAGCTCCGATTCAAGTGACACATCAGAACGCTCAGTTTCTCCGGAGCCTAGGACTTCGACTTCGTTGTGGTGGAAAATAAGAATCCATTGCTTTATCTGCGTATGCCCATCACAAAAATGATAAAAATTCAAACACCTGTGACCTTCGACGAGTCGATTGCCCACTGTGAAATACACGCGCATCAACCGTATGCTGCATCTACATTCAGAAATAACGATGAGATTCGAATATCTGTACAGAATCAAGATGCGTGTGTATTACCCGGCAAAAGTTCACTCCACATCTACGGTCGGCTTACAAAATCAGACGGCACCGCTGTTAGTGCAGGTACAGAATTGGTCAATATGGCCGTGTGTCACATGTTTGGCGATATGCGTTACGAGTTGAATGGACACGAGATTGATCAGAATAAGAATGTCGGCATCACGAGTATTATGAAGGGATACTTATCATTCACCCCTGGACAACAACATCTTTTGGGAAACACCGGTTGGTTGGTGGATAATAAAAATAAACTAACCAACGCCGAAGGACCCTACTGAAAAATTCCAGGTGAAAAACCATCTGAAAAAGTATGGATGCGAATGGGATTCCATGAAATTCTATAATAATCCACCAGAAATTCAGAAACATGGAATATCCATATTGCTGATCTATGGTTCTCCTGTAGTTGATGCAGTAGTATTTACATGAATATTCCATGGTTTTTCAATTGAATGCAATAGTAAAAATCCATGTGGATGGGTATATAGATTTCCATTCATATATATTATGGTTTTTCATGGTAAAACCCTACAGAATATATAGATTTTCATAGAAAGATAACGGTAATGTCCTGACCTAATCCATGGGTAATACCATAAATAAGCTACCGGCTGTTACCTGAAATTTCTGAAACTTCAACATGTGAATCCATGTGTAATGATATACACTTCTATGGACAGTCCATAGGAAAATATTTTTATTTCCATATGAATATGGCTATGATATAGTCTCGTTGTAGACGTGAAACGTTGTGTCAAACCCATCAAATCCTGTATGGAATCAAGAGAAAATAAATAAACTTATCTGCATATAATCGCACAGATTGTTGTAGGAAATTCCCAGGAAACCATACGATCTCATGGAAATTCCACTGTGACATCATTTCGTCATCCTTGAAAAAAGATATACAAAATCCACTGGATTTTGGCTGAAATTTGGCGAAGGAACAACATGTGAAACCAGGAATGACCAGACGAGTCATTGTGGAAAGTCCCTAGGAATTCATGCGATCTTATGAGAATTCCACTGTAACATCATTTCGTCATCCATGGAAAAATATACACAAAATCCACCAGATTTCGGCCGAATTTCGGCAAAAAACGAGCATCTGAATCCGGGAACGACCAGACAAGTTATTGTGGAAAGTCCCTAGGAATCCATACGATCTTATGGGAATTCCACTGTGACATCATTTCGTCATCCATGGAAAAATATACACAAAATCCAGCGGAGTATGGCTGAAATTCAGCAAAGGAAGAACATCTGGATTCGGATTCATGGGGTACTTTATGCATGGAGCATTGGAAAATATCATGGGGTACCGGAGGATATCAGTGGATATTCCAGTATACTAAGCGGGGTTCATGGAAATTTCTGTAGTAACTACTACGGACAATCCATAGGATTTGATATAATATTACACATAGGATTCCATATATCATTACACATGGGATCACATGTTTCTGAACATGACTACAACCACATGGAATTCCATGGATTTCCAGTTCCAAATCCCGGCAGAAAATCCACGGATTCACATGGATTCTCCATATAGATTTCCGGGTGGAAGTCCAGGTGGAATCGTCCATGGATTTCCACCTGGAAATTTTCAGTAGGGGATACTTCGATGTTGTTATACCGCTGAGTTTTTTGCTCGGATTTGCCGAAGACTATAATCGAATCATCGTCAATGCGAAGCATGAGCTAATTTTGACGCGATCAAACAATGATCTAAACACCATACATCAAACAGCTCTGGAGGGGGCCAAAATTTCACTCGAGAAAATTGAATGGTTATTGCCATACATCAGACTGTCGGATTCTGCAAAAATCAAGATGCTCAATTATATCGCCAAAGATCCGGCTGTATCTATGAGTTTTCGCTCGTGGGAAATGTACGAGTACCCGATGCTGCCTGCAACAACGAGACATGTATGGGTTGTCAAGACATCTACACAGCTAGAGAAACCGAGACACGTCATACTGGGATTCCAAACTGCACGACGAAACGATTTGACGAAAAATGCCAGTCAATTCGATCATTGTATGATTAGAGATGTGAAACTTTTCCTAAACTCACAGTGCTATCCCTATGGAAATTTGAATCTTGATATTGCTCGCAATCAATACGCCATTCTCTACAATATGTACACAAACTTTCAAATTTCATACTACGATAAGGAATCCGAACCTCTTTTGTCGAAGAGTGATTTTTTGGCTACAGCCCCACTCATTACTATAGACTGTTCCAAGCAAAGTGAATCGTTAAAGAGTGGACCGGTGGATATTCGTTTAGAATTTGAAACTAGCGTTGCATTTCCAGCAAATACTTCAGCCTACTGTATGATTATACACGATCGCATTGTTGAATATAATCCAATCAGCGGTACCGTCAAAAAATTAGCCACATTTTAAGGATTCTACATGCTTGAGAACTATAGATTAAGCTTATTCTAAAGGAACAATAAATAAATGAATAAATGTTATTGCAATTTCATTGTTATTTATTCAACCCTAACCCATTCCCATTACATATATATTTATATTTATATACATTAGTGTGTGTGTGTTTAGATTTTGCCACAGAATTCAAATTTATTGTATGGTCCTCCAAGATAGAGTATTTGCAAACGTTTCTGATCAGCCTCATTGTTTAACTGATCCAGCTGAGTGGAATCGTTCTCTAGAGCCTTTCCGATTCTTGCAGGCAGGAACACGATGTATTCGTTGGCAATAGTGGCGATGATTCTACAGTCGAATTTCGTTTTCACAAGCCTCAGTCTTGTGATATCATACTTTTGCCCAACCTCCAGCTCTGACATCCTTTTCATTGGTAGATTATTATCCAGACGGCTGGTGCTGTTAAGGCTGCTGAAGTCCATCTGCACAAAATGAATAATTCGAAATTAATTTTTATATTATAATTAAATACTAGCTGATTATTTTGCTCGTTCGCTCGCTCACTCGTTTGGTTTTGCGTTGTCCCTCACTCGCTACGCTCGCTCGGTTGTCAGTGGTTTTGCGTTGTTCCTCACTCGCTACGCTCGCTCGGTTATCAGTGGTTTTTGCGTTTTTCAATTGAAAACGGATAACACACTAAGAAGAAATGTCATCACACTCTCAGCCGATAGTACTTCTTTATGCTTGATAGAAAAGGTTTTCCAACTTAGATCTGAATCATTAATACACGTATCATCGGTCATAGAAGTACTATCGCTCAATGGAAACCAACGAGAAGGTGGTGCGGTTTCTTCTATCGGGAAGGCAGGAATTAGGAGGGGATGGTTCATAATGTGTTTGGATAGACTAATGTTTTCAAACTATTTCAATACAGTAGAACCTCCGGCACTGTTGCTAGTCGGGTCCGACAACCCCCGGCACTGTCGCGTATTGGCCTACTTTTCCCCGACCAATCGGAAGCAAGTACAGGGCCGTAGAATTAAGGGGGTATGTACACCTTTGAATTTTCAAAAAATCGTTTTTGTTTTTATATTTTTTTTGGAATGCTATTGACCTACTTTACCTGCAAATAAATTGGCGTCAGAAAATCTAGAGGATTTAAAAAGTTATAGCCATGACAGTCCCGAGTTGCGAAAAAGCCCGCCGCGCGGCGCGCGGACGCTCTTATTGGTCTCGTAAATATTCTACACTGTTCACTATCTACAGTACCGCCAACACCACTATCTCGCTTTTTTTTACGTTTTCATATATTTTGCTTTTGAATTTTATTCTGTGATTTTTCAATTCTGTGTAATTATGATTTTTATACATATTTAATTTTCAATATTCTTTTGAATTGTGATCATTGACAGAACACATGGCTGCGATCTATATTTTTTCGAGGTTAGGTGTCCACTTGTTTGTCAAATGTAGTGCTTTCATTACGAATTCAAGCCAATAGTAATTTTTAATATTGAACAAACACAGTGTATATATGTCTGAGATGAGACTTCGGAATCGAAAGAAGATGATCCATCGAAAAGTGCAGTTGAAATCGATGCCAGGAGACTACACACTACTACTACGAAGATGAGTATTTCTATCATATATTAATTGCGAAAGTTTGATAAATATTATAAGAAAAAAGGTATGATTGAGGAAAGATGAGAGAATTTTCGGAGTATTGATAAAAATTGTCAATACCTAGCATCTTCTGAATCTCAAAATATTGAAGATCAAGAATTATGAAGAATTTTTATGTTTTTAAAAATTTTTGTCAGATTTTCCCTGAAGCAATTTATTCTTTTTCTAGCAGTCTTACTGGACACCTACCGGACACTGTTGTTGGACAGAACAGGTCAAAACTCACTACCAACCTCCGCCTGGCACATGTGTCTAGACTCGACTCATAACACATCGATACGAGAGCAGCTGCGGGATCCAGCATATGCATATTAATCATTAGCAAAATCTTGGAACTTTTCTGTAGCTCCATTTTCTTCTCTGGGAGAAGTAGAGAATAAAAAAAAAAAAAAAAAAAAAAAAGTTTAAAAGTTGATTTCTGGAGAATGAATATTTTGACCGGTTGTCGTAAAGAATCAGGAGTATCGTTGAATCAATCTTGGAATGCTTGGTCCTCAATTGTTCGTAGGAGACGCTTTTATGGTATGAACGTAGGATTTTTTGATAAACTCATTTTTGATGGAGATACTGGCAAAAAAGTGGAAAGAATTTGAAAAATGAAAAAAAAAAAAATCGAAAAAATTGAATTACTCAAGTAATTTTTGTAATATCAAAAATCCCTACGTTCATACCATAGAGGCATCTCCTATGAACAATTGAGGACCAAACATTTCAAGATTGATCCAACGGTGGTCCTGATTCTTTACGACAATCGAGTCATTTTGTATTTTTTTATCTTTAGCATAGCCACTATCAGACTGAAAGTAATACATGAAGTAAAATATGCGTAATGAGGGTCAAACCCTCCTCAAACATCATGATTTTTCTGGATTTGGTCAGAGTCCTTAAGTCACAGAAAAAAATTAATTTCTTTTTGGCAATTTCTACTCCTCCAAAGGTGTACATACCCCCTTAACTTGATAGCACCCGAGGTTCCGTAACATACATTTGAGGTTATGTACGGCAAAAATTATTGAAACATACGTATTGAATGAATGTTTGTACTGTTACGTATTATGTATCTTATAATATTTGAATCGAAATGGATTCATGGAAATGAAAACGTTGAGGGGGGACGTCACCCAGAACAGAAATTTTTCTGTTGAAACTCAATTTTTTACCTATTGTTCAGCAATAAATCATCGACATCGTATGTATTGTCTTTGTTATATCAATGGGATAACCAAATGCAGATCTATAAGAAATGCAAAGCTCTATCTCTCAAGGCTGGTAAATTGAGTATATCAGTCGCTGTATAGTCCCACTTGGTTTCACACCAATTCTGGAACGCCGGCTGCAGTCCTTGCAAGGCCTGATGCATTAACGGTTCCTGAGGGCTTGTATCTAAGCTGATCTTAGTATCTTGTAGGTAATATAACCATTTTCCCGATTCTCGCATTATCCTCTCCAGCTTTGTTATGTAGATAATCGATCACTCCCTGATACATTTCCGCACGTAATTTGCTTTGTTGATTCTTCATGAAATGCAGTCGATGGCTTTCAACTTTCGTCCACATATCAACAATGTATTGTTAAGACAATCTCCCCATGTCCAGACATGGATTGAATTTCCCTCTATCGCTCAATTTATAACTGTAATATTGCAACGCGGTTATTATGCGCTTCCCTGCCATTTGTTTCATCCCTGGCGTCCAACCGGTTTCACCGGAAGAAAACATCAGAGGATAAGTCATAGGGTCGACGTGTTTACTTAGACTCGCTATACTTATAGCACCTTCGCCCTCACAATACACGCATAAGTCTCTATATACTGGAGGATCTCCGTCTTCCGCGCCAAATACAACCGCTATACTTCGTTGCATTTTGGTAGGTTGAAACGATTTTTGTCATCATCATCATGCCGCTTCAACCACATTCTCACTTCGCGGGCAGGATGACCGGCTGTATTCGCCAATTTTTGTTCTTCTTCTTCCATTTCGTGCATCATTTTGAACGCCTTCGCGTATGGATTCGTTCTTTGTATAATATCATCCAATTCGTTTAGTAGTTCTGGTAAACAACCATTATTGCCGGGATGCTGCATACGTATTCTAGTGGCGATTTCGGTATCGATGATATACAATTGTCCATATTTACGTGCTTCATGGACATCTGGGTGAAGCGCGTATGTATTATGATACGTTTGACCGCATATGCGGAATACGAAAGGACCCGAACTTCCTTTCATTGAATCTAATTTCACACCGAAACTTGCGAATGCTAAAGAATTATTATAACTCCTCACGTCGCGCATAAAATTTTTACTACTTTTATCGGTACTGTTGATTAACTGTTCGATCGCTTCAGGATAAGTACTTTCGTCCAAAATACGTACTTTACCTTTGTGACAACAAATGCTATACTTTTTATCGGGTGGTAATTCGGAAACGAAATGTTTAGCATTACAGAATTCACAGATATTGTTTATTTCTCCTAAATAATTAAGTTTTACCTCATCTTCTTTGTAATCTGAGTTCGCTATCAGCGCACTCCTTCCTTTCGAAATCGTATGGTCATCAGTTTTCAATTTTTTTTATCCTATAGATGACACTGAAGATTCTTTAGCAATATTTTTTCTTTTATTCGAATAGATCATCCTAATAGATTCGCCTTGCTTCTTCTCCCTGCTTAAAATGTTTATAGAAACGGATAGAAAGTGAATCTTGTCCGTTTGTGATGTATTTACTCTGCGTTTCTAGCACTGCATTTACAGATAGAAGCATTTGAAAACGGCCATTATCGCATTTCCAGATAGAAGCGTATAGGAACTTATAGCTCAGATGATCAGACCTCTTTCCTGTACGTTTCTGTACGTAAATGCATTATTGGCGGTTTTTGACTGCTTCTATCTGTAAAAGCAGTGTTAGAAACGCAGAGTAGATACGTTACAGACGGACAGGATTCACTTCCTATCCGTTTCTGTCAACATTTTGACCTGATGTCATCTGATGTAGTTCCTATACGCTTCTATATGGAGATACGTTATGGCAGTTCTTATACGCTTCTATACGGAGAGGCGTACATGGCACTTTTTGTACGCTTCTATCTGTAGGAGCAGTGTTACAAACGCAGAGTAGATACGTCTATATACGCTTCTGTACGGAGATACGTTATGGCAGTTCTTATACGCTTCTATACGGAGAGACGTACATGGCACTTTTTGTACGCTTCTATCTGTAGAAGCAGTGTTACAAACGCAGAGTAGATACGTCTCTATACGCTTCTGTACGGAGATGCGTTTGCAATATCAAATCAAATCAAATAAAATAAAATAAAAATAAAAATAAAATAAAATAAAATCACCCGAGTAAAAATGATTTTATAGAATTATATAGAATTATATAGAATTGTTCTATATAATTCTATAGAAATATTGGCCCGATAGAAATATATAGAATTCTATATAATTCTATAAAATTATACTGAAGCCGGACTCTTTCCTAAATTTGAAACGAAAAGAATAACAAAGCATGGGCAGATTTTTTAAGAATCGAGTGAAAATGATGTTATAGAATTATATAGAATTATATAGAATTATATGAAAGTTATATAGAATGTTAAAGAATTATATAGAATTATATATAAAAAGCCATGTAAGTTTGATAGAACTTTATATAATTATATATGACTTTATAGAGTTATATATAATCATATAGAGTTCTATATAGGATCCAAAACAAGTTTATAAGTGGGTTTTATAACTCCATAAAGTTATATATAATTATATAAAGTTATATGTAATTATATAGAGTTCTATAAAACCCACATATAAGCTTGTTTTGGATCCTATATAGAAATCTA
This sequence comes from Tenthredo mesomela, assembly GCA_943736025.1. Classification (NCBI taxonomy): domain Eukaryota; kingdom Metazoa; phylum Arthropoda; class Insecta; order Hymenoptera; family Tenthredinidae; genus Tenthredo; species Tenthredo mesomela. The sequence continues at coordinate 17,916,266 of OX031018.1, read as the reverse complement.
TATGATTCTATATAACTCTATAAAGTTTTATATAATTATATAGAGTTCTATAGAACTTACATGGATTTTTATATATAATTCTATATAATTCTATACAATTCTATATAACTTTTATATAATTCTATATAATTATATATGATTATATAAAATTATTTTTACTCGGGCAGTCCGTGCATGCGCAGTACTGCGAATGTCTACCTTCTATGCTGTCTTTATATGTATAGTAGTCAGCACTGTACATTTCATGTGTGGAAAATCACAGAAATAGATGGATTAACAGATAGATAGATAATATGGTACTTTTTTGTTCATGACAATGTTAGGCGAAACGAAAAAAACTAAGACAGAAGTACAGCGTGACAATATCAAGCCTAACAGAGCGACTGAAAATGTGATATAAGACGAATACGAATTAATATAAAATGCACCATGAAACCGTTGAGATAGTTGATCAATAACGGATAGAATTTGATACAGCCGGAGGATACGTTTCGGAATGGACATGTGTTCCATACAGCCTGCAGACGCGTTCGGGATGCGAATAGAAACGGTTAGAAAGTAACACGGAATCGCGGATAGAATCTGGTAAACTGACCGATGTTCCATACAGTCTACTGTTGCGTTCGGGATGCGGACAGAAACGATAAGAGAGTAACAAGGAATCGCGGATAGAATCTGGTAAACTGACCGATGTTCCATATAGTCTATGGTCGCATTCGGGATGCGGACAGAAACGGTTAGAAAGTAACACGGAATCGCGGATAAAATCTGGTAAACTGACCCATGTTCCATACAGTCTACTGTCGCGTTCGGGATGCGGACAGAAACGGTTAGAAAGTAACACGAAATCGCGGATAGAATCTGGTAAACTGACCGATGTTCAATACAGTCTACTGTTGCGTTCGGGATGCGGACAGAAACGTTTAGAGAGTAACCTGCAATCGCAGATAGAATCTGATAGAGTCGAAAAACACGTATTGATCCAGATAATCGGAGAACCCGAAATTGCAGTTAAAAACAGGTTCCTTGAGTTGCGCACAAAATACGGACAACAATGCCGTATACCCGTATACGTTGCGACAGGCACGTGCTGTTAGACGGTCACCCTGCAGATAGATTCCTACAAAATTCATTGTCAAGCGGATAGCTTACTTATAGAAACGCATGGAGAACCGTCCAAGACTCTATCTCTGGCAGTTAGAACGTATAGGATTCCATTACAATCCAATAAGTTTAAATGCTGTTCTCTATGGGTCTTTAACAGATTTCTGTTTTTATTTTAAACAGGGCTTGTATGATGCAGCAGCCTCAAGTCTGCTAGACCGTTGTTTCTCAGATTCCTTAGCACGACTGTGTTTTTTTCTATCTGCATCTTTTTTACGTATCACAACCGCCTCTGCGTGATCTACCTCTTCAACAAATGCCTTTTTTTGCCTTTTGTATGTTACAGCGGTCTCTAATCATTGACTTTTGAATCTTTTTTTTTTTACACTCGAAGATTTGGAATTGTATCATACCTTTCATAAACGCGGCGACAATCGCCGCCAACCCCGCGTCTTTGATGGGTTCTGAAAAATGAAAGAGATTTCCATTTCTAATTTCCTGACGATCAATTTAAATTCTATTTCAAACGTATAGTGGTTGAATCTTTATATTTTCCGGGAAATTTCCTTTTTTTTTCTCAAAATTACTTAACGGAATATAACATAGCTTCTTGTTTCCCTCTTGTTTTATTTTTTGAATTATCAATTTCAATTTTCTTTCCAATCATTTGAATTTAATCTAAATTTTTCGTCTTTCTATTTTCGCCAGTCCTATAGCATTTTGTGAAATTTACATAAGATAATATCTTTTTGTATATTCTTCATCTGATTATTATTTTTGATTTTGTTATGAATCATAGTAATTAGCGGCAATTTTCTCCCGGAGAAGTTCTGTACTCTTCGCTATTAAGCCGTTCAAGAGCTACTCACTTTCAGCCCTGGTGGCTTGGACGGCCATCCCCCCCCCCCCCCCCCCCCTGCCCTTTTTTTTTTTTGTTCTCGGAATCTGAAACGCAAAGTAATAATTATCAGAATATCAACACTGAATTTGTCTAATCGTTGTTCACATTTCCAGATATTATGTACACATATGTATGGTCTATATGAGGTATTCTTTTCCAAATGAGTGAGGCTCGGAACCTCACGCTTTTCAAGATTTTTGATAATTTTTTTCTACCATCAGCAATCTGAAAACAACATGTATGATAATTCCCAATTTTTTTTTTTTTTTTTTTTTTTTTTTTCTGAGCTGAAAATGTTGAATTTTGTCGAGTGAATAGCATTCAAAGTTTACAAACAGTGAAAAAAAAAATCAGAACAAAATAAAGCGGGTTAAGGGTCCGAGTCTGTCTCACTTGAGGTAAAAAAACCTCATACATGCATACAGGTACTACACATACCGGTTTTGGACATGAATGTGATTCGAACAAATCCTCGTTATTTTTGTTATTGTAATAATCGGAGAAAAGTTGGATGTTTATTTATAATCAAGGAATGAACAGTTTCAGAGACGCAGGTGATACTGAATTAGAGGGTTCTTTCTAGATCATTCATTTGTATATAGAATATATTTCTAGAATAAGTTTAAATAATGTAAACGAATCATAGAATGGAATTGCAATGAAATGGATATTTCATATTGTTACGGAGGTTGCTTTATCCCTTAAATCTAGTTCACATGGTCTAGTAGTCATCTTAAATAAAATGTAACATGTACCATTTGTTCGTCGTTATGAATTGCTATTCAATTTTTATAAACAAATAGTCTTGTTCTAGACCTAAACTCGAACACATGTATTTTCAATACAACTAATATTCTCAAAAATATCATTCCCTTGCTTTATTTCGTGTATTCACTTAATAATTAATCTTCTCAGAGACCCACATAAAATTACGGTCTACTTAAAACTCAATTCCGTAACAATTGGTGTCAGAAGTGGGATTTATCTGAGAACCGTTAATTCAAAGTGAATAAAAACGAAAAATGCCGTCGACTAGACAAACTCGAGCTTCGCCCAACGAGCCTAATCCTGCCTCAACTTCCACCGAAGTTTCTATAACCCTTCCGACCGAAGAATCCTCTCCTCTTTCGCCAACGCAAGAGCCGATGGCAACGCAGGATCCGATGGCCCTACAGATGGAAATGTTCCGGATGATGTTCCATGAACAACAGCGACAGTCTGAAACTCTCCTTTAGTGGGAGTCTACTTACTTTTACTGTTTCTTCGCCCCATGTCTTCAGCGTTGTGATCGCTAACGGCGTGATCACCGCGAGACGCGTTCAACATAACGGAGTACTCTCTATATTCTTTTGTCTTCCCTTGCTGTATAGGTACTTATTCGTCTACATAGAAATACGACATAACACGAATATACAAACCTGTCACAGATTAGGCTGACTTATGATTTGTCCGTACGCGGGGATCGAGAATTATCCCTACTCTATTCATGCGTATAGTAGTCTTTGCACGTGAACAAATCAGTGTGAATTTGGACATCATGTCGAACGCCGAGGAGATTTCCAAGATAAACAGTAAGTCGAAACTATTTCTTAAATGATTGAGAAGAATTATTTCATACACTTATAGAATTTGGAATACTTTCAGTTCAGTTGCAGATTAACTTTTTTTACACCTCAATAGTAGTAGGCGACCAGTACTTTTTTTTAGCTTCATTTCTTGAACATCCTCAACTGAACATCAGTTGAGTAATCAATAGATTCAGAGATATGTCGAATTCCACGAAGAACGCTGTACTTATTCCTTCAATGTGGTGAAGTTGACATAAATTGCCTTATTTATGAAAAATATAACACTTTCAGATCACTTAAACCGGGTGAGAATTTCAACGCACGGTGAGTCAAAGATACAGTGTATGACAAGCCATTCGGCGAACAAAATCCAATAACCTGTAATTCACAGCTCACTAAATTTGCTTCAAAATCTGTGACCACAACTATTATCAATATGAGAATGATTAACTATAATGCCAATATATTCAACTCATGAAAACAAAACTGTATCTAGAAGTGCTGGTTGAATTTATCATTCAATGAATTCAAATATTTTTCAATACATATTTCAGAACCAATGGCTAGTACGTCGGCGGAGAGCGGGAAAGAGATAGAGGATCGAGGAAAAGAGGATGAAAGACGGAGGAAGGAAAAGGAAAGAGGGAGGCATCAAGAGGAGGAGAAAGACAAAGAAAAGAGAACGGGAAACAGCGCGAGGGGAGTGAAAGGTGGAAGGGTTGAACATAAGTCATATCTGCAAACGCGTCCAATTATACCTATATGAGATTACATGTGAATTCAGTGACGGCAAAAAATCAAAATTTAGATTTTTCACGAATTTTTCTTCGTACTCACTCAGCGATAATAAGTTGCGACAATTGAAATTTTTTTCCATTCATAACCCTTTGATCACACACCTATTTAAAAGCCTCAGTTTCACACGCCGGTGCGAATCCGCACCGGCCGACTGCAGCGCTTCATATCTCTGACTCCAACCAACCATTTTCATTCATTACCTGTATTATTCGAAGCTCAGAATATGCCCAATGAAATGGCGATGATGATCTAGAAAAAAATCTAAATACAAATTACAAACATTTTAAAAACTGTAATGGCAAAGGCACTAATTTTTTCCTCATAAATACCATTTTCTTCATCGAAGGAAATCAAAAAATCGAACCCGATATCCAACAGGAATATTCATAATTTGAGGGTATACACGTTTATTTATTTGATGTATATTCGATTCCTCGATCGCAACAAAGTTCGTTTATTAGCCGGGAGTTGCACGCGGGTAGAAATTCGCACCGAAAATGAATTCACGTCCGACTTCTTCGATGGCCAAAATATAATTGAATGTTGGTCCGGGGCCATCCGCTGGGAAAACTGTTCGACTTTTTTTTTTGTGGTGGGGGAAACACCGTACTTCCCGAAATCGAAAAGATACAGGCGAAATGAGAAACCCTTGGTGTGAATTCGCACCTATATGTAATCGCAAGGTCAATTCTCAATAATTTTGGCTATGTTGTTTTGTAAAATATTTATTCGAGTATTTGATTTTTTAACAGCGTACAGAGGGACGAGGGCTGGCAGCAGTGCCAAAGAGTGGCGGCGAAGGCTGCAGCGGCAGCAGGAAGAGCGGTCGCGGATGGAGGCCGTGGCCCAAACTTTTTCGATTTTTTTTTTTTTAATTTAATGAAAAAATAAATAATTAAAATATCGTAAGAACAGGTGTTATTATTACTGTCTCTACTATACTTTTTTCATAATCTCGAAAAAGTCATGCATCAATTCTGGAACGTTCTTGATAATAATATCACATCATATGTAACAGCGAAGTCCGAGATCAGATAGTATGACAGTGAGAAGCACGCAGACATGTACAGTCGAGCTATAGTAGTGCTCTGAAAAAAAAGTGTGACATCCGGACATCCGTTTTCGAACTTTAATATATAGATGATGATGATGATGATTATCGTGTAACGGGATTGTTACCTTGTTCGAAAGAGTTTGCAGATTCGAATATACGAGGAAGATGCGTTAATGGTGAGAAGTCGAAATGCACGGATGCAGCTCCCTGCGAGCTCTTGACTTTTAAACCATCATCCCCCGCCATCGAGACATGTGGGGTGGATTTTTTATGGCCCTCCTCTAAATACCAGTTTTTCAACCTCTGAACGTTCTCGAAGGCACAATGCTAGCCTCCGAATACATCGCCATGACAGTCCCCATACCAGCGATATACACGCGATTCCAATCGTAGTATTCGAAAATTCGGGCAGCCTAGCTCGTCCAAATCAATCACCGGTTTCGAGTCGTCATTGAGGATTTTTTCGATCCAGAGTTTCTTCTCCAATCCCTTCACATAAATGCGCCTCGCATCCTGTGCAACTTTTCTCACAGTTTTCACTACATCCCTATACGGTGTTTCTCCCGCGATCCAGGGTATTCCATGATGACGCCATGTCAGCCACGAATTGAGATTTTTATACTCGCGTGAGAGAGTCACCCAAGAGCATGGTGCTTCGAAGAGAATGCGTGTGATATCCTGCTGATATTCCTCATGCGCGCGAATGCTTATTGCAGCCAGCTCTTTTATTACAAATTTATCACTGAATCGTCCAAAACCTTGTAGATCTAATATTAGCTCCATATTGACGATTTCGTGTGCGATCTCAAGCAAAGCCGGAAATTGACTGAGCTGATGATTTATTGCGTGGGATCGGTATGCGTGCAGGTGTGCAGATGGTACCGTGTGAAAAAAAAATGCAAAAAAAAATTCAGGTGTTCCAAACAATCTTTGTGTTTACAAATTTCTAACGTTTTCGACACCAAATCCTTTGAGACTTGCCCATTTTTATGAGTTGAGGTGGAGTCTTTTGTGTCCTGTTCTCGGGTTGGTTAGGCTTGATTTCATTTCGAATTGGGGGTGGTATGCAGCCGATAGGATTGCAGCCCAACCCCACCAGATCGGTTTGACAAAAAAATACAATTTTCAGTTTGAAAATATCGGTGAAGAGTGGAAGATCATTGAATAGTAGGAAAAAGTATCAAGGCGAAGAAAAAGACGGAGAAGAAGAATTTTAAAACTAAACACGTGAAAAAAAAAGGTATGTTGTGTGAGCATTGAATACTCAAATTTCAACAGATTCTAAACATAAGAATGTGTGATCAATCCAGATGAATCCGGCTCGCGTAAGTGTTTCACTGCGGGCGGCTCAGCTGCGACGGAGGGCCGACTTGAGGATGCGATTCCTTCGGAACGCTCAGCTTGTGTTGCGTATTTTGCGCGAGCAGAATGTGGATGAGCGCTTCGTGGTCGAAACGTCAAGCATCCATTTCGAGATGATCGAGAGCATCACGAGGCAATATGAGATAAGTGATAATTGGGCAAGGCGTGCTGCCGCGACCGAAAATGCTGCACAATCGACCGTCCAATGTGCGGATATAACATCTTCCACGCAAGAAGATGAGGAAGATTCGGGTGCGGAGACGGTGCACATTGATAGGGGGAGAAGTCGATCGCGATCATTCGGTTCGGACTCATCGAGATCGAGTCCGGAATCACCATCGTCATCGAAGTCCTCATCCCCTGATATACCACCGCCGCCGGGGGTGATTCCACTCGAACAGCTTCATATTAGCGAATATGGTTTTGAGTGACCCGTTGCTCGGTAAGTTCATGTCATTTCCATTACACACCGTTCGGTTATTAAAAAATACCTGTATGTTTCAGATGATATGCGTGAAGCTCGGTGGATGATCGTCACCCCGTTGTAAATATAGCTTAAGTTTAAATTAGATATATGTATACATAGTTTAAGTTAGTTTTTTAAGAAAAAATTGTCATTTTAGAATATAGGTTAACACCCTGTCACTCTTCGAGCATTTTCAGCTAGTATAATTCGTATATATATATATATATATAAGCTTAGAATTAGATATTTCAGCTATCTTGGATCGATTGTCGGTAAGAAAAAAAAAAAAAGATCGGTAATCGTTACCATGATTCGAAAGCGAATCATTAGTGGCGCCATCGCAAGACGGAAAATTGCAGGAGAATTGCAGCCATCAGACTATCGGTAACCAATGATCTGATCGTTACCATCGGACTATCGGTAACTAATGATCGGATCGTTCCCATTGGACTATCGGTAACTAAAGATCGACAATCCATAGTGGCGCCATCGCATGACGGCAAATCGCAACCATCAGATTGTCGGTAAGCGGAGATCGGCACTGCAGGATTCTCAATCGTTACCGTCGGAATATCGGTAACAAGCGGCAGTGGCGCCATCGCACGACGGAAAATTGCAGCCATCCGATTGTCGGTAACAAAGATCGACGATCGGTACCCAAATCGTTACCATCCGACGGTCGGTAACTTACCCCGCACGGCCGGTAAGTTACTGACTGCCTGATGGCCGGTAAAGAAGGCTGGATCCAGAACCCCCTCATCCTATCTACTGAGGTGGCAATACCCGATTTTGAACTTTAGATATCCTAAACAACACACACACACACACACACACACACACACACACACATGGGATACATGGTAGACCGTACCTCCTCGCGGTGCATCCTGGATAACGCCAAATCAGTGCCCTATTGACATTGCTTCACCAAAAGTTGAATAACTCGGTGAAAAAAAATTGCGCAACAAATTCCTAAGAACCATTTTGAAGAGGAGATTTCAGGCTACAAAATGGTTATCTCGAAAGTTCTCTTCGATTTTTTCAACGCCCCGTACAGAACTTTGAAAAACTTGTTTTTTCTGACGTTCCGCAGCCCGGCACTCAAACCTACGCCATGAGATCAAAAATGGCCGTAGGAAAAATTTTCAAAAAGCATCTTAAAGATGAAGTTTCAACCTTCAAAATGCTTCCCCGAAAGATTTTTTTTGACAATTTTTCATTGAGTTACAGCGTTTTGAAAATCGGCAAAATTTCGCCGAGTGCCAGGTGCGCCGTTAATTTTGTTGCTGAGTGTAGTATGGTATAGGTAGATTGAGTCAGTGATTGGATTTACAGTGGAGGTTTTTTTATACAGATACAGGCCAGTGTGTACGGTTTAAGTTATTGGTCACCAACTTATTATTTATAGAGTATATATATCTTATAATATCTCATAATTGCCTAGATGGTTAAATACCGCAGTTAATTTTCCGGAAATTCGAAAGGTGCTTCATAATTCCAAATGATTTCGAAGAATTCATACCAATTCACTAATAATCTAATTTATAGCATATTTCAAGGTAATAAACGATTTAACTAGATTTTTAAAGATATTGAATGTTCCAACTCATTTCATAGACTATGCGAAGCATGGGTAGAACCCACGTCTTTACTCCTTATAAAGTAAAATTTTGTATAATATACAACGGAAAAACTGTTTTTGATTTCGTGAGATTGCACACTCGCCTTTGGCTCGTGTTGCCAACTGACACTAGTCAGAAAAAGTTTTACCGCACCTGCATTATAATGTACCATTACTTCGCTTAGTATGATAATGGATGTTTTACCCACGCTTCGCGTGTGTGATAGCCCCATTTTCACACATCATGAAGTAAAATTTTGTATAATACTCGACGGAAAAACTTCTTCTGATCTTGTGTGATTGCAACACTTGCCTTCGGCTCGTGCTGCAACCTCACACTCGTCAAAAAAAGTTTCGCTACTCTTATATCGTACTGTACTATTTCAACTCAGTGTGTGATACTTGATTTCTCATGCCTGTTGATAGTGTGCGAAGTGCCCAATTCACACACTTCCATATGTGAAAATAATTGAGTTCTCTTCGTTTGAAAATAATAATTTCCAGAATATTTTTCTTCTATTCAACTTTCTCAATTTTGTGTCAAGTTGTGTTGACACATACATATTTACTGATTGAATAATCACGTTAGCAATATGTCAAATTAACATCACATATTTTTTATAAATAATAAAATCATATGAAAAATAATATAACTTGTATCTGGAACTTGCGTTTTCATCGATAAACTACGAAAAGGGATATAATATAGAAATATAAATTTAAAAAACGAGTTTTTTTGTCTGTGATTTCCTCATTTCTTTAGTTTCGAAGACCAATAAAATTTTATGCTTTTGAAAATTTGAAAGTGGTTTGTTTTTAATGGGGGGGCTTTGCCCCCCCAACCCCCCAGCGGGGGCTTCGCCCCCTGCACCCCCACCAGGGGCTCTGCCCCTGGACCCCGTCCATACCCTGCCTCTCACACTTATGTCGCACCATATATACTATACTTCCCTATTTTCCAGAGTTCTTTACAGGTCAAGAATTTCGCACACTGAGTTTAAAAAAATAGTTTACGACACGTGTGTGCGTACTTGTATCGTACTGTACTACTATAACACCTTCAATGATCAGCAATTTCAAATGACTATATTAGTCTGTTTGGTAATCTGTTTGCGGTGCTGATGTATAGGTAGGTGAAGTAAGTAGTTGGTAGGCTGGTAGAAGTTGGTTCATTTGAAGAAGATACGTAAAGTGTGATAACTTTGAAGTAGCTGTGGGCTACCTTTGTCTTGGGACATCGTCTTGCCGAAATGTTATCTTTGTCTATTCCAATGGTTGATAATAGGATAGGAATTTCCAGGTAACTGTGAAAGATATGAAATAACAAAGAATTGAAGGAGAGATTTCAGAATATTGCTACTAATTGTCCTAGCATTGTTATCATTTTGGAGCTATGGGCTCTGGGCTACCTTTGTCTCGGGACGCTGTTTTGCTGAAGAGTTATGTTCGTCTATCTCAACGGATTGATGATCGGAACCTTCGTTGCAGGACGTTGTTTTGTCGAAGTGTTATTTTCGTCTATTCCAATGGATTTATAATAGGATAGGAATGGTCCAGGTGACTGTCAAAGATATAAAATAATAACAAAGAATTGAAGGAAAGATTTTAGAATATTACTACTAATTTTTCTAGCACGTGTCATCACAAGGGACCATTCTGGATCTTGAACGTTGACATAGCGCCCAACGTTAATTTTTAGAGCCCGTGTTATCGTTGTGCTTCCCCGAGAGTCCTCTTTTATACGTTTGCTACCGCCTATATGCGTTGTTTTCGGGTGGAAAATACAAGGTCACTAAGCAACTTGAACGTTTATCATTAACAATCAACAATTGAATTCAGGCAAAATGCGACGCTGTGATGATGCTAATTAGCAAATCGAATCACAGCCTCAGCCCAAAACAAATGGCTGGTGTTACCGTGAGTGCTAAAAACTCTTGGCAGTTGTGCCTGATCGGTAGGTAGCATTATCATAGATTCAGGATTTCCTCGTCTCCAATTGTTGATTGTTAAAACATATAGGGGCATGCGGAGATGAACGGGTGTAGCAGGGAAACACGAGCATTCAAAGTTGACGTCGGTGGTATGTTAACGTCAAGAGATCCAGAATAGCACCTTAAGTGATGGGAGGAAACATACAAATCAATAGACAAATAACGAGTCATGCATTTAGTGGAAAAAAAGAGGTCGAGGCTGTTCTATCATCTATTATTGTGTGAACAAATGTAAAACTAGTGAAAATCAACGTATACATACCGTTTGTTGTGAGTCATCGTAACCTATTTTTCACTTGCTCCGGTTAGTAGTAAAATATTATATTCTGCCAGGTTCGTTGGTGTATTCTCTACTATATTTAAACCCAGCTCAGAGGATCTGTTTCGTTCGTGTAATTATTACAAGAGGCCATCATGCACATGTCAATATTAATAACAGTTCGGCATGAAACCACGGTCGTCGCACTATTTCACGCTTAATTATTTTTACTGATTCACTGATATATAAAACCATTAGCACGGCCGATAACACGTTACATAATACATAACATAAATATATACCTATGTAATATGTTTTATATATATTATGAATATTTTAACTGTGAATAGCGCGATCCGATAGGCATCCGACGGCCATTTTGATTTCGTCGACGTTTTTGTAGCTCACTTAGTAACTTTATTATTACATACCGACCGAGTGCGGATTCAGATTCATGCCAAAATCCATAGGGGGCGAGATTTCAATGGCTTGTACCCACGTTTCAAAGTTCAAGTCGATCTGTGCCACCGTTCGTTCAGAAACGTGAGGACAAGCAAGCGTCTAGCGAAAACCCAGGAAGGAGAAGAAGGAGAAGATACTTTTTCATCAACTTTGGTGACTAATATGTCGGAAACCAGCGCACCGATTTCGATCTAATTTATACAGCGAAGTCGTCTGGTGGGGGAATATCTGCCGTGTAAATTTGATCGAAAAATATCCACGCGTTCCGAAGTTATGACCCCGTGCTTACAGGTATAAAGAGTTCCCCCGAAAAAATAGTCTCGCGGCTAGCTCTCGCCTGCCTACGGGTACTTGGCGGCGATTCGCTGCCGCGAATCTTGATATACGTCCGACAGACATACACACACATAAATTGATGGAAATATTAAAAAATTTCAGAACTGTAATGACTGTGATGTAACGTTAAATTGCTTGCATTATATGATGATTCGATTACCATTTTGGTCAGATAGGTTTTATTCTCCAACGCATTCTCAAACTTTTGTAGTGCTTTCTGGTCCTTCAGAGGAAAAACGTGCTCAGCTCCTCCATCCAAATCTTCGTCTGCATCTTCAGTATTATTTTTGTTGTCAAGATTTTCTTCTATGTCACGCAGTCGGTAATTGATTCTGCTTATTTTTGCGAGGATCTTATTTAGTATATCTACAAACAGAACCTAATTTCCACCAGACTATGCGAGAAATCGCGTTTAAAAAGATCGGTATATATTATATTTATTTCACCTTTTAGTGGCAATTGTTTTTCAGGTCCATCATTAATTTAATTACTTTTTTTCTTATGAAAAGATTCCATGGGTCCAGCCTGCGACTCATTACTTGAAAGATACTGCGGTCTTGTAGAGCATCCCTGTTAAAAATTCCAACAGAAATCCGTCAGAAGCTCACAGAATCCTCATGACAAACTTATGAGAATTTAACAGAATCCTATCCGTTCCATCTGCGAGAAATGATCGATGATTGCATTTTAATCCGTGTCTATACGTCTAATATCTGCACAGCTATATATCTTTAACGTAAGCTATCTGAATTCTAATGGCCCATCCGTATTTGTCCGTGATAACGTATATGAAGGTTAAAGATTTTTGTCCGCTTGTCTGTACGCACCCTAAGGTGTACGCTTCTGCCAGGCGTTTCAGATAGAATGCGTATCAGTCTCTGTACGCGTCGCTTTTGGTCATCAGATATTATCCGTAATTCCGTGATACAATCTAACAGCTAGAGACCGCAATTCCGTGAGTATCGAACTCGTTTCATTTATTACTGCAATGTCGCATACCAGATCTATCCGTATCAATACGTATATGCAAAAATATGTATTTGTCCGCGATAACGTATATGAATGTCGAAGATTTTTGTCCGCTTTTCTGTACGCACCCTTCGCGCACCCTAAGGTGTACGTTTCTGCCAGGAGTTTCAGATAGAATACGTATCCGTCTCTGAACGCGTCGCTTTTGGTCATCAGATATTATCCGTAATTCCGTGATACAATCTAACAGCTAGAGACCGCAATTCCGTGAGTATCGAACTCGTTTCATTTATTACTGCAATGTCGCATACCAGATCTATCCGTATCAATACGTATATGCAAATATATGTATTTGTCCGCGATAACGTATATGAATGTCGAAGATTTTTGTCCGCTTTTCTGTACGCACCCTTCGCGCACCCTAAGGTGTACGTTTCTGCCAGGAGTTTCAGATAGAATACGTATCCGTCTCTGTACGCGTCGCTTTTGGTCATCAGATATTATCCGTAATTCCGTGATACAATCTAACAGCTAGAGACCGCAATTCCGTGAGTATCGAACTCGTTTCATTTATTACTGCAATGTCGCATACCAGATCTATCCGTATCTATACGTACATGCAAACGGGTTTGGATCTAACTGCAATTTCATTTCTTGAAGTAACGGTTGCTGTCCGCATTGTTCGTGCAATCAAATTTTATTGCTTCTGACTGCGACTTCGGCTACTGAATCTATGAGCATGTACACGCATCTTTGAACCCCACCGGATCGGATCTGCAATCCTTCCTTAGGATATGTCGATTCTTGTATGCATTGCTCACGTACTAAACTTCGATCGCTTCTGACTGCAACTTCGGCTACCAGATCTATCCGGATCCACACGCATCCTCAAACTTTATCGAATTTGCTGTGCAATCCCGCTCTATCATGTAACGGTTCCTATTCGCATTGCTCGCGCGTCGGATGCTATCGCTCCTGTTTGTGACTTCCGCGGTCAAATCCTCCGCATGTGTACGCATCTTCGAACTTCATCGGATCAGATCTGTAATTCCGTCCCGTCGTAAAATGTAACGCTTCTTATCCGCATTGCTCATATGCAGTCGAAATCGTCGCTTCTGACTGCGACTTCGGCATCAAGATCAATGAGCATGTATACGCATCTTTGGACCTCACCGAATCGAATCTGCAAGCCCGCTGTGAATGGAACCGATTCGTGTACGCATTACTTACACATTTGAATTTATCACCGCAAAGCTAAGTGTGTTACAGCGTTTGTGAATTAAACACACAACACACACTTCTGCAGGTGTGTAATTTGACTTGAAGTGTAAAACACCGCTAACATGTGTTGTGTTCAGAATTTACAAAGATGATGTGTAGTTTACACGCACACGCTTCATCTGTGTAATGATCATAACACGCGTTATGTACATCAGAAGTTATCCGAAAAATTGCGACATAAAAAAGTGACACGTTTTAAATGTGTTATATTTTTCACGCGTTCTGTCAATATACAAAGGTTTTATACATTATATCTTCGTACTCCGTATACATATTATACATACAATATATACATGCAATATATACATTAGGGTGGCCCTTATTTGGTGAAAAAAAAATATTTGGTTTGCCGCCCCCTCAATCGGTTCCAAATTGAACAAAAAAAAATTCGGACCAAATTTTAGGTGATTCGGCCAATGGGAACACGTGCCCCAAGGACGTTAATTTTTTTAATTCTTTTTCTTCTTTTTCTTTCTTCACAGGACATAGTATGACAGAAAAGGAAGAGAAAAGGTTGTAGCAAATTTTTCTTCCATTAAGAGGAATTCATACCATTTTGATTGTAATTTTACACGTATTAATCGATTTTTGCTAACGGAATTCCAAAATATTACTTTTCCTACCAAACCGGAAGTTGAAAAAAAATTTGTTACAACATTTTCTCTTCCTTTTCTGTCATACTATGTCCTGTGAAGGAAGAAAAAGAAGAAAAAGAATTACAAAAATTAACGTCCTTGGGGCACGTGTTCCCATTGGCCGAATCACCTAAAATTTGGTCCGAATTTTTTTTTGTTCAATTTGGAACCGATTGAGGGGGCGGGAAACTAAATATTTTTTTTTCACCAAATAAGGGCCACCCTAATATACATATATATATATATATATATATATATATATATATATATATATATATACATATATATATATATATATATATATATATATATATATATATATATTAGACTGACAGTTATTTTGGCTTTCGACGAAATGTTTCGCTCCGAGTACATGAATGGGTTCGAAATAAATTAAAAAAAAGCCTCTCCAAATTTTAGCCCTTAATTTTAATATTTAGGGGTGCCGACAGCCCCTTAATTTTTCCCATTTGAATAACATAAGCTTTTTGACTGTTTTAATCAATTTTTTTCTCGAAGGCCCAATTATTCGTCAAAAAATCTAAGATTCAGCAACAATGTCGGTGATGATACTCTCTTCCAGTAAAACAAAATTTGTCCACATCCATTCGGAATTCCATGTTGGTTCCCATCCCTAACTTATTTTGAGACTTTCGAGCGAAGCGAAAAAATTGTTCTTTCCTACAAAGTTGTTGAATATTCTTCGTCAATGTCGTACCTCATCAACTCATCAGAATGTGTAGTTCGCATTCATGTTCATAACTTCGAAAATCACCCCCATCCCCTAAAAATCGTACCAAAAATGGTGGGTAAATTAAAAAAAAAAAAAAAATCCCTTAGCTATAAAAATGATCTGTTTTCAACAGGAGGCTTACAAAAAGAAATTTTTTTATTTATTTACTACATTCTTCTTCGATACATTCTTTAAGTCACCCCTATCTACAAAAATTGGAAAAATCGCTATCCAATGTTCTCGATTTTGGTTGATGCGTTATTCTATGTAGCGAGCTTAAAATAAAACAAAATAAAAAAATTAAATAAAAAAATGAAAAAAAAAAATTATTATTTTTCCAATTTTCGTAGGTGGGGGTGGCTCAAAAAATGTATCGAAGAAAAATGTAAAAAAAAAATTTCTTTTTGTAACCCTCCTGTTGAAAACGAATCATTTTTACAGCCAAATCATTTTTTTTTTTTTAATTTACCCACCATTTTTGGTACGATTTTTAGGGGATGGGGGTGATTTTCGAAGTTATGAACATGAATGCGAACTACACATTCTGATGAGTTGATGAGGTACGACATTGACGAAGAATATTCAACAACTTTGTAGGAAAGAACAATTTTTTCGCTTCGCTCGAAAGTCTCAAAATAAGTTAGGGATGGGAACCAACATGGAATTCCGAATGGATGTGGACAAATTTTGTTTTACTGGAAGAGAGTATCATCACCGACATTGTTGCTGAATCTTAGATTTTTTGACGAATAATTGGGCCTTCGAGAAAAAAATTGATTAAAACAGTCAAAAAGCCTATGTTATTCAAATGGGAAAAATTAAGGGGCTGTCGGCACCCCTAAATATTAAAATTAAGGGCTAAAATTTGGAGAGGCTTTTTTTTAATTTATTTCGAACCCATTCATTCACTCGGAGCGAAACATTTCGTCGAAAGCCAAAATAACTGTCAGTCTAATATATATATATATATATATATATATATGGGGAATTCCACGCCAACTTGACCAATGAATTTCCCTCACCATTTTCGATTTGCTTCAAAATGTTTTCGACAACTGTCCCAACTCCAAAACGGTCTGCTGAATTTGTTCTAATTTTAGGATTGGCCCGTTATTTTCATATGAATGTTCCAACTACCAAATATTTCCACCCTTTTCAAAAATCTCAAAAAATTCTAAAAAATCTTATGATTCACTACGAACATTACGCTACTATAATCCCATGATGATGCGATTTTTTTTCTTTCATTTTTACCGTTCTCAACATTTTTATGAAGTTTTTTTATCAAGGTTTATACTGAAAACGTTGAAAAAAAAAAATGAAAAATAAATTCGCACCATCATTGACTCAGTAGCGTGATATTCATAGTGGAACATGAGATTTTTGAGAATTTTTTGAGATTTTCAAAAAGTATCGATCTATTTGGTAGACTGAAAATTCGTAAAAAAAAAACGGGTCGATCAAAAATTCTGAAAAAATTTTGCGAACCGTTTTAGTACTTGGACAATTGTAGAAATGTTTTTGAAGCAAATCGAAAATAGTGAGGGAGATTCATGGGTCAAGTTGGCGTGGAATTCTCCATATACATATGGGGCATTCCACGTCAAACCAGAGGGTCATCGGCCTGACCCCCTGGGATTCTGATGACCAATGGACTTTCTGGTTCGTTTCGGTCAAAAATGATACCTCTAATTTTTCAAAAATTTACCGTTATTTTGTAAGGGTGTGGCGACCTTAAATATCTCTTACTCGAAGATGGACATTTTTAAAATCGATGAAACTTTTTTGTAAAATCGGGGACTCGAAAACAAATTGCTTCGTCATAGCTCGAAAACGGGCTGAAAATGCAGTTTTTTTTTCAAATTTTTTCCCCGGAATTTATTTTTAAGCATGGTTTCTTGTAGTAGAAGATAAAAGAAAATGAACTTCATCTTTCGTTCAAGAGTATAACGAAAAAAATGATGCTCAATTCGAAAAAAATGATAGAAACTCAAAAAACACTATTTCGAAGTAAGCATCGTTTTCTTTGTTCAACTCTTGAACCAAAAAGCGAATCAAATTTTACCAGGATGAAGTTTATTTTTATTTCATTTTTTACTACAAAGAACAATGATTATAAATAAATTCCCAGAAAAAATTATTATTAAAAAAAAAAAAAAAAAAAAATACTGCATTTTCATCCCATTTTCGAACCATGACGAAAAAATTTGCTTTCGAGTCCCCGATTTTGCAAAAAAGTTTCATCGATTTTAAAAATGTCCATCTTCGAGTAAAAGATATTTAAGGTCCCCACACCCTTACAAAATAACGGAAAAATTTTGAAAAATTAGAGGTATCATTTTTGACCGAAACGAACCAGAAAATCCAATGGTCGTCAGAATCCCAGGGGGTCAGGCCGATGACCCTCTGGTTTGACGTGGAATGCCCCATATGTATATGTATATTAGACCGTTTCAAGAAAATCGATAATTATTTTTTCAGCTTTGAATTACCTAAAATTATACTTCGACATGAAAAACTAACCTGCGTGAAGAATGAGCCCTGTCCTCAAAATATATAATATACATGTATGACTTTGGTGTATGATCCATTGTTTTAAACAAGAATATTTCATATTAATGAAATCAGAAAGACAAAAGTCCGACGAGGCACCTCTAAATCTTTGAGGACAGGGCTCATTCTTCACGCAGGTTGTTTTCTCATCTCAAAGTATAGTTTGAGGTAGTTTGAAGTGAATAAAAAATTATGGATTTTTTTTAAACGGTCTAATAAATATATATATACAGGGTGTTACAACTAACTATGTCACCCCGACGGTTGGTGATAGGGGGGAACTTAACTAACATTTTCGATATAGGAACCCATGTCCGGAAAGTTGACGTTACCTTGATATGAGGGATTCAAAGTTTTCAGCGAACGCCTGCAACGCTTGCTCACAGGCGCGGCGAAATCGTCGAGGATTTAGAAATAATCCAAGTCTAATTCAACTATTTATTAACAACATAATGAATCTAACGCAGTGTTCCAAATATCACAGAAAATAAGTATTTTCGTCGCTAAGGGGGGACTCCGCAGGTTTTGTTGAAAAAACCACGTTTCTGCTCTTGAAATCACGGAAAAACATCCAATCGAAAATTCCTGACAGCAATTTTTTGATTATAATATTATGTCTTGAAAAAAAAAATGTCAACCTCCTGCGATGAAAGTGTATGCGCAGGAAACCTTTTGCAGCGAAGCGACTGCGAAGAAAATGCGAAAGGTTCCCTGCGCATACACTTTCATCGCAGGAGGTTGACATTTTTTTTCAAGACACATAATATTATAAATCGAAAAATTGCTGTCAGGAATTTTAGATTGGATGTTTTTTCGTGATATCAAGAGCAGAAACGTGGTTTTTTCAACAAAACCTGCGGAGTCTCCCCTTAACGACGAAGATACTTATTTTCTGTGATATTTGGAACACTGCGTTAGATTCATTATGTTGTTAATAAATAGTTGAATTAGACTTGGATTATTTCTAAATCCTCGACGATTTCGCCGCGCCTGTGAGCAAGCGTTGCAGGCGTTCGCTGAAAACTTTGAATCCCTCATATCAAGGTAACGTCAACTTTCCGGACATGGGTTCCTATATCGAAAATGTTAGTTAAGTTCCCCCCTATCACCACCCGTCGGGGTGACATAGTTAGTTGTAACACCCTGTATATGGGGCATTCCCTCCCAAAGCGACCTGGCCGAGACCCTCACCATCCCTATCAAAAATTTCGTTAGATGCGGATAGAAACGTACAAAAAACGTGTCAAAAACCGTATAGAAACAGACAGGAAACCGGTTCTGTGACTGATTTTTATACGGTTTCTGGCAGAGCTTCTGTACGTTTCTATCCGCGTCTAACGGAATTTTTACCTGGGATTTTTAATTTCTTTTCCCTACTGGTATGTTGTTCGTCATCACAAAAAAGCCCGCCACACCAAGTTTCAGATTTTTTGAAAAATTTGTCTGGTCCTTATAATTTCAAAAAGCAAAACACTGTTCAACCAATCCGATACTAATGAAATTTGGAGAGATGAGTCTTTGCGAGAAAACTAATTTTTTTAGCCATGAGCGAATAAGGTAGGCGTGCATCTGGTTTGGGAGATACAGGGAAATGATTAATTATTTTTATTGTTTGATATAAATTTTCCATTTCCAGGCTATTATACGACCAATAACGTTCACTTGTATGGTTCGAGCTGAACGGACTGTGAGTATACCAGAAAAAAAATTTAGTACATCTGAAATAAAACGAAGTTTGGTGCCCTGTATATACCTCCCAAACTAGATCCACACCCACCTTCGCTGATGGCTTCAAAATTTCGTTTTCCTACAGAGATTCAGCTCTCCAAATCTCATTCAAATCGTATTGCTCGAACAGTGTTTCGCGTTTTGAAATTATAACGACCGGCGGAATTTTTCAGAAAATCTAAAACTTGGTGTGACGGGCTTTTTTGTGATGATACGAACAACATACTAGTAGGAGAAAAAAATTAAAAATGCTGTGGGTTTTGGCCAGGTCGCTTTGGGAGGGAATGTCCCATATATATTATCATATAACGAAGATACTTTCAAATAACATTGTAACTCATACTCTATGATATATCTATTATAATACATATCTATACATTTTTTCTGCGGATATAATGATTTTTTTCGTAATACGTGTAATAGAATTCAACAGTATCAGTTTAAAAGCATCACTCTACGATATGAAGAATTTCGCAAATATATGTCGAGTCGTCAACATTCAAGACCATAACCTTCTCTTTTATTTGACTAATAGGAATTCGTTGGACCGTGTCTGCAAAATTCATTACTTGTAATACATGTCGAGCATGAAATTTTCCGTCGATATTAATCTTCTGAACATCAACGTAGCATCCATCGTCAATCTTTAGGATTCCATTTATTCGAACGATGTCGTTTGTAATCAACCGTACCATAGAGTCATTTTTTTTTTTTCCTGGTTTATACCCTGCACTATGTAAAAGAATACCTCCAAATATACACCGATGATAAACAACGTCCGCGTTATCATAATTGGTTCGACCATTACCGAGCAGAACTGTATTTTCGGTCGTTCTCGTACAGGTCTTAGATTCAGAACGTGTGAACAATTTTTTGCAATACTTCATATTATTAGGTTCAGCGTTTTGCGTACGGTCCTCTAATTTCCAATGGAGGAGATTTCGTTGTAGAAATCTGATCGCTATCTGATCATCAACCCCCTTAGGTCCATTGACCATTTGCTTTAAATAGAAATTTGTGCTTTCGAAAGAGAATGCCGAGGTTGCCCATAATGGCCCTGACCTTTTCACCGAGTTTACTACATGTAGTAGACTGTGAACATTGAATGTTATGAATTCTTCGCCGTATAAAATTTCGAATTCGGCCACGAACCTCAGAAGGTTCCCCTCGCATCTATTCAATTCCTCATCGCAAATGTTGATTTTGAGAAGTATGAACGTACTTTCCGCTAAGAGCGATAGGTGCTTCAGAGCTGCGTCAGGTAGGATACCATTCAGACAGGGCAGGCTATAAAACAGCAACCACGACAGCCACTCGGAGGCTTTCCATTTGCATTTTTCGGATAGCGGTCTGGGTGATCTTTGTACTTCGTGGACCGGAGTCATCTTCATGAGCCTACTATTAATTTTGTTTCTCTGAGTTGGAGTCAAATAAACTGGTGACCCGTAAGTAGTCCAAATGTCCCACAGGAGTTTGACGACTCCAAGTAATATGGCGTGCATGTACTCAAAAGGGAACCCCCACACCATATTGAACAGAGGCAGCTGCAACAAAATGCTAGCACCCTTCACCCCATTTATAGATTTTCCAAGTTCCACTGCCATCTCAACGTCTTTCATATGAGACTCATGTGTCCTTAGATTCGCATCTATTTCGTCAAAATGATAGCGCACTGCTCCGCGCACATACTTACCGTGGGCATAGCACCAGCTACAGCCATGATAGCCATTATATTGTAATCTATTCTGAACTATTGGGCGTGCTACAGAATCGGTTATGCAGCACAACGGCACTAATTTGAAAGTAGTCTCACATCTCATGCGATGTTTCAACGTTATGCCTTCTTCTGTTAAGCAGTTCGCTTGTGAAACAAATTGTTGTAAAAACGTATTCATCATGGTCGCAGTCGGTTCTTTGTCCCCCACCCATAATCCAACTAAAATTACATTCGTGAAACGAATATTAGGGGGCAATTCGTTTACAATTAAAAGCAGTGGCCAGCTACTTCTTTTAGAACTGTTAAAAATCGGCATACCATCGGTGTTGATATTATAAGTCAGAATAATGTCATTAGGTTGTTGGGAATATTTTTTGATCGTGGCCTTATATAGCTCACCGTCGTAAATATCTTTCATCGCGGTCGGCTTATCTTCGGCGAGAGCATCATTGCGCACTGCTAAGTTGTCCATCAGGCTTTGACAAATTGTTTGCTTACTCAGCAATTCTTTGAATTGGTATTTCATGTCGACGTATACAAATCTATTTGCGGATTGCATTGTTAATTGTTGCTGTAACTGGCACTCTTCACAGGTCACTGATCGATTTTGAAATTCGTTTTTACGAACAGGACCCAACACAGGATATTTACAAAATGTACAAAAAAAAGTGTAAGTAACGACGTCAGCAGGCGGGTCGTACTTTTTCTTGATTTTGTACCTAGTCATTTGCAAATGTTCATACCTCGGCCCGGCCAAACACTTTATCATTTCCACAAGTGCTGCCCGTGCTTCATGGGAAAGGCAAAAGCGTACGCAGTATGCAATAACCATCTGCATAACGTCTGCGACTGATAGCGCAGATGCCTCGAACATAATGGAACGATCGTCGTTTACATCATCGGGAATATCTGCTGGTCTGACTTCTTGGTAATGATCATCATCATCATCATCATCAGAATCGGTGTATTCTTCTTGTTCTGTAAGACTTATATCATCAGATACACTTTCGGCCCGAGAACTCCCCTCAGTAGAGATACTCTGATATGGACGTGTATTTGATTCGCCACTCTCCAGAGGTGATGTACTACGTGGGCTGATAGGCTCAGGAACGTGCCGTGCTGCATCATCCCCACAGCTGACCTCTGACGTATCCTCGGTCAGGTCTGCAATATATTCGTCAATGATCCTTGGTTTCATTGCATGCATGGGTAAGGTCATTGCTTTTATACCGGGACTGCACCTCATAGTTAAGTACATGACCGTAGTGAACGTATAGGAACACTTCTATCCGGTTGTAATGAGATATTCACCAGGATATGATTCCGAAAGTTGGGATGATCAGAAATACATAGAAACAGAGCTGGTTCTTACCTAGAGCTGCCGTACTCTTATTGGTGTCTGTTGTCTTCGCAATCCAGGATGAATGAACTCGCTGAGAAACCCAGTGTTCCTCATAATTAGGATCCAAGAAAGTTTTATACCGTTTATTTCGTCTTCTGAGTGTTTCGTCCTCTGCGTTTGCCATGATAAATATATAACAATCCGCGAAATCAATTTATGTCTCCAAAACACATCACCTTCCATTCACGATGCTGAAAATACACCATGAAACGTCCGGTCATAAATTTACCTATCTGAGGGTAGTTCCGTGGTACCTGTTAAAAATTTCGTATAGAGACGGATAGAATGTGCAGAAAACGATAAAGAAACAGATAGAAATGGATACGCGAGCTATCCGTTTCTATAGCGTTTTCTGCAATTCCATCCGTCTCTATATAGTCCAGTCATTATGTCCAAATATTCCCCTTGAAATAACAAAAATTCCGTTGTCGCTCTTTCTTGTTTTAACCATTGAGGGGGTCAATGGTAGTCTAAATTCAAAATAGCGACCAAATCCTGCTTTTGCCTATGTCCGATATTTTGAATTTTATGAATAATTGTTTTTCCTCAATAACTCTGCCATTTTCAATTTTAACGAAAAATTGCAGAAACTAAATTTGCAGGAAATTCAGTTACCTACAACTTTAGTTACTGCATTTTTTTTATAAGATCGATATTTTTCGAATTAAACCTGAAAAAATCGGCGAAGTAAAACTATTGCATTATCTCATTTATTTTCAACTTTAGGGCATAAATGAACATGAACAAACTTGTTGGGAATTACATTTTCGACAGTTTTGGTCTCTACCTTTTTTTTCGTACAGTCAATATTTCAGGTCGTACGCCAACGGCAAAGAAAAAGAGAACCGTCAAAATATTTTTTCGCGAACCATTCGACAACTGAATGCCTCTGTGAAATGAAATTAGTATATTTCGATACAAGAGCACAAAAGCAGCAATTCGCGCACGAGTGTGAAGGCCCGAACGAGCCCGAAGGCGAGCCGGCGCGGAGGGAGCGAGTGAGGTGCCTTCATACGAGTAAGCGATATTGCTGCCTTGGGCTCGCGTATCAAACACCATTTTTCTCGACACATGCAACGCAAGGTCCTCGTTTGTGTGCCGTCTGCGGGCACCCAAGCCGGTTTTAGCGTACCAGTGTGCAAAATATTTTTCGTCATAGTAGGCGTAAAGTACGCACTTTTGGTCTTGTTTTGCGAGCGTAAAGTGCGGCTTTACGCCCGGTGTTTGTAAACACAAACTATCCCTACGCACGACGCCCGTTGGGCGTCGCGCGTGGAAATAGTTTTTATTTACATACACTGGGCGTAGAGTCGAACTTGACACTTGCAAAACAAGGCCAAAAATGCGTTATTACTTTACGCCACCATGACGAAACATAATGTTCGCACCGCGGGCGTACAACTGAACGACCTTGGGTGATCGCGCGACCCTCGGGCCGGCTACGCCGGCCCTCTGGCACGTTCGATCACCCGCGGGCATAAATTTGTACTTTACGCCCATGGTACGAAAATAACTATTGCACACCGGTGCGCAAAAGTCTGCTTTGGGTGCGCATAGACAGTGCGCAAAGGAGGACTTTGGGTGCATGTGTTAAGAAATAGTACTTTTCGATACTAGTGCGAAATGTTGATAATCACACGAGTCGAGAATCATCTTTCGCACGTGTATCGAACTTTATTTTTTAACACAACGCGCGTTAAGTTGAATTTTATGCACGCGAAGCGTGCACAAAATCGAACTTTGCGGACGCAGTGTGAAAAAATAATTGACTTCACTCAGTGTGATAAAACCCCCATTTTCAGACCTTATGAAGTAAAATTTTGTACTATACTCGACGGAAAAAAGTTTTATCGCACTCGTATCGTAATGTACTATTGTATTTCATTTCACAGAGGCATTCAGTTGTCAAATAGTTCGTGAAAAAATATTTTGACAGTTCTCTTTTTATTTGCCGTTGCCGTACGACCTGAAATATTGACTGTACGAAAAAAAGCTAGAGACCAAAACTGTCGAAAATGTAATTCCCAACAAGTTTGTTCATGTTCATTTATGCCCTAAAGTTAAAAATAAACGAGATAATGCAATAGTTTTACTTCGCCGCTTTTTTTAGGTTTAATTCAAAAAATATCGTTCTTATAAAAAAAAATGCAGTAACAAAACTTGTAGGTAACTGAATTTCCTACAAATTTAGTCTCTGCAATTTTTCGTTAAAATTGAAAATGGCAGAGTTATTGAGGAAAAACCATTTTTCATAAAATTCAAAATGTCGGACATAAGCAAAAGCAGGATTTGGTCGCCACTTTGAATTTAGACTACCATTGACCCCCCTCAACGGTTAAAACAAGAAAGAGCGACAACGGAATTTTTGCAAGGTTGAAAGTACATAATGACTGGGCTAATACGAAATTTTTAGTAACTCGCACAGGGTGAAAGCCGACTGGCTTCAATTTTCCTAATATTTTTTTTTTTTTTTGGGGACTTTTGTTACCACTGAAAAGGGCATTCTTGCTTTTTTCACATTTTTATTCGCAGCGGATCGCATTTTTTTTTTGTTTAATCCGAATAGTTGTGAAGTTGTGATTTCAACTAACAGAATAATTATGGAAAATGTAATACCTACCGATTTTTTAAAAGTTTAATGCCGTTTAACAGGAAAATACCAGCTGGATTTACAAACATATCATACCAACCATTTTCATCTGCCCAAGTATGCAAAAACCATTGGCCCAGGCCTGGCCCGAGCCCGGCCCCGAGGCTGCCGAGCCTCGTGCGAAGCTCGGCAGCCAGCGCTGGCCCAGCGCTGGGATGATAACAACGTTTCTGTCACGGGCCATTTGTCGTTTGCGAGCGTCGGCGGCCAGGGTATCCACAGCGCTGGCATGATGGTCATGCCAGGTGTCGAATTATTTGTTATAATAATAATAATAATAATAATTGCTACCTGACCCGCCATACCCGAGAGGGTATGTCCCCAGAAGTTGTTTCGGAAGTTTATTTATTTCATTTTTTATTAATGAGGAAGAGAGAGACAAAGATGGCTACACTACACCAGTGTAGCTCGGTGTAGCCCCTTAGTCGAAAATGCTATTAGTGAAAATAAAATATAGCACATGGTCAAGTCATAGATATGAATTTTTTTATTATTTTTTTATCGTTCACATAGATTAACGTGATGAACATAATCCCTGTTTTAAGTTAAAAGTACCAGTATTATTAACTCTGACTAACATTTTTTAAACAAACTAAAATTATATTATTATTATTATTATTTTTCTGTCCAGTATTATTATTATTATTTCAGGTAAAGTATAGTGACAAGGAAGTTCAACGACCTTCAAAAAGTAATAAAGAATATACTTTGCCTGAAAATTAAAAAAAAAAAATACACAATAAAGGATATCACGTAATGATGGTCTGATGATGATCAATGTATAATTCATTTGGCGGCTCTTTCTTTCCTACCGCCTTCTCTATCCGGTGCTCTTGACAGCCACAAACTGGTCCGACTCAAAATAGCACTTTTTTCAGCTTTCTTCTTTGCTATTATTACATCTGTCAGAGAAGCAGAGAATTGGGCTGATAATTGGGTTACTCATTGCAACTTCTCAAAATCGCATACCAACTCTACGCGAACCAATCTTCTAATTGTTATTTAATGTGTTGTTATACGTTTGAAATATTATAGTTGTTATTGATTGTTTCATATACACGTTAGAAAAGTTTGAGTTGAATCTGCTGCGACTAATATAAGTTTAATTTACCTTGCATACATTTATAGATGTTTGTAATGCTGAAATTTCTCTTACTGACTCCCTTTACAACTCTTCCAACACCACTAAACAACAACTGTACGTTTCTGTCGATAATTGAGCCTAGAATTTCCGCTATGGCATCTCCCAAGTCCGTGGCCATGTTATACAGCATGAATTGTTGCTGAAAAGTGAGTTTGACCATTAAAAATTATATTTTTTGGAAGAAATAGAAATACAGTTTCAATCCATATGATACATACCATCGCGTTCATTTTTTTCGAATCAGTCAACTGTGCATCCAGGTGAACAAACTCTTCATAGCTGTGTACTGGAAAGTGTACATCAAATGTTTCCTGTGTTTTATTTATCGCATCTAAGGCATTGCTGTCTAATGGTCCGAGCAATGTTCGCATCTTATTTGAATACTCTTTAACATTGTAAAGGACACTGCGTTTAGCCCTTTTTATTTGCCTGATAATTCTTTCCTCTGATGCCTGTAGCATCGATTTAGTAACAACCACGTCATTTTCCATGTCTTCTGCTTCTGGACAATATTTATGACAGCTATACAATCCAGAATCAGGAGGTTATTATTTCTTTTATATGTATATACCTACCAGGATCCTTAAATCTCCCAGGCGAAGCGTTTCTCATCCTTTGATTTTTTACCGATTGTGCGTCAATTTCTTTTCGTTCTGTGTTTTCTAATGCAATAATGGCAACATCATTATATAATAAGCGAGTATGGCATAGGCATCAATTAGAAATGATATTATTATTACGTTTGTGATGTTTCTTTACACTTTTGGAAGGCAGTTTCCTTTTACGTGAATAATACTCTTCACTGTCCCTCTGAGAATGTATATCGTCGTTCTTATCGCTGTTGTCTGATGACAATGATTCATCTACAATTCAAAATATAATATCGTGGTTATTATTGAGTAATGAACGACTCAGGTGAAATCTCGATGATTACGAATTGAGAATGGCATTTTACGTTATACGTACTTGTGCTGGTAAATTTATCTGCATCGCTGGATCGATTTATAACAGTTCTCATATGACTACGTGCGATCAGGATTTTAGATTGTAGCGAAAGTTGGGACTTTGCAGAATTATTTCCAGCATTTTTTGTTTTTGAAATTGTTGTGGATGAAGGCATCTTCTTAGAATTAGATAAACTAGACCCGCCAGGTCTTTCGATACCAGGCAATTCAGGCAATGTACTGAACACTTCAGCTCGCTCACCAGTTGACATGACTCTAGGCATTTCCGCATCACCATCAGTTCTCTTTTCTGGGAGGCTTTCTATTTCCGTAGTTTTGAACGACTGTTCTAAATATACCATCCCGTCTTCGTAAGACCCTAATTTTAATATTTTTAATTTGTTGATAGGATTTATAACTAATTGACAACTATGCAAAAGTTGAAAATAGAATCATATTTTAGTACAATTGCCACCGTCGAACTCAAAATACTAGAGAGCCGATAAATTAGAGCAAGAATATCTATACAGATATAAGAAGCAAGACCTACGTGCTTGTTTAATAACAATAATTTTAACAGCCACCCAATCTCGTTTCGGAGGTTCGCTTTTTTCCACCCACTCATCAAGTCTGGGGTAATCGTTTTTTCGTGGAAAGTAACACATCCACTCATCATTTTTATAATGTATCCACGATTTTGGTACAATATCCACTGCTTTTAATCCCTTACCTGCAGTTTCGTTTTGAAACGACACGATTATATGCGTGGAGCTTGCTCTGAGACTCATTATCTTAAACAGACGAAAAAAAAGGAACGTGAGAAAAGTGACGCGAATCTCAGGTTAGGTTAGATTGATCATCTAATTTTAACCTCTGCTTCGATGCGTTAAACTCCTTTGATTGTTGTACTCTGGGATCCATACGACTTATGAACTATTTATGTAATTTATTACCCGGTAAGCCAAAACTGGTATTCGTATAAAACTTTAACTTACCTATCGATGAATGAGTTCAATTTCTTCGAAATACGGCAATATCAAGGAACACAGCACGTTGATGACGTTTTGTAATCCATACAATGATAAACGTACATAAAAACAATTGAAAACATTTTTTGTTTTCATAATTTTTTTGTTTTTAAATAACGAGCGATAACGCGGATCTTCTTTATCTTCAAATACGTAGCAGTGATATACGATCAACATGTTGAACGCTTACGACCGTGTAAAAAAGCATCGTGCTCTTAGGAACCAAGAATCTGAATCTTCCACGAGTTCCAATGAAGAATCTATGCTAGAATCATCATACTCCGTAACGGAACAATCTGAGGTACGTTATAATGTTGTCTCAATAATCAATTTTCCAACAAGTACAACCGCCCTTCATCAACTTTTAGGTTGAGGATTAAATACCATTGAAGATATTTCTCTTACTTGACCTTGTGTTTGTAATTTTTTTGCAGCGAGATCCAATATCAGCCGGTGTAAGTAGTGATGGAGAACAGAGTAGTGTTGATATGTCTGAAGCACTGAGTCAGCAAGTTGACGACGATCATGTTGTGGATCAGAGTGACCACGATAATGCTGAAGCTGGTGATGACGGTCAACATAATTCTGATGACAGTGACTATTGGTTAAATGAGCCGGACGAGGAGTAAGTTCGCTAAAAAATGTGTGATTTAACGTAATATATGTGCAAATATCCTAAATACTCCACAGGGAAAACCAGGGGGAAGTATTAGATTTGAAAAGGGATCTCAGGATATGGGCGACGCAGAACATCGGTAACTTGAAAAATAAGACAATAACTGAGCTTTTGAAAATCTTACGTAATAATGGACACAGAAATCTTCCTCAAACTGCTGAAACCCTCCTGGGAACTAGGCGATTGGACCAGAACGCTATAAGAATTATGGAAGGTCTTCATGGGCATGGAACGTATGTGTATCTTGGAATCGAAAAGGAATTGAAGAAGCGAATCGCACCGGATATATTTGTCGAGGCAACAATTGAAGTCCTAGTGAATATTGACGGATTGCCATTGTACCGGAATTCAACAAAACAGTGTTGGCCGATTTTAATTAAGGTTCATTCTGAAAGATACAGCAGTAATCCCTTCGTTGTTGGTATGTACTGCGGAAACTCTAAACCAGCAAGTCCGAATATTTACTTGGAAGATTTTGTGTCAGAGGCTGCATCTTTAACGCATCGTGGCATAAACATTCAAGAAAAGTACTACAATTTCAAAGTCAAAGCCTTTATTTGTGATACACCTGCTCGTGCATTTATTAAATGTATTAAAGGTCATGGTGGATTCTATGCATGCGAAAGATGTACCGTCAAAGGAGTAACAGTGGATTATCGAAGAATTTACAGTAGAACCGATTGCACTCTACGGACCCATAATACGTTTTTAGCTAGAAGTGACGAAAGCCATCATCTTCCAGGTGAAGCATCACCTTTACTGATTATACCACATTTTGACATTGTGCGTGCAGTACTATTAGATAGTATGCACCTGTGGTTTATTGGTGTCATGAAGGCTTTGCTGCAGAAGTGGAAAAGCGGGAACCCATTATCCAGAGTGAGTGTATTACTACGACAGGCTTTGGCAGATACGTTGTATGCGTTGGAGTCACACATTCCGATCGAATTCCAGAGGAAATCTTTTAATTTCATGAATTTATCAAACTGGAAAGCCACGCAGTTTAGATTCTTCCTGTTATACTGCGGTCCATTGGTGCTTAGAGACGTGCTATCCAATGAAAAGTATAAACACTTTTTGCTTTTGCACACCGCTTGCCGTTTACTGTGTATTCCATACTCAGCTGTTGCTCATATCGGCTATGCAAGAACGCTATTGGTGAAATTTGTCGAACTTATGCCTACTTTATATGGTACGGATTCTCAAACCATCAATTTTCACAATCTGATCCATGTCGCCGATGACGTTGAATATATGGGAGCTAAGTTATCAGATTTCACTGCGTTTCCATTTGAAAACTGCTTGGGGAAATTAAAACGGCTAGTGCGAACGCCCAATATGCCACTTTCCCAAATTTTGAGGCGCCTATCAGAATTAGATGCCACATCAGATATTGTTGTCCGGCCACATTCTTTGCTCAGCAAATGTGAATCAAAAAAAGAATTTGTTGATCACCGACAACAATATGTAGAGTACAAAAAGGTTGAATTCAATGGCATGACAATAAGAACGTGTCACCCCGACAATCTTGTGGTCTTGAAAAATGAAAATCACTTTGAAATAAACAAAATTTTTTCCCGGGAAAAGCGAGATCCAAAAAATTTACAAGACCTATACATAACGGGACGCACCATTGAGAGTAACGGCGATGCTTTTGACTGTCCTTGCCAATCTAGTCGGTTAGGTATTTGTGTGCTAGGTTTGCGTGCTGATGTAGATTCTACAATTCAATTCACCGACATTACAAATAAGTGTGTACATTTACTAATTAATGAAAATGTTTATTCAGTAACATTACTTCACTCACAGGAATAAAGATTTTGGTTACGGAGACCTGTACTTATAGTACCTACCCGCCTAACTTTGTGAATGAAGCTATAATGCGTAAAAATGGAACATATAGTATAGGTTAAGAACATCATGTATTTCATTATGAATATACTTTTCAAAGATGAAAAATAAACGTTCTCTTTGTCGGATTATGAAAATATGTTTCTTTACCATCGTTATATTGATTAATGCTAGAAAACGGAGTGAAATCGCGTGACTGTGCCATAATTAAGGTCCGGACCTTAATTATGGCACGGGATTTTTTTTTTTAGGCCTAAGCGCCCAAAAAAAAAATCGTTTTTTTGGTGGCAAAATCTTTTTCATGCAATATAATATCTTTTGGGCATGTCCGCAAAACCATTTTTTTTTTCGCGCACGACCTCATGGCATTATGTAGTCACGCGGAATGTAAGTCAAAATAATGTATGATTATAATGAAAAATATATATATATTAGGGTGGCGCAAAAAAACCGACTATTTTTTTTTTTTTGAGTCTCGAGTGAAAAAATGTTAGTTTTTGATGTTTTAAGAGCCCTCTCCAAAGGACAGCTCAAAAAAAAAAAAAATTTTAAGAGGTCGCTCCAAATTTTTGTAAGTTCCAAAATCGTCGAAAATCGATTTTTGTTTTTTTTTTTTTTTTAATTAAAAAAAATTATTAGCGGCCTTTCAAAATTTAAATTTTTAACTGAAACTTTCAGAAACTTATTTTTTTTTTTGGTCTTAAATTATACCGTCACGAGAAAAAAAATTAAAAAAAAAAAAAAAATCGATTTTTGACGATTTTTGAAATTTAAAAAAATTTGGAGCTACCTGTTAAAAAATTTTTTTTGAGCTGTCCTTTGGAGAGGGCTCTTAAAACATCAAAAACTAACATTTTTTCACTCGAGACTAAAAAAAAAAAAATAGTCGGTTTTTTTGCGCCACCCTAATATATATGGGGAATTCCACCCCAATCCGACCCACGTCTGATCCTCACCCCTTTCGATTTGGATCATAATTTTTTATATTGTTCCACCTTTTCGAAAAAACACTCTGAATTTTTTTCAGATTTTTTTGAAACCGTCCGTTTTACCTATGATTTTTGAAAATGAACACATCGATAGCCCGAATCGAAAAATCTGAAAAAATTCTCAAAAATTTTGCTTGAGTTAACAAAATTTTTGGGCCTATAGCCAGAGTGGGCAAACGTTTGCTTCTCGTATTATTTAACGTTGTTCTCGGAAAAAACTCTAAATATCATAGAAGCGAACGTCTGCGCACTCTCGGTCAAGGCTTGAAAATTTTGTTCAACAGAGCAGGATTTTTAAGAATTTTTTCAGATTTTTCGATTGAGGTCAACATTTAGAATTTTGGGAAATTTTGGAAATCTTGACCCTAATTGAAAAATTTGAAAAAATTCTCAAAAATCCTGCTTTGTTAAACAAAATTTTCAAGCCTTGACCCAGAGTGCGCAGACGTTCGCTTCTATGATATTTAGAGTTTTTTCCGAGAACATCGTTAAATAATACGAGAAGCAAACGTTTGCCCACTTTGGCTAAAGGCCCAAAAATTTTGTTAACTCAAGCAAGATTTTTGAGAATTTTTTCAGATTTTTCGATTCGGGCTATCGATGTGTTCATTTTCAAAAATCATAGGTAAAACGGACGGTTTCAAAAAAATCTGAAAAAAATTCAGAGTGTTTTTTCGAAAAGGTGGAACAATATAAAAAATTATGATCCAAATCGAAAGGGGTGAGGGGCAGACGTGGGTCGGATTGGGGTGGAATTCCCCATATATTAGGGTGGTTCATTTTAAACTTGTATTTTTTTTTTGCCTCCCACCTGAAAACTTGGTGCCAAATTCGGAAAAAAAATTCTCCCTAAATCGGAGACCATGACAAAAAATATTTAGAGGTCGCTACCGGCAACGAGTTTTTTCAAATTAGCACGGTATTTTTTGATTTTTATTCATTTTTTTTTGTTTTTTTACTTTTTTTTTTTTTTTGCTCATGAGTCAATCATGAATGATACATCGAAAATGATTGATGTTTTCTTTATTCCTCGGTAGCGACCTCTAAATATTTTTTGTCGTGGTCTCCGATTTAGGGAGAATTTTTTTTCCGAATTTGGCACCAAGTTTTCAGGTGGGAGGCGAAAAAAAAAAAATACAAGTTTAAAATGAACCACCCTAATATATATATATATCTAAATTACGTAGCTCTGAATTCGACCAACGTGCCAAGCTTGGCCCAGGACTGGTGACCAAGTTCCGCGTAAAACCATTGTACCAGGCCCGGGTCAGGGCTGGCACAGGCCTTGGTGTAAGACTGGCTTGGTGGTCTCAACCAAGCCTCGGTCGCCAGTCTTGGACCATGCCTGGCACAATGGTAGCATTGGTACTGCATACTTGGGTGGTTCAAAGAAAAAAATGTTACATTTCAATAAGTATGACATCTTAGATCTTGATCAACAACATCACCTAAATTCGACATTAAAAACTCGAAATTTAGTCCAGTCAATCTAGACTATAACATTGAAATAATTCCCCTGGCGTTGAAAAAGGTATGAATCGATTCCGAAAATTCTTTCGAACAATATATCAAAAGATGTCCACACCAAGTTGACCGCAAATTATTCAAATAATTAAAAACTAAGAATAATTCGGGTTTTAACGCCAAAATCACGCGGAGTTTGGATTCTACTTAGATGAAAGAAAAAAAAAAAAAAAAAATACCCTCTTGTAGCGGCGGAAAGTGTAAAAAACTTCAACAATCTATTTTGCAAAAACTAGGGATCCTAGAACATGAGTTCTCACTTTAATTTTGTAGAGAATTTCCGCCGCTACAAGAGGGGTTTTTTTTTTTTTTTTTTTTTTTTTCTTTTAGCTAAGTAGAATTCAAACTCCGCGTGATTTTCGCGTTGAAACCCGAATTATTCATAGCTTTTAATTATTTGATTAATTCGCAGTCAACTTGGTGTGGACATCTTTTGATATATTGTTCGAAAGAATTTTTGGAATCGATTGATACCTTTTTCAACGCCAGGGGGATTATTTCGACCTTTACATAATAAATAAATTCCAGATTGACTGGACTAATTTTCGGCCTGAAGGGATAATGGAGAAATGAGTCCTTCATTTATTTTGTATAATCTTTTTTTATATGTACACTCAGAGAAAAGTCGATGGTAATGTTAATTGCAAGAGGTCAACTATTTGAAATTGATTGCTAGTACTCGGCTAGTAGTAATTATTATAGTACGTATAACTATTTCCCGTTAGACGCTGATAGAAACGTACAGAAGCTGTGGAAAAAACCGTATAGAAAGCAGTCACAGAACCAGTTTTTTTGTCTGTTTCTATACGGTTTTTGGCACGTTTTCTGTACGTTTCTATCCGAGGCTAACGGAATTTTTACCACGGTTAGTAATTGCTAAAACTTAATCAAATTGATCAGTAGAACAAAAACTTTTTAGTGATCTAAAATTGTTCTTGTAACTAAAGAAATTTAGTTGAGAGTAAGTGGGTTTCATCTATAACTACAACATTTTTTTTTATTATCTGTAAGCATAAATTGTTGTTATCGTACCTAATAATTTTTTTTCATTTTGTTGTAATATTTTTTTTTTTTTTCATTCATTTTATGATACTCAATATGGTAAAAAAAAAAAAAATTCAATAAATAAATGATTTTTGTTTCAAATTTAGTAAATTAATAAACTTTTATTAATCAGTAACATCAACTTACTTACATAATTGATTCAACTAGAAATAGTTATTATAAATATTTTAAAATTTTTATTGTAACTATATTTATTGTTATGAAAACTTTGTTATTTAACTGTAATTTTATAGTCAACTTAAGGGGGGAAACCAGTTTAGGAGGCCGAAAATTTTCGTGTTTTACGTGAATTTTTTTAACAGGGAAGGAATTATCAGAATTTGTTTAAACTTGGAGGATATTTTATTAATGTTTTGAAGTACACGTTGTAATTTTTTCAAGTCATTTCCGCCGGACATAGTGGAGTTAAAAGCTGGACGGTCGCGATCAGAGTTTGCTGCTCGTGGGACATCCGGAAGTCACAATTTTGATCTGAAATCATCACAATTTTTTTTTTACCTTAACAACATATTTTATAAGAATATGTACTAAACTCTGATCAAAAAGTTGAAAATTGCATGTTTTGAGGTGTTTGAACAAATGTATACCATGGTATAAAAACATGACATTTTGTTCAAACGACTCAAAAACATGCAATTTTCAACTTTTTTGATCAGAGTTTAGTACATATTCTTATAAAATATGTTGTTAAGGTGAAAAAAAAATTGTGATGATTTCAGATCAAAATTGTGACTTCCGGATGTCCCACGAGCAGCAAACTCTGATCGCGACCGTCCAGCTTTTAACTCCACTATGTCCGGCGGAAATGACTTGAAAAAATTACAACGTGTACTTCAAAACATTAATAAAATATCCTCCAAGTTTAAACAAATTCTGATAATTCCTTCCCTGTTAAAAAAATTCACAAAAAACACGAAAATTTTCGGCCTCCTAAACTGGTTTCCCCCCTTAACTCGTTTTTTCTCTGTGTATAACAAAATATGAAACATTATTTGAAAAAAAATGAAGGAATTATTTCTCCATCATCGCTTGGGGCTGAAAATTTCGGTGATTTTTTTGTTCAAGATCAGAGGGGGCGCGTTATGCGCTTACCAAGTGAAATTCAATATTTTGTACTTTAAAAAACATGAAAATGGTCAATGTGATGTTTGAAAATTCGGCTAGTATAATTTTCCTGTCACGTTGGATCAGATGACAAAACGATTGATAGGTATTACATTTTACATTATTATCTTGTTAATTGGAGCTACAATTTTTTTGATCAGCTGGCAAAAAAAAAAATGATGACCACTGATAATGAAAATTTGAAAGAAATCTGGGATCCCGTTTTCAGTGACACAAATAATTCGGATTTCGGTATCTTTGGATAGCGAAGATGAAGGTTTTGAAAACAAAATAAAAATGTATTATAAATAATTATAATCATTTGCGGTGGTTGTTACGGGACCGTAATTAGGCTCCCTAATAGTCGCTGTCCCCGAAGTATGCATTATTTTTATTTATTTATAAGTATGTAAAGCAAAGTTTCATAACGGCTATAACTCACAATCAGTCTGTTCTTGGAACTTTGAATCCTCAAGTGGCATAAAGTATTCCTCGAATCTAAGAGCGAGATATACAAACTAGAATAAAAAAGGCCACGATTTTTTGGTGTACAATACTGTTTGGTGATAATTATTATTTCATTGTATAGTGACTCTATCGTTCGAAACCTATTAATTCATACCATATGTGAATTTATCGGACCAGTCGAACCAAATTATTTAAGTCTTCTAACTGAAGCTCACCTTTATA
The DNA here is from genome assembly GCA_943736025.1 of Tenthredo mesomela. Classification (NCBI taxonomy): domain Eukaryota; kingdom Metazoa; phylum Arthropoda; class Insecta; order Hymenoptera; family Tenthredinidae; genus Tenthredo; species Tenthredo mesomela. The sequence goes on along the minus strand of OX031018.1, from coordinate 17,879,661 downwards.
TAGGGCGTGCAATCTCCAGATAGACCGAAAAAAACGGAAGTGCATCATAATTATTTTTTCAAGTAAAAATTCCTTCAGCCCGGGTTTGAACCGGGACCTCAGCATTTGTACTGCGACGCCTTGTCCAATAAGACCACTGAAGGACTGAAGGAATCTTTACTTGAATTTCATGTTATTGTCATTGACCTCTTAGTCCACAGGTCTGTGTTTATTTCATTGTATAAAATAATTATGATGCACTTCCGTTTTTTTCGGTCTATCTGGAGATTGCACGCCCTATATAGAGGTGAGCTTCAGTTAGAAGACTTAAATAATTTGGTTCGACTGGTCCGATAAATTCACATCAACCCCAAAAAGCACCCCTGGTGCAAAAACCTTTCGCCAAGTACATTAATGTGGTCACTACCCCCCAAAAAATCCACCAACCAAAATTCCTTCTTAACAAAAGTGGTACCATCAAAATGTCTACTTACAAAAGGATTGAAATCAGATACAATTGCGAGGTACATATCTTCTGTATAACAAAAGTTTACAACAGAAGAACAGAAAACTGAATAGTCTTGTATCGTTCACTCGCTACGCTCGCTCACTCGATCGGCTCTTGATAATTACAGGGAAAAAAATCAGTAAAAAAAAAAATTTAGTACGTGGTACTTGCGGGCCATTTATGAGTAAGTAAAAGAGTTTTCACTTCGGTCTATGTATCATTTGTTCGATACATATTGATACCCAGACAGCACGGGATATCCCATGGATGTCCAAATAACGTCCATTACACGTCCCAATGTCCATGGACTTGAAACGGATATCCATAGGACATACGGTAACGGACGTTCAACGGATATCCAATACGGGATAGCCTATGGATGTCCATTCAATGTCCGAACTGGGATGGTCCGTAAAAAAGACATCCCATGGACAGTCGATTCGGGACATACAGTGGATATCCAGCATTGGATATCCATTAGACATACGGTAACGGACGTTCAACGGATATCCAATACGGGATATCCTATGGATGTCCATTTAATGTCCGAACTGGGATGGTCCGAAAAAAGACATCTCATGGACATTCAGTAGAAACATACATTTTCGATGGACGTTTAATGAAGATTGTATAGATCTCCACGACATGCAATACCGTGGATAATAAAAAATGCAATCTCCAAAAATTGCGGAACATCTAAAGGGCGTTTATTTTTAAAAAACCGAGTCTTCATCAGAAAATTTAGAGTCGGAGAAACCATAATATTATGTACATTAGGGTCGTCCTTAAAGAAGCCATTTTTCGGTTCCAAAATAATCAAAAATAATTTGAGAGAAATTTTCGTCTTCTGGCTCGATTAAAGACGGTGCTTGTGAGCACAAATTCATTTTTCGTTCTAAATTTGGGCATAAATTAGTTTTTAATATCGACATTGAAAAGTTGCTGTGTAAAATGAAAGCCACCTTAGCCATTTGAACCGTACTCGCGGTATTCCAAAAAAAAAAACGAAACAAAATGTATTATTATTAAAATATTATTCTTATTATTTTATTATTAATAAGTAGAATAGCTTAATGTTGAGTCTCATTCTAGTTTGAATTCAGTTTCCTAAGTGTAGAAAAAAGAAAAAAAAAAAAAAAAAATGATAGAAAATAAAGACTCTGATGAAATAATAAAACTTGAAACAATAATTACTAGATTGGATTAAAAATGGAAAAACGTGCAGCAATTGGAAAAGAGCAATGTGTACTGCAAATTAGGTGACTAGAGAGTGTGTGGTTCAACGACCGAAGCTAAAAATTAAAATGTGACTCGAGTGTAAGTTTCGTTCTTGTTTTCTGAATTAAATGGATTATAAGTTAACGAACTAGCTCGTAATTTGAAATTATTCGTCGTCTGCCCCGTAGACAGTTTTAAAGATTTTGAGCCAAAAAGTTTAGACAGGAATCATAGAGTCGCACTTTATTGCTTTCTAAGTACCCGACCAACTTTCTGAAATACCTATACCACATGTCCGTTCCTACAGAACCGTAGGGTTCTTTACAATTTCGCCCTGTAGAAAGCAAGCAAGTGCGGTGGAAAACTGCGAGCCCCCGTTGGTGGGTGAGAGTTATTTTTCCAGTGCCTGCAGGCAAATATCCGCACGTGTGTCATCTTACAGACCGACGCGACTGCTCATACTAGATATACTAGAGTTCGAAGCGAACTATGTAGGATTATATCCATTTCATGAAATTTTGATTACCGATAATTTTCTTTGTTTTCAATATTTATCTATAGGTATAAGCTCAAAGTAAAAGGCGTATGTAATTCGGAGAAAAAAAATAATGACTGAACATCAAAATCTCTGAACCGGCTCACATCGATCACGAAATTCTGAAAAAAAATTTAATCGCAAAGGATCAGTGCATATCATCGCATACCCATACCGAAGAATGCAGGCACGGCTAACTTTTCGAGTCAAATAGCTTATTACTTTTCGAGTGGTCAGCCGAAATTTAAAATACCACATGGCCACCCCTCAGGTCTTTTCAGGGCTATAACAGGGTCCGGAAGAAACTATACATATACTGTTAGTCTCTCACAGCCCCTTGTGTTCACGTACGCTTTTTGTTGGTAATCCGTTATTTTGAATTTTTTTACATTTATTTATAAACGGCAATGAAGGTCTGAAGATCATATTCGTATTCGAAATGTTTTGACGCACAATTGTGGTTGGAAGTGGTTCATGTACAGTGAATTTGTCGTTGAAAGTAGTTGATGTACAGTGAATGTGAATACGGCAGAACAAGTAAGTAAAACATTTAATTATCGGCTTAATTTACTTTACAGTTATAAATGGTGATTTGTCGTATATTCGCTAAAATTTTAACAAGTAATTTAGAATGCACATATACCTGGAACCTAGGCCCAACCCTCACATTGTAATATAACTAGTCCTGTTGAATAAAATAAAATTCAAATGGAAACAGCAATAACCGTTGGGCCTCATACCGGGGAAGGTTCACTCACACTCTCACCAAATTTTTGCCCCTAGCCATCTACACAACCCAGACGTTTCGTTGTCGGGTCAGTCATCGGAATTGTGCATTTCAGTAAACACATCGGCAGTCGCCTCGTGCGAACACAGTACTAATTTTTTAATTATTTTGTTAATGTTTCCATATTTCAATCAAATTCAACTCAGGTTTCTATTAATTTCACTGAGAAAGTATACACAGTTGTAAATCATAATTGTGCGATCAATTATCTAGTATATATAAAGATTTATATATATATATATATACTTGTTCGTACTTTAACAGTATTCATAATGAACTTTGAATGGAATTTCAATTCGAATTCGCACATTCAACGTATATCATATAGATTTATAATCAAACCAGACGATAATTATGACTTATTGGTGTTTGTGTACCACAGGTAACAGAAGTATAAAAATTCGCTGGTAACTGCCCGAGTAACTGTACGTATGATTTCGTCAAAAGCGCTCTACATCTCCTCATGGATAACGAACTGGCGTCCTAGTATAGCTGGCATGGTGCAAAGAAGACGAATGTATTCGGAAAGCTGAGACTTGCTGATCTGTTGATACGTAAGTTTTGAACATATGCATTTGTACCTCACACGAATCGGAGAATTTGTTCTATGCTGTGTTAGAGCGGAAATTATTATCAAATTGAAGCATTGTCTACGAGTTCGTTTAGTCATGAGAATTTGTATATTTCATTGATGAACCATTGCAATAATGACTAAAAGTAAGCCTATGCATTTGCCAATAATGGGTGTTATTAGGATATGTTGAAAATGCTTAATTTTTATTACAGGAGCAGATACGTCCAACTCCGAATATACGAATGAAGAGTGTGAAGAAGCAATTAAAAAATGGCTCAGAAGAACTAAGGGGAGGAGTGATGTGGACAAGAAAAAGCAAAATTCCGCCGGGCAATCTCCAAGCACCGAACCATCCACAACCTTGATTGACTTTTGTATCGATTTTAGGGAAAAAAAAACCCACTTTAAGACGAAAAACGTATTTTTTTCAAATAGGATCTAGGCTGATTTCGATCTATTTTTTACAAACATTGGCTGAAATTTTGAGAGCACACTTCATTTGTTATTTTGTATACTAGAAAGTTGATGGCAGCAGTGAATTGTTGAAAAAAAAAAATTAAGGGTATATGAAAGGCGTGTTATACACCTCGAATTTTCGGCTGCCCGCTTCCGAGCTAAAACACATCCGATCGATGTGAAATTGATATCAGTGACGTCGAAAAAGTGCACGGAGGGCATGACGCTCTTGGATTTTCAAGAATCGATAGAGTTTCGGATGTTTTCATATTTATAAAGTACAACGTCAGCATCAACGATTATTAGTTACAGAGCACTCTTGATAAAAATCTGTGAATCTTGTTTTGATTTTCGAAAATCCAAGAGCGTCATGCCCTCCGTGCACTTTTCCTGCATCACTGATATCAATTTCACATCAATCGGATGTGTTTTAGCTACCAATTATATTAATAATGGGGTAATACCGGTCCGTATAGTAGGACTATTGCATCGCCTATGAGCTGCTTCTATTCGTATTCATATACCTAGAGTATGTGTATTATTCAAGTAATAATATTCTTCGCTTATTCCATTTGAAAAATTCCGTATATTTGTAAATATTGAGGGCAACAGCTGTGATAAACTGATAATGAATTTATTCCTTTCATTTGTGAATGTTAAAATAGTAGGAACCTAGACATTAAACGAGAAGTTTTTGTTTTCAATATGACAGATTTCGTGTGTTTGTAAATATTTTGGTCATCATCTATGTATAATGTATATAATTACTTTCATTTGCGAATTTTATGATAGTATGGAACCTATAGAAAATAAAAGAGAATATTATGTTTTCAATATGACAAATTCTGTGTATTTGTAAATATTTTGGGCATCATCTATGTATATAATAATCACCTGATAATAAAAATTCAGTAATTATGCAATTAACATTCTTCGCCTCTAAATTCGCTTTTGAAGAAAACCCTCTACGTCCTCTATGATATACATAATATATTAATAATTACGATCAAATAATTGAGCCGAGTTATTGATCTGTGGACATTCCACGGACATTCAATGGACATCCATTGAGGACATCCACTGGACGTCCGCTATAGTTCCGACCGGACGTCCCATGGATATACTGTGAATGTGTCCTTTGGACGTCCCGAGGACGTCCAAAGTATGTTCGAGGGGTGGTCCTATGGATGTCCAACGGATATCCACTGGATATCCGGTAAGGACATTTCATGGACGTCCACTGGACATCCAACTTTGTGTCAAACGGACGTCCATCGGACGTCCGATGGATATCCGGCGGACTTCGGCGGACATCCATCGGACATCCGCAATGTCCAGCGTGGATGTCCATAGGACGTCCATAGGACGTCCGTGTGCTGTCTGGGTATAATGGCCCGCCAAGTACCACTTCCTAAATTTTTTTTTTACTGATTTTTTTCCCTGTAATTATCAAGAGCCGATCGAGTGAGCGAGCGTAGCGAGTGAACGATACAAGACTATTCAGTTTTCTGTTCTTCTGTTGTAAACTTTTGTTATACAGAAGATATGTACTTGGCAATTGTATCTGATTTCAATCCTTTTGTAAGTAGACATTTTGATGGTACCACTTTTGTTAAGAAGGAATTTTGGTTGGTGGATTTTTTGGGGGGTAGTGACCACATTAATGTACTTGGCGAAAGGTTTTTGCACCAGGGGTGCTTTTTGGGGTTGATATCACCACTTTTTGTACAATTTTGCTCGACTATCTAATAATTGTGCTCGCTCGCTACGCTCGCTCGATTGGGATTTCCTGTATCCTCGCTCGCGAGGCTTGCTCAGTTGTCAGCATTCTGTCAATTGTTCCTATGAACATCTCAATACATGTATACGATGATGCCTTTTGTATCATCCGAATTCCTCAAAAAGCAGCAATATTAAATGTAGTAGTATAATTTTAAATGAATGAAAATAGTGTTATAATATACACGTATGCTCATACTTTTCTGTGAGCCTTGAATTTTTGTGGACAGACGTAACATGTGTTCTTCTATTAAGTTCCACGAATTGTTTCGTTAAAATCCGGTATAATTCTATATGCCTGAACGTGTAACCCTGCGCGCAGCCCTCCTCCTGTCTCATCTAGGCCTGGGACCGGCAATGGCGGAGTCACTTGCACGCAGGGTTATAGTTGCTGCTCATGATTGAATATATATAAATATGAGATATATGTATTGCAATTCTTAGGTAGTTTTTTTTTTTTAATGCAGCTAGGTCCTCTGCAGAAAGAACATGTACTCGTCCCGTACTCATAACGTCAACTTTGAATTCAGGTCTGAACAGAAAGTATCGAAATATGTAGAATTGAGCCGATTGAGCTTATTGATGCAAGACTAGCGTAGAGCATAAAATGGAAGATTTTGAAGTCAAACACTTGCATTCTGCTCTATTCGTCTGACTCTATCCGTTTCTTGTATCAAATCACACTGTCTCGTTATTTTGCAACTTCAGCGTTTTCTCTCATCATCCTCTCTTCTCATACAGCGACCCGCTACAAAATTAAACAATCCATAAAAAAGGTTGTGCAATGAATAAATAAATATAAATGAGAAATAAATGGTTTTTATAATTTTCATGATTAAATACAAATCTCTATCATCTGAGAAAGAGGAAGTCTATTGATCATTTCTTTAATATTGAATAAGTATTTTCATTCCAACCATTTGTCGTGATAGCACTAATCTGAATTTGATTGAGATCGTTCCGAGCGGAGGGTCTAAGCTGTTTGTAAAAAATGGATTAAAAAATTATCTTCACCGAAGGTCAAAGCACTACGTTGTCGTGGAGTGTAGAATAAAGCCTATCGGAGTCCAACGCACAACGTCGACTTACAGTCTCGTTTGGACTAGAGGATACCGAGATAGACTATAGAACTTGTCGGAATCCAACGCATAACGTTGACGCACAATTTGGGTCTGAGCAGTCGAGCCTTTAAAGATGAGCCTAACATAGAGCTTAAAGTGAAATTCGTAGCAATGCAACGCTTGAACTCGGCTTTCTTGGTCTGGCTCCATGCCGTCCTTATATCAAATCATGCTATCCTGATATTTTTCAACTTCAACATTTTCTCTTGATTTTCTATTGTCAGACTTCCTCAGGCGGTAACGTGCTAAATAATTGGAATTCCTAAAAAAAAAAACGTTTCATTCGATAATTGCATTCATAAATGAAAATAGGCCAAATCTACAATGTATAAGTGAACAAAATGTAGAGGTAATAGTCAGTTAATAGTCATCTGATAGTCTTGTGTCATGTAAGGTAAACCTAATCGTAAAATTATCCGTTCACGATTGTTATTTTATTTATCAGCATGAATTTTCACGTCAGTCGATTCGCATAACCTCAAAAGCTCGAGATCGTAGGATTTAAGATCAACCTATCGAAACATTTTTATTGTTGACTATCACATTAATGTAGTTGGCGTAAGGTTTTTGCACTCAAGGGGCTTTTAGTGGGTATTCACTAGTTTTTATTAAGCATTGCTCGTACTCTCTTTTATTTCTTTTATTTGGATTTAAAAACATGAAATGACAACACGCGTCTGCTAGTGTTGCAGACGGTTTCTGTCTGCGATACCAGCGCTGACTACGTCATGACTCTCGTACTTACACCACTCGATACAACTTTTGTGTGGATTTTCCCTTCTACTATGTGATTTTATGGGAATGGTTTGAATAGGATGAATCTTAGTCTGAATTTTTGTGTGGATTTTCCCTTCTATGTTATGTTCCCAGATGCGTAAGGACGTATGTTCTGTGTATAAGCATACAACATACGTCCTGCGTTTAGCGACGAAATGTGATTTTATGGGAATGGTTTTAGTGTGAACGAATCTTGGTCTGAAGACCAAGATGAATTTTATTATACGAGGAAACGGGGTATCAGAATCTGTAGTTAATTATATCTCAGCACTCCGGCCACCGATTTAATCGATCTAGGGCTCAAATGAAAGCTTTTCATGCCCACATCCTGGATTAAATTAGTTTTAATTCGTATATGTTGTGAAATTAAAGAAAACGAAGATACTAATTCGCGGTATAGGTTAGGGTAGTTGCCTCTCGGGTATATAGACTCGTTGAGTCTCGCGCTTGAAAAAAATTTTTTTTAATGTACTTGGCGCGAGACTCTACCGAGTCTCTTGATATGGTATGAGATAATTATTATTATTCAACATTTGTGCAGTGATTTTCGTATGCGAATCTATAAATTGAGTAAGCATTAGACCGTTTCAAAAAAAATCGATGGTGTTTTTTTTTGTTTCAAACAACCTAAAACAATACTTTGAGATGAAATAATAACCTGTGTGAAGAATGAGCACTGTCCTCAAAGATTTAGAGGTGCCGCATCGGACTTTTGTCTTTTTTATTTCATTAGGATGAAATATTATTTACTACACTCCGTGTGATTTTGGACGTTTTACCCACGCCTCGCGTTTTCGCGTCTCCCATTTTCACACCTCCTGAAGTAAAATTTTGTACAATACTCGACGGGAAAACTTCTTCTGATCTCGCGTGATTGCAAAACTCGCCTTCGGCTCGTGCTGCAACCTCACACTCGTCAGAAAAAGTTTTACCGGACTCGGATTGTAATGTACTATTATTTAAAAAAAAAAATTTTTTTTTTTTTTCATAGGAAAGTCTCAGTCAATCAAGTCGAGTTAACTTTTCTTTTTTAGTCTTTAGCCAGGCAAAAGACCAGGCAAACTTTTGTCTTTTTTATTTCATAAGGATAAAATAATATTTTTGTTTTTAATTTTTTTATTTTTTTTCCAGAGGCAGGTCCCATTCAATCAAGTCAAGTTAACTTTTCTTTCTTAGTCTTTAGCCAGGCAATAGACTAGAAAAGAAAATTTGGCTAGACTTGATTCTTCCTCTGGGAAAAAAAAAACCAAAAAAAAAAAAAAAACATTTCATCCTAATGAAATAAAAAAGACAAAAGTCCGATGCGGCGCCTCTAAATCTTTGAGGACAAGGCTCATTCTTCACGCAGGTTATTATTTCATGTCAAAGTATCGTTTCAGGTTGTTTGAAGCAAAAAAAATAACCATCGATTTTTTTTGAAACGGTCTAGTGAGCATAGAAGAAATATGTAAGAAATATAAGCGCTTGTCAAATTGTTTATAACAACGCCTTAGTGAAAAAATTGAATAATATAAAACAAATATTCCAAACAATAAGTGGTATGAATAAGAGGAAGTATAATCACATGCTTACAATTTTTGAAGTACAAACTGCATTTCTATACACGGTAAAGGCCGAAGCACATAAATCGCCAGAAGACATAAGCAGAATCCAGAGACCATAGCGCATGCGCACTTTCGATAGTCCAGTAAACAAAGCGCATGCGCCATGACTTATGCATTCTGCTTGTGCTTCCTGGATTTGAATTTACACAAAAATCCATAGGCACATAAGCGCGGGCATAGCGAGTACGTTTAAAAATTTCAAACTGCACCCTTTCCACGCAGTAAGTATTATAATCATACGACTATATTTCCTTAGGAAAGTATCGATAGTTCGATATGGCTGCTGATTCATCGTTATGTATACATAAATCATCGATTCAATGAAATCCTTCGTTCCGTAGATATGAATCCGTTCGTTTTACTTTCGATAAGTTTGGTTAATTTGGGGGCATGTTTGCTCCGTCGTCGAAGAAAACGCATGGAGCGTCGTCGGCCGAAGCGTATCTGGGTACGTCCCATTAACAGACGTAGGAGGGAACAAGGAGCTTACTATAATCTGTTCCAAGAGCTGAAAACAGATCCCATCATGTTCTTGAAATATGCTCGCATGACGCTACCGTCATTTTCAAATTTGATGAAAATCGTCACGCCAAGATTGACGAAACAAAGTTCGCGTGCCCTCGAACCCGAGCAACGAGTTGCCATATCATTGCGGTATGCATTTTAGATCCATTGAATTTGAATCTTATTAAATCTTCATGTAACAGATATTTGTAAATTACGCCCTGATCGTGTTACAGATTTCTGAGTGGGGACAAAGTTTCGGCGATCGCCTTTTCCTACCGCGTAGGTCATTGTACGGTGCATAAAGTGGTCAAAGAAACGTGTGATGTGTTTGGTGACATCCTTGGCCCTATATACCTACGAGCTCCTACTCAACAGGAACATTTGAATATTGCCGAAGGATTTTCGCGGGTATGGAATTTTCCGCATTGCCTAGGTGCCATCGATGGGAAACACGTGGACGCGCAGTGTCCGCCAAATTCTGGTTCTCTTTATTTCAACTACCATAAGAGATATAGCGTGGTTTTAATGGCTGTCTGTGACCATAATTATCAATTTACGTTGGTCGATATTGGATCCATCGGGAAAAATAGTGATGGCGGAATCTACGCTGCTAGTGATTTGAACCCCGGAAATGGACTATTGGATATTCCCGAAGGAGTGAGCACATTACGCGGCAGTCATATTAAATCACCGTATTATTTCGTCGGGGACGAAGCCTTCCCACTCAGCAAACATTTAATGCGGCCTTACCCCGGACGATATCTCGGGGAGCGTAAAAATGTTTTCAATTACAGACTTTCCAGAGCAAGGCGTATAATAGAAAATACCTTCGGAATTTTGACCCGAAAATGGGGTATTTACAAAGGACCCATAGTTGCGGATCCGGAAAATATAAAGAAGTATATCTTTGGGACCGTTTGCTTACACAATTATTTAAGAAATAAGGAAGGTGATAATATCAACTTTGATAATATGGAGATAATTTGTGACGACGATGAAAATGGAATTGCTTACGCATTGAACATTCGAGAGAACTTAAGCAATTATTTCCTCAGCCCAAGTGGCATGGTTGATTGGCAGCACGAATATGTTACACGAGGACAAAATCAAGAGTAAAGATAAGGTTGAGGTTTTCTATGATTCGATGGAATTCTATAAAATTATATTTCGATAAAATTGCATCAAATTATATACGTAAATTTTATTGAACTTTACAAATCTTATAAAATTTGATTGAATAATTAATTTTCTTCACATGAATATATAATAGGCGTGTGTGTATGTGTATGTGTGTGTGTGCGTGTGTATTTTTATAGGTCCATTTTTTAAGTATGGAATATTATTTCAATTAATTGTTTCTTAATTTTTTTTTTTTTCATCTTCACTCATCAACCTGAGTTCCGTCAATATTAATTGGCAAAACGAAGCATCCGCATCATTTTCTTGGGCCTGAGTAGGCTGTTCAGCGTTCAGGTGCCTTGAAACACTTTCGCTCAGTTTAATAAAAGTCTCTTCCAACTTATCAGTTTCATTTTCTTTTTTCTTTTCTGTATTTTTTGTTGATTGAGAGCTCGATTTTAGTTTTGGATCGATTCCTATTTTGCTAGATATTCTAGCGTCTTTGTTCGGAGTGTGGATAGTAGGTGCGGTCAATGGCGATTCAAGGTGTATGGGCGATGGTGAAGGATCCGTACAAGTTGGAATATTAGGGTTAAATAAAGAGGCATCATCTACGTCAATTTTTTCGATAAATGTTTCCAATTCGGTGTCCAGAAATGACGTGCCTAGTGCTGCGTATTCAAACGAATCCGAAACACTTCGTTTTTCTGCACTCTCGTATGAACAGGTGGATGAATCCGACGATTTTCTTTTAGGTTTTATGTTGTTGATGACGCTGGAACAATTTGATAAATTCATGAGTTTTTGGGATACATATTATCTTTTTATTTTTAATCTGGCTGTATTTATCAATCTTCTCACCTTCGGCATTTTACAAATTTCTCTATGAACTTCATCGACTCGAAATAAGTAAAACCTCGCCGTTTCGTCGCCCCGCTCCCACTTTTACTCTCGACCAGTCTCTTTTTTTTTTCTTTAGAAAAAGACTCTCTCAAGCGGGTCCAACGATTCGCGCATATCTCGGCTGCAATTAAGATAAAAAATTTGTCAACTAGATATATAGAACAACAGGAGTAACTATTCTAAGACTGTTATTTTTATTTTGAGTTCAAAAATAAAATTGTAATGTTATCTAACATGAGAATTATATTTAAAATAATATCGACTAAAGGTAAATCAATAAATATCAAAAATCGAACTCACGCGTTACATAAAGAACCCTCGATATTTCAAGCCATGAATTTTCTTTTTTTACCGCATCGCGATAATCTTTACAGCTAGTATCATAAAGGTGCGGATAGCTTTTCACAACATCAATAAGGATTGAGTCGAATTCCTTATCCTCTTCCTCCGGTACCAAGTCTGGATACATGTTTCCGTCGACTTCTTCAAGAACGCCCTGAGTTGCGCGGCAGTACATTCGGTGGTCATCCGCTGCCATCCTAGATAGGCAAACTCCAATGAGAATCCAAAACAATTGACAGCTAATTACAACTCACAGCTCCGCAATAGGAAAATATTTGTAAATTAAATAAATTCAAAGAATTCTCATGATTCATTATTGGATCAAGTGATCATCCCTTATTTTATGATTATATTTATAAATACCTGGTAAATCGGTGATACACGAGCGTATATGTTCGCCTTGTTCCTACCGCTATAGCATTTATTAGGTCACCCTGGTGATTTTTGTTTTGTTTTGCAATGCCAATGTGTTTTTCGAGAAAATGCCTTGGATTCATTTAGCGATAATACGTTAATTTCTACGGATTCTACACCATCGACAATACATATTGAATCGCGATTGGCCTCACCCACTATTTACCCTCCGAAAAAAGACGCTACAATACCTGGCAAAATGACAATAAATTCCAAACTAAAATCAAAATCTCAATCAAAAAAAAATACAGAAAATAAAAAAGAAAATGAAATTGACAAGTTGGAAGAGTCTTTTATTAAACTAAGTGAAAGTGTTTCCAGGCACCTGAACTCTGAACAGCCTAGTCAGGTACAAGAAATTGATACTGATGCCTCGTTTTGCCAATTAATATTGACGGAACTCAGATTATTGAGCGCAGATGAGAAAAAAAAAAAAAAGAAACAATTAATTGAAATAATATTTAATCTTTGAAAAATTCAATTATAGAAATACACACACACACATACACACACATATATTATATACTGATGTTACAAAAATTAATTTTTCAATAATATTTTATGGGATTTATATAAAGTTCAATAAAATTACATACGTATACCTAATTGAATGCAATTTTATCGAAATATAATTTTATAGAATTTCATCTAATCATAGAAAACCAATTTCTAATGGATGTCAATCTTGTCATAATCTTGTCTCAATCTTTACTCTTGATTTTGCCCTCGTGTTACATATTCATGTTGCCAATCAACCATGCCACTTGGGCTGAGGAAATAATTGCTTAAATTCTGTCGAATGGTCAATGCATACGCAATTCCATTTTCATCGTTGTCACAAATTATATCCATATTTTCAAAGTTGATATTGTCACCTTCCTTATTTCGTAAATAATTGTGCAAGCAAACGGTCCCAAAGATGTACTTCTTTATATTTTCCGGATCCGCAACTATAGGTCCTTTGTAAATACCCCATTTTCGGGTCAAAATTCCGAAAGTGTTTTCTATAATACGCCTTGCTCTAGAGAGCCTATAATTGAAAATATTTTTACGCTCCCCGAGATATCGTCCGGGGTAAGGCCGCATTAAATGTTTGCTGAGCGGGAAAGCTTCGTCCCCGACAAAATAGTACGGTGATTCAAGGTCAGTGCCGCGTAATATGCTTACTCCTTCGGGGATATCCAACAGTCCGTTTCCGGGGTTCAAGTCACTGGCAGCGTAGATTCCTCCATCGCTATTTTTTCCAATCGATCCAATATCGACCAACGTGAATTTATAATTATGGTCACAGACAGCCATTAAAACCACGCTGTATCTCTTATGATAATTAAAATATAGAGAACCAGAATTTGGCGGACACTGCGCGTCCACGTGTTTCCCATCGATGGCACCTAGGCAATGCGGAAAATTCCATACCCGCGAAAACCCTTCGGCAATATCCAAATGTTGCTGTCGAGTAGGAGCTTGTAGGTAGATAAGGCCCAGGATGTCACCAAACACATCACACGTTTCTTTTACCACTCTATGCACCGTACAATGACCCACGCGGTAGGAAAAAGCGATCGCCGAAACTTTGTCACCACTCAGAAATCTGTAACACGATCAGGGCGTAATTTACAAAAATCTCTTACATGAATATTTAACAATATTCAAATTCAATGGATCTATGATGCATACCGCAATGATATGGCAACTCGTTGCTCGGGTTCGATAGCACGCGAGCTTCGTTTCGTCAATCTTGGGGTTACGATTTTTAGCAAATTTGAAAATGATGGTAGCGTCATGCGAGCATATTTCGAGAACATAATGGGATCTGTCTTTAGCTCCTGAAACAGATTATAATATGCTCCTTGTTCCCTCCTACGTCGGTTAATAGGACGTACCCAGATACGCTTCTGCCGAAGACGTTTTCTTCGACGACGGAGCAAACATGCTCCCAAATTAACCAAACTTATCGAAAGTAAAACGAACGGATTCATATCTACGGAACGAAGGATTTCGTTGAATCGATGATTTATATAATATATATAACGATGAATCAGCAGCCATATCGAACTATCAATACTTTACTAAGGAAATATAGTCGTATGATTATAATACTTACTGCGTGGAAAAGGTGCAGTTTGAAATTTTTAAACGCACTCGCTATGCCCGCGCTTATGTGCCTATGGATTTTTGTGTAAATTCAAATCCAGGAAGCACAAGCAGAATGCATAAGTCATAGCGCATGCGCTTTGTTTACTGGATTATCGAAAGTGCGCATGCGCTATGGTCTCTGGATTCTGCTTATGTCTTCTGGCGATTTATGTGCTTCGGCCTTAAAACAGAATTCGTGACAAGAAATTAAGAAGGTAAATCCTAATCAAAAACGGGATCGAAATTTCCTTAGCCGTTTTTTTCCGGAAAGGCTTAGATTTCTCGTTATAATTATTTCAAATCCAGCCAATGACGCGCGGCTAATGAACGGCCGTTCGTCGATGTGATTATTGCTCGGTTGTATGCGCGTCTCCCAGCCTATTGTCGCCTCGAAACAAAGTGCACACAAGCAAGCGGCGAGCACACCGACAACTGACAACCGCCCGTTCTTAAAGCGCGCGTTATTGACTGATATTGCAATAATTATAACGATAAATTTAAGTATTTCCGGAAAAATGGCTAAGGAAATTTCTATTCCGTTTTTGATCAAGATTTACCCTGCGAATAAACTCGTTTTTTCTAAACTCTATATCTATCTGATACAACATGTATATTGTGAGCAATACCCGATTAAGAAAAGATTATATGTAATTATATTATTATATATAATCTTTTTTAATTGGGTAAGTAAATATACTTCATTTCATTCATATCACCCAATATTTTATAAAAGCTGGGGCAGTGTGAATTTTATTCGGTTGTGTGGTTTCATTTTAATATTGTACTTTTTAAATCCATTCATCAGCTTGTTTACCCGTTATAGTATTTTCCACAAACTATATTGTAAATGCTGAACACCTATAACTACCCAGTCGAACTTTTCACACCTGTAGAATTTGATCACACAAAAAATACTAAAGCCATGCAGTCATGACACTCCATGCCGCCAGCTGAGTGTTTGAATTCACGAGGAAGCGAGCTCAAGGCTGCGGGTCGGCTTTACCGGCCTTCTCATTGGTCGACGCTGGCTGTGTCGAGCGAAGCGGTTCGCCCGACGGCCTAAGTCACCATCCCTCAACGCTCACAGGCGCAGAGTACCAGTGTGTGCGTGGCAGTCGATACTATCGCAGCGGGCTACGTATTTTGCAGAGGATAGTGATTGTTTCAAGACTCGATTAGAAGAATATAAGTGATCTGTTTATTAGGGATCCGTTGCGTACTAAGATCTTACCTGCAATTAAATATTTGCTGTTTTCGGACTTTTTCGGGTCTGCAGTACAATTAACCTATAGCTGACGATAATGTTTGCGTACGTGAAATACGGTGCGAAGTGTTCGCGTCACGCAGAAAAAAACATTGTGCCCGTGTCTAAAATAAGACATTTCGACTCTAATCTCTGGAATCGCAAGAAATCGTACAACGTGAAATGTGGTTCTTCATATTGCACGGCAGTTATCATTTTCGTTGAAGGTAAGTTTCACAGACTTTTCTTTAATCCGAGGTTGATTCCGAATGATTCGTATTTTTGACTCGCGGTACCATGATGATTAGGGTGGCCCTTAAAAATTGAATTTTTCGATACGCCCCCTAAAAAGTTTCTTTTTTGTTTGCAAACATAAGGGAAGTCGGTTTTTCGTTAAAAAAAATGAAAAGAACACGTGCCGGCAGACGATCAAAGTTTTTGTTTTGCATTGCAGATTCATCAAAACCAATACTTTGATCGTCTGCCGTGCCGGCACGTGTTCTTTTTTTTTTTTTCAACTAAAGACAAATTTCCCTCCTGTTTATACACAAAAAGGAAACTTTTAAGGGGGCGTGTGAAAAAATATAATTTCTAAGGGCCACCTTAATGATGATATGCATTAACTTTTTATAACTTATTATTAAGGTGCTTTCCTAGGCAATTCCACCAGTCCTGAAAACATCGTGAAAAAATGTGATATTAAA
This sequence comes from Tenthredo mesomela, assembly GCA_943736025.1. Lineage (NCBI taxonomy): Eukaryota > Metazoa > Arthropoda > Insecta > Hymenoptera > Tenthredinidae > Tenthredo > Tenthredo mesomela. The sequence goes on along the minus strand of OX031018.1, from coordinate 17,862,955 downwards.
CGGAATATCTCTGCCTGGGCACCGAAATCAATGAAACAAAATACGTCGCGCAATTCTATGTGCGACTCCGAACATGTACAACCCAAAAAATGTTCGTTTTGCGCGAAAATAGAGAAGATATCCATGAAAAACGTTTCTAAAACCGTTTTTCACGGATATCTTCTCTATTTTCGCGCAAAACGAACATTTTTTGGGTTGTACATGTTCGGAGTCGCACATAGAATTGCGCGACGTATTTTGTTTCATTGATTTCGGTGCCCAGGCAGAGATATTCCGTTTAATATCACATTTTTTCACGATGTTTTCAGGACTGGTGGAATTGCCTAGGAAAGCACCTTAAAGAAATGAATCTGTCATAACATTAAAATGAAGGAATCTTACGTGAATAAAATCCGAGGGTCAGAAATAAATAGTATTTCTCAGAAAGTATAACAGTATTTCTCAACCACTCTGATATATGCCGCCTTATTATACTTTATTGGTGCGGTATAGAATAAAATAGAATAGAATGTCGTTTATTATGCCATAGCTCTCACGAAGCCATAAGGCAAGAATCGGTTTTACAGGGGAGTGAGTACACAGTATAAATACATGTAGAACAATTAGATAGACTAAGAGAAAAATAAAAAAGAAAAGAAAGAACTAGACTTAGGGACTAAAGAGGGCAGGCCCTTGACGCTACTAATAACTACAAGGTTAACGCCTAAAGTTAGAATAACTTAAAGACACAGACTTAAAACCTAACCTAACATAAAAGAAACATAGAAGGAGAATATTAAATAACAATAGACAAGAATAAATTAGATCGAAGTAAAGTATACGGTATGTACGCGGTACCGCCACAGATCTCTATTATATACACTGGATAGAGTACGCGCGGCTTTTTAGCCGCCGCTCGCTGTGACGAGTAGCGAAGCTCAATAGTCCAGTCGAAATAGGATTTCACCTGGAATTAATTGGCAGGAGCGATTTCCTTTTTTTATACTTGGGGGGGGGGGGGGGGGGGGGGGGGGGGGGCAGTGCAAATCTCGATTTTCGGGAAATGTTGATGTTGATTTAAAGGGGGATTTTTTGTTTTTCGAATAACTCGCTTATTTCCAACTTTAGAGTGAAAATGATCATATCCAAAGTTGTGGGAAATATAATTCCCCACAAGTTTGCTTATTTTAATTTTTACCCTAGGATCGATATTTATAGAGTTAGACTGCAAATAGGGGTGAAAAACGTTTTTTTTTTTTAATTATCGCGTTTATTATCGAGTGCATCGTAAAAATGGTAATGAATAATCATACAGGGAATTTTATTTCCTTCATATTCGGTTATTGCCATTTTTACCCTAGGATTAATACTTTCAGGCTTTAGAGTGAAAATGATCATATCCAAAGTTGTAGCGGTGCGCAAAATACTTTGCACACCGGTGCGCAAAAGTCTGCTTTGGGTGCGCGTAAACGGTGCGCAAAAGAGGACTTTGGGTGCATGTGTTAAGAAAAATTGTTTTTTACCCCTCTTCGCAGTCTAACTCTACAAATATCGATCCTAGGGTAAAAATGATCACTAGAAAACTTGTGGGGAATTATATTCCCCACAATTTAGATATGATCATTTTCACTCTAAAGTTGGAAATAAGCGAGTTATTCGAAAAACGAAAAATCCTCCTTTAAATCAACATGGCGCCAAACGCAATGGGGGGATTTTCCCGAAAATCGAGATTCACACTACCTAGCACTCCCACCATCCCCCCCCCCCCCCCTCCCCCCCCTCCCAACCCCCCACCCCCCACCCTCCCCCCCCCCAAATATTAAAAAAACAAAATCGCTCCCGCCAATTAATTCCAGATGAACCGATTTTTAGACCTATCTCGACTGGACTACAAGGTTGGTGACAACTATTAAATACGTGAAGTAACAAACAAAGTGGTAGAAGCTTCGACTGATATGCAGAGGACCCGGGTTCGAATCCCGGTAAGAAACAGTGAGAAATTTATCATCGACAAAAAAAGTCAATTATCAGAAATAATCATAATTACCGATCACTGCGACATATAAAAGATGTAAAAATGATAGTTCATATAATTTTTTAATTTAATCGACTGTTTTATTTCAATTTTCCAAAACAAATGATTACATCTGATTGGATCTGATTATATATGGCTCATATATGGCTCATATATGATTATACATAATTGGATATGAATAGGCCTGGCCAATTTTTGGATCTGATCATGTATAGGTGGTTATGCATGATCATATATGATTGAACAAAAACTTTTTCCATCGGAAGGGTGTGTAGGGGCTGCCTAGACAAGCATTTTGAGGTAAGACACCCAAGATCGGAAACTCATTCCAACCCTGGTAAAAATTCCGTCAGACGCGGATAGAAACGTACAGAAACTGTGCCAAACCGTATAGAAAGCAGTTACACCGGTATCGTACCGGTTTGCTGTCTGTTTCTATCCGCGTCTAACGGAATTTTTACCCGGGAACTGTTGTGGAGGGCCACATCATGAAATCACGATGACAAATTTACTGAAAGATGTGTGTGAGGGAATGTGTATTGAGCACCGAAAAAAAAAAAAAAAAAACGCTTCAACTAGATCATTTCAACCTTTTTCCGATGAGCATCGTGATTTTTGATTTTTTTTTCTCAATCGCCAAGCGTACAAGGCTGTTAACATTTAATTGAACCGTAACCCAGATAACAATATGCATGCAATATGCGAGGCATGAAGCACGCCGCGTGCCGATTAATCGGCACGACGTGCCTGCACTTCAGCGGAATGTTGCGCATGCCTTTGCTGGACATATCGCTGGCACGTCGTGCTAGTCGCTCGCGGGCGGGCCAAATGTGACCTTTTCGTGCGAGTTAGTTTTCCAAGTAAGAACAATCATATATATGATTTTATATAAATATATATATATATATATGGGGAATTCCATACCAACTGGGTCCACTCAAAACCCTGACCCCTTTCGATTTTGTCGATAATTTTTTCTTAGATTCAACAGGCTCAAAGGAATTCAGTGTATTTTTTTCAAATTTTTATCTCCCATGGTCCTCGAGTTTCAAATTTTTGAAAAATATACATTTTCAATCATCACCAATCATTAGAACGCCTACATTATCGGTTCCTCGCTATGGATTTTCAAAAACATTGTGATGAAATTGATCAGCAAGAAACGTACTTTCTGGAAAAAATATTCGCAAATTGTTATGGCTTAGTCTTCACAGTTAAATCTCGAATCAAAATGTAAAAATTGAATTTTCGACATGTATGCCCCGATTGAAAATTATGAATAAATTCTCAAAAATACTTGCTTCAAAAACAAAAATTTTGAGCCGTGTCCGATCGTGGAACTATGATTCCTTCATATTGTTTTTAAACTTTTAAGATTTGGAATGATGACATTTTTTATACACCTCAGCCGCTCAGCACCCCAGACACGTAAATAGTTCAAAACATATTCTTAGACTTATTTGACATTATGTACAATAGGGTGGTCCTTATTTGGGGTATGTTCGAATTTTTTTAAACGATAGTCTTAAATCAGTTCCAAATAAATCAGAAGAAACGCCTACCAAGTTTAAGCTCTTGATATTAATATTAACCCGGCCCCCACGACAGTCAAAGTTTTAAATGGGAAATTGCATGTATTTTTTAAAACTAAACATTGAATTTCCACAACTCCCGGTGATTGTTGATGAGAAAATCTAAAATTTAGTATTGTTATTTGCACTTGTAGGATGTACAAAATAGTGCATTCGAAATTTTTTTAGATCATTTTATTCTTACCTTTCAATGTGATGAAAAAAAAATTTCCCTTAAAGTTAAGCATCAAAAGGTAAGAATATAATGATCTAAAAAATTTCGAATGCACCATTTAGTACATCCTACAAGTGCAAATAACTATACTGAATTTTAAATTTTTGCATCTACAATCATCGGGAGTTGTGGAAATTCAATGTTTAGTTTTAAAAAATACATGCAATTTCCCATTTAAAACTTTGACTGTCGTGGGGGCCGGGTTAATATTAATATCAAGAGCTTAAACTTGGTAGGCGTTTCTTCTGATTTATTTGGAACTGATTTAAGACTATCGTCGAAAAAAATTCGAACATACCCCAAATAAGGACCACCTTATTGTACATAATATCAAATAAGTCTAAGAATATGTTTTGAACTATTTACGTGTCTGGGGTGCTAAGCGGCTGAGGTGTATAAAAAATGTCATCATTCCAAATCTTAAAAATTTAAAAACAATATGAAGGAATCATAGTTCCACGATCGGACACGGCTCAAAATTTTTGTTTTTGAAGCAAGTATTTTTGAGAATTTATTCATAATTTTCAATCGGGGCATACATGTCGAAAATTCAATTTTTACATTTTGATTCGAGATTCAACTGTGAAGACTAAGCCATAACAATTTACGAATATTTTTTCCAGAAAGTACGTTTCCTGCTGATCAATTTCATCACAATGTTTTTGAAAATCCATAGCGAGGAACCGATGATATAGGCGTTCTAATGATTGGTGATGATTGAAAATGTATATTTTTCAAAAATTTGAAACTCGAGGACCATGGGAGATAAAAATTTGAAAAAAATACACTGAATTACTTTGAGCCTGTTGAATCTAAGAAAAAATTATCGACAAAATCGAAAGGGGTCAGGGTTTTGAGTGGACCCAGTTGGTATGGAATTCCCCATATATATATTAAATACTTATATATATATTCATAGATAAAAGATGGGCCGATATAAATTTATATATAATCATATTTATATACATTTTTATACAGTCATATATATAATCATATCCAAGTGCCTTTTTCTCAACAAACCAACCGTAAAAAAAAAAAAAAAAAAAAAACTTACGCAAGTGTGAATATTCAAATCTACATTTTATTACTCAATCCGCATAATGTAGATCAACAAGCAATACCAATTGGTTCAGAAAAACCTCGTCCGATTTTGTCGACCTTACCGGGATTCGAACCCAAGTCCGCTCGCATTCACTATGTTACTAGTCGCACGCTCTACCTACTACGCCAAACTACACTGAAAAGTCTCTCGAGCAGCCAGCAATCTCAGGGCGCAGCTAGTAGGCCGAATCTTGGTATAGTGGCTAATGCAAGTTTGAGGGTAGTAGCTGTCCCTCGGGAGTAGCTAGCGCGCTCTCGGGAGTAGCTAGCGCGCTGAGGTGATTGACTACAATGCCGGGAGTTGAGAGTAGCGACTAAACTCGATTCAATGTATAGTAGCTGTATACTCACGAGCACGCTAGCTGTGCTGGCGAGCGTGGTAGCTGTGCTAGCCTTAGAGCGGCTACCACTCTCGACTATATTGCTGGCTGTTCGAGAGACTTTTCAGTGTACCTTATTTTCACTGGCCTCATATTTTCCTATTTGTCGAAACCTATGATCAAGCGGTCGAATTAAGAGCTAATAAACATTTCAATATCACCGTTCGGTCTCATGATTTGCAAGGTGAGAATTACGCCCAGAGAATTTTGTGGAAAAATAAAACCTGATGACATAAATTTCCTGGTCCCTTCGCATGTTTTTCAATATAGGAGAGAAAGGGGTAAAATGGCCACCCCGAAAATTTCTTCGTACCTTCTCAAAATTGAAATTTTTTTTTTTTTTACATTATTTACTTTGTTTTAACAAACCTTAAACCTTGATAACTTAGGAGAAGACGAGTAAAATGAGCGAAAAGAAAAATTAAAAAAAAAAAGTAAAAAGTATTATAAAGTAAATACGAGAGTTAATTTAGAACATTTTTCAATGTTGACAAATTTAGTACATTTTTTAGGGTGCCTTGAAGGGCATTCAAAACTTGACATCGGTTGGGCTATCATTTTTCGGTGAAAATTCGGGGATCCATCGATTCAAACCTCGATTTGAAGCGTTAGTTTCTTCGGGTGGCCATTTTGCTCCCCTCTTCTCTATATATTATTTTGATTGGTCAAATTTCAGATTGAATAATATATTGATACTATTTTTATACATAATATGTATATAAATACGAAGCTCTATTTTTGATGTGATTTTCATATTTTTTTAATTGTATTATCTACATATTATACCGTTTTAATTTCAAACAGTGGAATGGCTATATTGTTTCATTGTTTTTAATGAAAATCGCAGACGCAAATGACGATTGTGAAAAATATCATTATGACGGCACTCTAAAAGGTCACATTTGACTCGCCCGCGAGCGACTAGCACGTCGTGCCAGCGATATGCCCGGCAAAGGTAAGCGCAATCGTGCTTCACGTGTGCGTGCTTCATGTCTCGCATCTTAGATACTCGTAGTGCGACACATTGCGCACGCACCAAGTGCCGATCACATTGTGCTGGCCAAAAAGATGCATTCTCGCATGCACGACGTGCCTCGCACGTCATGCGTCTGACGTGCGTGGCACGATTGTTATCTGGGAAGGGTTATCTAAATTCTCTACAGGTTTTCACTGGCGATACTTCAAGATGAAACGGGAGTGCATTAAAATTTGTAGCTCACCGTTATCTAGAAGTCTAGAACTATTCTATTTGAAATTAATTCGAAAAAAATACCCCAAAAAAAAAAAAAAAATAGTTCACGAGCGGACTTAATCATGTACTTTTTTCCAGATACTGTAAAAAAAGTAAACGATAAAATTGGCTCTAAAAGGCAGGTTCTGCCTCCCAAAGGTTTTATCGAGTCAGCTTCGGACGTCACTGCATCAGACTGTGATGTTGTAGCACCTAGCGCAAAACAGGTACAACCTTGAGATTTTATTTGCATATATGGTCGCATGATAATTGCAGCCATCACAAACTTATTATGGTACATATTTTCTTCAGCAGGCGGCAAGAAATGCAAGTGCAGCACGTGTCAAGAAATTGTTAGATCAAAGACTTGAGGCACTTCCGAATAAAGGAGCCTCTCGGGAAAAAACGTCTGATCCTGCAGCACGTAAGATAAATGACGAAAACATCATCGATAAAGTTACCGACAAAGTCTTACAGGATACGACTAATACAGGAAAAGATCGAGTCATCTCTAAACGGAACTATCCTTCAGTGAGTTTGTTTATTCATTAAACTTTTATATTCCGTTGAAAACAGATACGCATGCAAGCTTATAATAGTATATCCGTTTACTATACATTCTTGGCACTGCATTTTCAGATGGTTACAGATGAAACTCGCTGCAGTGTCCATTGTCAGCTGTTCATGTCTGCAAATGCAGGTATAGATGTACAATAAACACTGCAGAGTTCTATCTGTTTCCATCTCAAAATGGAGTGAAAAATACGAGTAGTAAACAGACAGGATCATTGTATATGTTTGAATCATTTTTATGCTATGTATATTTTTTTCAAATTTACGTTGAATTTCGTTGCGTTCCAACGATGCGAACTTCAATGTCATGGAGGTAGTGTCAGTTTCATGTAGTCATTCTATATGCACGCTGGATTTTATACCATTGACGGTAGCTCTTGTATTGTTCATCACGGGGAGAACTCCGGGCAGTATATGTTCCCGCCGGCATAACAGACTCCCCGCAAAAAAGAGAATTTTCTCACCGCAAATGCGGGCGCAAAATCTGCCCGCGCGAGAAGGCAAACGTCCCGTTCTTTTATTTTCGGTGACGCCTCCTTCCTCATATACAGTGAACTATTGGTCCTACCCAGACTTCCCGCAAGTTTGGGAAGCTAGAGCGCCCGGCGCGGATCTGAAAGGCCCCGAAAACGTGGGGAGAAGATATTCCCGCGCGGAGGCGCCACAATGCTCGGAGTTCTCTCCGTGATGAGCTGGTAATCGACTGTCAGTGCCTCCAGTAGCGGTGGCTGGAGTCGTGGGAGGCTGCGGAACTTGTCAGAAAAAGTTTTCGGATAAGTTATTTTATGCACGTTAAAAATTGTTCAGGGTTGCGATTCTGTAACTTTCCGCTAACTCGCTAACTCGCTAACTCGCTAACTTCGTCCAATCGGAGATCGTTGCGGCCCGTAACGATCTCCGATTGGACGCTCCTCAGCCAACCAACGGTCTTAGAGCGAAAAGTTAGCGAGTTAGCGAGTTAGCGGAAAGTTACAGAATCGCAACCCAGGTCAATTATTTACACGCCGTATTTCATGAAAAAACTCGCCAGTCAACTTGACTGACGCTTAGCTGCGGGTGGAATGTGCGTCAGTTATACGTAAAAAAACATTGAAAAAAAAAAAAAAAAATGACAAAAAAAGTCTCTTCTGGAATGGGTCGCTCGACTAGAAATCGTCGGAAACGTTTAAAAAACATGATACTGGGAGATGAAAATATAAAAAAAAAAAAAAAAAAATAACGATTCGAAAAAACAACGAAAAACATCAAAGTTGTGATACGTAAAGTCAAAGCGTCCGCGTCGCACACGACTCATTTTTTCTCCGCATTTCAGTCCCCATCGTCATGTTTTTTGAACTTTTTCGAAGATTTCCAGTCGAGCGTCTCTAATCCAGAGAACGCTTTTTTTTTCCAAATTTTCTTATGGCATTTTTTCACCCCCAGTATCATGTTTTCTGAACGTTTCCGACGATTTCCAGTCGAGCGCCCCATTCCAGAAGAGATATTTTTTTCCATTTGTTTTTTGCAATGTTTTTTTACGTAGGGGAAGATGGCCCAAAGTGGATACCCCGGGCAAAGCGAATTCCGTGAATATCCCGGTGTCTGAAGTCGGCTGCTTATTGTCATATATATTGCATCATCTTACATCAGAATATCAGTCAAAAACAGTGGCAAATGAGCTCAGACGCGTTGGTGCGAAAGCTACGCAAAAGATTAAACAAAACACTTTGAATTGTTAAAATTTTCCGAAGGTATGCATTGCGATGTATTTCACTTAATTATTGCTCTGGTCTGATTGTCGTATTTTTTATGTTAAACAGCGTCCTTTTCTCGAGAAAAACACCATATGCCGATTTGTTTTTAATCAAATATATTCAAAGAAATGAATCATATTTGTTCTCAATGTGCTGCCGGGCAAAGTGAACCGGGCAAAGTGGATAGATATCCACTCAATGAGAAGAACAAAGATAGCAGAGGCTCAGCAGGAAAATACGAAGACTGCGTGGCCATTGTGTATAACGAAACCTACTCTGGAATAGGCGGCAAGCCTATTGAAAATTGGATCCAGTGCAACATGTGTAAGCATTAGGGACATGAGATATGCACTATGTATGGCGAAAAAGGTGCATTCGTTAAAAAAAAAACACTGGTATTCACTTTGCCCGGGCTCACGGGCAAAGTGAATAATTTTCCATTTTTTACTTTATGTTATTGTTTCGCTATAGCATTAATAATTTCACAACTTCTATTGATGTTTTGCATAGTTCATTGAACAACTTGAGAAAATCAGTTGTTGTTCACTTAATTTTTTGCTTTTTTCCCAAAAATATCCGCCGCTGAACATTAACCTATCCACTTTGGGCCATCTTCCCCTATAACTGACGCACATTCCACCCGCAAATAAGCGACCGACAATTTTTTTCATGACAAATAGTGTGTAAATATTGACCTGAACAATTTTCAGCGTGCATAAAATAACTTATTGGAAAACTTTTTTCGACAAGTTCGCGGTCTGACGCTCGGTTTAGCATTTCGTGGTATGAAAACTAATTACAACAACTACATATCATCGTTCATCAAATGACTGCATGAAAAGTGATACTACCTCCCGGACTGTGACAACTCTAATATTATGGCGAGTCAACTGTTAAAAATTCCAGACTTTATCTTATCGTAGATTAATCACGATTTACATTATTCTAGACGATCTCTCGGGTTTCGAAATCGACGTATGCCGAAAAAATTCAGCATCGTGCGCGTAGTATTTGTATAGTATATTTATTTACTGTCGAAACATAATAATGCTTTTCAATCTATCAGCATAATCATGTTGTATGAAAAAAATATCGATGTCTTCTTTACCACAAATGAAACTCATGCAAGGTATATTTAACCCGCTGGAGTCCATCTGGGTGCATGCAGCCACCCAGTACCACCTTGTGCATAATAAGTCGTCTTCGCTGAAATTTCTGCCTTTCTTTTTGCATTATCTGTCACCGTTTTTTGTAAAATGAACGTATTGACACCAAACCTGCATATTCGTATTCCTGAAACTCTGACGATTCCATTTCACTACCGTAAAGTTAAAAAATCAGAATTAAAACGTGTTTTAGGGGGTTATTATTTAATAAAATGTTATATCCAACAAATCCTATATAATCTGTATTGACTTCATAATGTACAGGATGCACGCCATAGAGAAGAAAAAGGTTCCGTCAGCTCTTCTAGTTCCAAGCATGAAAAAGATGTAATCGTCAGCGCCGACAAAAAAGTGGAGTCAGATTCACGTGTAAGTATAACCATATTCATATGTTAAAACCTATATGAACAGATCGTTGAATTGAATAGTATCTTTGACGGATGCGTAAGATGGGAGAATAATGGGGGTCGAGTGATGAGAATAATTCGCGCAGTATACGGTTTCCGGGAAATGTTGCACGAAGTCACGGCAAAATAGTGGTATGATATTAGTACAGAAGAAAACAAAGACGTATTCGGCGAATCCCATCGGTGAAACCCAGGAAAAAAAAATATATAATTCAAATCAGAACAGATTCATGCAATTTATGTCTATCGGGCACAATCGACAAATTCGCCAAAACCAATTTTGGCTTCATAGTTTTAGAGATCCATTTCCCAGAAAAGGGGCCGGTTCGAAGTTCCGAATTTTCAAAGCTCCGAACGGCCAAATTTCCGAATTTTAGTGCAACGAACTCACAGGGTTCAGAAAGGGTATTTCACCGAAAGTCTATGTAACCGATTTAAAAAATTCCAAGAGCTAAAGACCCAAAAGGTCAAGACTCCGAGAGCTCAATGATCCGAAAGGCCAAAAATCCGAAACTTGAACATCAAGCCGTCACACGTCGTTTAGTCGACACGTTAAGAACACGTTTGATCGAAGTTTGATCTTTCGGAATTTTATAGACTTTCGGAATTTTTTACTTTCGGAACATCGGACTGTCGGAGCCTTGAGCTATCTACATTTCGACTACTCGGAATTTTAATTTTCTAAACTTTAGTTTTTTTAAAAATTCGAAATCGTTTAGATAATAAATTCGGAAATTTGACCGTTCGGAGCTTTGAAATTTCGGAATTCTGAACCCGCCCCCCAGAAAAGATTAATCTTGCACGATATTTAGCTAAATTCGGCTCACTGTGTAGAATACCTGTGATCGTGTGTTGACGGATTTCCGGAGCAAAATAGGGGGAATTGGAACAAAACGGGTCTCTGGGGTAAGGCGGGCTACCTGCACATTAATTGAAGTTCAACAAAAAAATTCAAACAAGCCTAAAACTTATTTTCGAGTCAAAATCAAACAAATTGTGATGTTGGAATTATCCGGACGGCTTTTACTATCCTTAAGGTGCCCGTCTTCACCTCTTCTCCTCCACTCTACTGATAAGCAGCGTTGCATTTATTGGCAGCGCATTTTGCGGCGTAATTGACAAAACAAACAAGCAATTCATAGATTATAAATAGAATATAATTTCACAAAATTACTGTTTGAAATGTCTGCGTTTTTGGAAGTCATTGAAATGTTTTGCAGGAATGCAATAACGCCAAACATCAAAAATTGATGGAAGAGATAAGAGACCTGAAAAAAAAAATGCTCGCTCAACGAAAATAAGATTGTAGAACAGGGTATAATGATAAAGGAAGTTACAACGTTGAATATGGAACTGCAACGTGATGTAATTCAGTATTTCGACGAATTCAAAGGTGAGATTGTTTTTGTACTTAGACAACACAAAGCTGAACTTTAATTACCAAACGTCTTATAGGACGGTCTCGTGTCCCAGTTTTCAATGTCAAGGTCGCCGATTTTCCGAAGCAGATTCATATATAAATATTAGGGCTAATCATTTTGGGGTCATATTTTTTGATTTGCCCTCGCACCCCTCAAAATGTGAATGTATGAGGTCAGTATCAGCACCTATCAATATGACCACGGTGCGATTTTTTTTGGCGTGGCCCATTGCAAAAGTATTTTTCCCATTCAAATAACACGGGAAATGTTTTTTTTTTTTTTTTATTTGAAATTTTATTTCAATCTAACGAATCATCGCGCTGCAAAAATCAATACATATTCTTATAGGAAATTAAACGATCTCCAAAAAAGGTCTGATATGATTTTTCGCTAAGTCCGCTCGTTTGAAAGTTATTGAAGGTTAAAGTTCAACCTCAAACGGTATATGACGACTTTTTTTTCGACCTAGCGAAAAATCGTATCAGACCTTTTTTGGAGATCGTTCAATTTCGTACAAGAATATGTGTTGATTTTTACAACACGATGATTCGTTAGAACGAAATAAAATTCCAAATAAAATAAAAAAACATTTCCCGTGTTATTTAAATGGGAAAAATACTTTTGCAATGGGCCACGCCAAAAAAAATCGCACCTTGGCTATCATTGATAGGTAGTAATACTGACCTCATACACTCACATTTTGAGGGGTGCGAGGGCAAATCAAAAAATATGACCCCAAAATGATTAGCCCTAATAAATATGCATGGAAAGTATAGAGGGTAATGTGCATGAATAGCACAACCGTAAAATTAAATATTACTGGAAATGAGCCAGCTATGGAGAGTGACACGTATAACTTCAGCTGGTCGTAAGATTTATTGTATCTAATGCCGACGCTCAACTCCTGTCCCCCAAAATTAATAATATTTTTTCTGCATCAGGATCTAAAAAACTAAACATTAGTAGGAAACCCATAATATATAGTCTGCGTACAATTCAAAAATATAATCATAAATCGGTGACCTGATTTCTACATCAATTGTGAAAATTCATCATGTCGCTATACGTATATCCATGACTATAAATTATACTTCATTACAGCAACGGCTAAACAGTACGAAGGTGTACGGAACCTAGAGGGTGCGGATACGCCACCTGTAGGATACATCCGAAAAAGTAATAATACCGTAAGTACACAGGCTGATCAGACGTGCCGGGCTCTAATAGGCTGTAATGTTTGAGAATTTATATTTCCATAGATACATTTAGGACGCCACATATGGATTCCCAAATCCACATATGACGCTGCTGTCATTGGAGCAAAGACGAACGCTCTATTTGTCAAGAATATGGCTGTGGCGGTGTTCGGTCATAACGTTCTCCAAACTAGCAGTGTGACTGGTACGCAATGTAATAAGTATAAAGATAGAGCGACGAAGCCAAAATTAGACGAAACCAAGATCCTCGCCATACAAGGTACACATCCAATTCATCAAGCACAAACAACACAAGAAATGTTATATTTCGAACAGAAAATAACATGAAAATATTACTGCAAAAATATTTCCATGCACGATTCTTATTAATATATGCGCAGTGCTTCTTATGGCTTGAACACAATTGCGTTGGTACACATTCACCTTTAAAATAATTTTCTTCAAGTCACTGCTACGCTCTGAGAAAACATTCTAGTGACTCAGTTTTTCTACAGTTGATAAGTGCTATTTTGATACTTAGTTCATGATTTTCCTAGATTTTAGGTCCTTTGCTGCGAACATAGATTTAGTCCATCGAAGAAAAAGCAGTTATCGTACGGTACAGGTTGCTGCGTTGGATGAATCTTCTTCAACTTTTAAGGAAATATTCTGTATCAATGTAATTTTAGACCAAACAAATAATATTTGATGAATTTAATTTTTAAACACGGAAATTTTAGTTTTTAAAACATTTTTTCCATAACGATAGAAAAAAAATTCCTACAATCAAAAATTTCTATGTCTAAAACTTAAATTCATCAAATATCATTGGTTTGGTCCGAAATTACATTCACAAACAATATTCCCTTAAAAGTTGAAGAAATTTCATCAAACGCAGCAACCTGTACCCTACGACAACTGCTTTTTCTTCGATGGACTAAATCTATGTTCAGCGGAGGACCTAAAATATGGAAGAATCATGAACTATGTATCAAAATAGCACTTTCCAACTGTAGAAAAGCTAAGTCACTAGAATGTTTTCTCAAAGCGTGGCAGGGATTTGAAAAAAATTAGTTCAAAGGTGTATGTACCGGACCTTATAACAATATTGTGGGAATAAAACCTTTATAGCCCAGTCAAGATCTAAAAATTGCTTCACCTGAATTAATTTGACTAAGCGATTTTCTTTTCTTGTACTGATGGGCCGGGAAAATCCCCTCATTACGTTTGCCGCCAACTTGATTTGAAGGGGGATTCTTGTTTTGGAAGAACCCGCTTATTTTCAACTTCGGAGTGGAAATGATAATACCCAAAGTTGTGGGAAATGTGATTGTAAAATGTAAAAAAACCTCGGGCGATTATTGATTAACGTATGTAGATTATCATTAAGATTCGCGTCTGATTATACCATATTTATTGCAGATATTTTCCGGTATTGGCTAATCAATGTCAAGAAGTGTAATGAATATGAGGCACAACTACATGCGTCCAAAACACAACTCCACATAAGCCGGAAAATTTCTGACATGAATCGGTCAGCAGGAAAGCAGCAAGCAACATTAAGTACAACAGGTATGTTAAGACAGAATCCCATAAAAGTGGTGATATATGCCCCCTGAACACTAAGGGTCAGCTCTCTGCAAAGCACTGCAATTCTGGAAACTGTGATGAGATATTCAGTTGTCAATGTATTGCAGTACGAACAATGAATATTTACTAGATACAGCAGCTGCGGACCGTGATTCTCGGTTTATCACTATATTCTTAAACGTACACATTTAGGGAAGATCATCGTTACTATTTTTCGTATACTGATATTTATCAGCATGGTGTGAGAATCTATTTGAGTTGATCTTGCTCAAATTTCGCCCTGTATAGTTAGTTCCTACGATCATTTGTATTCATGGAATCAGCGAGGAATGTCAATTAAAGACATGCTGGTTGGTTTTTGACTGTAAAATAAAGTCATCGCCAATATCTCTTGCAATTTTACGTCCGAACGAGCGTTGTGTTAGCAAAAGATAGTGTTTCATGCAAGAGTAATTTTTTTTTTTTTTTTGTTTTCAAGAACAATTGATTCATGATGCTTCGATGGAAAGCAAAAATAATTCCTCTCCCGTGAACTACGACAGCGATGAAACAACAATTATTACCACCAACTCTGATAATTTTGATGGTTCAGACGAAGCCAACCCAGATGACGATGAAGCGGAAAAGCCCAAGAAAGTTGACGGAGTGGCAGATGAGTCTGAGAAAACTGACGACGAAGCTACGGTTACAGGTAAAGACGATTTTTAAGATGTCCGAACAGCTGATGCAAGTAATAATATACTGAATTATATATATGATAATTCACACTTGCCTTATTTAAAGCCAACCAAGATGACGATGAAGCCGAAGAGCCCAAGAAAGTTGACGGAGTAGCAGATGAGTCTGAGAAAAATGACGACGAAGCTGCGGTTACAGGTAAAGACGATTTTTAAGATGTCCGAACAGCTATGCTTTTGCCACTCGACTGCCTGATCGAATGAAGAAGATGTGGTGCGAAAAACATTCCAAAACATCGACAACTCTTCCGAAAACTTACGCGAGTAGTCTATGGACTATAGAGGGAATGAACGGCTGTTATCAGAATATAAGCAAACTAGCTGGTAACGTTTCGAAAATGAGGACAAGCATTGCTGCTGTTAAAATAAGATTGATAAAAAAATAATCTGTTACTGCTATTCAACAGAATGAAAAGAAATTAATAAACCCATAATTGTTCTATCAAATTTACATTATGGTATAGATACATATATATAGGGAAACACGGGGCAAAACGGGCACCAAATCCAAAAAAAAAAAATAATGTGGTCGGAAATGATTTTGTTTTAAATATGGCGACGTATTTTGGATCAATAATAACACAAAAAATTTAAATTTAAAATAAAATTAAAAAAAAATTCATTTTTTTTTTGTGTCATTATTGATCCAAAATACGTCGCCATATTTTATGAAAAATCATTTCCGAACACATTATTATTTTTTTTTTTTTTTTTTGATTTGGTGCCCGTTTTGCCCCGCGTTCCCCTATATGTATTATTCAGTCTTGTATATGGGGCATTCCATGCCAACTCATCCTACCAATTGACTTTGCATCCCCGATTTGGCTGAAACTTGGGCATCTTTTTGTACCCTTCGAAAAAGGTTTCTGTGATTTTTTTCGAATTTTTTTATCCAGCCACTTCGGAGATGGTTTTTTTTTTTTTAAATAGCCGTAACTTTATGACAAATTGTCCAACATGGGTCTGTTTTTTTTTCAAAATTCGTGTTTTTTAATGAATTTTCTGAAAATTTCGTGCAAAAAATTATTCATGATCATTCTGATCGGTTTTCATTTATTTCAAAGTTAAACCATGAATTTTAAAACTGTTTGTATCCTTCGATTTTTTTTTCAAAAATTCTCATGAATACTACTCCTAAAAACACAAATTTTAAGCCTAGTCCGGTAATGGGATAATGATGGGATATAATTTTTTTTGAATTTTAAAAATAATGAATTCCTTTTTTTTGGGTTTTTTTTACTGTTAATGTATTATCGACGCATTTTCAGATGAAATGTGAAAAAAGCTCATACATGAAAATACGTCAATAATACATTAACAGTAAAAAAAAACACAAAAAAAAGGAATTCATTATTTTTAAAATTCAAAAAAAATTATATCCCATCATTATCCCATTACCGGACTAGGCTTAAAATTTGTGTTTTTAGGAGTAGTGTTCATGAGAATTTTTGAAAAAAAAATCGAAAGATACAAACAGTTTCAAAATTCATGGTTTAACCTTGAAATAAATGAAAACCGATCAGAATGATCATGAATAATTATTTGCATGAAATTTTCAGAAAATTCATTAAAAAATACGTATTTTGAAAAAAAAAACAGACCCATTTTAGACAATTTGTCATAAAGTTACGGCTGTTTGAAAAAAAAAAACCATCTCCGAAGTGGCTGGATGAAAAAATTCGAAAAAAATCACAGAAACCTTTTTCGAAGGGTACAAAAAGATGCCCAAGTTTCAGCCAAATCGGAAATGCAAAGTCAATTGGTAGGATGAGTTGGCATGGAATGCCCCATATACTCAATCAAGGTGTATGAGAAACTATAAATCGAAGAATATTGATCAGCGACTGGATGAGTCAGTCAAATGTGACGGTAAGTTGATATCGTTTCTAAAAATCAGGGGACGTCCGTGAACGAAATAATTTATGCTAGCTAGTACGATACATATTTTATGCAAAGTAAATGAAATTCCACCTTAAAGAAAATTAACGCATATTTTCATGTACGTCTGTATAGTTAAATGAAAATTTGAATTTCCTTCTGTATTAGAAAACTTGAAACATTGATGGAATTTCATTTTCAGGTCTGAGTATACAGAGCGATTCTGTGGATAATCACGCACCTAACGGTAGGCTAACGTCAAACGCCTGAACTGAGCAGATCAAACATCGACGATTGGTTGGGCTTTATTTCCTACGAAATAAATAAAACCCAATCATCGATGTTTGATCTACTCAATCAGGTGTTTCCCGTTAGCCTACCGTTAGGCGCGTGATTATCCACAGAATCGCTCCGTATATACCACCTTGTTGATACCGCAGTATTCAGGTTTCGAGGAATCCGCAGTTTTTTTGGGAATTTCTCACAAAATATGCAGATTTGATGAAAAACCAATGAAAAACCGAAAAAAATTGTTCATTTTTCATTTTTTTTTTGTTTTTTGTTTAATTCCGAAAATTTTAAGAATTTTTTTTCCGTTTTACATCGGTTTTCCATCAAATCTGCACCTTTTGTAAGACGTTTCCAAAAACTGGATTCATTAAAACAAAAACTTTGATCGTCTCGCGGCACGTTTCATTTTTTTTTTTCGCAAAAAAAAATGTCCCTTATGTTTTTACACAAAAAGGGAACTTTATGGGACACCTGGGAAAATTTAATTTTTAACAACCACCCTAATATGTACGTATAGCGACGGATACAGTTGGGGCGGATAGAAAAATACTGTGTTCTGTCTGCCATTGCGGATACAAACAGACAGGAGTTAGGATACAGTTGGGGCGGATAGAAAAATACTGTGTTCTGTCTGCCATTGCGCATACAAACAGACAGTAGTTAGGATACAGTTGGGGCGGATAAAAAAATACTGTGTTCTGTCTGCCATTGCGCATACAAACAGACAGTAGTTAGGATACAGTTGGGGCGGATAGAAAAATACTGTGTTGTGTCTGCCATTGCGCATACAAACAGACAGGAGTTAGGATACAGTTGGGGCGGATGGAAAAATACTGTGTTCTGTCTGCCATTGCGCATACAAACAGACAGTAGTTAGGATACAGTTGGGGCGGATAAAAAAATACTGTGTTCTGTCTGCCATTGCGCATACAAACAGACAGTAGTTAGGATACAGTTGGGGCGGATAGAAAAATACTGTGTTGTGTCTGCCATTGCGCATACAAACAGACAGTAGTTAGGATACAGTTGGGGCGGATGGAAAAATACTGTGTTCTGTCTGCCATTGCGCATACAAACAGACAGTAGTTAGGATACAGTTGGGGCGGATAAAAAAATACTGTGTTCTGTCTGCCATTGCGCATACAAACAGACAGTAGTTAGGATACAGTTGGGGCGGATAGAAAAATACTGTGTTCTGTCTGCCATTGCGCATACAAACAGACAGGAGTTAGGATACAGTTGGGGCGGATGGAAAAATACTGTGTTCTGTCTGCCATTGCGCATACAAACAGACAGTAGTTAGGATACAGTTGGGGCGGATAAAAAAATACTGTGTTCTGTCTGCCATTGCGCATACAAACAGACAGTAGTACTCAGCCAATATATCAACGGATATATTTTGTATCCGGTTCTCCGGACAAATGCGATTAGAGTCCTCGTAGATAAATGCGGATAGGTTTCCTGTTTGTATTTGCTCATTATTACGGCTCTCTATGCATCCGTCAAGAACCACACAGATTCGAAGCTCGTTCCTATACGTTGTTGTACGAAAATGCATGTATAATAGTTTTAATCTGCTTCTGACGGTAAAAGCAGTGATAAAAACACATACTTGAACGATAGTAAACGGATAGAATTCACATCCTATCCGTTTCTAATGGAATTTTTAACAGGGATAATGGATTTTTTGTAATTGACAGGCTAGGGTTTGTTCTTGCGCCGAGCACAATCTTACCACTGTAACTCTTGGAAATTCTTTGAAATGGCTCATTCGAACCAGTAGCGTGTTTGCCTTGCTCTGAGGCACTTGATGCAATTGAGGTTGAATACTCATTTCCAAAAGTATCCACAAAATGACCATGATCATCACGTTCCGTTACCGAAGTATCTTATTTAGAGAAAGGGGGTTATACATGTTCGACTCAGAGACAGCTCATAGAAGTAACTGCATGACTGAAAGATTTTATACCTTCGCAGGAGTTGAGGTGGCTTGTATCCTTTCGTCTTCTGAACTTTCGATAAAATGGCCCTCGTCACCTTCTGTTTGTCAATACACAATGGAGCATAATTTTGAAGTGAATAAATTATACATATTTAAATCAAAAGCAGGGATAATTGGCAAGCTATAATATTCACACGTTCAGCTGGACGCTGTGTTGCCTCAGAGATGGATGACCCAAAATCTTTTGGTGCTATTGGAAAGGATCGCAGCTTTTTTTTTTGGGAGGTGGTAGATTCGTTTGTAGATCATCGTCAGAACTTATACATCGCTTAGCTCGTACATGTCTACTTCGTTTTCCTGATAACCGTTCTACATCTGAGGCTGCAGTGTCAACATCAGACAATTGTTCAGCCAATTTCAATTTCATCATTCCATCCCCATGTGTTTCTGTAAAATGACCAATATAGATAAATTACTACAAAGGGCTAGTTTCATCTTCTGCAACTTCTCAGTTTGTATGAATTACTCCGCTATAAATTACACAATCCATCATTTTGCCAAGGAAAATATACGGTTTCATATGTTTGGTTCGTAACTCAAAAGGGTCGCTTTGAAAGGAACACCCGAAGAATAAGATCATCGAACGTTCACAACCTTAGGAAGATTATTCCCGCACTCATAGACAACATATGACTTACTTGCTTTTCCGAATGTACGAAGAACTGTTTGTTTAGACCAAGTCGATCTACATGGTACTTCGAGCTTTGCTATGGCGTTATTAATCTTTATTTGGTTGGTGTAGTTTGGCCAAAAGCAAATGCCGTCTTCCTGCACCCAAATTCTGGGGACTATTTGTATTCCATCCGCAAATTCGACAATCATATACTTCGTCATTGTAGCCGTGGTTTATATATGTCCTGGATAATGCAGTATCCCCCATTATAAGTAATCATAGTACACTGATAGAAAACATGTATCACATTTTACCACATATCGCCGACAAATTGCTATTTTTCGGTGGTAAAATGACGGGTAGTCACACAGTAGAAAGAATTACAAATCCACCTTGTAAATTCTACTAATGGTAAAGATTCCCATTCAGCGCCGTGCCTAAGCCACATGACGCCTGGTGCGAGCTGTCTTCATGCCCCCCCCCCCCCCCCCCCCCCCCCTCCACCTGATGAACTGAGCCAAAGTTTAGAGATTGAAACAATTGAGATTGATAGATGTGCTATTGCGAAGCGTGGCGAAAGTTGCATGAGCTGATATGTATTGCTCCCCACGAATAAGTTCGATGCTGGCAGTAGCTTCGCCGTTAGCTGAGGACTTTATCAGTGGTGAAAGCGCCACGGAGTAGCGGACCAAAGAATATAGGATAGCGGGGTAGCTGAGCGTATACAGATAATATCGCCATCTGGTAGTTCGGTGGGATAACCACCGTCACCACAAGCGCAGTGACCGTGTCGACAGTGCTTGAAGAGTTGTCATCAGTTGTTATCAAGAACTGGAAAGTGTTGGTCAAACACTAACATGTTGAGACAGAGATATGTCCTTTTCTCAACCACGAGTAACCATTGTCAGATTGATCGCTTTGATGATAATTTTTAACAGCATATTAATTCATAACTATATTGTCAGTGAATGTATAAGGAAACTATTTCTGTATTAGTGATAGATTACAAATTGACGCTAACCCTAACCTATCAATCTTCGCACGGTACTATTTAGGCGAGGGAGTAGGCGCGGAGAGGGGAATCGAACGTTCTATGGCTGGTGTGGTTTTGGTCTTTGGGTGGGGGTGGGGGTATGTTATTTCACCCACCGACTTCACAGAGGTGCTGAATGCAGAAACTCATATACGCTAATAGTACAAAATTTTACTTCATAAGGTCTGAAAATGGGGATTTCACCCACGCGAAGCGTGGGTAAAACGTCCATTATCACACTGCGTGAAGTAATAGTACATTTCATTACGAGTAAGGAAAGGATTTTTTGACGAAACGAGAGGTTTACGGCACGAGCCAAAGGCGAGTACTGTAACGAGGTTCGTCAAAAAGCCTTTACGTACAAGTAACGATCATTATTTTTCATCATAATTGCCGAGAAATCGCGACGAAGTTGCGATTTTGAGGCTAGAATGATGAAAAATACATTACGGCCTTATGGCAGCTACCCCTCGATCCTATACTCTTTGTAGAGCACGATACGGATTTACAGCCCAAACGCAATAGAACGGACCCGAACTCATTTTCGGAACGACGCCACACCACATGATGTCGCGTCTATCAGTGCAGCACCCTCAGAGACATATTGCGGGCGCCTCTGAATGTGGACTACTGCTTTCCTACGGATGCAAGCGATTTCAAAAAATGACGGATCACAAAAAATTCGGTCTCTTGGCGCCCCTGAGCATAGGCGCCCTGGAGCGGCTGCTCCGCCGATCCACCCATTGGCACGGCGCTGTTCCCATTGCCGGGTCTGAATTTTTACTATCTCAGATAGTAAAATGAAGTCTGGCAAAAAAAAAAGTTGCTCTACAGCGCCCTCGGCTGCATGGTAACGTAGATTACATGTAGTTGACTTCAGTGTATCGCAGTAGGTAGGCTAGGCCGGTTGTGGATGAACGCGTGTTAGTGCACACGTACACGCACTCACACACACGCACTCTCCCGTGTCCGTGTGAGGGTGGTAGAGGGGGAGTCTCGCTCGCGGACCCCTGACGTCACACTCAAAATGGCGTCGCCCACCCTCGAGTCGACGTCACACACCCTTAATATGACGTCATACTCCCTTAATATGACGGCACACTCCCTTAATATGACGTCACACTCCCTTACATTAATGTCACACACCCTTGAATTAACATCCCGATATAAAATTCCAACCCCTGCGTCAGAACCTTCCAGAAGCTCCCCCAAGGTCATTTTGGAGGGCAGACAGTTCCTGGAATCATTCGGCACCCTGTGAGAAGTTCTCTTCGGATCGAGTTACTTGCAAAAATATGATTATCGGATCGAGTTACTTAGCCTAATGATTCTCAGAAGAATAGTTCTCGGAATCGACTCTGAAAGGATCTTTTGGAACATTCTAGAAATTTGGTGGAGGGAAACATTTTGACTCCGGAGAGATCTTTTGGAACGTTCTAGAAAATTAGTGGAGGGGTTTTCAGCTATAAAAGAGCGAAAATTTCAGAGATGAAAATTAGTATTCAACCGATCTTCAAGTAGTAAAGAATCTAAAAAATATCACAATGGAGATGATATTGGATATGCAAGGTTTCGAAAACTTTTACGACGAATTTGTGGTGAAGGAGCTGGCTGCAATCAGTGTTCAAGCGGATGACGCAGGCAGACATGGTATAACTCGCATCCTATTCAAACCACCCTGTTCTTGGCAAACCTTACCACCCAAATGCAGAGCTACCAATTCCTGGTTGACGCGAAATTATCATGGATTAGAGTGGAATGACGGTGACATGTCTTACGATAATCTGCAGACAGCATTGAAGAGAATCGTTGAGCAAGCAAGTTATATATATGTCAAGGGAAATGAGAAGAAACAGTGGCTCGAGAAGATGATCAACGACGATTCAAAGCCAGTGATCGATCTGGAAGAATTGGGGTGTCTAAGTCTTGGATTCTTGCAATACATCAAAGTGGGTGGTTGGCATAAGGACTATCACGGGAACATCGTCGGATGCCGGTGTGCCTGGGAAAACTTTCAGCGATTGAAATCTTGGTTCTTGAAGAGCTGTACCGAATCTCTACATAAATCTTTGCAAATATATATTCAAGTGGGAAGTTTGAAACGAATGAGGAAGGAGGATATCGCATTTTTAACGAAACAATTTATCCTCATTTACGCATCGGATATCATTGACGAGGTGTGGGGGAAACTATCGGAGGCTATGAAGAGGGACGAGGACATCATAAACTTTCGGAAGCAAAGAAGCAGACATATCTGTTACGACGAATTCGATGGACCTATGACAAATGAATTTGTAAATTTCCAACAGTAAAATGAATGATGAAATATTTTACAACAGTATTAATACTAACTCTCTCCTTCCTTTCTAAGCTTAATCTAGAGTAATAAGATACCGCTGAGCGGCAGGATGGAAATGATTGAAGCGTCACATATATTTAAAATCTTTATTTGCAGAAATACATATAATTATACCAATTTCTTCACTCCACCACTTATGGGATTGTATTGAACTACCCGATCATGTAAGATCAGGCAGTACGCCGACGTATCGGCAGGGAAGTTATCTTTAGCTTCAAACTCGAGACGAACATCTACAGGTCCAAACTTGAGCGACTCGTTTTGTTTCGAGCAGTCGATGACGAATAGGGGAGCGTACTGTAGAAATTCACTCTTTTTCAGCAACGGTTCAGGTTCCTTGCCGTAATAGGAGGTTTGGAAATTGGCGTACATTTCATATAACAGAGCATACTGATTATGACTCATATCGAGATTAAGGCTCCTATAGGGATAGGATTGAGAATTCAAGAAGAGTTTAACGTCGGTGATGTTGCAGTGATCGAAATGGCTAGCGTTTCGATTCAGCTTATTCTTCCGACTTGTTTGGAAATCCAGTATAACGTAGCGAGGTTTCTCCAGCTGAGTCGATGTCTTCACCGCCCAAACGTGCTTCGAGGTAGTGGGAAGTACAGGATACTCGTACAATTCCCAATTGCGAAAACTCATGGAGATCGCTGGATCTTTCTCGATGAAATTCAACAGCTGTTTTTTTCCGTTGGTCCGCGAGCTTCACATATGGTAACAACCATTCGACCTTATCGATCAGGATTTTGAATTCCTCATCTTGAGTTTGTAGAACCGCATTCGTATCGGTCTTCGAACGGGTCAAGATCAACTCGTGTTTGGCGTTCAGGATTATCTTGCGATAGTCTTCGGCGAACCCTAGCATCATCTTCAGCGGTACGCATACTTCGAAATTACCAGCGACATCCACATGGGTTGCGTTCACATTAAGCCAACCGGCATTCTCCATCATCCAATTCTGTCCAGGTCTCAGAGAAGGGTAACCTTTCATAAGACTGGTGAGACCGACGTTCTTGCTCCTATCGATCTCAATAGCATTTATCTCGTAACGCATTTCTTCAAACAGATGACAAACACCGTTGTTGACCAGTGTTGCGGTAGTCGACGGAGTTCCATCGGCCTTACTATCTTTCCATACACATGCAATGAACTCTTGCACGGTAATACGCACAGGTCTTGGTGTTGAACAGCGATACGAATCTCGTCACTGTTATTGAAACTCGATGAGGCATAGGGTTTGTGTGTGTGAACCTCGTAGTGTGCGATAGACTCGTCAAAGACGACGGGTCACAGTGGAAGAAAATAAAAAAAAAGTGGAAATAATTATTTTGTGCAATGAAATGCGAGATTTTGTTATAGTTTACAAGTATAGTTCATTAACTAAGTGATTGATTACATATAACCCACTTATCATATACAGGGTGTCCCATTTTAAATCATCCACTCGATCATCTCCTCTGGATAGCAGTGAAAGTGAAAACTTTTCAGATGGAAGTTGTTCGGTTCGGAGAGGGACATCTGATGCTGACCTCCATTTTGACCTTGACCTTCACCTTCAAGGTCATATAAGGGTCAACTTTATTTTTTCAAATGGAAACCCGCATTTCTGACTCCAGAAATGAAAAGAGCGGAAAATTTTACGTTTAAACATGCTAGGGGTTTCCATTTTGTTTTTAAATGAAGTTGAGCCTCAGTTAACCTTGAAGGTCAAGGTCAAGGTCAGAATGAAGGTCACTATCAGATGTCCCTCTCCGAACCAAACAACTTTCATTTGAAAAGTTTCCAGTTTCAATGCTTTCCAGAGGAGATAATCGAGTGGATGAGTATGAATAAAAATGGGAAAAACATTGGAAAAGGACAAAAGTGGTCGCTAAATCAAAATGATTTTTCAAGTAGGAAGACATGATTACAAGATCGTGGAAAAAGTTATGGAAAATGACGAAAAATGATAGGTAAATTCTCAGATTTACTACTATCAGTGAATAATTATTACATTATCGGCCATAACACTCCTAAAAAACCATCATATTCCATGAATATAGTGATCAAACTTAAGAATATACTTCGTAACTCATTTGCCATGTCACAGTTTTCGAATTATTGTTTTACAGCACTTGATACACGCCCGCTATCTACAACCACTCTAGCTCAGTCGATAACCGCGGCTACGCTTACAACGTTGTCGACCGTCCATTGTGCGAAAACCGGGTACTTCGATTTGTGTACCAAAAACTACAGAGTGTTATAGTGAATACAAAATACATAAAACTTTCATTTGAAAAAAAAATTCTGAAAGCACTTATTTCCACCTTTTCTTAATTTTCTCCGCGGGTGTTTGAATGTCTAAGATTTCCTCCTCCATGGTATACAGCAGATGACACAGATGCAAACGAATCTTATTTTGCGAAAATTCCTCTTCCAAAAGGTGTGATCTTGAGACCTAAGCTTTTCAGAAGCAGCACGTTCTGAGGTGTCAGCTCTTTGAGAACCGGTTGACGACTGACGTGTTCGGGGCATCTTACCTTAGTATTATAGCCACTTCTGTTATAAACTATTCCCATTATTGAGTCTTGATATGCAACCTGATAGTTATAACCTCTCCACGGAAATTAACCAAATCACCGTCCTGATCGACTATGCGGAGTTGGATGTGATCTATGATCCTTACGGTGACTGGAAGGTAAATGACGTGAGACGGTACTTCAATGATCTTATATCCAGGTGGAACAACGGGAAAAAACTCATGAATGGTGTGTACTTTACACTCATTGACGTAGGCACCCGTTGTAATGTTACACTCGACTCGTAGTGCGTTGACTTTAAGAATAGTTACAGGAAGGTCAGACTCATGAACTCGATCAGCTTGCAAAACACGTGGAGTGAAACCCAATAGGCTGTCTATAGAATCGCCGGGCACAAAATTTACAGGGTGACTGCATTTGATCTCGCTACGCAGTGTATTATTATTCGGTTTGATGTTGATGGTGATACCCTTATTCGACAAGACATCTTGTACATAACTCTCTATATCCTCTATTTCATAGCTACCGGTGAGTATAGTGACTATTTCTTCACCTACGTAAATCCTGTTGTGGCCAACATCTACATTGGGAATCAAATTAAAAGTCAGTAATTCAACGAGACCGAGGAAGTAATTCTTGAGATGGGAAAGTTCGATAGGGGAAAAGTATTGAGTCTCAAGAACCGAGGAGTTTGAAATTTTTTTTTTTTTTTTTTTTACACCGTACGCGGGAGAAAACAAAGGCTACAAATACATGCTCACGGTCATCGATATATTCTCAAAGTATGCCTGGGTCGTGTCAATGAAGAGCAAGACGGGTAAAGACACGACGAGTGCTATGGAATCTGTACTCGTACAGGGACGTACCCCGAAGAAATTACACGTTGACAGAGGCGGAGAATTTTATAATTCAAATTTCGATTCTCTCATGAGACGATATAATATTCAACTATACTCAACCTTTAGTAACTTGAAGGCATCGATCTGTGAACGCTTCAATCGCACGCTGAAAAACAAAATGTGGATGCAGTTCAGTCTGCAAGGAAATTAAAAGTGGACGGACATTTTATCTGATTTGGTTTCGGCTTACAACAACTCTAAACATCGGACTATTCGCATGAAGCCAAAGGACGTATCCCCTAGAAACGAGCGGACATTATTGCAGACTGTATACCAAAAGGTTCGAGTCAGATCGGTTAAGCCGGCAAAGTTCAAAGTTGGAGATAAAGTCCGAATCAGCAAATATAAGAATGTTTTTGAGAAAGGATATACACCAAATTTGACGACTGAAATATTCACGATCATCCAAGTAGTAAATACTGATCCAGTAACATACAAGCTTAATGACTATCAGGATCAGCCGATAGCGGGTGGCTTCTACGAACAGGAACTTCTCAAAGTCAAGAATTCCGACATCTACCTGGTGGAGAAGGTGCTCAAGAGACGTGGAAACAAGCTATTTGTAAAATGGTTAGGTTTCAATAATACACACAATAGTTGGATAAATAAGTCTGACTTGTAAGGTTTATTAATAAAGAAAGATGATGTTTGACAAGTATGTTTATTTCATTCTACACAGTCTTATCGTAACCCCACGAGAGCGTATCCGTCGTATCAGGAAATATGATCCTCTTGTCGTCGTTCCAGCTCAGCGCTATCTTCCTCTGCATCACCGTACGAACCTGATGATTCTTACTTTGAATTAAATTTTGACTTTTTGTCAGATTTCGATGCTGCAGAGCACATTGTATGTAGTCATCGAACGTTATGGTTTTCAGTGTTGCCCCTTTGATTCCCTTGGCGCGTTTCTGCTCTCTATTTTCACCTAAAACTTTGAAGGCATATAATTTAGCTCTTAAGCCTATAAACTCAGTCATTATCTTCCCGTTATTTTCGTCTTTTATTAATCCCAACGCTTTTTTGTTGACTAGCGGCATCTTGTAAATATTTTCTAAAGGATAGTCGGAAGTATCAAATCGGTCCAAATCGCGTTTCATGAGCTCGTATTGTAACTTTTCGGATAGTGAGCGTCACTGAAGGTGACGCGAGCCGGTTGGTTATTGTGTTTTCTTTACTCAATTTATATTTTTATTTGAGACTTCTACTATTAATTATTAGCCGTGCCTATTACGGACTTGAGCTACCGTGTAGCTGAAGCCGCCTCCCCACAGACCTGAATACGACAACGCACTAAGGCTGCACTCTACCCTCTTAACTGTTAAATATTAATTTAATGAAGTTAATTTATTCCCAAATAATAGCTGTGCCAGACCTGGGTAGATCGGAAATCCACCAAGGCTGTATCTAGCTTTCCGGTGAGATTTAAACTATAACCTGGAAATGGCGGAGGAAGGGGTTTGACATATGATTAAATTGCTTATTTTATAATGATCAAGAATCTATTTATTCAATTATTCTAACCTACGGTTGCAACCTTATTCTATATTTACACGTTGCCTATGAGTTACTTACGTTAATACAATCTGTTATAACGTCTTTGCTATTTTTTATAAATCAAGTTATCTGTTGTTTTATCTCTGATATTTCTACAATTGTTTAACAATATTCTTTGAAAGTATTCTGTCGTTGCCGAAGCTCTTAAATTTCGATAATTGAATTTCTGTGTGCAAATGAATTCATAAATTATATTGAAATTAATGGATGATTCTAACGGTTCATCGGAGCTCTATGCTCGAGATGACCAACAAGTGACTGTGAGTCTATCTGGTATCTACCCCAGAATAGCTAGTGAGCTGAGCGGCGCCTCGACTTTTATACCAGTCGTGACGTCACTCAGCTCGTCGCTGCTGTCGATCGTTCTAGACTGTTCTCGACGTTCGCAACGGCTGAAGTTTGAATGCTAACGGTCAGGCCTGGGTTGCCTGAATCGTTATAGTATATATCGGGTACGGTGAAGTGATATATGAGACTATCCGTGTCGGTATACATAAGCTTTGCTTGGTTACCAAATCTCTTTTTTATGTAACTATAATGAAAATCATAAATGTAGGTTTTAGCGAGATCCATATTAGAAAATCCTGCGTATATAGGTTTACTTCACTCCGTGTGATTTTGGACGTTTTACCCACGCTTCGCGTGGCTAAAACCCCCATTTTCACACCTCCTGAAGTAAAATTTTGTACAGTACTCGACGGAAAAACTTCTTCTGATCTCGTGTGATTGCGAAACTCGCCTTCGGCTCGTGCTGCAACCTCACACTTGTCAGAAAAAGTTTCACGGGACTCGTATTGTAATGTACTATTATTGAATTTAATTTTCGTTCGACTTAATTCGATTATTGTCATATCTTCCCCGAATACAGTACGGCTATGAAAATTTGGTTTAGCGATAAGCGCTCTTGCTCCATGTCTACCATCCCACTTTCTAATTAGCCTCACATCTCTGTGTTTTCTAACATTTTCCATAGTTTTCCCGAAAACAGCGTTATTCATAAGTTTATAAAAATTCTTTTCGAAATCGTTGTTTGACTTTTTTCTCAATTCGGTATTTAAATCTATATATTTCTTGAGCCACGGTGCTTGTTTGAATTTTAGTATCCGGTGAATTTTCTCCAACTTCATACCCAAGCTCAAACACTGTTTCAAAACTTGATAGTGAATGACATACCGCTTTTTCGAGAAAAGAGTAGTTGTTAATTTAGAATTTTTAGAAAGAGGTGGGATGTAATGCTCCGGACATAATGGTAGGTCTTTGTGAGCAGCGCCGTGCCAATGGGTGGATCGGCGGAGCAGCCGCTCCAGGGCGCCTATGCTCAGGGGCGCCAAGAGACCGAATTTTTTGTGATCCGTCATTTTTTGAAATCGCTTGCATCCGTAGGAAAGCAGTAGTCCACATTCAGAGGCGCCCGCAATATGTCTCTGAGGGTGCTGCACTGATAGACGCGACATCATGTGGTGGGGCGTCGTTCCGAAAATGAGTTCGGGTCCGTTCTATTGCGTTTGGGCTGTAAATCCGTATCGTGCTCTACAAAGAGTATAGGATCGAGGGGTAGTTGCCATAAGGCCGTAATGTATTTTTCATCATTCTAGCCTCAAAATCGCAACTTCGTCGCGATTTCTCGGCAATCATGATGAAAAATAATGATCGTTACTTGTACGTAAAGGCTTTTTGACGAACCTCGTTACAGTACTCGCCTTTGGCTCGTGCCGTAAACCTCTCGTTTCGTCAAAAAAGCCTTTCCTTACTCGTAATGAAATGTACTATTACTTCACGCAGTGTGATAATGGACGTTTTACCCACGCTTCGCGTGGGTGAAATCCCCATTTTCAGACCTTATGAAGTAAAATTTTGTACTATTAGCGTATATGAGTTTCTGCATTCAGCACCTCTGTGAAGTCGGTGGGTGAAATAACATACCCCCACCCAAAGACCAAAACCACACCAGCCATAGAACGTTCGATTCCCCTCTCCGCGCCTACTCCCTCGCCTAAGTAGTACCGTGCGAAGATTGATAGGTTAGGGTTAGCGTCAATTTGTAATCTATCACTAATACAGAAATAGTTTTCTTATACATTCACTGACAATATAGTTATGAATTAATATGCTGTTAAAAATTATCATCAAAGCGATCAATCTGACAATGGTTACTCGTGGTTGAGAAAAGGACATATCTCTGTCTCAACATGTTAGTGTTTGACCAACACTTTCCAGTTCTTGACAACAACTGATGACAACTCTTCAAGCACTGTCGACACGGTCACTGCGCTTGTGGTGACGGTGGTTATCCCACCGAACTACCAGATGGCGATATTATCTGTATACGCTCAGCTACCCCGCTATCCTATACTCTTTGGTCCGCTACTCCGTGGCGCTTTCACCACTGATAAAGTCCTCAGCTAACGGCGAAGCTACTGCCAGCATCGAACTTATTCGTGGGGAGCAATACATATCAGCTCATGCAACTTTCGCCACGCTTCGCAATAGCACATCTATCAATCCCAATTGTTTCAATCCCTAAACTTTGGCTCAGTTCATCAGGTGGAGGGGGGGGGGGGGGGGGGGGGGGGGGCATGAAGACAGCTCGCACCAGGCGTCATGTGGCTTAGGCACGGCGCTGTTTGTGAGAGTCCTGAAGTTCTCGCGGATATTCTAAATCAACTTCAAGGGTGTGTTCCAAAACTTCACTCTAGTGATCCGAGTATACTCAGAGACGTTCCAAAACCCATAGTCGCTGTTCAGTGATTTTAATAATACCGTTCCAGAACTGAAAATAGTATACTCTAGAGTACAATTTGTGCACCCAACTCAACAATGCGAGTAGATCGAAAATGCGTTCCAAAACCTGCTTTGTAGCGAGCTTCGCGTTTGGTGAGAGTTTACAGAACTTCCACCGCGAGTTACCACAGTGTTGATCTGGTATTTGAACGGCGGCTGTGAAAAGCAGAGTATACATGAAATTCTAACGCATTTCGGAACAAATAACATAACCTCAATTTCAAAACACAAGGTGCAAGTGGCTCACTACCAAAAAAAAATCAAGAAGAAGAAGAAGCTATGCTCAACTATGGATAGACGGCAGAAAAATACGGTAGTTGCTTGCGCTGTCGCAAGTGCAATCAAATTTCTGCTTGACAATTCGATTCTCAGCATTAATACGGTAAGATTCTATCACTAATTAATAATAATTTTCCGTTCGAAGTACTTCTCTGAAGAATATTCTCAGTTTTCAGATACAGATGATGATGAATTGATATGTTTATTCAATTGGTCCTCACTTACGAGGATGCAAAATGAAGAGCCGATGAGGATGAAATTATACATTGAAAATGTAGTACGACGGTTCAACTCACGAGAGTTCCAGAGTCATTTTCGCATCTCTGTTGAAACGTTTGAAAGTGTCCTCAGATTAATTGGACCACTACTGCAGAATCAGAGTACAGAGGGACGTCCACGAATTTGCCCAAGGAAACAGCTTCTCTCTGTGATCTGGCTACTTGCTACACCAGATTCATATAGGTATATATTACTAGTCATGTTCCCTCAGATATTAAAAAGTTTTGCCCATCAAATTCAACAACATATAACTGATATTTCAGTTCATATCCTAGATATACTAATGTTGTTATTTTTCAGATCTGTAGCTGACAGGTTCGATATGGGCAAATCCTCTTTGCATCATTGCTTTGTTAGAGTGATCCATGTCCTGAACCAAATTGCTCCGACTGTGATAAAATGGCCAACAGGAGAGGAAGCTGAGCGTACAAAACGGCTTTTCAGTGCCGCAGGGCTGAATGATGTAATTGGCTGCATTGATGGATCGTACATTCCAATTAAGGCACCCAAAGATGACCCACAGTCGTATATATGTCGTAAAAACTTTCATGCTATAACACTACAAGCTATATGTACTTCAAACTTGAAATTCACCGACTGTTTTGCTGGATACCCAAGCTCGGTTCATGACTATAGAATTTTCCGGAACTCTGATATATATAGAGACATCCATGAAAACCATGAAATATACTTTCCCCATGATGAATACATCATTGGCGATAAAGCGTATCCTTTGAGGCAATGGTGTATTACTCCATACATCAACAGAGGTAACTTGACAGCTCGTCAAGTTCAGTTCAACATAATTCTCTCTCGGACGCGACAAGCAATAGAAAGGTCTTTCGCGTTATTGAAAGGTCGATTCCGGAGACTGAAATATCTAGATATGACACGGGTCGATTTCATTCCAGCCACAATTTTAGGTTGTTGTGTACTACACAATATATGTCTAGACTATAACGATGATGCAGTACAAGACTACATCAACGAAGGCATGCAAGCAAATAACGCAAATGACCAAAGGAATTTACAAAATATCGATAACAATTTTGAAGACGAAGCTGGCATCATGCGTCGTGAGAGAATCACCATGTCTTTATAAGTGAAAGCGTAAATAAGTACACAATATTATGATAATATATTTATTATACGATTGCACTGGTAGCAAATCTACATACCTATGTATCAATAAAATATCTTTACATGCGAAATATTTTTATTAAAATAAAGTAGTTTGAACACATATCTGATGCTTAATTCAGTAATATCACATTTTAAAAGAACTGGTTCAATTGTTTGTAATAAATATAAAAAAATCTAAAAGATTGAGAATAATACTAAAGTATGTTAACATCGACTTTTGTGTTGCTCGTCACTCGGAGCATAAAACAATATAATATATAAGGAAATAAAAAACAACTTCGATTGTCACATATACCAGAAAATGAAACGAATAGAAAAAAAAAAAAAAACACTCGTAGACGGACTAAGCTTACGGCCACTAACTACTTTGTACTTGAGTCTGGTTTTCCACATTTGAGCCTTCCGATTTTACATTTTTTCGATTAGTCTGGTCATAACATCTGTAAACGCATTTACAGCATCTTTTTGTACTTTGAGTACCTCGTTGTGCCTTTCTTGCTGAACCTCTTCTCTTTTTTTATTGTTTGCATCCAACCATCCGATTAGTTCATTGGTGATCTTCGATTTTTTGCTTTTCGTCGGTGATGTCGAAGACGAGTCTTCTCGTCTCTTTTGTGGTTCTACAGATTGGGCGTTGAATGACGCATTGATGACATCTGGATTCAGTTGCGATCCTGTTAAGTGATTGATCAGATATAGAAGACATGTCAACAGAGTATACACATGACACATTATTTAGATAAATCAAAGCCAATAAGTGCAAAATAGTAAGCATCATTCCTTTATTCTGCTGTCCTCTTTTAAAAAAAAGTATGTTATTGAATTCTAAGCGACTGTGGAATATGCTAAACCTAACGAATGGTAAGAATACTTTCATATGTTGTGGAAATGGTACGTGCCTTTTGAAGATGATGCGATTGCGACGGGATTGACGGCATGTTTTTTGGAATAAATTGCATCCATTTCAGCGTATAATTTAAATACAATGGGCCTTGCCCCAGTGTCCTTCGATCCCATGTTTTCTTTTTTCTTTAGGTATAGTCTGCGAAGATGCTTCCATTTAAACTCTACTTGTTTGCTGCTGAACCCGTAACCCCGAAGCTTCATTTTTGCTGAAATGTCTTGCCACACTTCCTCATTTCGTTTGGTAGTTGATTGGAAATCTCCCTCGTGTTCTGTATACTCAGCAATAAGGCATCTACAACTGTCTTCAGTCCACTTGACTTTTCCTCCAGTACTTGCTTCAACGTCGAGACTTTCTGCTTCGACTTCTATACTATCGTTTATACAATTTTTCTCAATTAATTGTAGGACCTCTGGTATAGCCGGCAATTCGACGAGGGATTCATCTCCTGTGAATATGATAAAAATAGATTAGGTTCCATATTTATACCCACAACATAGCATGTAGAGTAATTTCAGTCAATTGAATTGTTATAATCAGAAAGGGCATATATGTCAATTTTGAAGAAGATATTTTCGGCTGGTATAAAAATTCAAATTTAGAGAATACATGTCAATTCTGAATCTCATTGAAAGCTCTTCAAAAGTAAAATGATTCTTTTATTTTCACTTTCAATAGTCGTCGGAATTAATAGTTTGGACTTTACCCTTCTGCTTCTAACGATTCAATTATTTTTCCACACGGCTTGCGGAAACTCAATTTTACGCACGCTTCGCGTGCATAAAATTCAACTTAACGCGCGCTGTGTTGAAAAATCAAGTTCGATACACGTGCGAAAGATGATTCTCGGACGAGTGTGATTATCACCCTCGCTTCGCTCGGGCGAAAAACTTCACACTCGTCCGAGAATCATCAGTTTCGCACTAGTATCGAAAAGTACTAATTCATACTATTTGAGCCACTACTCGAAGAAAATATGCATCATATGAAACACAAATAGAAGCATATATTAATTAAATCTGTGTAGGTATTCGAAATCGTTTCTTGTTTTAATACTTACCTTTATGTTTAAGCACTACAACATCTTCTGTACAGCTCAAGACTTCATATTCATCCAAACAAACAGCCATTGTGCTAATTAATATATAAAGGTAACTTTTTCGCGTTTTGCTTAAAACGTGTTGTGATGCGACGTGTTGCTGCGTGTTCCAATGTTTGGGCTGCGACCGCGTGGTGTCGAGATTTGAAATTGTTATACTGTTTTGCGCATGGCATTTGCGCAACTTTACACAGAGTGAAGAGGGGGTACGCGTACTTTCCTCGCCGAGATGGGTAGGAAACTATACTCTAGAGTACGCCCGTAGTGCACTACTCTAGATTTTGGAACGACATCTACATTATTACTAAATAGTAACTCTGCGTTTCGGAACGATTTATAGCATGCTCAGATCATAGCTTCAAGTGAAAGAGTCTTCTTTATCTCGAAACTGTCGTTCACAAACCAGATCATAACTTATTACTCTAACCAAGCTCTCCCTAAGCTCTTGCTAGACTCTTACTCTTACTACGGAGTAAGTTTTGGAATGTAGCCCAAGTATGTAACCTACGGGAGATTCATTTGAAACGGTTGAAACATCGAAATTTTCAAAATTTGACTCCCATTCGAAGGAACCATACGGTGAGAAGTGACTCATAGCTGCACCATATAAATTATTGACATCGAAATACATGATGTAAGATTCTTCTTGGCGTGAGTCGAATGCTGATCCCATATATCTGTTGTTGGCTTTAGCGTATCTATTCGAGCATTGGGCTACTCCGCCGCGAATACCTCTTTCTATAAACAATAACATATCAATGTCGACGAGGAGCTCGAGTTCATCACCCGTACACTTGAGCATCGCGTCAAACGAGAGGCCCGGCGCTGTATAATAATCTAACGGATCTAATTTATAAGTGGGCCAACAATTACTTCTGAAATTTTGAAAAATATCCGCTAAAAGAAGCACATCCGTTTGCAGATACAAGTCCGAATATTGACCCAAAGTTTTTACTTGAAAAGTTTTCCAAACATCACACGCGTGCGAATAATTATCCTCCGAAATACCTACATCATGTTGCACGCATAACTTAGCAAATATATCCTCAGGGCGCCTATCGGTAGGCAACCTAGCTCTACACGGCTGCCTCACCGCACCGCGCGCCCCCTCCTCGACTAGCGACCCGCGCTCCGAGGCAGGCTGCCGGCGGAGCTTCCACGCAGCGCCACTACACGGCGCATAGCCAGTTCGGCACCCGCGAATAAAGTAACCCGAGCGCTGAATAGATAAGCCGGCTATCGATTGCCTCATCACGATCATCTAAAACCACATAACTGTGAGATGGAAGCCGATATTGGCGGACATTCAATAAAGAGAGACACTTTTCATAAGTCAGCTCTAT
Source organism: Tenthredo mesomela (assembly GCA_943736025.1). Lineage (NCBI taxonomy): Eukaryota > Metazoa > Arthropoda > Insecta > Hymenoptera > Tenthredinidae > Tenthredo > Tenthredo mesomela. The sequence continues at coordinate 17,826,618 of OX031018.1, read as the reverse complement.
TTTCTTTCTGGCTTCATGCCAAACTCTCCCGACACCCCCGACTCTCCGGCCGAGCCCGCAGCAGCAGCACCAGCGGTTCCAGGGGCAGAGACCAGCGACCTCTTGCAGCTCGTACAGCGGCAGTTAGAGCTCCTCCGCGAACAGGAGGAAATTACGTGGCGCCTCCAACTCCGCCTGGCAGACCCTGTAGACCGGCCGAGGCAGCATCCACGACGGGACCTTCGTGTGCACCGCGACGGGGAGATCACTCCAGGGATCGTGATAGATCACAGTCACACCCCGTATCCTCCACCTAAAATATCCCGTATCCCCCAGCCAACTCGCGGTGTACCGAAGGCCGACACCAGCACCCCCGGCGTCGTACGACAACGGACGAGACCTCGGCTGGTCCCACGAGCGCAACAGCCGCAGCTGATACTCGGCACGCCGCCGAAGGACCCCCGTACTCCTCCTCCCGCTCGTCCTCTTCACCGCCGCCGTCCTGCATCTAGACTTCCTCTCCCCATTCCCCGCAAGACCCTCTTCATCTCCCTTACTCGCAAACCCCGTCGTGCCTGTCATGTTCCCATAACCCAGCACAGCTATCCTTCCTCCTACCTCTCCTCATCTAGCTCCTACTCCTCCAAACCCCCCTCAACGAAGCAACCGCCGAACTATCAGACACCCCTGTCTCCCCTACCACCCCCTGCCTCATTGATTGGGGAGCCCCTCCATCTAAGGCCCCTCCCCATACCATCAATCATTTAATGTTGAATAAAATTTTTCTACGGGAGGTAACTGTGTTTCTTCAAGGCTCTCCCAACTGTCTACGTACTCGTACGGAAATACACCTCTTTTCGTCAATAACTGAAATTCTTCAACGCTTTCTCAATGCTTACGCGTGATTCATTTTTGCTCGTCGTTTAGATAAGACGCTAATTTTTCTAGACTGCCCGGCATGAATCTGAACGAATCAATAAACCTGAAATGTATAGATGTTCCTTCCACACTCTTTGTAAAGGAAATATATCTGTCCTTGTTGATAGGTAAGAGCCTCATCGAGCCTTCGAAAGATGTTGCTAACGTCTTGATCAAGAAATGTGAGTTGTAACCTGATAAGTTATGAAAGACCACCGGAATGACGTGCGAATTTTTGTAATTTAAATTACAACCTTCGTGCGCTGCACCACGATATTTTCCTGTAAAATGGCAATGATCGCGATGTTTCACCTCTTGAGATCTGAATGGTTTTTCACAAATGTGACAAGTCTTAGCCGTATGAAATGCTTGTTTCTGATCATGACTCAACGATTCCATAGGTACGACACGCTTGAGATGAGGTTCCAAAGCTTGAGCCAATTCTTCCAACTCGTTCACGAACCATTCTATACAATCCTTTCCACGATTGATTCTAAATTTAGACACTGAATCATCGAGGGTGCAATGTAAATAATAGGCAATACTGTATGGGACATGTTTTTCATACACCCTTCTATTCTCAGACTCAGATGTATCGTTAACCGGTTGCAAAAGACATTCCAGATCGGCGTAAATACAAAACGGAACATTTTCTTTATATTTGAAGTTTTTGAAATTCAAGATCTTATCCCTTTCGTTCGGTAATATCGCTCTGCATTTATTTAAATTCGCACAATCAATCCTGTGTTTTGTTGAACAATTTTCAGTCTGAAAATGACTTAAACACCTGTCACAAAACCAGCTACGATGGTCATACTTTGAAATTTGTGAACTCAACAATCGAGACAAATTTTTGATCTATGCAAAATGATATATTGTATCGTTAACGTCATCAATTTCGTTTGACTCGATATTTGTTTCTAACATAAGAAGATGTATGGTAGACTTGTCTGATTTTACTTTACTCAAATAAAGAGGTACTATTTCATGTTCATCTATACCGTAAACATTGATCGTTAGATCATTTAATTTTACAAATTTTGAAATTTTATCGAGACTCATGGGAAAATTCAAACCTTCATATCTTAACGCTGTGCTGAAATGTGGATAAGAAGTCGTTCTGTTTGCGTTATTACCTGCTGGGAAAAGGGCTGCTGTGACTGACCAGAGTAAACAGTACGGATCGTCGTTCATAATATTCACCACTGCCTTTTTATCTTGTATATACTTCTGTAACTGTGTGTAAGTAGATATACCTCCTCGCAGTGGTACATATTTGTTGATATTCACAGCTATATTTATAATTTCAGTCAACGACCATCCCGAATCCTTTTCCTGGAAGTCTTCGATCTTGACTAACAATTTCTCCTTCACGTTCTCGTCAAACCATTCCTCAATATTCGTCGCTGGGAGAATAACTTCATTTTTGGTATTGAAAAACTTCATTTCTTCGATAATTTCACCGCCTTTTACAGTTTCGAATTTGCAGGATAATACTACATTCACTTTTAAGTTTCCTTCTTTTCGAAGAACATTCTTCAATCTGGAGACTATTAGCTTTTTCGAATCATCCAGAAAATCTTTCACATCTTTGTGCTGTAGATTCGCCATGATACCAGTTCTTAATCTTCCTTTGAAAGCTGATTCTAAGTCCTCCCACTTTACTCTGTCACTTCTCCTCGGTCTCCTCACACCTTCCCCTGTTTTAAGACACTGCTCAAACCGCGCTTTCAATGATTTTAAGATTCCTATTGTTGTCAAAATTCTCGTTTTTTCTCCGACCGTTGAAGCGGATTTTCGTAGAATTTTGTTTAGAAGCCTAATGTTTTGAGTTCCAAATCTAATCCACTTCTGTGTTTCCGTAGTCGATGATTTCTCTTTCAGAATTCCATAAGCATTTTGCATAATGCTGATAAGTTGACGACATTTAGCTGCGTTAATTTTCGTGATTACTAACAATTACTGCTAAAGTTTAGGTGTAAATGGTTCGTACGTGCTGACGGGGGGACATTTTATAGACCAACCCCGCTGCCAAATTCTGAGAACTGTGTAATTTGATACCTATATTCCGTTTGCGTGAGAAACCTTTCTACCTAATTTAACGAAAGCAAACGATAAAATTTATTCCTCTGATTAACTCTCATTTCGAAAACCATAAATGTGTCGTTATACTCAAAATTTTCACAAAAGGTATTCCAGAATATTCGACACTTGGCTCAACTATCATGGAAGTTTTTTCAACGTCTTTTCACTAGCGTATTAGTTACATCGATAAGTATGAGAGAACGTTCGAGAGTTTTCCGCTACGATATTCAGTTACAAGTCTTGTGACCAGGATCCGAGTCGTTCGCAAAATTGTACGTCTCTCTCATGTTATCTTATTTATGATTCTAACCCTAAACATGAGTGGTATATAGAGGGTCTGATACATGTACGAGCACGTCAGTCTTCAATTTTCTGCTGAAGTGCGAGTAGTGTGGTGCAAGTAAGTGGAACATACAGTGAACAGGATTTACTCTAATATTCTAAAGCATTGAATACTTCTTACAAATTTACATATTTTTTCATTGTCTAACTTGAACAAAATGACGATCGTAGTATACTTACCTGCAGTAGAGTTTTTCGTGTCATTCGCATCCATAACAAAATTTCTGTAACTTTCCATGCCAAAATCAGAATGATTTTTTCAGTGAATTTTGTCACACGTTTTTCTTTTGATTACACACGAGAATAACTCTATCCAAATTATATTTTAATTGCATTCCCTGACTCTGTTTAGCCTTCAACTGACAGCTTTTGAACCATACCAACATAAACCTGTACAACAAGAACATAACTCTTACGAACATCGAATTAAAATGGGTAAGTGGGTGATGTATTCACAAATTTCTCATACTACTTGTATACTTTAGCAAACTTGACGATTATAACAACTAGATATGACTTGCTGAAAGCAGAGTCACATGTTATCACTAATAATTGAGTGAAATTTTGAATCAAAATAATAGTTTGTTGTACATCGTAATGTATATCTATTCGAACTCTTTTTTCCAGACACGCCGCCAACATTGTGTATTCGGGTGTCCAACGAATGGGTAGATTTACCACAATCTTCGATTGAAGAAATCATGGAGACCGCGCAGGCGGCAATAGAGATATTGGAGTCATCGCCAAACTCGACCGAAGTCTACGTAGCATATCGGGGGATCGTAGCGTGCTTAGAAAAGGACTCGCAAGGCTATTGGTTTAAGAAGTGCTAAACCTTATATTTCCCCTGAATTATGTAATAATGCGAGCCGTGGAGCTGAAAATACAATTTTATTGAAAATTAGAACCTATTTCCTGAATCATGTAATAATGAGCCGTGGAGCTGAAAATACAAGTTTTATTGAAAATTAAAACCTCAATTTTATTTCCTGAATTATGTAATAATGAGCCGTGAAGCTGGAAATTAGAACCTCAATTTTATCCAAACTTATTATGTACCTCTAAGCTCCAACCAAAATCGTTAGCATATCTTTAAATAATTCGATACCTTTGAATAAGTCTTCATATAAATATATGATTATTATGTCTATTGAACCGGTGCTTGACTTACTCTTCAAATAATGGTCATATAGTGTCCTATCTAACAATTTAGACTGAAATACAATATTATTGTTTCCTACTTTTTATTTCAAATAACGTAATGTTACTGTCGTCACCTGATATTGTTATATGGTTTTGAATAGGTATTTCTGTTGGAATCCTCAATTTATTTTCAAGTATCAGATAAGGTGAAGGTTTGTATTGAAATGATAGTAGACAGGTTTTGTGATGATATTATTCATATAATACGTTTATTAGTCATATTTTTTCATTAAGGTGAAGTGAAACGTTTCAAGGCCACGGCCGGGTGCCTTGCACCGCGGTAAAACAGAACTACCGAACGTTTGGTACCTCTGTCCACCGCTAGATTATTTGCAAATATACTGGCTGCAATTTCGATACAGGCTGTGATCTCGACTAAATGTAGATAAGGGTTGTGATCTCAACTGAATATCGGTTTTTTAGTTATGAGCAACGGAGAATCGTCAATTCTCAGCCATTTCTCCATCAAATGACACGAGATTAGGCTCAAAGTGTGTGGTTTTTCATTGCGGAGTGGTTAATTATCGGAAAAATGCGACTATCTACGGCAACAGTGAATAATCTCGCGATTTATGTGGTTGGTACGTCAATCTGTGAAAATTTTTGTCAAATTTTGGAAAAGTGAAATGATCAGCCACTTTCTGCCACAATTATGTGTAATCCCTCCAAGTTTCATCGCGATTGATTCAGTAGTTCCGGAGAATTCACGATTCCCGTTTTCGAAGTTCTGATAAACGTTTCACTTCACCTTAAAGTGAGATTTACATAGATGGTCAACGTTTGATAATATAATAATTTGATATCACTGCATGAATTTATTATCTTCGTGATTATTACACCTACACACACAGATACATCGAAGTATTATATTTGTGCATAGAAATAGGTTGAAAATCATTCGTTTTTCATGAAAGGCTTATGACAGGAATATATGAGAGTTAAAAAGTAAATTCAGTATACAAAGTGAATGACACATGGTTGAATTCGATTTGATTGTATCGTCCGCCGAGGTAACGCATTAGAAGTTTATCCTCTTCACATACTACCGTCATCTTCTGGAGAAGATCCGCATCGTCGGTCAGTACTTTCGTCATCCGAGCTGGTAGAAATACCGAGAAGCTGTCATCCACATCAACCATGAATCTGGCACCAAATTTGGTCTGAACTTTGCGGATGTTGTTGATTTGGTAATCTCTGAACACTTCCAAATCCATCACTTTCTTCGTCGGTAGAAATTCCTCCAGCCGACCGACTTTGTTGAGCTTTGTGAAGTCCATGTTGTAGCTTGATATTCCTCAGTTTTCTTGTGATGTTATCGAGTTGAGACTTAGATTCAATCAGACTTTTCACTTCTTGGATATTTTTCAACAGTATATATAATCGTTTTCTCAATTCTATTCGCTGTAAGTTGTTCTGCATTCCTCCGAGATCAGTTGAAGACTAATTTTCATCCCCGTATTCTTTGCTCTTTTATAGCTGACAATCCCTTCATCAATTTTCTAGAACGTTCCAAAAGATCTTTCTGGAGTCAAAATGTTTCCCTTCACCAAATTTCTAGAACGTTCCAAAAGATCTTTCCAGAGTCGATTCCGAGAACTATTCTTCTGAGAATCATTAGGCTTAGTAACTCGATCCGATAATCATATTTTCGATATAGTGTTACGTATCCCACTCTATTCAATACCTCTCTTACTCCCAATCTAAGACACAACATCCTGTGTACACCTTATATTCGGAGAACTCCATCCCTACCTATCCACCTGCATAAACGCGCCCATGCCCGGGACAATGGAAAAGATGATCTCAGCTCATTAGTAGCCATTATTAATATTGCACTTGCAACAACGCACTTACTCCTAAATCGTTAACCAAACCAGTCGTTCTTAAACTTGCATCCGAAACGACTCTTAATTAACTCTCGAAATCATAAACTCAAATCACTCATCGCTTTCACTTAATAACGTATAACAATCATATCGATGGTTCTACTATCCTAGTAATCACTATACCAATAAACAACTATTTAGTTATTTACATATTATATTCGTTTCAATCACTTACCATCCAAAATCCGGTTACCCAGCTAAGGTGTAAAAACGAGGAACGAACTCGACGACAGCTATCCACGTATACACAAAAGGTGGGAGCTATTATTATATACATAACAATGGTGGCAGCGTTATTCATAACAATGGTGGCAGCGGAACTACCTCGTTTACCGGAAAATACAGTGACAAAATAAGTGAATTCTACAAAGCGACATATATGTGACACGAGTGATTACTGATTACCAATTTTCAAACGCACGATTTCTAGTGGAAAATCTTCCATACCTTAAATCATTGCAACAAGTCATACTAAATCTACAAAATCACGAAGTCTACGAAATCTACCAAATCACTAAATCACAAAATCTACTAAATCTACAAAATCACGAAATCTACGAAATCTACCAAATCACTAAATCACAAAATCTACTAAATCTACAAAATCAACAAGATCTACAAAATCTACCAAATCTACTAAATCTACCAAATCAATAAAATCTACGAAATCACTAAATCTACTAAATCTACTAAATCTACCAAATCAACAAAACCCACTAAATCACGAAATCTACATAAATTTACGAAATCTACTAAATCTACAAAATATCAAGTGCATATATATAATATACGTAGATATCAAAGTGAGAACGTAATACAGTGTTCTTCAAAATCAAAGAAATGACTCAGTAATAAAATCAAAGTTGCTAAAAGAAAAGAAGTCCGACATCATCCTCAAAGGCACCTAGCCCCACAAAGATTCATCTGAATCCAACAATTAGCGATCTCGCTACAACGAAGTGCAGATTCCTGAGCCGTGACATCTATACTCTCATCGACGACTTCTCGACATCCGACATCCGACGCAGTCCAACACAACAGCTTCATCTCCAATATCAACTCAGATCCGTATTAAACATGAAATTTTTCCTAATCCTGATCATCAGCTTGTAAGTTATCTTCAATTATAATAAGTACACACATACCTCAAACGAAATAATCTAATTCACAAATCGCAAAATGCCTGACGAAAACGCAGAAACCTCATACTGGTCTCTTAAAGACTTATTAGATACAATCCCCTATTTTAATGGGAGAAACTTGAATATTAATAACTTCATAAGAAGCTGTGAAAATGCCAAAACTCTTGTCAAACCAACTCAGCGCCCTATTTTGACGCGAATGATCAGAACTAAAATCTATGGAACAGCTGAATCATATTTAGGAAGTAAAGAATACGACACTATTGACGAAATCCTAACGGTCTCAAAACAAGCTTTCTTACCAAAAAAATCAATTTTCGAATGGCAGACAGAGTTGAATAATGTCAAACAAAAAAGCGACCAACGTGTTTTAGATTATAGCGCAAGAGTCGAAGATATATTACACAACACAAAACAGGTAATTAATAATTCAGGCACAAGTGATGCTGCTGGCATGATTACAGCAGTTGAAACTAATGTACTCAAGTGCTTTGTTAGAGGCTTGATCCCAGAAATTGAAATTCGAGTAGCTGGTGCAAATCCAACCACTTTAGCAAAAGCTATCGAACTAGCTCTAACAGAAGAGCAAGAACTTTCAAATCGTATTGCTCTTAATACAGACAATAACCGACCACGACAATCTTATCAACAAAACCCTTCAATTTCTTGTAATTATTGTAATCGACAAGGACATTCAATAGATGACTGCAGAAACCGACAACAACCTCCAGACAGACGCCCTCCCAACCAACCAAACTCACAATACCCCCCTAGATTTTGCAATCATTGTAACCAACAAGGACATTCGATAGAAAATTGCAGGCGACGCGCCTACAATAACCAACAGCGACAGTCTAGCCAACAAAATACACAATATCCTCCAACTTTTTGTAACTATTGTAAACGCCAAGGACACACGATCGAAAATTGTAGAAAACGCGCCTATAATAACTCACGCAATCAACAAACACAGGCCCATTTGGAACTCGAACGCGCCGACGGACCCCGAACATACACAACAGCGTTCAATGATACAACGAATCACGTCTTTAACATAGAATCCAAACCACTAAGTGAACTGTTGCCGGTTGTCGAAATCGATATAAAAGAATTAGAAACAAAATCAAAATTCATAATAGACACCGGTGCGGACTTAAATATCGTTAAAATCAATTCCCTAAAAGAAGATACCGAACGTGACAGAACTAAAATACGGAAAATGACAGGAAAAACAGACGGATTTACTAATACTTTAGCGGAAACCAAATTAAAAATCAACAATAAAGAACACGAATTTCACGTCGTCCGCGAAGATTTCCCGATAGCTCAAGACGGTATTATCGGACAACCCTTGTTACATAAAGAAAAAGCTACCATTTCCTATAAAAATAATACACTAACCTTGACAGATACTGTGATTCCCTTCAAACTCCAAAAACACAAACCACAAATCGCAACTCTCATTACAATACCAGGTCGTGCCGCTCAAGTAATTCCTCTTAAAGTTTCAAATTCCGAAATCAACGAAAGCTACGTAGATACGATTAATTTAGGTTCCAATATCCACTGCGGTAAAGCATTAATAACAAACAAAAGCGGTCAAGCATGTATACTCGCGATAGACTCGAACGAATCAGCTGTTGAGATAAAAGTCCCAACAGTAACTCTAGAACCAGTCCTCAAAACCTTCAGTACACCCGTCCGAGAAACAATTACAAACCACTCTACACTCAAACAATCGTCGAGAACTCACCCGCAACAATTAAGTAGTACAGATGACTCATCAAATCCCGTTCATATAAAAGGACATGAAGGCAACGTCGACTCGAAAACAGACGATGACGAACCTAATCAAATCCCTATGGATTGCTTACCACCAGAAAGAGAAACAATACATTTTCCAAATAGACTCTTACCAAACTATTTACTAAACGAAAAACGAAATACTGACATCCCTTCAGACAATTCACCCATGAATAAAAAATCACGTAAACTCACAAAAACTTCTGAATCAACTTCATCCATAAACGATCGGAAACAAAACAAAAATTCAAACCTTATCTCAAAGCAGCCAAACGTTAATTCAGACTCAAGTGACGCACACAAAAATAAAACAGGGTACAGCGAACGCAATAGCATGCAATCTCCAACACATGAATACAAATATAAACTACGACTAAGAAAGCCTAAATCTCCTTCATTACCACCTGACTCCTCATCGTCGGAAGACGACCACGTTCCTCATTATAAACGAAAACTTCCTACCCCCAACAAATCATGGGCCTCAACTTTTAAGAATTCCACGTATGAAGGAAAACAAGTATCAATACATTAAACTACAAAACCACTACAACACAATATATTCCCAATCGCGAAATCAATTCACAATAAACCGAGAAAAAAGAACCGGATCCAAACTCAATAACAAGTGCACCGCAAATCCACATACAATCTCACTAACAACAACTAAACACTATCAGACCATAGGACGAAAATAGTACACATAAATAAAATCAAATTAACTAAATAAACAAAACATGCTTTATTATATCTCTTCCCTATTCGGCTCAGTATCGCTGGTCTACATAGCGCAAAAACTTGCAACAGCAGAGAGAATACTTAAAATATTCAGAAGATTTAGAAGTCTTAACCGAAATCAAGACTCTACCGAACAAAATAATCCTCCAGCAATCACATGTGCACCAACTACAACAATTACACCAACTACACTAAACATAGAAGCCGCTCAGACAGCTCAAACATCTTTTTATACCTAAATAAGACATTTACAACTGATTTTATTGCCAATAAGTAATATTAACTATACTATAACCTATACTATAACTATTTCCAACATACCAGTTGTACTATCCATCTCAATGTAAGACAATTGTAACAAAACCATACACCTAAACAAGGTAGATTCACTAACGTGAATCTACGCGTAAATGAATCTACTGACGTAGATCCACGTACATAAATACATTCACTAACGTGAATGTATACCTAGATCTATTCATCAACGTAAATATAAGTATACTTACTGTCGTAAATATACAACCTTATACCTAAATTATATTATTATATACATTTTAACTTTTACAAAAAAAAATTTCCTCCTGCTTCACAGGAGCAACATTTTTTTTCCCCTGGGGATGGGCGTGTTACGTATCCCACTCTATTCAATACCTCTCTTACTCCCAATCTAAGACACAACATCCTGTGTACACCTTACATTCGGAGAACTCCATCCCTACCTATCCACCTGCATAAACGCGCCCATGCCCGGGACAATGGAAAAGATGATCTCAGCTCATTAGTAGCCATTATTAAGGGGGTATATACACCTTTGAATCTTCAAAAAATCGTTTTTGTTTTTATATTTTTTTTGGAATGCTAGTGACCTACTTTACCTGCAAATAAATTAGCGTCCGAAAATCTAGAGGATTTGAAAAGTTACAGCCATGACAGTCCCGAATTGCGAAAAAGCGCCGCCGCGCGGCGCGCGGACGCTCATATTGGTCCCGTAAATATTGTACAGTACCGCCAACACCACTGTCTTGCTTTTTTTGACGTTTTTATATATTTTGCTTTTGAATTTTTTTTTGTGATTTTTCAATTCTTTGTAATTATGATTTTTATACATATTTAATTTTCAATATTCTTTTGAATTGTAATAATTGACAGAACACATGGCTGCGATATACATTTTTTCGAGGTTACCCGCACGGAAATATATATATGCGAAAAATATATGCGAACATAGATGTGACATATTTTTTTTTTTGCGCCTTTTTATAATTTTTATAAGTTTGACATAAATGTCGGATATTGGTCGGATATATGTCAACATAAATGTCGCGGCATGTATGTCGACATAGATGTCGACATAGATGTCAACACGATTTGATATAAATGTCGGATATATGTCAACATAAAGGTTGCGGCATGTATGTTGACATATATCCGACATTTATATCAAATCGTGTTGACATCTATGTCGACATCTATGTCGACATACATGCCGCGACATTTATGTTGACATATATCCGACCAATATCCGACATTTATGTCAAACTTATAAAAATTATAAAAAGGCGCAAAAAAAAAATATGTCACATCTATGTTCGCATATATTTTTCGCATATATATATTTCCGTGCGGGTAGGTGTCTACTTGTTTGTAAATAGTCGTCATGGAGTAGAAGGAGGCATATCTTCAACCTAAAATGTGGTCTACGCTATAGATGGCGCTGTTCTTAGTAAGCGCAGGCCTACTTCCGCCTGCGTCTGCGTATAACATGTTTAATTCAAGTTTTTCCATGTTGAAAATTTCCCGCTCACAGGAAGTCCGTGTGCGCTTACCTTGCTTACTGGTAACAGCGCCATCTATTACGGGAAAAATTCGTCCCACTTTTTCAATACAGCGTGTATAGGGAGATATGCCTCCTTCTACTCCATGATAGTCGTGCTGTCATTGCGAATTCAAACCAATAGTCATGTTCAATATTGAACGAACACAGTGTATATATCTGAGATGAGATGAGACGTCGGAATCGAAAGAAGATGATCCATCAAAAAAGTGCATTTGAAATCGATGCCAGGAGACTACACATTCAGATTTCTAAAAAGATGAGTATTTCCATAATATATTAATTGCGAAAGTTTGATAAATATTATAAGAAAAAAGGTATGATCGATGAAAGATGGGAGAATTTTTGGAGTACTGACAAAAATTGTGCTAGCATTTTCTGAATCTCGAAAATATTGAAGATTAAGGGGAGACTTCGGTGAAATTTTGAAAATCGCTATTAGAGGTTGTATAAAAAAATCCTTCCAGCAGTTTTTGAATCATGTCAGTATAGACAGTGAAAAAAAATTTCAGCCTCCTGCGATGAAAATGTAAGCGCAAGGAACCTTGCGAAGAAGATTTTTCTCACCGCTGTCAAAAATTCCTTGCGTCTACACTTTCATCGCAGGAGGCTGAAACTTTTTTTTCACTATCTATACTGACATAATTCAAAAACTGCTGCAGAGATTTCTTTATACACGTCTTTTTAAAGTTGTAAGAATTAAAAAACCTGTTTTTGCCAAAAATTTCACCGAAGTTTCCCCTTAAGAATTTTGAAGGATTTTTATGTTTTGAAAAATTTTGATCAGATTTTTCCTGACGCAATTCATTCTTTTTCTAGCAGTCTTACTGGACACCTACCGGACACTGTTGTTGGACAGAACAGGTCAAAACTCACTACAAACCTCCGCCTGGCACATGTGTCTAGACTCGACTCATAACACATCGATGCGAGAGCAGCTGCGGATCCAGCATATTAATCATTAGCAAAATCTTAGAACTTGATTTTCTGTAGCTACATTTCCTTCTCTAGGAGAAGTAGAAAATAAAAAAAAAATAAAAAAATAAAAAGTTTAAAAGTTGATTCCTGAACAATCATTATTTTGACCGGTTGCCGTAAAGAATAAAATCAACCGTTGGACCGATCTTTGATTTTTAGGTCCTGAATTATTCAGGAGAGATGCCTCTATCAGATGAACAGAGAACTTTTTGATAAACCCATTTTTAGTTGAAATATTAGAAAAATAAGCAAAATTTTTTTTCAAATTCAGAAAAAAAATCGAAAAAATTCAATAACTCAAGTAATTCTTGCAATATCAGAAAGTTCTCTGTTCATCTGATAGAGGCATGTCTTATGAACAATTGAGGACCAAAAATTCCAAGATCGGTCCAACGCTGGGTCTGATTCTTTACGGCAACCGAGTGATTTTGTATTTTCCTGTCTTCAGCGCAGCCACTATTAGACTGGAAGTAATACATGATGTAATATATGGATAATGAAGGTCAAACCCTCCCCAAACATGATGATTTTTTTGAATTTTATCAGAGTCTTCAAGTTCAAAAAAAAAGGAAAATTGTTTTTCAGAAATTCAACCAATTTAAAGGTGTATATACCCCCTTAATATTGCACTTGCAACAACGCACTTACTCCTAAATCGTTAACCAAACCAGTCGTTCTTAAACTTGCATCCGAAACGACTCTTAATTAACTCTCGAAATCATAAACTCAAATCACTCATCGCTTTCACTTAATAACGTATAACAATCATATCGATGGTTCTACTATCCTAGTAATCACTATACCAATAAACAACTATTTAGTTATTTACATATTATATTCGTTTCAATCACCTACCATCCAAAATCCGGTTACCCAGCTAAGGTGTAAAAACGAGGAACGAACTCGACGACAGCTATCCACGTATACACAAAAGGTGGGAGCTATTATTATATACATAACAATGGTGGCAGCGTTATTCATAACAATAGTATGCGTAAAATTTCATTTTACGCACACTGTGTCGAAAAATATCGTATGAAACTCGTGCGTAAAATTTTTACGCACTTGTTGCATAACATACTATTTTGCAAGTAACTCGATCCGAAGAGAACTTCTCACAGGGTGCCGAATAATTCCAGGAACTGTCTGCCCTCCAAAATGACCTTGGGGTAGCTTCTGGAAGGTTCTGACGCAGGGGTTGGCATTTTATATCGGGATGTTAATTCAAGGGTGTGTGACGTTAATGTAAGGGAGTGTGACGTTATATTAAGGGAGTGTGACGTCATATTAAGGGAGTGTGACGTCATATTAAGGGTGTGTGACGTCGACTCGAGGGTGGGCGACGCCATTTTGAGTGTGACGTCAGGGGTCCGCGAGCGAGACTCCCCCTCTACCATCCTCACACGGACACGGGAGGGTGCGTGTGTGTGCGTGCGTGTACGTGTGCACTAACACGCGTTGATCCAGAACCGGCCTAGCCTACCTACTTCTCGCTGTTACAACTAGTTTCGTATGGTCAACGCAGTCGGTAAGAACGCATAACACCCTAACGCTCTAGTGGACGCCTCGAAATCGGAGATATCGAAGAGAAAATTTTCGTGCTTATATACTACATTGGGCTAAAGATACCACTTCTGAGAAACTCAGCCGTGTAGTTCGAGGCGTATTTCCTGTTGATTCCAACCGATTCAAGATAACAGATTAAAAATAAAAATAAAACAAAAGATTCAAGATTTGTTTCGTTTATTTCTAAATCACGATAACTTTGAAATAAATATTAAACTCATTAATGGGGAATTTATGGAGGTATACATTGCGGTATAACGCAGAACTAAGGTGTCCGCCATATTCCTATACGCGATACGTATTTTTACTATCTCAAGTTGTAAAAATTGCCATCTAGCGAAAATTACAATGCCGAGTTGTAATTTTAGTTCCGAGTAGCATGTAACGTATCTCAGTCCTGCTATGAACTATTGAATGAAAAATAGCTACTTTTCTTGGTTTTTCGACTCCCCGTCAATTTGCCATCAAAAGTAGTAATTTGTCGGCGATATGTGGTAAAATGTGATACATGTTTTCTTTCAGTGTAGAAATATTTGAATACATGTTTATGTCGAAATAGAAACAGAAACACGAAATGGAAACAGATTATACCCGGTTGTAAATAATAAATGTGGGGATTCCCTCGATGACGGGGCAAATGAACCGGGCATGATATTGTTATATTACATACAGGATGTCGCAGAATTAACACATTATAATTAACATATTGTAACGAATCAGGCAACCCAGGCCTGACCGTTAGCATTCAAACATCAGCCGTTGCGAACATCACGAACAGTCTAGAACGTTCGACAGCAACGACGAGCTGAGTGACGTCACGACTAGTATAAAAGTCGAGGCGCCGCTCAGCTCACTAGCTATTCTAGGGTATACACCAGATAGACTCACAGTCCTATTGTCGGTCATCTCGAGCATAGAGCTCCGATGTACCTTTAGTATCACTTAATTATTTCGAGTATATTTCAGAATTTCAATCAACTCAGATAAAGTCACAAACTTATAGAAAATCATATTAAATCACAGCATAGAAAAAGTTATAAACAAAATATCAAAACAAACTGTATTTTACTAAAAAATTAGAATATAAATTCAAAAATAGCTAACCGTCAAAATCGTATCACGATATCATTGTAAAGCATAGAAATAAAGTAAGTAAATATTAAGCGACGTTGTAAATATAAAATATGGTTGCAACCGTACAGCGCCGTGCCTAAGCCACATGACGCCTGGTGCGAGCTGTCTTCATGCCCCCCCCCCCCCCCCCCCCTCCACCTGATGAACTGAGCCAAAGTTTAGGGATTGAAACAATTGGGATTGATAGATGTGCTATTGCGAAGCGTGGCGAAAGTTGCATGAGCTGATATGTATTGCTCCCCACGAATAAGTTCGATGCTGGCAGTAGCTTCGCCGTTAGCTGAGGACTTTATCAGTGGTGAAAGCGCCACGGAGTAGCGGACCAAAGAGTATAGGATAGCGGGGTAGCTGAGCGTATACAGATAATATCGCCATCTGGTAATTCGGTGGGATAACCACCGTCACCACAAGCGCAGTGACCGTGTCGACAGTGCTTGAAGAGTTGTCATCAGTTGTTATCAAGAACTGGAAAGTGTTGGTCAAACACTAACATGTTGAGACAGAGATATGTCCTTTTCTCAACCACGAGTAACCATTGTCAGATTGATCGCTTTGATGATAATTTTTAACAGCATATTAATTCATAACTATATTGTCAGTGAATGTATAAGGGGTGGTCTCCCTCAAGCGGGACACTTTTCTGCGCATAGGTCACCGATTTTGGTGCCACGCGAGATTTTGACTCCTAACGGATCCCCAACAAGGAATCTAGAGCCATTCGCCTTGGTATCAAGTGGTTCGGAAGTTATTCGATGTTCAAAATATGAAAAAATCTGTTTTCGAGCGCACAGAACGATCTTTAGGCGTACGTAATTTCGGTTTGAGCGATCATACAGATGTTTTTCACTAGTGATTCGGAATCGCTAAACTTTCACCTTACACGCTGTGAGCTCAGAAATTTTGGAAAAAAAATTTTTGACTACGATTTTTTCAAAAAACTTTTGTTTTCCAGTTTTCGAAACGAAGGCCATAATTTTCGATGATGAATATTTTACTGTAGGTAGTCCTTTGAATACTGAAGAATCTCTGAAATTTGTGGAAGGGTGATCGACCTCGTTCTTGTTCAAATAATTCGACGATGAATTTCAATCATTGGAGTAACGCGCCTGGAGTCTTTTTGTTCAACCAATAGGCCATAGTTTACACTATGAAGATTTTACGGAACTTGACGTATTCAGAAAAATTGCTATCAGAGAATCATGAAATTTAAAATTTTTAAAAATTTTAAATTTTGAATATAAAATTTTATGACTCTCTGATAGCAATTTTTCTGAATACGTCAAGTTCCGTAAAATCTTTATAGTGGAAACTATGGCCTATTGGTTGAACAAAAAGACTCCAGGCGCGTTGATCCAATGATTAAAATTCATCGTCGAATTATTTGAACAAAAACAAGGCCGAACACCCTTCCACAAATTTCAGAGATTCTTCAGTATTCAAAGGACTACCTACAGTAAAATATTCATCATCAAAAATTATGGCCTTCGTTTCGAAAACTAAAAAACGAAAGTTTTTTGAAAAAATCGTAGTGAAAAATTTTTTTTCCAAAATTTCTGAGCTCACAGCGTGAAAGGTGAAAGTTTTGCGATTCCGAATCACAAGTGAAAAACATCTGTATGATCGCTCAAACGGAAGTTACGTACGCCTAAAGATCGTTCCGTGCGCTCGAAAACAGATTTTTTCATATTTTGAACATCGAATAACTTCCGAACCACTTGATACCAAGGCGAATGGCTCTGGATTCCTTGTTGGGGATCGGTTCGAAGTCACAATCTCGCGTGGCACCAAAATCTGTGACCTATGCGCAGAAAAGTGTCCCGTTCGAGGGAGACTACCCCATAAGGAAACTATTTCTGTATTAGTGATAGATTACAAATTGACGCTAACCCTAACCTATCAATCTTCGCACGGTACTATTTAGGCGAGGGAGTAGGCGCGGAGAGGGGAATCGAACGTTCTATGGCTAGTGTGGTTTTGGTCTTTGGGTGGGGGTATGTTATTTCACCCACCGACTTCACAGAGGTGCTGAATGCAGAAACTCATATACGCTAATAGTACAAAATTTTACTTCATAAGGTCTGAAAATGGGGATTTCACCCACGCGAAGCGTGGGTAAAACGTCCATTGTCACACTGCGTGAAGTAATAGTACATTTCATTACGAGTAAGGAAAGGCTTTTTTGACGAAACGAGAGGTTTACAGCACGAGCCAAAGGCGAGTACTGTAACGAGGTTCGTCAAAAAGCCTTTACGTACAAGTAACGATCATTATTTTTCATCATGATTGCCGAGAAATCGCGACGAAGTTGCGATTTTGAGGCTAGAATGATGAAAAATACATTACGGCCTTATGGCAGCTACCCCTCGATCCTATACTCTTTGTAGAGCACGATACGGATTTACAGCCCAAACGCAATAGAACGGACCCGAACTCATTTTCGGAACGACGCCACACATTACGCCAAAATACGCCAAAATACATTACGGCCTTATGGCAGCTACCCCTCGATCCTATACTCTTTGTAGAGCACGATACGGATTTACAGCCCAAACGCAATAGAACGGACCCGAACTCATTTTCGGAACGACGCCACACCACATGATGTCGCGTCTATCAGTGCAGCACCCTCAGAGACATATTGCGGGCGCCTCTGAATGTGGACTACTGCTTTCCTACGGATGCAAGCGATTTCAAAAAATGACGGATCACAAAAAATTCGGTCTCTTGGCGCCCCTGAGCATAGGCGCCCTGGAGCGGCTGCTCCGCCGATCCACCCATTGGCACGGCGCTGCAACCGTAGCATAAATTAAATAAATAAATGAATGATTTTGGTTATTATAAAAAAGTAATTTAATCAGATGCCAAACCCCTTCTCCGCCATTTCCAGGTTCTAGTTTAAATCTTAACGGAAAGCTAGATACAGCCTTGGTGGATCTCCGATCTACCCAGGTCTGGCACAGATATTATTTGGGAATAAATTAACTCAATAAATTAACATTTATAGGTTAAGAGGGTAGAGTGCAGTGTTGTGATTGGGATCCTGGGACCTTCCATACAACTACAATTTGTTTAAGGATCCGTTGTCGAATTAAGAGTTGGAACTCAGTCGTACAAAAGTGATTCAAGTTTATTAATATATAAAGTTTTACAAAAGGTTTTACTAATATCGAACTAATCTCTGTATAATGCGTCTTGCTTCTGGTCGCGATGTTCTGACTCTGATCATTGTAGGGATCGCTTATTTATTACGTTTAAGGAGGTCGCCTTGTTTCTGCAATTGTTGTTAGTTGCGTCAAGCCTCGCACTTGCACATTCCAGAGTATTGCCAAATTGTGTCTCAAAACATCTGGATTGCAACACCCTGATACTCGGGTTGCAACAGCAGCCTTAGTGCGTTTACGTACTCAGGTCTGTGGGGAGCCGGCTTCAGCTACACGGTTGCTCAAGTCCGTAATAGTTACGGCTAACAATTAATAGTAGAAGTCTCAATAAAAATATAAATCGAGTAAAGAACACACTATAACAAACCGGTTCGCGTCACCTTCGGTGACGCACATCATCCGAAAAGTTACAATATGAGCGAATTGTTTATTAGAAACTGTAACACCTGTTACCAATCCAAATAAGGGATTTTAAAAGGTTGTTTTTCTAGCAATATCAGATTAAAAAGACTTTTCATACCGTGAAGTTATGAGGAAGCCGAACGATGGTCGCACTATAGTTCGACCAACACACGCTTGCGCTGCTTACGTGAGCTTCTACTCACTGCTAGTGACTGCTAACTCGATTCGCCCGGCGCCTCGAGGATACTAAACTATAGTTTAGTATATCCTTGAGCCTCGGTAACAGGCGCCGGGCGAATCGAGTTGGCAGTCAGTGGCAGCGAGTAGAAGCTCACGTACGCAACGCGAGCGTTTGTTGTAGAATTGTAGTGCGGCCATCGTTCGGCTTCCTTATAACTTCACGATATTGGTCGCACAGACTGCTATCAGGTTGGGCGTCCACCTGTTTTTAAAACAGATAATTCATTTCTATGACTGCGTGTAGCCAGAAAACTGACGTTAGACGACGATCATACCAAATATATATCCCTATAATAAATAATAAATAAATATATAATATATATATAATAGACGAAACATGAGATAAAAAAATACTTAAGTTAGTTCCAGAACAATTCTTTTCAATATAACCTTAGGTTCGGATCACTTCAAAACACCATAGCCACTTCCATAACGAAACCTCCGATACTATATACATTTGGGTTCGGTTAAGTTTGGCATGTACGCGTCTAATTCATTTTGTCATTGCATGATACATTTTTGCTCGGATTTCATGAGCTAGTATAGTCATCTTGTACGAATGTATGTGAATCATCGAAAAATTTGTGATAATCCTCTATTTACCTTTTGACTTTAAACACGAGCTATATGTGTATTAAGGGGGGGGGGGGGGGGGGGGGGTAAGGTTAATTCGGTGAAAAAAAGACATGTCTTGAAGATTTTTTTTTGGCGATACAGATAGTGTTAGTTTATTCAGTCAATTTCCATATAATAATGCAACATTTGAACAATATTTCCCTCAATTTTCATTGCAAAATATTGAAAATTGAGCGAATGACAGTGAATCTCCGGAGGCGCCTCGAAAAAAAATGGTTTTGCGGTGTTCAGCATAACTCGCAACAGAATCATCCGAAACGAAAAAATCAAAATGCATTTTTCAAAGGAGATGTTTCTCGAGGTAATCACGAGAGGATTTTTTTTTTTTCGATTTTTCAATTTTTCGTAGCACTTGAAAGCCAAAAAACCGATTTTCGCTGAAAAAATCGGCCAATTTTCTGTTGTAACATTAATAATTATTAAAAAAAAAAAAAAAGCTCTCGACAATACCTGGTGAATTATGTGAAGAAGTACTGTGCAAAATTTCAAAACGATTGGTCCAGTAGATTTTGAGTTATGGTGAACACGGACTTCGAATATGACAAGTTTTAGAAAAACGCTCAGCTTTGCACACTGAACAATCCAAAATGGAACTCGATAATTTCTTTTATACTTACACAGAGTCGTCTATACCAGGTCCATGAAGTATAGAGCTGTATACTATGTCTCGAACATATACAAGGTCTTTTACATACTATGAAGACCCTTCCACGAAGAAATAAATGTAGGGATTATAATAGAGCAAAAAAAGCGCTTTATGTATTCCCGCTCATAACTCCGTTAATATTGCTCCGATCGATTTAAAATTTTGACACAATATTCTTGAGACGTTATACATGCATATGAAAAAATATGAAAAAAATGCAGAAAAAAAAGTTTAAATACCTTACCCCCCCCCCCCCCCCCCCCCCCCCTTAAAGGGAAAACTCCAAAATTTTGCCCATATGACATTTTGAACATTTTCAATTTTATCGATTCAGCAGGCCAGGAATGTAGTCTTTTGCCCTCTCTCACAACTTGAATGGATAATTTCCTGGATTCACATGGTGAAGTATATACGTCATCTATCAAAATTAGTTTTTTACCTACGATGACTATTGCCCTATCACTATGCTCAACTATGTTCAAAACTTTCACTACTGATCCGTCTTCAAGAGCACAATAATCATTGCCACCATTATCGCAACGGATCGAATAGGATGATGTTGATAATATTTTGTACTGATTTATTACATTTGTTCTGTTGATAAGAGGTCCATCGTTGTGGCATTTCTTTAAGGCACTTTAAAGAATATTTTGCTTTGGTGGTGCATTGAGTAGTTCCAATTCCGCATACCGTCTTGCCAGCTGTTGGAGAGGTTTATCAGGCTTTCTGATCTTTTTTAAAAAAGACGATATGTAATTTTCGAACCGAAAGGCACTAAGCACATCTACAGGACCAAATTTTTTTACATCTGCACAGATATGCAACAGATTATGAATATTATGCGACATGTAATGTTTTCCATATATCAACCCAAAAGATGTAACAAAATGCTCAAATAACTTTTGAGCATAGTCAAGGTTTTCACCATGCATCGCGAGATTCGGACTGGCTATAATAGTTGTTGCTATATGCAGAGTGAGAAAATTGAGATACATGTCCTCTCTTAATCTACCCTTAAGAACAATCGGTCCAGTGTACAATAGAAATTGTCTAAATTCGGTTGCCTTCCAGTACTTATAATCTGACAGAGATCGTGGTTTTCTAACAAACTCAATGGGTACATCGCACCGCAATGCTTTCAGCCTTTCCGAAATTTCTTGAATCACACGAGCTGATAGTCTGAAAGAAAGCGGGCCTTTCAGCCATAGTGAAATTATTTTCTTCGTGACTCCCAAGCACAGTAAATGCATGTAATCCAGTGGCACGTTACGTATTGTAACGTGCCAGGCTACCCATGCCTGCGCGTTTACATTTAAATAGCAACGGTCAAGCGGCGACCAGAAGAATCTAGAAGATTCGGTCGCAACGACGAGCTGAGTGACGTCACGACAAGTATAAAAGGCGTGACGCTGCTCAGCTCACCAGCAATCTTCGGCAAAGCGACCGGGTTGACTCACCGCGCATCAAGTCACTAGCTATTCTAGGGTATACACCAGATAGACTCACAGTCGTATTGTCGGTCATCACGAGCATAGAGCTCTGATGAACCTGTAGAATCACTATATTATTTCGAGTAAAAGTCATAAAATCAATCAATCCAATTAGAGTAAAATCATAGAGAGAATCAATTGAAAAATATCAGCATAGAAAATCATAAAAAGAAATATCAGAATATAAAACTTGAAACTGAATAAAATTAGAATAGCTATTCAAATAAAGAAATTGTCAAAATCGTATAACGAACTCAAATCAAGTATGATCATACGTAAGTAGTTATTAAGCAACGTGTAAATATAGCAAATACGGTTGCAATCGTAGTTTTAGTTAATTGAATAAATTGAATCTTGGATATTATAAAAACAGTAAGTTAATCAGATGCCAAACCCCTTCCTCCGCCATTTCCAGGTTATAGTTTAAATCTTAACGGAAGGCTAGATACAGCCTTGGTGGATCTCCGATCTACCCAGGTCTGGCACAGCTATTATTTGGGAATAAATTAACTTAATAAATTAATATTTAGAAGTTAAGAGGGTAGAGCGCAGCCTTAGTGCGTTTACGTACTCAGGTCTGTGGGGAGGCGGCTTCAGCTACACGGTAGCTCAAGTCCGTAATAGGTACGGCTAACGATTAATAGTAGAAGTCTCAATAAAAATATAAATCGAGTAAAGAACACACTATAACAAACCGGTTCGCGTCACCTTCGGTGACGCTCATCATCCGAAAAGTTACAGTATAAGATTGAAATTTGGTACATTTTTTAGAATAGTGTCTCCAAGCTGAAAATCTTCGTATTCATTATTTCGGAACTCCCTATCTGTTCGTAAGGTACTTGTAATACGCCCTTCTGGGAAACATAACCTCCGACATAAATATTCGCCTTCAGTCACACATTTTGTACAACTGTTATAGCCAGTATGATGTTTGACACCCAATACGAACGCTTTAGCAGGTGCGTCGCAAACTAACCCAGAGATACTAACTATTATCACATGATCATTATACGAAAAACCATTACTGACGATATCAATTGCTTCATCAACAAAAGGCTTCAAAAATTCATTGGCATTTTTTGGTTTCTCTTCTCCACAGAAGGCACCGATAACGAAAACCTATTTTAAAATTGTATCCGAACATAAAATTGGCCATATACTAGATTTTGATGAATTTGAAAGAGGAGCCCCATCGATATTAACCAAGAGTTTAATACTTTGTGCAGGGTTATCCAAATTTGCATATTGTTTGGCAATAATTCCTAGTACTCTTTTCAATCCGAAGTGACAATATTCACCCCCTGCAATAGCTGTTACTTCAGTTTGCCTGGGGGTGCTGAGTAAAGTTCTCGAATCTTTTGGAAGATTGGGCAAGTCAGTATGTTCTCGTAATATCACTAAGAGGGCAGAAAGGGCATTGTGTCGTATGGTGAAGCGGAGAGACCAAGAAGTTAAATCAACTAAAATTTGTTCCACATTTGCTACCGAAGCTAGAGATTCTGCTGCCGAAACTACGGATCCTTCTGAGCCACTGGCATATTGATCTTCTTCTGCAGCCGCTACTGGTATTATATGGTCTATATTTCTATCGTTCCTATCTGGGACGTCGTAATTGGAATTGTCAGAATTTTCGTTCGCATCTTCGGAGATTTCATTATCATGATTTATATCCTCAAGAGGATCTTGTGTGATTTCTGCAGCAATCGCTTCATCATTTATCAGTGGTCTATCGCCAGACATATTAGTATCATCAGCTGACAAAACATCATCATCAAATGACTCTGACCATGATTCTTCTCGAAGGGGACGGTGGAAATACTCAAGAATGCAGTCTACTTCATTTTGAATTTTTCGCCTGAGATGTCTAGCGGAGTAGTGTGAAGTTCTTTTTCTTTTACAATTCTTGTCCATCTCGCTACTCTGTGTACCATGAATTTGTCTAGGCGACTATGAACTTATTTTAAAATATTGTAATGCGAAACACGGTAGACAGTCGAACCCCAATATTGAAGATTTACCTCAATGAAAATGACGTATAGAAGGTGCAAATGTTATATGTCACTCTTTTACAGAAAAACAAAGTGGTCTACTTTACCGTTTGGTTGTTGTCTATAGAAACCCTGTCCGTCATACAGCATTACTAGCGCAAAACAGGCCAGCTAGATGTAATTAAGGATGTAGTTCGGGTTAAAAATGCCTTTTTTTGTAAAAAACGTATTAAAAATTCAATTTCTCGAGTTTTGTCTACTGTACAACAATTTCTTCACGTGAATCTTTTATTTATGTCTCTCTGATACCCCAAAAAATGGAGATTGCTATATCCTAAGTATTTCATCGCCAGTTCCATTTCCAGCGAAGCACTGCTTTGAGGCCTTTTTGGTGCTTCCCATCTGATCTTAAGCTTGTATGGACAATGTTATACGTTTTTTTTCATATTCTTGAGTGTACAAATGTATACCAAGAAGTTGGCATTAATATATTATCAATTGTGGAAGATAGCTTTTAACGTGAACTACATCCTTAATGTGTGCGTCGTGGTTGCCCAAATGATGATTGGAATCTTGAAAGAAAACTAATAAAAATCAATTTATGTGATGGATTATTCGGTCCGCATTTACAGACCCACGAACAATACATGCGTGTTCGCTAAGAATGATTGGGACAGATCAACAAATAAAAATATGTTAGTCCTTTTAGTTCTAACTTTCGAGGTTAAACTAATTATACGGGGTGAAAGTCTAATGTCCGGCCAGTCGGAGCTACGTTGAGCTACGTTGAGCTACGACTTCGGCACGCATAAGATTAAATAATAAAATAATATTAACTAATAATATTAAGTAATATAAAAAAATAACAATAATAATAATATTAATAATATTAAAATAATAATAATATACATATAATAATAATAATATTATAATAATTAAATAATATTAACTAATAATATATTAACTTATAATATTCATAAGTATTTAAAATTGAATATGGATATTGACTGTATGAAAGAATGAATAATAAAATCCGACGAAGGGTAATTAATGAAAATAAAACAATCAGATTCAACTACGAATTTCGTAGAATACTACAAGTTCGGTATTGACATAAGAACGCCGAAATTTGAGGTTATGATCAATCCAAACACGCGATGAAGCGACAAACAATAATGAATTCATTCCGAATTATAGAATAGTATATTACTCACCTAGGGAGGGAAAGTAGGCCAACCCAAACTGCGTGTGAGATTGACACCCGAGCCGAAGGCGAGGGTGACAAAAACGCAGTTTGGGATGGCCTTTTTCACTCCCGTGTGAGGTATACTATTTTTCACCACCCCCTGCATCGGAAAGAACGACTTCCCGCTCACGCAAGGGAGCGAAAGTCGTACTTTCCGTGCAGGTGTGGTGAAAAATTATATATGTACGTATAATATCACAGTCGAAAAAATGTCTTAACATGTTATATATTATATATTCAATGCAATAGAATTTTATCGGAGTTTTTCTAAAATCTGGATAAAAAATATGCAATTATAGCTATTTTATCCGATTCGATAAAGTCATATAATTCGTATGTTATTTATTTATTATGATTCTATGAAGACAAAATCATTATAGTATATATTGTTTATTTCAAAAATTGATGAACTCGATTTGTATATTGGCGCACGTGACCATACGTCAGCGAATGTTTTCATGCTGCAGCCATTTTTCTGCGGGAGTTCTTATATAGTGTATGTGTGTTCACGGCGTGTTCGACGAGTTTAACGGATATTACCCTTACTCTTCGGCGCTATTTACCTGTATAGTAAGTAAATATTTTGTATAATTATGATGCTGTAGGATGCTAAGTAAATTTATTTTTCTCATCCCCTACCGTCAAGTTCGTACTTCTTTCCCGCTGATCAGGGAAAGAAGTGCTATATTCAGTCCCTGGTTTTACTTTCTTCCCGGCGTCACGCGCATGCGCGAGTGTCTAGCGCTTCGTACAGAGCCATTTGATACCTATGGACTGCTATTCCATATACCCAAGATGTGACGTGACCTTACGAAGCAACGGCTGATTTTAGTACTACGATCAACTGATCGTGACTGCGTGTGTTACGTTGGTGTGACGCCTGGTTTTGTGTGTTACGTAGGTGTTTCTTAACATCAACGTGATACACACGACCGATGCGTCACACCTATAGGCCTAATTTCGTTACTAATTTTCATTACTAATTTTAGTTATTAAAATAGGCAGTTCTAAATATCAATATTAAGAGCTCATATTTGGCTGAGATGTTCTATTTGAGATGCTCTACCGAAATTTTGATGCGCAGTTGAAAAATAAATTGTTTTTTTTCCAGAGTCGTATGACTCTATGACGCTATGACTGAATGTTTATAGGCGAATATCTCTTAATCGGTGAGAGTTAGGAAAATTCTATTTCAGTACTTTTTTGTATAGCTTGAAATTTCCTATAAGAATCTGTATTCAGAAAGTTTCTAAATCAAGCCAGTTACGAGAAAAAGCAATTCGAAAATTTTTCGATTTTTTT
Source organism: Tenthredo mesomela (assembly GCA_943736025.1). NCBI lineage: Eukaryota > Metazoa > Arthropoda > Insecta > Hymenoptera > Tenthredinidae > Tenthredo > Tenthredo mesomela. Next base: position 17,799,902 of record OX031018.1, on the reverse strand, counting down.
TCACGTGTTATTCAAATCAAAAATGGGAAAACTGAGTTAGGCAGTTCTGAATATCAATATTAAGAGCTCATATTTGGCTGAGATATTCTATTTGAGATGCTCCACCGGAATGTTGATGTGCGTTCAAATTTTTTTTTTTTTTCTTGGCACACCCTAATATATATATATATATTCAGACTTTAATGAGATACATTTAGCGTGAACGAACTTTCCGCTGGGGACGAGAAAAAATTGTTTATGCACCGAGGGAAGAAAGTGCGTACTTTATTCCCGGCTGCGCGCATAAAGAACGCGCTTTCTGCCCTTGGATGCATAAAATATCGTATGCACCATGGTGTAAAGTGTTCTTCCAGACGAGTGTGAAGGTCACCCTCGCTTCGCTCGGGCGACAAACCTCACACTCGTCAAAAAAAACACTTATATAGTTTTATAATATCTGAGCAAGCTTAATTATAATTTGTAATTTTTTACGTACACAACATAATCAAGAACCGATTGAAGCGAACGAGATTTTAAATTGAGAAGACTCTCGATTACGATTAGTATAGCCGGCAATCTCGCCATAGCTCGCTCGCACGTAACGAGAGCTAATTTAATTGAAAATTTTGAATTCAAAAGCAATGGATCAATGGATCCATTTCTAACTCACTTATGAACCACAGTTAAGCGCTACAGATAAATAATTATTTTTGTTACAATTAGGATATTTTTTTCTATGATCAGCAACTAGTTGTAACAGATATTGTTTTTGCTCTTCATTTTTGGGGCCAAATTTATTAGTCCTGTTACAAGTAGTTGCTGATCGTAGAAAAAAATATCCTAATTGTAACAAAAATAATTATTTAGAATTAAAAGCGTAATATTATTTTAAAAATATTGTAATCACTAATTCATAAGTAGACTGTGAATTTGTGATTGTATGAATAAATATTTGCGACAGTTGAAGATTATTTTTAGACAGTTAGAAATCATTCCACATTTTAAGAAATTTGAAAATCGTTCTGAAATTATATCTGGTTAAATTTAATTGAGTTGCCGGGGTTTAACGGGATGTGATAGGGTAAACGAGGGGGTGTTTTTACCATTTTTTTTATTTTACTCTGCATTTTGCGGTGAAGGCATAGAATGGATTTTCGCAGAGGCATTCGACGTATTATATGGTGAAGTATTGCCGTAGACGTATAAACGTATTGAAATCGAAAAAAAGTTCATTTTCGTAAATTACGATCTGTAAAATAGGGTAAAAAAATGGCCGCTCGGGTCTCGACTCTCATATGCTGACCTTATTATTCAAGTTTGCGTGGTATCCAGCACTGAAATGTATAGCTGCGTCAATTCTACGACCTCGCACAAAGCGAACGATCCGTTTATTTATGAGTATTCCGTGAAAATGAAAGAATGAAAAGTAATGCTGCATTTCGTCGACTCCGACCGAGTCAAAGCGGTTTTTGACAGTTAGCTCTAGGGAAGAAAGAGACAGAAGACTGTGGGGCGAACTTCATACCGGTCAACATCGAACATATTCAGTGTATCTAACTGTCAAAAACCGCTTTGACTCGGTCGGAGTCGACTAAATGCAGCATTACTTCTCATTCTTTCATTTTCACGGAATACTCATAAATAAACGGATCGTTCGCTTTGTGCGAGGTCGTAGAATTGACGCAGCTATACATTTCAGTGCTAGATACCACGCGAACTTGAATAATAAGGTCAGCATATGAAAGTCGAGTCCCGAGCGGCCATTTTTTTAACCCTATTTCACAGATCGTAATTTACCAAAACGAACTTTTTTTCGATTTCAATACGTTTATACGTCTACGGCAATACTTCACCATATAATACGTCGAATGCCTCTGCGAAAATCCATTCTGTGCCTTCGTCGCAAAATGCAGAGTGAAACAAAAAAAAAAAATGGTAAAAACACCCCCTCGTTTACCGTATCACATCCCGTTAAAGCCTGTTCACTTTTAACCTGTTGAGATTACAAGAAAACCTTATGAGACCTTTTTTGTAGAGAATTGAATTCCCTACAAGAATATGTGCATCAAAATTGGAATAACATTTTTTTCGGAGTTTTATGCACAAAAAACGAAAAAATAAATTTTTCATGTGTTATTTAGATGGGAAAACGGAAAATCGTTGAGCTCCTCGTAGAATTGAGATATCGAGCTGCCCTTTTAGGAGAATTTGTTTTATACTCAAACAAAACTTTTGAGATCATAAGACTTAAAAAAAAAAAAAAAAAAAAAAAATGTTGTTTTTTTTTACCACCCTGATGATCATACATGAATAGATATGATCATATCTGAGTATTTTTTGAATTATAATCCTTCACTACAGCTTTAGATCCGATCATGTATGACCATGTATGATCATATCTAAGTTCATGCATGATCATGTATGATCATTAGGGTGGAGCGATAAACCCCTTTTTCTTTTTCCGATGGTGTTCGGGCGAGAAAAATGTGACATTAAGGTTAGAAAAAAACCTCGCACAGAGCCAATATCGTGCGTCAACGTCTTGCGGGTCCAATCTTCGTTTGAAGCGGATTTCTGAAAATTCAGTATAAAAAATTCTCCAGATGTGAATATTCTGCAGCTCTCAGCTAATTTCGTTGTGAAATTACCCAGAACTCACCACGAGGAGGTGGTTGCAACGCGAGCTGAAAAAAAATAAAAAAAATAAAAAAATAAAAAAAAATTAAATAAATTCAGATACGATTTTTTTTTTTTTTTTTTACCTTAAAAAAAAAGCTGGCTCACATTCATCTGCAATATATAATTTCATAACATCTGCGAGAAACTTGTTGTAATTTGTTTATTTAACTCCCGTTACTCAAGGAATGGGGAATTAAAAGGGTTGTTCCCAGAGGTGATCTTTGACAATCACTCTAAGTGCTTGATAGTGACAAAGTAGTTTTTATTTAATATTTAATATTTAAACAAGTACAAAAGAATTGCGTTTGGAGCACTTGCTCCGGTTCGAGTCAATGAGTATTCGGAGATAGCCTCCGCTTTCTTCAAGGTATCTGCTCAAGACTGAAGCGCGGCTCCGTCTTTAGCCTAATTTATAACTTACATAATGCTTACTCGATTATTGGCGTAACCGGCATGCGATGCGCTTTGTCGCATTCCAGGTCATGCCTTGCTTAATTATTTAGGATAGCCTAATTACGAAATGCAATGGAATGTTGAGTAACAATTCTCAACATCCCTCCCCCCTTAGGAGAATAGGCCTCCGGACTATTTTGTTCTACTTAACAAATTTCCTTAGTTTTAACCTTATTTGCTAATCTTATTTTAAACTAAACCCGGTTTTATTATTTTGATATGAGATACAATAATTTATTTGTGGTTACTTATATATAAGACATATTACATATACTCTTATCCCAATTCATTACATGTTTCTTACTAGCAAAAACCCATTCATAACTTAATGCTGATTACGTCGTACCCGTGATAGACGAGTTACGTTTAAAATTAATAACAGTTTCCCTGGCCATCGGAACCCGTTTCCGCGGTTGCGGAGGCTCCGGTGCCACTGTTTGTCGTGACGTTTCTTTACATCTAAATTTACCTGTAGATACACATTTATAGATTACGTAACCTATCATGCCTATTAATACTATTCCACTTATTGGATACAAAGGTGCCACATACGGCAGGTGCCGCCTGTGACTATTGTTCTTATCGTCTAATTCCTTATGTAGGTTCTCAAGGCTAGTTCCCAATGAGTTTAGCTCGTTTGCGTCTCGCAGGACGCTCTTGAGTACTACACTGACACCTTTATCGTTAGACTTCGGGATTGCCTCCCAGTCTGTTTCGTGGAGACTCAGATTATATGGCGGCAAGTAACTGAATTCCTGGTTACTCTGATATTGCCGTAATGTCTCCATACGAAAATCTTTCGCAGTTACAGCGCATTTCCCGTTGAGAGTTATTGTGCCAGTGCCTATTAATGTTTCGCGCGCCGAAGGCAACCCTTCGCAAGCTACTGTGATTGCCTCGGCCTCTGGAGCTACGTATAACCATGTTCCTGGTCTCTGCAAAACTAGAACTATTGCCTTATTTACCCTAACTATTCTTTTCGGACATTGTGAAAGTTCAACGTCCAACTTCGAGAGGATTGCAATTTCACAGGGTGAACCTATTCCTATCGAATTCGTGGGGCGCCTTGGGTCACACAAATAATGCTCACCTAATCGCTTACAAGTTCTTAAATCTGCCTCTCTCATTCGCAGATAATTTCTATATTCGTGGTCCACCACTGCTAATTCCTCTGTCGTCTCCAGATAGCAATACGTATTATTTTGTGCCCTGACAGGCAGAGGATATACCTTATTGATGCTGTACTCCTCGCTACCTATCAGAGGTATTTCTATTACTGTAACTACTGTGTCCTCTCTTCCATAAGATTTAATATCTGCGACTGTCATCAGCAATGACACTCCTGGTCGCGTCAACGGTATGGGAAAGCTATGCCCTGCCGGCAGGTGCGGTAGTGCCGACGAAAGGTACTCTAGTATTTTAGCTGGTGTAAGCACCGTAGGGTTGATAATACCCCTTTTAATTTCCGTTAAGAATTGTACTAGGTCCTTCACATCGCTCAGTAGCGCATCTACTATTAGGCCTATTGCCTCTATGTGCTCGTCAAGGTTTTGTCTCGCTGCCGTTCGTTCTATACCGTTCGAGAGACTGATGTTGAGTTGTTTGGTTATCTCGAGCAAGGTTTTCTCATTCTCCTCCACTACCCTCATGGTGTTGTTAAACACTCCTAGCGTCGAGGATACGATTTGGATTTGCTTACTCATTGTCTTTTTTAAATTGGCTTGATCTTCCCGAAGATCATCGATCTCTTGATCTATTCTAGCCGCGTCTGCTGCATCCATAGTCCCGAACAAGGATTTTGCTATCGAGCCTAGACCGTCTATTAAACCTCGGCGCTTTCGTGCCGGCCCGACGCATGTGACGTCGCGAACTAGTTGCAAGCCCCTATCAACTTTATCTAATAAGTTTTCTACCGATTCGCTCAAAGTCTCACATAAAAGCGAGCCCGCGTTATCTGGACCCTCGCATGTTCTGCGTATGTTGTTTAGATGCGCCTTCACGTTTTCTTCTCTTTCGAACACCGTGCGGAGGTCCATGTCTATTACTAAGCTCCACCTATCCTTGTACACTTGCAGTGTCCCTATTTTCTCGAAGAATACGCCTGGATTATCCCTGAATCTCTCGATCTTGTAAGATGAACTGATTTCTCCTTTTGCCAGCGCCATCGCCAGCAATGATCTGCAAGTTAATTTGGACATTAATACTAAAGTATCCCCTCCCTTTGTTATATCGTAAAATTTGTGAGGAATAAGGTGAGGGGTAGGATAGGGGTTGAGTATATGCTTTGCTCCTTCTAGTCAATGTTCTACGAACAACTTCAATCTGTTGGCGTGAACCTTGGTCTCCTTCCGACCCTTTCGGATGGTGTAGTTGACATCCGAATCCTTTTTCGTGATCTCGTATGGACCTACATACTTCGGCGTTAATTTCGCCGATCTTCCCCGCCGAACCGTCTCATCAAGCAGAAGAACCTTATCTCCCGGCTGAAATTTGGTCTCCACCGTTTTCCTGTCGTAGTATGATTTCGCTTTTCCCTTGGCCGCTTCCAAATTTCCTTTTGCTTGGAGATGAGCTGCCCTAAGCCTTTCGCGTAGTTCCTGGACGTAGTCGTCATACGCGTAAGTAAGTCTCGGCGCTTGCTTTACCGATGATGGTATTTCCGCTGGATGCCCGAAAACAAGTTCGTACGGCGTGAACCCTGTCGCAGTGTGGGGGGTTGTGTTGTACGTGAACATAGCGTACGGCAACCACTCATCCCAGTTGCTTTGGTCCTCTTCGATATAATTCTTTAGATATTCTGCTAGTGTTCTGTGTGATCGTTCCAGCGCTCCGTTAGATTCTGGATGATACGCTGTTGTCTGAATTTTCTCGATTTTCAAGAGTTTACACATATTCTTAAATACATTGCTCAAAAAATTAGTTCCCTGATCAGTAAGGATTACTTTGGGTGTTCCATATTCGCATATAATATTTTTTACGAATTCTCTAGCCACTGTGGAAGCTTCTTGGTCAGCCACTGGCATAGCTTTGCTAAATTTGGTTAAAGCATCTTGGAACGTAAGTACATACTTATTGCCTGAATTAGTTTCAGTTAATGGCCCCACGATGTCCAGTGCACATTTTTCGAAGGCTTTCGAGGGAGTGTGGGTGATTATCATGGGTGCTTTCGGCTTTCTCTGTGTTTTATTTTTCTGACATTTCTCGCATCTGCCTATGTAGTCTTCTATTTCCTTGCGCATTTTCGGCCACCTGTGTTCCAGCTTTATTCGTTCCAGTGTACGCGATACGCCTTGGTGCCCCCCCATGGGTACGTCGTGATATTCGTACAAGATCTTTTTCCTCTTGTCTTCCGTGTATTCCGGTTCCGATTCATCCTCTTCTTCTTCTTCTTCTTCTTCTTCTTCTTCTTCTTCTTCTTCTGACATTACGGGAATCTTTGTACCTTCCAAAGGTTTATCCTCTTCGAATTCCTGGCTATTGCTGTAAATCTTATATATTCTGCTGAGTGCGTCTGCGTTCGTATTCAGTTTTCCAGGTTTGTAGACTACATCATACTCGTGTTCGGCAAGTTTTAATCTCATTCTCAGTAACCTTGATGCAGGATCCTCGATTTTGAAAATCCATTTAAGAGGGAGGTGATCCGTGATCACAGTGAAATGCGTCCCATATACGTATGGTCTGAACTGTCTAGTCCCGAAGACGATTGCTAACATTTCCCTCTCGGTTGTCGAGTAATTTCTTTCAGCTTTGTTAAGCGTTCGGCTTGCGTATGCTATAGGTAAATCTTGCCCTATTGGTCCCTGAGAGAGTATTGCTCCAATTGCCTTGTCGGATGCATCTGTTGTTATCAAGAAAGGTTTTGTGAAATCCGGATATTTTAGGATGGGTGCCGTAATTAGCTTTGATTTTAGTGTTTCAAATGCGCTCTCTTCTACCGTTGTCCACTCGAACTTGCGTCCCTTCTGTGTTAGTTGCGTTAACGGTCGTGCTATGCTTGAAAATCCCTCTATGAATCTTCTGTAATAACCTGCTAGCCCTAAAAATGACTGTACTTGCTTAACGTTTGTCGGACTCTTAAATTTTTTGACGTCTGCAATTTTCGAGGGGTCTGGTAGGATTCCCTCCGAGGTTATCACATGCCCTAAATAGCTAGTCTCTTTCCGAAGAAACTGACATTTGTCCGGCTGAAGGATGAGATTGCTCTCCTGCAGTCGCTTTAGTACCTCGATGAGCCTATCGTTGTGCTCTTTGAGTGTTGCTCCATGAATTACAATGTCGTCTAAATAAACGTAGCATTTAGATGCTTGTAAACCTGCTAAAACGGTATTCATCAAACGTTGGAATGTCGCTGGCGCATTCTTCATTCCGAATGGCATTGAATTATACTCATAATGCCCATGTGCTGTTGAGAAAGCAGTTTTTTCCTTGTCTTCTTCGGCCATCGGAATTTGATGAAATCCCGAGGCGAGGTCTAATGTAGTAAAGTACTTCGCTTTTCCTAACTGATCCAATATTTTTGTAATATTTGGCAAGGGATACGAATCTCCTACCGTTATCTCGTTTAATTTTCTGTAGTCGACGACTACTCTAAATTTCTGTTTCCCTGATGCGTCAGGTTTTTTCGGTACTACCAGGAGCGGTGCGTTCCATTGGCTGCGACTCGGTCGTATTATGTTACTCTCTAACATGGCTTCTATTTGCTTGTTTATCTCTTGTTTCTGCGATTCAGGTAGACGGTATGGACGAACATTAATCGGTTTTCCCCCATCCGTTAGTGTTATTGTATGACTGGTCGCATTGGTAACGCCTAGCTTATCCCCCGGTAAATAGAAAATTTCGCTATACTTTTCGCATATCTCAAGTAGAGTATTTCTCTCCTCCTCGTTGAGATGATCTGTGCGAATAGTATCTTGTACTAGCTTGATTCGTTGTCTGCCCGTCTTACCAGTAAGTAGTCTTATGCAGGCCGTCTCTTCTTCCTTCGTTTCGTTATTTTCTTCGCATAACTCCTCCAATTCCACGGTCGGCGTCTCCAATATCACCTCGTGATTGTTTAGGTTTAAAATGTCTACTATGCATTCTTGGTTCGCCGGTTTAGTTAAGCAATTTCCTAGGTATACTCCGTCGGCGAGTTCCTTTTTCTCTACAATGCCGATGAACTTGCTGTTTGTCTTAACACTGACCTTCCTTATTGTTCGCGGCGCTAACCTAATTTTCTCCGTTTTCAACGGTCGTAAGAGTTCGAAGCGCTGCCCGTGTATGAAGAATGCATGAGCGCTTTTACCTATCGCGGCTTCATGATCCTCTATGAAATCTATTCCAATGATGCCGTCAGCATCTAGACTGAAATCGTCTCTTACCACAAAAAAGGGATGTTCAATGGTTCTATCTTTCAATGGAATTGTTAATATGACTTTACAAAGTGCTTCAACAACGCCTTGTCCTATTCCTGATAGACTTGTCGTTTCTTCTAAGACTGGCAAATCATCTTTCAACATTCCTATTTTAATAATGCTGGCGTCAGCACCAGAGTCTACTAAAAGAGTCATATTTTCTTTAGTGGTTCCGTTCGCCTTTAACTCTATTCTGTTCCGACTTGCTCTATTTGCGTTGGCGACGTTCATTGATTTGTATGATCCTGCATTCCTCGTCGATTGCTGTGATCCTTCGTGTCCTGCGTTTCTACTATATGAATTTTGGGAGTAGCCCGTATTAGTTTTTTGGCTTTCGCCTGATCCGCTACCGTTATTTCCTGATCGTCGTTCATCGCGACGTATTCTATCCCTACAGTCTTTGTATAGATGTCCTCTGCGTTTGCAAAAATTACATACCAGTTCTACACGATGCACCGATCTACTCTGTCCTGCTGTAGGTAACGATTGCTTGTATTTTGTCTGGGTACAGTCCCGTGCAAAATGTCCCATCTGATTACACTTCAGACACTTTACCGTTGATGTATTCCTATCGCCCGGCTGGTTAGTCCGTCGATTTATAGAGTTTACGCCGTTTTGCGATTTTTCTTCCTCTTCCGCGCCCTTTATCGAAGCCGAAAGTTCCGTGAAATGGTATGATTTTACGATCGTTCTCAAATTATAATTTAACCCGTTCTCAAAAATGGCTAGTGTTTGGTATTTGAGTAGGTCTTCTATTCCTTTTTTTTCCGCTGCTATTTCTGTCCTAGCTCCGCATGCTCTAATAAGATCCATCATAAGACGCGTAACCCTTTTTCCGTAATCATGCGTATTTTCACTTGTTTTTTGTCTACTTGAAAATAATTCTACCAACAGTGCTGGCGTGGAGCTTTTAACTCCGTACAATGCCAAAAGCTCGGCTTTTAGCTTTTCGAAAGAATCTATATCTTTATATCTAAGTTCCATGGCTGCTTCGCCCTGTATCTTTGTTTTTAGGACCAGTTCTAACACGTCTGGTTTTTGATTTGGATTTACTTTATCCTTCGCATACTCGATCGTTTGCAATAAATCGTCCACTTTACGTGGTTCGCTTCCATCGAAAACGTTGACCATCTGTCGTACCTCCTTCAATGTCAAGTAGTCCGTCATCTTGGTTGCTGTCTGTTGCTTTGATTCTTTCTCGTCAGGAACCGATCCCGGAATGGTTATTGTCTCCTGGGATGCTGTTTGGGCTTGGTCAGGAAAAAAGGAAGTGCCTGGTTTAGGCTTTGGGGAAGGAGTTGGCTGTCCTTTTCTATTGCTTTTAATAAACGCTCGTAAGGTTGCCCTAATCTCCTCTACCGTGTTTGAGTCATCGACTGCTAACCCGTATCTTTCGCAAATTTGTAGGAGGACCTCTTTCCGAATCTCCTGTATCCACCCGGTTTGACCTTGCGCGACAAGTTCCTCAATTTTATTCCATGTAGCAGACATCTACTCTAATCAAAAATTCTAATTCAAGCCTGATGAGCCTGAACTGATTCGTTACTTTGACGGAAAAATATCTAAAATTCCTTGCACTCTCTAAACACGATAATTTTCTAATGCTCGCACGCTTCTAACTGGCAGTTAGCTCTCAATAACAATGTTTGCGGCTTATATAGTAAAACTGCGAAAGATTTCAAATTGACTTACACAAAAATGAATATCTTCATCTTGCTTCTTCCGCTTCCGCTGGGCTGTTGCTGACCCTCTGATTCCTTTGGTGCTGCTGAATCGCTGTGTGCTGCTGCTGCTGTAGGTACCCCGTGCTGGTTCCTTTGCCTTGACCACGAATGCTGCGTGCTGTAGCTCTTTCTTTGCGATGTATCTTTCACTAGGTCACAACGATTGCGTGTTGCACCTTTAACTTTCTTCTATTTTACTTATTTATTTTTATTTCACTTTTCTACTTTTCTTTAAACGTCAACTATCTTGCAAGCTCTGGTTTATCCGCTAGACCGCTGCCACCAATGTTGTAATTTGTTTATTTAACTCCCGTTACTCAAGGAATGGGGAATTAAAAGGGTTGTTCCCAGAGGTGATCTTTGACAATCACTCTAAGTGCTTGATAGTGACAAAGTAGTTTTTATTTAATATTTAATATTTAAACAAGTACAAAAGAATTGCGTTTGGAGCACTTGCTCCGGTTCGAGTCAATGAGTATTCGGAGATAGCCTCCGCTTTCTTCAAGGTATCTGCTCAAGACTGAAGCGCGGCTCCGTCTTTAGCCTAATTTATAACTTACATAATGCTTACTCGATTATTGGCGTAACCGGCATGCGATGCGCTTTGTCGCATTCCAGGTCATGCCTTGCTTAATTATTTAGGATAGCCTAATTACGAAATGCAATGGAATGTTGAGTAACAATTCTCAACAAACTTCAGGTCTGAAATGCTTTCTTCCCAAGGGACGAAAGCAACTTAGCTTTCAGACTGCTAAAACATGGAAGTCGCGATTGCAGCGTACGTCACAGCTTTTCACGGCATTCGCATGAAATTAGCTTGCTTCGACTCGCTAAACAAGCACCGAAAGCTGAAGTTTCAGAGCAGATGTTATAAAATTATATATTGCAGATGAATGTAGGCCAGCTTTTTTTTTTTAAGGTAAAAAAAAAAAAAAAAAAAATCGTATCTGAATTTATTTTATTTTATTTTATTTTTTAATTTTTTTTTTCTTTTTTTTTTAACTCGCGTTGCAACCACCTCCTCGTGGTGAGTTCTGGGTAATTTCACAACGAAATTAGCTGAAAGCTGCAGAATATTCACATCTGGAGAATTTTTTATACTGAATTTTCAGATATCCGCTTCAAACGAAGACTGGACCGCAAGACGTTGACGCACGACATTGGCGCTGCGCGAGGTTTTTTTCTAACCTTAATGTCACATTTTCCTCGCCCGAACACCATCGGAAAAAGAAAAAAGGGTTTATCGCTCCACCCTAATGATCATATCTAAGCTCATGTGTGATCATGTATGATCATATATGAATAGATATGATCATATCTGAGCATTTTTTCCCGGGATGTTTGTATTGCGTCTGATAACGACGATGCCGGCTGATCTTTGTACACTAAACGTAATGGATTCTGATCCGGACGAGTTGGACAATTCTAGAAACAGCCAATCGGCGCTCTGGATTAAAAAAATCCAGACCCTCGGGATACAAGTGACACACCTGTTTTATAAGCAATAGAATTAGACTAATTTGAAGAATTTTTCGGTTAATGTACCGCGAGAGAGAGAGAGACAGAGATAAAGAAGACAACTTCCGCTCTTCCGCTACAAGAACTTCCGCTCCGGAGATGCTATCGACGGTACGCAGTCCAGTACGGTACCAGTACTACGGATAGTACCGCAACATCTACGGGGAGGGATGTAGACCTTGGAGACATATCGCTAGGGAGTGAACAGGGTCCCCATAAGACCTCCTGCCAGCCGATGCATCTTGTCACCCAGCATCTGACTGTTACGTCGAGTGCAGTCAGCTTATATCGCCCGATCCAGCAATCTGAAGCCGACGTCACGCAGAGTCCATACCTGGACGAGTGACGTAACGTATCGCCAGAGGACATCCTACGTAAGAGTGGACGAGTATCGCGTCCCACGTGCTCTGTCAGGTCACGAAGAGGTGGCGGCTCAGATGAGACACCTAGACCTGGCAGAAGTCTGCAGTAGGTCATCTATCACAGGGATTGCCGCTGCAGAGGACATCCCGAGGGATGGATATCGCCTGGATCGGAAAAGCTCAACGAGAACCAAGGTCACACCCTCCCGCCAGCCATCTCGCAGCTGAGATACCGCAGAACGGTGGTTCTGTCGCTGTGAAGCGCACGGAGAAACGCCTGACACCCGGCAATAAGATTACGCTTCGTTCTGGTCAACTGACGAGTTGACTGTTCGAACGTTGTCACTCGCAGGACCAATAAGGTAATTAGGAGGTCCTGATAGGTCCCCCACCTGGACCTACCTCACTGGGAGCCAGCTCGCCAAATTGTCTGCAGAGAATCATCACTTCTACGTACAGCTTGGTCTAAAACAGACGTGCCGAAATAATTCCTCTCTCGCCTAGATTAGTTCCGCTCTATATTAGAATCAGTTAAGTTAAAGTTAATTAAGTTTGTGAGTGTGCTTCCGAAGCTCAACTGCTAAGGTAAGGTCTTTATGATCACTACTTGCTAGAAACATCCACAAAAGCTACCGCTGAACTCTTATTTGATTTGAATTCAGTAAAAGCACTTTATAGTTGCCTTCAGCCATTTTGATTATCTTTACGCTTGGTTATATTTCGCTAATTAGTCTAATATCGCTGCTTAATTTGCTTATGATCTGCTAACGCTTATTTGATTGCTTATTCTGATCTGAATTCTCGCTTGGGAATATTCTGTACCTCATATTTCGCTATCTTTGATTTATTATAATATATTTGAGTAATACGTAGTATAATATCGCATGGTGTGTCGCTTGTAATCCAACTCCCCGTGGGTTGGCTGACGTAGAAAGTCATAGTATTAAGTTGTTCATTTCTTTTTCTATTTTAAGTTGTTCTAAGTTGTTCCTTTCTAGTTCTATTTTATCCTATCTCTTTATTATCTTAGTATTTTAAGTATCTCTGCTATCTTTGAATATCTCTGCTATCTTTGAATATCTGCGCTATCTTTGAATATCTGCGCTATCTTTGAATATCTTTGCTATCTCTGATTATCTTTGTTTTATTTGATTAATTTGCTATCTTGATTCTTGCGTAATATCTAAGTAACTGTTTATCTAATATCGATTAATAGCTCGTTTAATTACCGCCGTAGAGTCGCTATAAAAAGAGAATACATCTCAATTAATTAATTTGAGGCTGATTAAGCGAGGTATTATGGTCACCTGTATCTTCTAGAATTCATAATTTCCCTTGTATTTGCGAATTTAGTTTACAGTATTTGTCGAGTCGTTTATATTAGTTATTGCGTTAATTATCTTTGAATAATTATTATAAATACCGCTAGCTCGCCGCTATTAGAAAATTTGCCGAGAGTATCGTATCGCTCGGTGATACGCAGCCTGAAAAGTAGAGTACCTTGCATTGTATCGCTTCTACGGCGTTAGCTAGCTAACCGGCGTGTTTATGTTTTTTTATGTTACCGCTGAGACGCAATAAGACTCACTAATATTATATTCTTTGTTCCGCATTATTCCAACGCTGTCTATTTCTTGAATACTATTCCGTACTATTACTTTGAAAACTATCTCTGTGTAAATTGAATATCTGTAATTATCTTTGAACTCGGTCATTTGTTGCTGATCACTTTTATATTATAATATCTAAGGAACAATATACGAAATCCCCGGATTTCATCGAAGGAATTTTATATCTGGTGTTCTATATTTTATTTGATTAATTGTTAAGGTGAATCCACCCACTCTACCCTTATCGCAGAAAATCTGAGTTAGCTGACGCTTTAAGGCCGTCGTTCCGGCAGTTTAGTAGTATCTTTGAATATCGCTATTGTTAGTACATTTTTGTGAAAAACGACACTTCCGTGTCTGGCGCCCAACTCTCTATCTTAGTCTTTTATCAAATTATCTTTATCAAGGAACGCCGTAGGGTGCGGAGTTGAGAGCTCTGGAAAACTCCGTTACAATATATATATTAGACCGGTTCAAAAAAATCGACTATTCTTTTTTTTTTTAATTTTCGCATTGAAATACTGTCGGAGGGGTAAAAAAAGATGCCTGTTGAAAGCGGAGCTCTTAATATTAAGATTTAGAGGTCGCTCATCGCGGATTTCTATTTTCCATTTAAATAGCATAGGAATTTTTTTTTTTTTTTTCTTCAGAATTTCGTAGCTCACAAACCAATGAACAAATCCAAATGACTCTTACATATTTTGATAGGGGATTGAACACTCTAAAAAATGTATCTATCATTGTGGAAAAAAAATCACAAAAAAAAAATAGTTTACTCAACTATAAATTGAAATTTGAGCTTGAATAACTTTGGAAGGAGTCAATTTATCAAAAAATGATAGGAGAAGCTTTTTGTAGAGTGTTCAATTTCCCATGGAAATATGTTGGAGTCATTTGGATTTGTCCATTGGTTTGTGAGCTACAAAATTATATAAAAAAAAAAAAAAAATTTCCTATGCTATTCAAATGGAAAATAGAAATCCGCGATGAGCGACCTCTAAATCTTAATATTAAGAGCTCCGCTTTTAACCCATTAAGGACGAGCGGGACACTTTTTTCATACTTAGTTCAACGGCATTATTTTATATGCAAACGGATGTAAAAAAAATTAAGATGGGTCATTGTCGATGTAAAATTGTCTGAGCTTTCGATTGGCGAAGTCAGAATTAAAAAAAAATTAATTTTTGAAAAGTTATAATTGTTTATTTAACAAAAAACGTGGTTTTTGGAAAAAAAAAAAAATTTCTTTTCGTTATTATCGTACCGAATGCACTTTTGGATTTCTATGATTTTAAGATTTTTTGCGTCCATGGACCCTAACCTTCAAAATCCCCCATAGGGTTTTTTGAATTTAAACATGGCAGTATCCAATATGGCGGCTGAAAGCCAACATTTTTTTGCTTATTATAGTATTTTTGAATAAAACAACTTATTTGTGATCAATGTTCGTCAAAATTAGTTTATGGGGTATTTTTGGGTCTCTGATCATGAATTTTCTATTAGATTTCAGAAATTCAAAATGGCGGATCCAATATGGCGGCGAAAAATTTTAAAAATCATTCAAATTTTATGAAAATTGGTATATGAGGGTTTTTTAGGTCGCTGATTACAGATCTGATATTAGTTTTTGCAAATTCAAAATGGCGGATCCAATATGGCGGCGAAAATTTTTAAATATTATTCAAATTTTATGAAAATTTGTATATAGGGGTTTCTTGGGTCGCTGATTACAGATCTGATAATAGTCTTTGCAAATTCAAGATGGCGGATCCAGTATGGCGGCCGAAAATTTCAAGAATTATTCAAATTCTATGAAAATTTGTAGATAGGGTTTTTTTGGGTCGCTGATTACAGATCTGATATTAGTTTTTGCAAATTCAAGATGGCGGATCCAATAAAAAAAAATAAATAAATGAAAAAATAAAAAAAATAAAAAAAAAAAATAAAAAAATAAAAAAAAAAAAATAAATAAAATAAATAAATAAATAAATGAAAATAAAAATAAAAAATGAATAAATAAAATATTATGTTGAAGTACTAAGAGCCACGAGTCATAATATTGTTACTAAAACCCATACATTTAGATTAGCATACTATCTCAAACCGTCACTGTACAGGACCTAATCGAAGAATAGAAATCTTGTTTGTGATAGTCTTATGAGTTTATTTAAAATTTTTACGTAAATGGTAACGGATAAAAAAATTGTTTTACTCTTTGTTACGTATCCCATTCTATTCAATACCTCTCTCACTCTCAACACCCAAGACATAATATCCTGCATGCATCCAGTCTCACCACCTCTAATCAGAGGAAGTCTCACCCTTACATTCCAAGAAGCCCATCCCTATCTATGCTCCCATAAAACTGCACCTGCACGAACGCGCCCATGCCCGGGACAATGGAAATGATGACCTAACGATTCAGCTCATCATCAGCTCATCAGTAGCGAAGATTGACAAAGACACTTGCAAGTAAATCGTCAATCAGAGCAGTCGCATATAATTTAGCTCGCATTATAAATTCACTCACCCATCATTTAATCTTACAATTATAACTCATATATATATACAATCTTACTACAAATCAAACGCTATCAATAAAAATATACCAATTCACTGTGACTACCTGTCTCCTAAAACCCCGGTTACCCCACGGTGTAAAAACGAGGAACGAACTCATCTAAATACATAACAATGGTGGCAGCTTAATTCATAACAATGGTGGCAGCTCTCTCTCTATCTCCCCCTAATACATAACAATGGTGGCAGCTCTCTCTCTATCTCCCCTTATTCATAACAATGGTGGCAGCGTAATTCATAACAATGGTGGCAGCGGAACTACCTCGTTTACCGGAAAATACAGTGACAAAATAAGTGAATTCTACGAAGTGATATATACGTGATACGAGTGATTACCAATTTTCAAACGCACGATTTCTAGTGGAAAATCTTCCATACCTTAAATCATTGCAACAAAATCTACTAAATCTACAAAATCACGAAATCTACGAAATCTACCAAATCACTAAATCACAAAATCTACAAAATCTACAAAATCACGAAATCTACGAAATCTACCAAATCACTAAATCACAAAATCTACAAAATCTACAAAATCACGAAATCTACGAAATCTACCAAATCTACCAAATCACTAAATCACAAAATCTACTAAATCTACAAAATCACGAAATCTACCAAATCTACCAAATCACTAAATCACAAAATCTACGAAATCTACTAAATCACTAAATCAACAAAATCTACCAAATCCACATAATATAAAGTGCATATATTATATACGTAGATACCAAAGTGAGAACGTAATACAGTGTTCTTCAAAATCAAAAAAAAAAAAAATAACTCAGCAATAAAATCAAAGTTGCTAAAAGAAAAGAAGTTCGACATCATCCTCAAAGGCACCTAGCCCCACAAAGATTCATCTGAATCCAACGATTAGCAATCTCGCTACAACGAAGTGCAGATTCCTGAGCCGTGACATCTACATACTCTCATCGACGACTTCTCGACATCCGACGCAGTCCAACACAACAGCTTTATCTCCAATATCAACTCAGATCCGTATTAAAATGAAAATTTTCTTAATCCTGATCATCAGCTTGTAAGTTATCTTTAATTATAATAAGTACACATATACCTCAAACGAAATAATCTAATTCACAAATCGCAAAATGCCTGACGAAAATACAGAAACCTCATACTGGTCTCTTAAAGACTTATTAGATACAATCCCCTACTTTAATGGGAGAAACTTGAATATTAACAACTTCATAAGAAGCTGTGAAAATGCCAAAACTCTTGTGAAACCAACTCAGCGCCCTATTTTGACGCGAATGATCAGAACTAAAATCTATGGAACAGCTGAATCATATTTAGGAAGTAAAGAATACGACACTATTGACGAAATCCTAACGCCCGGGAAAAAATGATCAGGCATGATCATGCCTGTTCATGTATGATCAGGCATGAAATTAGACATGGTCAGGCCTGTTTATGTATGATCAGGCCTGAAATTAGACATGATCATGTCTGTTCATGTCTGATTATGCCTGATGCCAGACCTGAACCTGTCTGTTCATGCATGAACAGGCATAATCATGTCTGAATCGCTAAATACGTTAAGGCCTGTTCATGCATGATCATGTCTGTTCATGTCTGATCATGCCTGATGCCAGACCTGATCCTGTCTGTTTATGCATGAACAGGCATGATCATGCCTGAATTGCTAAATACGTCAAGGCCTGTTCATGTATGATTATGTCTGATGCCAGACCTGATCCTGTCTGTTCATGCATGAACAGGCATGATCATGCCTGAATTGCTAAATACGTCAAGGCCTGTTCATGCATGACCATGCCTGTTCATGTATGATTATGTCTGATGCCAGACCTGAACCTGTCTGTTCATGCATGAACAGGCATGATCATGCCTGAATTGCTGAATACGTCAAGGCCTGTTCATGCATGACCATGCCTGTTCATGTATGATTACGTCTGATGCCAGACCTGATCCTGTCTGTTCATGCATGAACAGGCATGATCATGTCTGAATCGCTAAATACGTTAAGGCCTGTTCATGCATGGCCATGCCTGTTCATGTATGATTATGTCTGATGCCAGACCTGATCCTGTCTGTTCATGCATGAACAGGCATGATCATGTCTGAGGCGCTGAATACGTTAAGGCCTGTTCATGCATGACCATGGCTGGAAGGTTTAAAACCTCCAGCTCTGATCAGGCTCGATACGTTGGTACATGTCTGACTAAACATGAACAGACATGATCATGTCTGATATTATAAATTGAATCAAACATGATCATGCATGACCATGTCTGTTTATGTCTGATATTTTGGATTATCTATACTTCAATAGATATACTTCAAATAAGTAATTTTTTTTTTTTTGCTGAAAAAAGTGGAACGGTCATCTTGCCTCACATTCCCTAAAATACAAAAATAATCTTAGAATCGTTAGATCATCATAATCAATAAAGGGCATCGTAAGGATTGATAAAAACTTCGTGACGAATATCATATATATACTGCACATTCTAAAAGTTTCAATTATCAAATACGTGAAGTAGCGAAGTGGTATAAGCTTCGACTGATACGCAGAAGGACCTGGGTTCGAATCCCAGTACTAAACAGTGAAAAAATTTTAATCCACAAAAAAAAGTTAATGATCAGAAATAACCATAATTTCCAATCACTGCGACGTATAAAAGATATAAAAACGATAGTTCATATAATTTTTTAATTCAATCAACTGTTTTTTTTTCAATCGCCCGGGAAAAAATGATCAGGCCTGATCAGACATGAACAGGCATGAGTCTTCAGACCTGATCAGACATGAAAAATGACCGGGACTAAACAGGCCTGATCAGACATGAACAGACCTGATCATGCATGAAGAACCGGGACTGAACAGGCCTGATCAGACATGAACAGACCTGATCAGGCCTGTTCAGTCCCGGTCATTTTTCATGTCTGATCAGGTCTGAAGACTCATGCCTGTTCATGTCTGATCAGGCCTGATCATTTTTTCCCGGGCGGTCTTAAAACAAGCTTTCTTACCAAAAAAATCAATTTTCGAATGGCAGACAGAGTTGAATAATGTCGAACAAAAAAGCGACCAACGTGTTTTAGATTATAGCGCAAGAGTCGAAGATATATTACACAACACAAAACAGGTAATTAATAATTCAGGCACAAGTAATGCTGCTGGCATGATTACAGCAGTTGAAACTAATGTACTCAAGTGCTTTGTTAGAGGCTTGATCCCAGAAATTGAAATTCGAGTAGCTGGTGCAAATCCAACCACTTTAGCAAAAGCTATCGAACTAGCTCTAACAGAAGAGCAAGAACTTTCAAATCGTATTGCTCTTAATACAGACAATAACCGACCACGACAATCTTATCAACAAAACCCTTCAATTTCTTGTAATTATTGTAAACGACAAGGACATGTAATAGACGATTGTAGACAACACGCCCGCGAAAACCAACCACAACCTCCAGACAGACGCCCTCCCAACCAGCCAAACTCACAATATCCTCCTAGATTTTGCAATCATTGTAATCAGCAGGGACATTCGATAGAAAATTGCAGGCGACGCGCCTACAATAACCAACAACCTCCTAACCAACAGCGACAGTCTAGCCAACAAAATACACAATATCCTCCAACTTTTTGTAACTATTGTAAACGCCAAGGACACACGATCGAAAATTGTAGAAAACGCGCCTATAATAACTCACGCAATCAACAAACACAGGCCCATTTAGAACTCGAACGCGCCGACGGACCCCGAACATACACAACAGCGTTCAATGATACAACAAATCACGTCTTTAACATAGAATCCAAACCATTAAGTGAGCTGTTGCCAGTCATCGAATTCGATATTCAAGAATTAGAAACAAAATCAAAATTTATAGTAGACACTGGTGCAGAAATAAATATCATAAAAATCAATTCCTTAAAAGAAGATACCGAATGTGACAGAACTAAAATGCGGAAAATGACAGGAATAACAGACGGATTTACTAATACTTTAGCGGAAACCAAATTAAAAATCAACAATAAAGAACACGAATTTCACGTCGTCCGCGAAGATTTCCCAATAGCTCAAGACGGTATTATCGGACAACCCTTGTTACATAAAGAAAAAGCTACCATTTCCTATAAAAATAATACACTACCCCCACGGAAAAAATATATATACCGAGATATATCTGCAGATATATCCCGAAATATATTCCGAGATATATATATCATATATGCATAATATATCCGACATATACAAATTTTTGCCCCTTCATATATCCACTGGATACATCCTTGGTATATATGTCCGCATATATCCTAACATATATCCTAACATATATCCTAATATATATCCAAACATATATGCAACATATATGCGACATATATGCGACATTAGGGTGGTCGTTGAAAAAAAAAATTATTTTGGATGGCCTTCAATCGGTTCTAAACGTGAAAAAAATAGTTCTCCAATTTTTTCAGATTTTTAATTCGACTCCCTATGGACGCTATTTTCACATGAACTTTTTTTAATTCGTAAAAATCCTAATTTGAGATGGGTCTAATTTAAATCAGCGAGATTACATCGGATACGTCTTGTGATTGTATATTACACACAGCTCGAGTAAAAAAATTGAAATTATTATTTTACACATTTTAATATATTGATTAATTTATTTATTTTTAATTTTTTACTTTTTATCTTTTTTTTTTTTTTAATTTTTTTTTTTTTTTTTTTTAATTCTCGCGTAAAAATATTAAAACTCAAATGATATTGCTCAAATTGATATTGTTTAATTCAAATATAGGCTTCTTAGCGCCAAGCTTGAATATAGTCAGTGACTGTCTGTTTGAGCAATATCATTTGAGTTTTAATTTTTTTACGCGAGAATTAGAAAAAAAAAAAAAAAATTAAAAAAAAAAAAAAGATAAAAAGTAAAAAATTAAAAATAAATAAATTAATCAATATATTAAAATATATTGATATATATATATATTAATTAATTTCAATTTTTTTACTCGAGCTGTGTGTAATATACAATCACAAGACGTATCCGATGTAATCTCGCTGATTTAAATTAGACCCATCTCAAATTAGGATTGTTACGAATTAAAAAAAGTTCATGTGAAAATAGCGTCCATAGGGAGTCGAATTAAAAATCTGAAAAAATTGGAGAACTATTTTTTTCACGTTTAGAACCGATTGAAGGCCATCCAAAATAATTTTTTTTTTCAACGACCACCCTAATGTCGCATATATCGCACCCCTAGAACAATGTTGTAACATCTCAAAAAATCTCGATCCGAGAAAATCGCGTTTGAAGTAAAATTAATTATAAATCAACGTGACCACATATTTTCACTGGGGACACATTTTCAGGGCCGGATTTAAATATGTGGAGGCCCTGGGGCAACGAAGATGTGGGGGCCCCTAATTATTTTTTAAACAAGATAAACAATTCTCCTTTTCACAGTATTTTAATAATTTATTGCGAGACAAATGAAATCTTTTTAAATCTTTTTAATTCATTGTGAATTCATTGTTAAGGGGACCCGGTGGTCTAGCGGCCTAAAATTTGATCTATTTAAAAAAAAATTGTTTCTCTATGAAGGGAATGACCAATGCTTTCAAATTTTTTTACACATATTCTATTACTTATTGACTATACAAAAATGAAAATTTAAACAAAAATAATAATTTTTTTCAATTAT
This sequence comes from Tenthredo mesomela, assembly GCA_943736025.1. Classification (NCBI taxonomy): domain Eukaryota; kingdom Metazoa; phylum Arthropoda; class Insecta; order Hymenoptera; family Tenthredinidae; genus Tenthredo; species Tenthredo mesomela. Next base: position 17,777,906 of record OX031018.1, on the reverse strand, counting down.
AAAAATGGTGCTGAAGCCTCCCTCTCCAAAAAAATGGACCTGACCGGTGGGGGATGATTTATCTCTCCCTCTTATCTGAAATAAAAAAAATTGACGGATTCTTAATTAGTATGAGTATAGTTATGACAGGCACTAGAATGAAAAAAAAAACAAAAAATTTGACAAAATGGCGCGTAGTTAAAATTACGAGTCTGAAAATGATCCGTTTTTTACAAATTTTTTTTTATAAAAAAAATAGAAATATTTTACGAAAACTATTTATTCTAGTCCCAGGGAGAGCCAGTACTGTACAGAATAACATATTAAAATTTCAGACAAATCGGTCTAGTAGTTTTTTTTTTTTTTTTGCCCCCACTAGACGGAAAAAAGTAGTTTCGAGATAAACACGTTTAAAGTTTCAAGTAAGTATATTCTCGAGAAATTGGATTCAAACATGTACTTACAATTAATCGGCGATCCCAGCACCATAAAGGATTCCCTCTGTCTCCTCAAAATCATCGAAATATCAACAAAAAAAAAATCGATTTTTCGAAAATTCTAGACCACCGGTTTTTGTTCAGATATTTGTTCAGATATATCTACACGATTTTTCGCGCCATCATTTATTTATTTGTTTATTCATTTTTTTTCTTTTCAATTTTTGTTTGTTCAAAGTCATTTTATAGTCATTTATTACAGAGCATAGGTGAAGAAAAAAAAAAATTAATGATGGTGCGAAAAATGGTGTAGATATATCTGAATGATCCCCCGCATAGTGGTCGCAGTTGGCAATAAAAACTCAAAAGATATATGGCATTATGTTCAAGGTCGCAAAATTTCCTATGTTAAATGAATGGAAAACATAAAAACTCGATGAGGAACCTCTAAAAAAATCCGACATAGCTGAAATTCATACCACATCATTATGGCATATAGTATGAAATACTAAGGGGGTGAGATCCCGAAACCAAGAAAAAAAGAAAAAAGTGACACACCCTAATGCACATGCAACAGAAAATTCATCGTGGTTGGCGTTTTCCATCAATTTTCACAGAAATACGCTTTGAAATATTTTAAATCAAAATGGCTTATTAAAGTATAAGAACTTTTTTTTCTTTGTCAGAACTCTAGAGTGATTTTTTTCTTCGAATCTTGCATATCATTCATTAGCAAATTTTACCTAAACATTGATATTGTGGAGGCCCCGGGGCTTCAGCCCCTGTTGCCCTCCCCTAAATCCGGCCCTGCACATTTTTTAAATAAACGAAATATTCGACTGAAATGTACCAGATGATGAAAAAGTAATATTATATTGATATCTGGCTGCTGCGATTAAATTACGCCATTTTTTCGAGATAATCAATTAAATTTTAATTATCCTCCTGGTGCAATACCGTAACACTTCAAAAAAAAAATCTCAAACCGTGGAGCAATACTGTAATAAGTCAAAAAATATTTTCTGATGGTAATTTTGAGATGTTACAGTATTGCACCAGGGATATTTTTTTTTTCGAGTTGTTACAGTATTGCACAAAGAATTATGTTTATTTTCCGACTTGTTACTGTATTGCATCAATTTATTGAATTTTTGTCGAGTTATTACAGTATTGCATCGAAATAGATCACCCCATTCGATTTTGAGATACTACAAAATGATTTCAAAGATTTTGAGACATTACATTATTGCACCAAGTCAGACAGAAAAATCGTAAAATAATGATAAATTTCCCGACGTTTAGAGATGTTATACTATTGCACCAAGAAAATTATTATTTTTCAATTTATTACAGTATTGCACCAAGAAAATTCAGTTTTTCTTAGATATTACGCTATTGCACTGATAACAGTCAATTATTTCAAGATATCACAATGTTTCGGATAAATATTGTTCATTTATTCATAAAATGTCTACCATTGTATTTTCAACTAATATTCATTAGCCAATATAGGCAAAAGTGTAATCCATTCCTAATAAATTATGCAACTTATTTGTTTGATGTTTTTTTTTTTTTTATTATTTTTTTATATCAATTTTTTTTTTCGTATTACTTCAGTTATGTTTGGTCGGTTATTGCAGTTATTTCCATGGTTATTTTTAAGTTTCCATTATCTCAGTGATTTCTATACGGTTATTTCTCATTATTTTTTGTGTACCTTATTCATTCATTATTTAATTCATTTCTCGTTATTTCAGCTATTTTGTCGGTTATTTCTAATTATTTCACGAGCCGTTGACACGTCACTTCAACGAGTTATTTTCCGTTCGATTGAAATAGTTTATTATTGTTGAGTTTTTTAATAATAAATATATGAGTTGAATTTGAAGATTAACAGTCTATTATTCATTACACCCGATTTTTATTCGGGCCATTCGACCAATTATCAACCAAGGTTTTTTCAGTGATACACTCAAATTTTCTGACCAGAACGGCCATTCTGAAAAATGGGGTTTATCGCTGAAGAATCTCAGCTTTCACAATGAAAAATCAAACGATTGATAAAACATTGAGCAGACGAAGAAATAGCAATTTTTTGTCAAAAAAGTGTTTCGGAGAGGGTTTCAGTAGAGTTGATGAAAAATAAAAAATGAATTCCAAAAGCTGAGAGTTTTTCACATGGAAAACGTATTTTTTCGAACTTGCATTGTGACGCTGAAGATACGATAATAATGCCTATAAAAATGTCGTCCTAAAAATTGGATGTCGTATTTCTCGTGGAGAGTCCCTGTTTAAAATAAAAACAGAAATCTGTTAAAGACCCATAGAGAACAGCATTTAAACTTATTGGATTGTAATGGAATCCTATACGTTCTAACTGCCAGAGATAGAGTCTTGGACGGTTCTCCATGCGTTTCTATAAGTAAGCTATCCGCTTGACAATGAATTTTGTAGGAATCTATCTGCAGGGTGACCGTCTAACAGCACGTGCCTGTCGCAACGTATACGGGTATACGGCATTGTTGTCCGTATTTTGTGCGCAACTCAAGGAACCTGTTTTTAACTGCAATTTCGGGTTCTCCGATTATCTGGATCAATACGTGTTTTTCGACTCTATCAGATTCTATCTGCGATTGCAGGTTACTCTCTAAACGTTTCTGTCCGCATCCCGAACGCAACAGTAGACTGTATTGAACATCGGTCAGTTTACCAGATTCTATCCGCGATTTCGTGTTACTTTCTAACCGTTTCTGTCCGCATCCCGAACGCGACAGTAGACTGTATGGAACATGGGTCAGTTTACCAGATTTTATCCGCGATTCCGTGTTACTTTCTAACCGTTTCTGTCCGCATCCCGAATGCGACCATAGACTATATGGAACATCGGTCAGTTTACCAGATTCTATCCGCGATTCCTTGTTACTCTCTTATCGTTTCTGTCCGCATCCCGAACGCAACAGTAGACTGTATGGAACATCGGTCAGTTTACCAGATTCTATCCGCGATTCCGTGTTACTTTCTAACCGTTTCTATTCGCATCCCGAACGCGTCTGCAGGCTGTATGGAACACATGTCCATTCCGAAACGTATCCTCCGGCTGTATCAAATTCTATCCGTTATTGATCAACTATCTCAACGGTTTCATGGTGCATTTTATATTAATTCGTATTCGTCTTATATCACATTTTCAGTCGCTCTGTTAGGCTTGATATTGTCACGCTGTACTTCTGTCTTAGTTTTTTTCGTTTCGCCTAACATTGTCATGAACAAAAAAGTACCATATTATCTATCTATCTGTTAATCCATCTATTTCTGTGATTTTCCACACATGAAATGTACAGTGCTGACTACTATACATATAAAGACAGCATAGAAGGTAGACATTCGCAGTACTGCGCATGCACGGACTGCCCGAGTAAAAATAATTTTATATAATCATATATAATTATATAGAATTATATAAAAGTTATATAGAATTGTATAGAATTATATAGAATTATATATAAAAATCCATGTAAGTTCTATAGAACTCTATATAATTATATAAAACTTTATAGAGTTATATAGAATCATATAGATTTCTATATAGGATCCAAAACAAGCTTATATGTGGGTTTTATAGAACTCTATATAATTACATATAACTTTATATAATTATATATAACTTTATGGAGTTATAAAACCCACTTATAAACTTGTTTTGGATCCTATATAGAACTCTATATGATTATATATAACTCTATAAAGTCATATATAATTATATAAAGTTCTATCAAACTTACATGGCTTTTTATATATAATTCTATATAATTCTTTAACATTCTATATAACTTTCATATAATTCTATATAATTCTATATAATTCTATAACATCATTTTCACTCGATTCTTAAAAAATCTGCCCATGCTTTGTTATTCTTTTCGTTTCAAATTTAGGAAAGAGTCCGGCTTCAGTATAATTTTATAGAATTATATAGAATTCTATATATTTCTATCGGGCCAATATTTCTATAGAATTATATAGAACAATTCTATATAATTCTATATAATTCTATAAAATCATTTTTACTCGGGTGATTTTATTTTATTTTATTTTTATTTTTATTTTATTTTATTTGATTTGATTTGATATTGCAAACGCATCTCCGTACAGAAGCGTATAGAGACGTATCTACTCTGCGTTTGTAACACTGCTTCTACAGATAGAAGCGTACAAAAAGTGCCATGTACGTCTCTCCGTATAGAAGCGTATAAGAACTGCCATAACGTATCTCCGTACAGAAGCGTATATAGACGTATCTACTCTGCGTTTGTAACACTGCTCCTACAGATAGAAGCGTACAAAAAGTGCCATGTACGCCTCTCCGTATAGAAGCGTATAAGAACTGCCATAACGTATCTCCATATAGAAGCGTATAGGAACTACATCAGATGACATCAGGTCAAAATGTTGACAGAAACGGATAGGAAGTGAATCCTGTCCGTCTGTAACGTATCTACTCTGCGTTTCTAACACTGCTTTTACAGATAGAAGCAGTCAAAAACCGCCAATAATGCATTTACGTACAGAAACGTACAGGAAAGAGGTCTGATCATCTGAGCTATAAGTTCCTATACGCTTCTATCTGGAAATGCGATAATGGCCGTTTTCAAATGCTTCTATCTGTAAATGCAGTGCTAGAAACGCAGAGTAAATACATCACAAACGGACAAGATTCACTTTCTATCCGTTTCTATAAACATTTTAAGCAGGGGTACTACGTCCTATTGGGCTGAAACTTCAGGCAAATCGATTTTTCGAGGGCCCAAACATTGGTTGATAATTGGTGAAATTGCCCAATTTTTTTTGAATTTTTTGAAATTTTTTTTGAGTTATTACAGTATTGCACGAGGAAATTTTGATTTTTTCTAGATGTTACACTATTGCACCAGGAAAAATAATTTTTTTCGAAATGTTACACTATTGCACCAGAATCTCATGCCAGTTTTGAGTTGTTGCAGTATTGCTTCCAGCGGTTTCAATTTTGTCTCGCATCGCAATACTATGATATCCGGTTTTCAACAGTTATATTGGCCTGAAAAAATTCCACTCTTTTTTGCCCAATTGCTTCATCATTCGACGAGTGATATTCCGTAATAAAACGAAAATTCGAAAATTTCGGCTTGTTACAACATTGTTCTAGGGGTGCGATATGTCGCATATATGTCGCATATATGTTTGGATATATATTAGGATATATGTTAGGATATATGTTAGGATATATGCGGACATATATACCAAGGATGTATCCAGTGGATATATGAAGGGGCAAAAATTTGTATATGTCGGATATATTATGCATATATGATATATATAACTCGGCATATATTTCGGGATATATCTGCAGATATATCTCGGTATATATATTTTTTCCGTGGGGGATAACCTTGACAGATACTGTGATTCCCTTCAAACTCCAAAAACACAAACCACAAATCGCAACTCTCATTACAATACCAGGTCGTACCGCTCAAGTAATTCCTCTTAAAGTTTCAAATTCGGAAATCAACGAAAGCTACGTAGATACGATTAATTTAGGTTCCAATATCCACTGCGGTAAAGCATTAATAACAAACAAAAGCGGTCAAGCATGTATACTCGCGATAGACTCGAACGAATCAGCTGTTGAGATAAAAGTCCCAACAGTAACTCTAGAACCAGTCCTCAAAACCTTCAGTACACCCGTCCGAGAAACTATTACAAACCACTCCACACTCAAACAATCGTCGAGGCCTCACCCGCAACAATTAAGTAGTACAGATGACTCATCAAATCCCGCTCATATAAAAGGACCTAAAGGCAACGTCGATTCGAAAACAGACGATGACGAACCTAATCAAATCCCTATGAATTGCTTACCACCAGAAAGAGAAACAATACATTTTGCAAATAGACTCTTACCAAACTATTCACTAAACGAAAAACGAAATACTGACATCCCTTCAGACAATTCACCCATAAATAAAAAATCACGTAAACTCACAAAAACTTCTGAATCAACTTCATCCATAAACGATCGGAAACAAAACAAAAATTCAAACCTTATCTCAAAGCAGCCAAACGTTAATTCAGACTCAAGTGACGCACACAAAAATAAAACAGGGTACAGCGAACGTAATAGCATGCAATCTCCAACACATGAATACAAATATAAACTACGACTAAGAAAGCCTAAATCTCCTTCATTACCACCTGACTCCTCATCGTCGGAAGACGACCACGTTCCTCATTATAAACGAAAACTTCCTACCCCCAACAAATCATGGGCCTCAACTTTTAAGAATTCCACGTATGAAGGAAAACAAGTATCAATACATCAAACTACAAAACCACCATAATACAATATATTCCCAATCGCGAAATCAATTCACAATAAACCGAGAAAAAAGAACCGGATCCAAACTCAATAACAAGTGCACCGCAAATCCACATACAATCTCACTAACAACAACTAAACACTATCAGACCATAGGACGAAAATAGTACACATAAATAAAATCAAATTAACTAAATAAACAAAACATGCTTTATTATATCTCTTCCCTATTCGGCTCAGTATCGAGGGTCTACATAGCGCAAAAACTTGCAACAGCAGAGAGAATACTTAAAATATTCAGAAGATTTAGAAGTCCTAACCGAAATCAAGACTCTACAGAACAAAATAATCCTCCAGCAATCACATGTGCACCAACTACAACAATTACACCAACTACACTAAACATAGAAGCCGCTCAGACAGCTCAAACATCTTTTTATACCTAAATAAGACATTTATAACTGATTTTATTGCCAATAAGTAACATTAACTAACTATAATCTATACTATAACCATTTCCAACATACCAGTTGTACTATCAGTCTCAGTATAAGACAATTGTGACAAAACCATATACCTAAACAAGGTAGATTCACTAACGTGAATCTACGCGTAAATGAATCTACTGACGTAGATCCACGTACATAAATACATTCACTAACGTGAATGTATACCTAGATCCATTCATTAACGTAAATATAAGTATACTTACTGTCGTAAATATACAACCTTATACCTAAATTATATTATTATATACATTTTAACTTTTACAAAAAAAAAAAAAAAAATTTCCTCCTGCTTCACAGGAGCAATATTTTTTTTCCCCTGGGGATGGGCGTGTTACGTATCCCATTCTATTCAATACCTCTCTCACTCTCAACACCCAAGACATAATATCCTGCATGCATCCAGTCTCACCACCTCTAATCAGAGGAAGTCTCACCCTTACATTCCAAGAAGTCCATCCCTACCTATGCTCCCATAAAACTGCACCTGCACGAACGCGCCCATGCCCGGGACAATGGAAATGATGACCTAACGATTCAGCTCATCATCAGCTCATCAGTAGCGAAGATTGACAAAGACACTTGCAAGTAAATCGTCAATCAGAGCAGTCGCATATAATTTAGCTCGCATTATAAATTCACTCACCCATCATTTAATCTTACAATTATAACTCATATATATATACAATCTTACTACAAATCAAACGCTATCAATAAAAATATACCAATTCACTGTGACTACCTGTCTCCTAAAACCCCGGTTACCCCACGGTGTAAAAACGAGGAACGAACTCATCTAAATACATAACAATGGTGGCAGCGTAATTCATAACAATGGTGGCAGCTCTCTCTCTATCTCCCCCTAATACATAACATCTTCATATAATATTCCAAATAGTTTGGTTACAAAATTGTTTCTTAGAGGGTATGGAATAACTTCTTCAAATGTCACATCAAAAATCGAAACGTCAAAAACAATCTCAGAATGACAATGTTGAGATGGAAAAAAGAGAAAATGGGGAGTATAATGCTATTTATATTCCGGATATGAATGATTCTGGAGATTGTAGTTCTGATTCAGAGTTGGATGCAGAATCTGATGCAAAACTTTTAAATCCAAATAGCTTTGAAGAAATATCTAAGGTTTCATATCGTCAAGTGTTAGATAGCTACACAGAAACCCAAACAAAATTAGAACCAGAGCATACTTATGAATGGCTTGATGGAGAAAAAAAGTATAATCAATCCCTTCAAAATGAGATTCTACTTTCTGATTCTACGAAACAAATGATTCATAATTTATCTGCAGTAGAATTGTTTGAACTTTTTTTTTCCAAGGAAATGAAGAATTATATTATTGAATCTACAGTTTTGAATGGTTGTAACCTTACTGAAAATGAATTGGATGTTTTTATAGGAATATTAGTTTTAACAACTTTTAATCAAAGAAAATCACAAAAAGACTATTGGTCCACAGATCCACTTCTTGCATGTCCAGCCGTTTCATTAGTAATGACTCGCGATAAATTTATGGAAATAAAATCAAAATTAAAGATGAATAAACCAGAAGATAAAAATGATAATGATAAAGCTTGGAAAGTTCGCAAAGTTCTTCAAATTTTCAGAAAAAAACCTACAGCAATTTGGTTTCTTTTCTACCGCACTATCCGTAGATGAGATGATGGTAAAATTTCATGGTCGTACAAATTTACAACAGTTTATGCAAAACAAACCTGAACGTTGGGCGATCAAAGAATGGGGAATTGCTAGTCCCGAAGGATATTTGTTTGACTGCGACATATATTGTGGTAAGGGTACAAATATTTATTCTTCTGGTGAAGAAGCTAAACTTTCAAAATGTGCTTTAGGAAGCCGTGTAGTACTTTTGATGGCTAAAAATTTACTATCGTCGGTTGTACCTAGAAAGTTGCTTCAATATCATTTATATTTCGATAATTATTTCACTAATCCTGACTTATTGGTTCATTTGAAAAAAATGGGATTGAAAGCTACAGGTACGGTACGGATAAATAGAGTCAAAGTGAATAACGATGTCGATAAAAAATCAGAAAAAGGTACTTATTCTGTGAAACATGAAAAAAATAGTGGACTCAACTTTATTACAGTTATGGATTCAAAATCTGTATCCGTGCTTTCAACAGCAGCAGGAGTTACTCCCTTATTTGAAGTAAATCGATTTTCTTTTGCTGAAATGAAAAGAATTGGTATATTATTTCCATATGCCTTCAAAATTTATAACACGTTTATGGGTGGTGTTGATTTACACGATTCACATTGTAGTAATTTGATGCCATGCATAAGAGCAAAAAAATGGACGTGGCCCATCTTTATGAGATTCATTCAATCTGCGATGGCAAATGCAACTGTTCTTCACAATTACGTACATGAGAGAAAAATAGGTTCAAAAGAACTCGCTGTGGAGATTGCAAAATATTACCTTGCAAAAGCAGAAGTAAGTAAACCACACTCATCTGTAACTGTTACTTTGAAAAGAAAATGTCAAAATTTCCAAAAATGTGCTGCAAGAACAAAAAAAATGTGTAAAGACTGCAATGTCTACTCCTGTACCGTATGTTTCCCACTTTTACATAAATGAATTATGTAACTATAACGTAAAAAAATACAAAAAATACAAAAAAAAAAAAAAAAAACCTAAAAAAAAATGTAAAAAAAAAAAAAAAAGGCTCTTAGTATTATCGTTTACCTCCACGTGGTAAGAGCTGGGCAACGTGAATTCACGGCTAAAAGACGATTTCATAATGAATGCCTGATTGAAATTCAATACATTCTACGTTTTCATACAATTGGTGATTTTAAAAACTCCTACATTCCAATTTTCATAAAATTAGTATGGTTTTGAACATAAACCGTCGCAATATTAGATCCGCCATCTTGAAATTTGCAAAAACTCATATCAGATCCGTAATCAGCGACCTAAAAAACCCCTATATACCAATTTTCATGAAATTTGAATAATTTAAAAAATTTTCGGCCGCCATATTGAATCCGCCATTTTGAATTTGCAAAAACTAATATCAGATCTGTAATCAGCGACCCAAAAAAACCCTATCTACAAATTTTCATAGAATTTGAATAATTCTTGAAATTTTCGGCCGCCATACTGGATCCGCCATCTTGAATTTGCAAAGACTAATATCAGATCTGTAATCAGCGACCCAAGAAACCCCTATATACAAATTTTCATAAAATTTGAATAATATTTAAAATTTTTCGCCGCCATATTGGATCCGCCATTTTAAATTTGCAAAAACTAATATCAGATCTGTAATCAGCGACCTAAAAAACCCTCATATACCAATTTTCATAAAATTTGAATGATTTTTAAAATTTTTCGCCGCCATATTGGATCCGCCATTTTGAATTTCTGAAATCTAATACCCCATAAACTAATTTTGACGAACATTGGTCACAAATAAGTTGTTTTATTCAAAAATACTATAATAAGCAAAAAAATTTTGGCTTTCAGCCGCCATATTGGATACTGCCATGTTTAAATTCAAAAAACCTATGAGGGATTTTGAAGGTTAGGGTCCATGGACGCAAAAAATCCTAAAATCATAGAAATCCAAAAGTGCATTCGGTACGATAATAACGAAAAGAAATTTTTTTTTTTCCAAAAAACACGTTTTTTGTTAAATAAACAATTATAACTTTTCAAAAATTAATTTTTTTTTAATTCTGACTTCGCCAATCGAAAGCTCAGACAATTTTACATCGACAATGACCCATCGTAATTTTTTTTACATCCGTTTGCATATAAAATAATGCCGTTGAACTAAGTATGAAAAAAGTGTCCCGCTCGTCCTTAATGGGTTAACAGGTATCTTTTTTCAGCCCCCCGAAAGTATTTCAATGCGAAAATTGAAAGAAAAAGAATTATATATTATGTATTCTCATTCTTATTCTTCACAGAATACTCATAAATAAATGGATCGTTCGCTTTGTGCGAGGTCGTAGAATTGACGCAGCTATACATTTCAGTGCTGGATACCACGCGAACTTGAATAATAAGGTCAGCATATGAGAGTCGAGCCCCGAGCGGCCATTTTTTTGCCCTATTTTACAGATCGTAATTTACGAAAACGAACTTTTTTTCGATTTCAATACGTTTATACGTCTACGGCAATACTTCACCATATAATACGTCGAATGCCCTTTGCAAAAATCCATTCTGTGCCTTCGTCGCGAAATGCAGAGTAAAACAAAAAAAAATGGTAAAAACACCCCCTCGTTTACCCTATCACATCCCGTTAAAGATTATTTTTAGACAGTTAGAAATCATTCCAGATTTGAAGAAATTTGAAAATCGTTCTGAAATTATATCTGGTTAAGGGGGTATATACACCTTTGAATTTTCAAAAAATCGTTTTTATTTTTATATTTTTTTTTGAATGCTAGTGACCTACTTTACCTGCAAATAAATTGGCGTCAGAAAATCTAGAGGATTTGAAAAGTTATAGCCATGACAGTCCCGAGTTGCGAAAAAGCGCCGCCGCGCAGCGCGCGGACGCTCATATTCGTCTCGTAAATATTATACACTATCTACAGTACCGCCAACACCACTATCTCACTTTTTTTGACGTTTTCATATATTTTGTTTTTGAATTTTATTCTGTGATTTTTCAATTCTTTGTAATTATGATTTTTATACGTATTTAATTTTCAATATTCTTTTGAATTGTGATTATTGATAGAACACATGGCTGCGATCTACATTTTTCGAGGTTAGGTGTCCACTTGTTTGTCAAATGTCATGCTTTCATAACGAATTCAAACCAATAGTAATTTCCAATATTGAACAAAGACAGTGTATATATATGTCTGAGATGAGACTTCGGAATCGAAAGAAGATGATCCATCGAAAAGTGCATTTGAAATCGATGCCAGGAGACTACACATTCAGATTTTTTAAAAGATGAGTATTTCTATCATATATTAATTGCGAAAGTTTGATAAATATTATAAGAAAAAAGGTATGATTGATGAAAGATGAGAGAATTTTCGGAATATTGACAAAAATTGTCAATATCTAGCATCTTCTGAATCTCAAAATATTGAAGATCATGAATTCTGAAGAATTTTTATGTTTTGAAAAATTTTCATCAGATTTTCCCTGAAGCAATTCATTCTTTTTCTAGCAGTCTTACTGGACACCTACCGGACACTGTTGTTGAACAGAACAGGTTAAAACTCACTACAAACCTCCGCCTGGCACATGTGTCTAGACTCGACTCATAACACATCGATGCGAGAGCAGCTGCGGATCCAGCATATTAATCATCAGCCAAATCTTAGAACTTGATTTTCTGTAGCTACATTTCCTTCTCTAGGAGAAGTAGAAAATAAAAAAAAATAAAAAAAAAAATAAAAAGTTTAAAAGTTGATTCCTGAACAATCATTATTTTGACCGGTTGCCGTAAAGAATAAAATCAGCCGTTAGACCGATCTTTGATTTTTAGGTCCTGAATTATTCAGGAGAGGTGCCTCTATCAGATGAACAGAGAACTTTTTGATAAACCCATTTTTAGTTGAAATATTAGAAAAATAAGCAAAATTTTTTTTCAAATTCAGAAAAAAAATCGAAAAAATTCAATAACTCAAGTAATTCTTGCAATATCAAAAAGTTCTCTGTTCATCTGATAGAGGCATGTCTTATGAACAATTGAGGACCAAAAATTCCAAGATCGGTCCAACGCTGGGTCTGATTCTTTACGGCAACCGAGTGATTTTGTATTTTCCCATCTTCAGCGCAGCCACTATTAGACTGGAAGTAATACATGATGTAATATATGGATAATGAAGGTCAAACCCTCCCCAAACATGATGATTTTTTTGAATTTTATCAGAGTCTTCAAGTTAAAAAAAAAAGGAAAATTGTTTTTCAGAAATTCAACCAATTTAAAGGTGTATATACCCCCTTAAATTTAATTGAGTTGCAGGGGTTTAAAGTTTGATAACTTTCAACCTGTTGAGATTACAAAAAAACCTTATGAGACCTTTTTTTGTAGAGAATTGAATTCCCTACAAGAATATGTGCATCAAAATTGGAATAACATTTTTTTCGGAGTTTTATGCAGAAAAAACGAAAAAATAAATTTTTCATGTGTTATTTAGATGGGAAAACGGAAAATCGTTGAGCTCCTCGTAGAGTTGAGATATCGATCTGCCCTTTTAGGAGAATTTGTTTTATACCTAAACGAAACTTTTGAGATGATAAGGAAAAAACTTTTTTTTTTGGACCACCCTAATATATATATGGGGAATTCCACGTGAACTCGACCAATGTTTTTCCCTCACCATTTTTGATTCGCTTCACGATTTTTTATACGATTCTACGATCTCGAAAAAGCACTGCTGAATTTTTTCAGATTTTTCCCTCCAACCGTTAATTTTCAATGATTATTCAAACCCATTTTGAAAACGGCATTTTTTAAAAATCTCGAAAAATTCTCAAAAATATTATTTTTTATTTCGATCATTTTGACGCCCCTCCCATGATGGGATCATTATTCCTTCTTTTTTTTCAGCACTTTTAACATTTTTAACAAACGAAACACCATGTTCCAACGTTTCTAAAATTCTTGAAAAATTACCAAAAATTCTGTGTTCAATTCTGAATGTTTTCGCGTGAGGCCCACGATGACGGACGAAAAATACTTTTTTTCGCAAAAAATACTTTTTATGTGTCATAGGCCGTAAAACCGCGATTTTAACCTCGCTTCGCTCGGTTTAAACGCGGTTTTTGGCCTGGACACATAAAATTCTGTATGCCATACGGCCGAAAAAGTATTTTCTGACGAATTTCATCATAATCCTCGCCTTCGGCTCGGATTATAAACTCAAATTCGTCGGAAAATACTTAATCGGCCTAGTGACATAATGTACTATTTATGTCCGTCATCGTGGGTCTCACGCGAAAACATTCAGAATGGAACATAGAATTTTTGGTAATTTTTCAAGAATTTTAGAAACGTTGGAACATGGTGTTTCGTTTTATCAAAATGTTAAAAGTGCTGAAAAAAAAGAAGCAATAATGATCCCATCATGGGAGGGGTGTCAAAATGATCAAAATAAAAAATAGTATTTTTGAGAATTTTTCGAGATTTTTAAAAAATGCCGTTTTCAAAATGGGTTTGAATAATCATTGAAAACTAACGGTTGGAGGGAAAAATCTGAAAAAATTCAGCAGTGCTTTTTCGAGATCGTAGAATCGTATAGAAAATCGTGAAGCGAATCAAAAATGGTGAGGGAAAAACATTGGTCGAGTTCACGTGGGATTCCCCATATATATATACTAGGGTGGTTCTTATTTAGGGCTTGGTGGAATTTAAATGAGTTCGCCCCCCTAATAGATCACAAATAATGTAGAAAAAATCACTGTAATATTTGAGCTCTTAATTTTAACATTAAGCCATGCCGAAAAAGGCTTTTGTATTTTTTTTTTTTTTCTCTTCAATTTTGTACAACTAAAGAAATAATATTGGGTTTTGTGCACTTCTAGATCTTGTTTTTCAGGGGTATTCTGGTCTAGAGGCCTAAATTTTAGGTGTGTTTCCAAGTAGGATGAAAAAAAAAAAAAAATTAAAAACATTTTTACCATCCATTTTTCGACAAGATCATGTACTTTATTGACGTTTCAAGAAATAAAAAAATTCAAAAATTGACATTCATGTATAGAAAACAGCGGTACAGAAGTAATGTTTTTTTTTTGGCATATTAAAAAAATTATATCAACATTGTTTTTTTGAAAAACTTTATTAGAAACTTGTCAATTAAAAATATACCAAACAATAAGAAAACAATTACGAAAAAATAAGTGTGTTCAAAAACATACTATTTCAATATTTTATTAGGTAAATAGCTAATTGTTAATAGATGTAGATAAAATCGGAGATTTACGCATGTTTTTGCAATGAGACGCATCGATGTTTTACAAGATTTTTGGTGCCGCAGAAAAAACAAAAGATCTAGAAGTGCACAAAACCCAGTATTATATCTTTAGTTGTACAAAATCGAAAAAAAAAAAAAAAAAAAAAAAAAAATACAAAAGCCTTTGGCGGCATGGCTTAATGTTAAAATTAAGAGCTCAAATTTTACAGTGATTTTTACTACATTATTTGTGATCTATTAGGGGGGCGAACTCATTTAAATTCCACCAAGCACTAAATAAGAACCACCCTAATATATACAGGGGCCGTCCATAAATGACGTCACCACTCAGGGGGGGGGGGGGGGGGGGGGGGGGTAAACCGAAAATGTGACATGGGGTGGGAGGGGGGGGGGGGGACATCCAAATGTTATGTCACATTTCAAAATTTCGATTTTTTTTCAATTAATTTCAGCCGAAAAACCATTTCTCAAGTTTGAAACACCCGCGCGTCGTGTCTAATGCTTAGCGGCGTTACTTCATTTTAGCGACCACTAGAGGGCAACAACATAGCGCATCGAATAATATTCATCGACGTATTGAATATATTATTACGCCGCGATCGTGTGGGATTCCCCTGTTTACCTCCAACGATTTCATCTAGTTTTATTTTATCTTCAATCTTATTGTGCGTAGATATAATTCAAGGTAAGTTACATTAATAATTTAGTATTAATAGAAATTAGAAGACTCTGTAATAGATAGACCTGTGCCGCCATAACTTGATGTATTTCTTTTCACTAGGTTATATACTTATACTAGGTTAAGGGGGAACATATGAGTAGACGGTGGAGAAAATAGGTGAATTTTGGAAATTATTATCTCAAAAACTATTTGTTCGATTTCATCCAAGTTTGTTCCATTCTGGAGTATATATATTGACGTATGTTCACGAATTTTTCAATGAATATATCTCGACTGGGAGAGTTCCTATCGTGGTCGACGTAAAACATGTCCCTCGATGCCGTTCCCAGGATTACTGGCAGTGGGTTGATCCGAAACAGAAATTCCAAAGAGATTCTTAGAAGTTAATGTATGATGCCGTTCGCAACGTAGGATTTTTGATTTTACTCAATTATTTTCTTTTTTATCAAGCCGGAAGGGTCAGAAATTGTGGTTGAAAGATGGATGTAATGTTCAATCAGGCGCCATTTCGTCAGTTTTTTTTTTTTTTTTTTAATCCTACGTTGCGAACGACATCATACATTAACTTCTAAGAATCTCTTTGGAATTTCTGTTTCGGATCAACCCACTGCCAGTAATCCTGGGAACCGCATCGAGGGACATGTTTTACGTCGACCACGATAGGAACTCTCCCAGTCGAGATATATTCATTAAAAAATTCGTGAACATACGTCAATATATATACTTCAGAATGGAACAAACCTGGATGAAATCGAACAAATAGTTTTTTAGATAATAATTCCCAAAATTCACCTATTTTCTCCGCCGTCTACTCATATGTTCCCCCTTAAATAGTAACGGCAAAATGCCGTTGAATCGTGGTGAGTTATATCAAAAACTCTTTTTGGCATATAAAAAAGCACACCCAGACTTGTTGAAGCAGCTCGCTCAAAAGAGATCAAATGAGTTGTGGGTGAGCTTAAAGGAAAAATACAAAAATGATAAAGAATTCGAAAAAGAAATTGATTTAATGGTTGGGGCATTGCTGATAAAGGCAACTGAAAAGAAGGCAGGAATACTTAACTTCTTCGTGAAAGCTACTTGTTCAAAAGAAACTCAAGGTGAACGTAAAAGTAAGGTACCCGCTGTTCCTTTACGCTCACCATCTACTGTTCACGCCGAGAGTGACGTGAAAACTGTGAGAACTCAAAATGAGGAGAAAGGTGATAGTGCTGCCCAGAATGACGGCCGCAAAAAGCCGTCTCAAGCTTCGTTCAGAAAAAAAATATCTGATCTCGAAACCCAAGTATCGAGCCTATTGACAGCCATCGATTCTGGGCTGCCGGACGACATCAACATTCGTTCTAGATTAAAGACACTTCGACTAGCATTAGAACAAGAAAAACAATGTTTAAAGAGGAAAATTTTTGACGCAGATCGTCAGAAAAAACAAAGGGAAAGAAAAAAAAAAAAATTAGAGGAAATATTCGAAAAAAATCCGGAGTTGAAGAAAGAGCTTAGCGTTAGAAATACTGTTGGTAGGCCTAGTCTTGAGACTGATCAGTCAGCGCTGCTGGAAGCTATATCAGACATAGCTATTTTTGGTGGGGCAGCTGATGACAAACGCCGTAGCGATCTAATCCGAAGCTGCAGAACTTTAGATCAGCTCTT
Source organism: Tenthredo mesomela (assembly GCA_943736025.1). Taxonomy (NCBI): domain Eukaryota; kingdom Metazoa; phylum Arthropoda; class Insecta; order Hymenoptera; family Tenthredinidae; genus Tenthredo; species Tenthredo mesomela. Next base: position 17,760,365 of record OX031018.1, on the reverse strand, counting down.
ACACGAGTAACAAAAATCCGACTTTTCAATCAGTCGATCGGCATTATACCTACGATTTTTACCCCGAAACGTCCGTACAATAGAAGGTAAGAAGCACGTGAATGCCCTACCAGTCAAGCTTTCCAGAGCACAAAATGATCTACACGCGAATCATCCAGACGCAACTTTTTGTACCTCTTCAATTCGTTCTTTGGAAACTATTGCTTCGATTTTGGGACCTCAGGAGGTATGCTTTCTATCACAAGACGACAAATGTCGCGTTCCTATTGGAATAACTGCTGCGAAAGCGCAAGCACCATTGCTCATGCATCTGGAATACAAAGTACGGTTACCCGATCATGACTGGGTCGTTGCAAATAAGCACAAGTTGATTCCATCGGTATATGCTGGAATCCTCATCGAGCCGAATGGAAATGGGCAACCAGAGTCCGTATCGTACTCAGGGCCAACTTACATTGCTATTCGCAGTGGAAAACATGATTCCACCTCAGCTGAAACATATGCGCTTGATCTGGAGACGCTCACGGGTCTGGAAAGTTTTCGGCCCATCATGAAAACTGAAACCAATCTCATTAAGCCTGTGATGATGATTACAGTTGATGGTGGCCCTGACGAAAACCCTCGGTACCCACGAGTCATCGCAAGCGCTATAGTTCATTTTAAGAAGTACGATCTCGACGCGATATACGTTGATACGAATGCTCCAGGTAGAAGCGCATTCAACCGCGTCGAGCGTAGAATGGCCCCACTGAGCAAAGAACTTTCAGGTCTTGGAAATTTATAAGTGAAATTATACGAAAATGAATGTAGAATCGTTAATGCTTTTATATTGATGTTAACCCTAGACGAGGCATGCCGTTTTTCTTGCTCTCTACGGAGCATGTGGGGTCCGTGTGACCCCACGCGTCTCCTTTGTGTATAATGCTTTCTATAAACGATAATCGGGTTTGAATATAGATGAATCTTTTCGTTTTTCAATAAGGAATAGAATGGTGTATAATAAAGTCAATTTTCAAACACTAAACTCGTGAAATATGGAGGAATCCAGACCCGAGAATGCCGCCTGCGATTTAAAGTGCGAATTCTTAGATGGTAATGGGGTCCATATGGCCCCCACGTACTCCTTCTAGGGTTAATGTTTTGTTTACAGGAGTCATCTTACCGCACGATAACTTCGGTAGTCATCTTGATTCCCAAAATCGGACGATCGACGATACTTTAGAGCGAACGAACTTCGCGCAGGCTGGCAAAATTCTAGCAGAAATATGGAGCGCCATGGTCATAGATGGCCATTCTGTAACCGCGGAGTATATAAATCCCGAGAAAAGTGATGTTTCTGCACCTTCCGAGGATATGCAATGGTACAGTCGTCATGTCAGAGGATCACAGTATTTCCTTAAAATAGTAAAATACGACAGGTTGGATTGTTGTGGTATGCGGAGGAGCAGTTTTTGGATGATTTTGAAGGATGGATTCGTTCCCCCGCCTTATCCAATAGTGCAACGTGTTGATACGGGATTACACGTCCCAGATAATTGTGGATCCGTAGGAAACACGAATGGAGAAAGATTTGCGCCACTACTCCTTCGCTTGGCCGCCGATATTCGACCGTCTTTCAGAGACTTCCCCATACTACCTTACGATTATTTCTGCCCTTCGGTAACGTCGCAACTCACAGTGAGATGCTGCAAGCACTGTGGTCTCTATCATGCGTCTATCAAGTTGGCCAAACTCCATATAAAAGAGATGCATGCGAAGAAACGAAACGCTACGATACTGCAATCCGTGAAGTTACGACCACTGAGAGTAGCTGCGAAACGGGCTAGAGAGCTGATGGTTATCATGGGCGATTCCGAGGAAGGTACTTCAGATTTAGAGTGGCTTGATGAGAGTGATGTCGAGAATGAGGGCCTGAAAATTCCGTCCACAGATCAGCCCGAAAGCTCACTAGAAGTCATACCGTCAATTTCTCAATGGATTGCTTCTCCGTGGCAAAAAGAGAATGAATGATGATCGACGTCCAGCGCTGGATTTACACTAGGGGCACTAGGGGCCAGTGCCCAGGGCGGCAAATTTTCAGGGGCGGCAAAATTTGAAACGTCAGAAATTTTTTTTTTTTTTCGCATTATGGAAAATCCTTCGAAAAGTGTGATCGTGTTAAAAACATTCATAAATTGAAATGAATAAAATACTTTTTTTCATAATTATTATAAGAATGTGTCTAAAGTTATAAATACTGCAGTTTTTCTTACAAAATTGTGAAACAATCTTTCAGTTTCTAGAATTTTACACACATTTTTAGTAAAGAAAATAAGAGGGTTTCTTCGTCAAACGGGTCACCCATTAAATTTGAGGTCTTCGAAAATTCCGTGATGATTCGTAAATATTATTGAGGAACAAAAAAAAATGTTGGGAGTTTTTTTAGATTTTTTGGTCATTGCATCCCAGAAATATTTTTACTCAATCATTTTCACGTAGCGTGATAAATTGGGGAAGGAGAGAAATGTTGTTGGCATGAAATTTCTCGGTTTTTTCTCACTTTTCGGTAAAATTAGAATAAAAGAATTCCGACTCATTTAAACCGCATTAAAAAAAAAAAAAAAAAAAAAAAAACACGTTGTAAAATGTGCCTTTTCCTAATTTGGACAGTTTTTTTTTTTCGTAAAAAAAAAAAAAAATCTAAAAAAACTATATATTCATAATAGAGTTTTTGAAAAAAAAAAAAAAAAAAAAATGGAAGTGAGGGAGAGGAATCATCGTTCTGATGATTATTTTTTTTTTCTGGGAGAGAATTGAAGTCGCCACTCCACATTTTTTGTCAAAAAACGCTATAATGAATTTCATTTTTTAGACATTTTTTTAAACGAAAAAAAAATGTCCAAATTAGGACAAGGCACATTTTTTTATGTTTTTTTTTTTTTTTATAAAAGGGGTTTAAATGGGCCGGAATTTTTTTCTGTTAATTTTACCGAAAAGCTGAGAAAAAAACGAAGAAATTTCATGCCAAGTTTTCTCTCCTTCCCCAATTTATCGCACTACGTGAAAATTATTGAGTATAAAAATATTTCTGAAATGCTATGACCAAAAAGTCTGAAAAAATTCAAAAATTTGTTTTTCATCCTCAATAACATGTACGAATTATTACGGAATGTTCGAAGACCTCAAATTAAATGGGTGGCCCCGTTTGACGAAGAAACCAAGAAGAAACCTTCATAAGTATCTTGTTGTTCACAATTTTTGAAAGTTTGTGTTTTGATTTTATTTATTTGAAAATTGTATATACCGAACCATTTTACCCATTTTATGTAGGCTTTAGGTAATGGGGCGGAATTTTTCATGGTGCCCCAGGGCGGCACCCTGGGTAAATCCGGCCCTGTCGACGTCCCCAATCCGAGTTCTACTATTTTAATTGTTATTTGTTTCATAGTCCAGTCTAACACCTAGTCCGTTAGATTCTACGTATACAGGGTGCCCCAACTAACTATGTCACCCCGACGGGTGGTGATAGGGGGGACCTTAACTAACAATTTCGATGTAGGAACCCATGTCCGGCAAGTTGACGTTACCTTGATATGAGGGGTTCAAAGTTTTCAGCGAACGCCTGCAACGCTTGCTAACTCAACTATTTATTAGCAACATAAAGAATCTATCACAGTTTTACAAATATCACAGAAAATAAGTGTTTTCGCCGTTCATTTCTACAAAAAACAACCAAGTTGCATTATCACATTTCTTTGACTCGACAAACAAAAACAAAACAACACAAGCATGACAGTTGTTTTTTGTAGAAATGAACGGCGAAAATACTTATTTTCTGTGATATTTGTAACACTGTGATAGATTCTTTATGTTGCTAATAAATAGTTGAATTAGACTTAGATTATTTCTAAATCCTCGAGGATTTCGCCGCGCCTGTGAGCAAGCGTTGCAGGCGTTCGCTGAAAACTTTGAACCCCTCGTATCAAGGTAACGTCAACTTTCCGGACATGGGTTCCTACATCGAAAATCTTAGTTAAGGTCCCCCCTATCACCACCCGTCGGGGTGACATAGTTAGTTGGGACACCCTGTACACAAGTCGGAAACAGGAAAGATTTGTCCTGTTTGGTCTTAAAGTGAACATCTTTATATTATATTAAATGCTTATTTGAAAAAAAAAAACGTACGAGTATCTATTATTTATATTTAATATATTAATAGTATTTAATATGGCGTGGTTGAGGGGGGTGGGGGAGGGGGGGGTAGATGGCGGTTTTGTGACGTCCTCCGTAGGGGGGGGGGGGGGGGGGGTCGAAGCTTTGTGACTTAGTGTGACAGGGGGGGTGGGGGGGTCAAAAAAGATCAAAATCATGGTGACGTCATTTCGCACGCCCAGAACAACATTGTAAGATCTCAAAAAAATGTATTTTTAGGGGATTGCATTCAACTGAATGTAAATGCTATTAGATGAAGTCTCATGGCAATTTTGAAGAAACAAGATTTTTTGAGATGTTACAGTGTGGTTTTAGGGGTACGATTTATGGACGGCCCCACATCAAAATTTGTATCAATGGTCGGTTTTCTCAAAAAAAGTTTGTTTCACAATATATTTATCATGATAAGGATTCATAGTGCTATCGATAATCAGAATTGTAGATATTTCTATTGAGAAGCAATAGTACCTAATCAAAGTTTTGTAAGAAGTCACAAATTCGTTCAATTATTCTTCTTCAACCGTATGCTAACCATGCAGATAGGATGTACTACGTAAGAATCTACCTGCGAACAGATTTATGTTTCCCCGACCAGCACTAAAAATAAAATATTATCTAAATTTTTCAGGAAGTATTATAATTCGTTCAAAAAAGACTGTAACTGAAATAAAACTGGGATTAGAACTCACATCATTACGGTGACGTCGTAAAGTTCTCTGAGCCTCCAGTACTGCTCCGCAAGGGAAGTTTTCAGGGCTTCTCGAAAATTAGCCTTAAGCTGTGCCCGTTGATCTTCGAAACAACGCCCATAGGCATGTTCGGATCTCCCCCTGATCAGATTCCTATCATTAGGCAATTTTTTTGCAGTCGCTCTACAAAATGGTGTTGCGCATCCCAAGTAACTGAAACAATTTTGTAAAAGTTAGTATATAAATTATTTTTGAAAAACTTCAATCCGATTCAAAATAAACAGTCGAATTTATCAAGTTATTCAATATCAAAGCAAACAAAATCGAAATTTTTAATAATACCCGATGAAAAAAGATTTAGTCTAATCGTATATAATCATCAGGGCCTGGAAGTTGGGGCCAACAATCAGACGTCAACAGAGAGCTAAAATGACGCAATAATCACAAGCAAAAAGACGAACGCGAGCAAGTTACGCGTATAGATTCATGTCATAGCCTATAGGTGAAATGTCGGAACCAAAGTGAGGTTGGCTGCAAAATACGTGGATTGAAGCTGAAAACCCTGAAGTTGTCAAAGAGATGATTATTTTTATTATTATTTTTTTTTCTTATTTTCTTACTTGTTTTTTATCTTATTTTTTGTCTTGATTTTTATTATCTTATTTCCTTACTTGAAATATATATCATTTTCTGTCTTAATTTTTACCTTATTTTCTGTATTGATCTTTATCTTATTTTTTGTATTGATTTCTGTCTTAATTTTTATCTTACATTTTGTCTTGATTCCTCTCTTACATTTTGTCTTGATTCTTATCTTATTTTTTGTCTTGATTTCTGTCTTGATTTTTATCTTATTTTTTGTCTTGATTTTTATCTTACTTTTTGTCTTGATTTCTGTCTTGATTTTTATCTTACTTTTTGTCTTGATTTCTGTCTTGATTTTTATCTTGATTTCTGTCTTAATTTTTATCTTATTTTTTGTCTTGATTTTTATCTTGCATTTTGTCTTGATTCCTCTCTTATTTTTTGTCTTATTTTTTGTCTTGATATCTGTCTTGATTTTTATCTTACATTTTGTCTTGATTCTCAACTTATTATTTGTCTTGATTTCTGTCTTGATTTTTATCTTATTTTTTGTCGTGATTTTTATCTTACTTTTTATCTTGATTTCTGTCTTGATTTTTATCTTATTTTTCGTCTTGATTTTTATCTTACTTTTTGTCTTACATTTTCTTACTTGTTTTTTATCTCATTTTTACGTAAGTCTATCCTATTTTTTCAGTCTCACTCACGTGATCATTCAATAAATATATCGTATATAATATATCCAAGAACAACAGTAGACATTGGCGTAACTACGGGGGCGCCCCCCCCCCCCCCCCCCCCCACCCCCCCAAGGATGTTGAGTGCCCACCCGAGAAAGATGAAAAAAATGAAATTGAAAATTTTGGATGTATATATTCGGGTAAAGCGAAGTGAAGGATGGTGCCAGCCCCCCCCCCCCCCCCCCCCCCCCCCCCCCCCCCCCGAAAAGTCATAGTCACGCCAATGACAGTAGATAACATTTTTAATCATCTCTTTGACAACTTCAGGGCTTTCAGCTTCAATCCACGTGTTTTGCAGCCAACCTCACTTTGGTTCCGACATTTCACCTATAGGCGATGACATGAATCTATGCGCGTAACTTGCTCGCGTTCGTCTTTTTGCTTGTGATTATTGCGTCATTTTAGCTCTCTGTTGACGTCTGATTCTTGGCCCCAACTTCCAGGCCCTGATAATCATACATAATCATCAGATCCAAAAATTGGCCAGGTCTCATCATATATTGTATAGAATTATACAAAATCTATACAGGGTGATTTTTTTTTAATCGCCCAGGCTGATATCTCTGAAACCAAGCAAGATACGGGAAAACACCTTAGACAAAACTTATAGGATGTTGAGGGGGAAAGGATATGGTGCAATCATATCTTTTGTAGGTGGAGGCGCTGAGCTATGGTGAAGGTCAACTTGGTTTTTTTGGATAAAATGGTAAAGTTTTCTTCACAGAATCTGGAAAAGCATCAGATTCTGCATCGAAAACACCTGACCAGATATTTTCTAAAGTTGATGGTTTATGAGATAAGAGCTGGGCAAGTTGAGTCAAAAGAGGAAGTCCAAATTACCTGAATACTGTTCTTAAGTTTTCTCGAAACTATCTGAGATACTTTTTTATGGAAGATAAAAATTACAAGTTGGTACAAACTGATTGAACCCAGAAATGACAGTAATGACGATAACATTATTGATAAAATTTATTAACCTCAACTTATTTGACCGTGATATCTAATCTTGACAACTCCAAGTAAAAAAGTATTTTAGACAGTTTCGAGAAAACTTAAGAACAGTATTCAGGTAATTTGTACTTCCTCTTTTGACTCAACTTGCCCAGCTCTTATCCCATAAACTATCAACTTTAGAAAATATCTGGTCAGGTATTTTTGATGCAGAATCTGATGCTCTTTCAAATTCTGTGAAGAAAACTTCACCATTTCATTTAAAAAAACCAAGTTGACCTTCACCACAGCTCAGCGCCTCTATCTACAAAAGATATGATTGCACCATACCCTTTCCCCCTCGATATTGTTATAATCAAATCATTCCTATTTAACGACAAATTCAAATACTAGAATTATAGACAAGATCGGGATGTCTCGCCTTCTACCGAAGACAAAACATCGCGATACCAATAATTCTTCATTTCATTATTCTTATTAATCTTCAGTTTCTGCGAACTACAGTGGAGAGTAGTTCTAGATTAGACACCTTGCCTTTTGCGCTCATGCCTTTGAGACACTTTAACGGCGTCCTATACGCCTATGCTAGAATACCTTGGGTCAGCATCTCGCTGACTAATAGGTAGCAACTTAAGTTGCCATATTCGGACCTTCACTCTTATTCTAAACGCCTAACAAATATCATTGTTTTTATATATAAATAATAAAGCCCCATTACCCGCGCGGAAATTTGTACTGGCATGCCAGGTTACTGTCCAGCGCCTGATAGGATTTTACTGGCTAGCGTGGCCTATACAGGCTCTGTCTAGCTATTGGCCAGACTAGCTATAATCCGCCATTACTGGACCAACACTCTCCAGAATTGATATATCGCTGCTCTCCAGAAACAAGTGTAATTATCGGGATTTTATATAGTGTATAATATCATTATTCCATTTCATCCTTCATTGGATTTTCGAGTCTACATCAAGAAACATACCTATTCGTAAGTTTTTTTTTTTATCAATATTAGAAATCCAGAAATAAAAGAATATTGATAAATCCGTACATCGTTTCGATCGCCGACATAACCTCAATGTGACCGCACAGATTATATGACATTATAAGTAGCGATAAGTAGTTGTTCTTACGATTTTTTTAAATATTATTCTAGAGTAATTGATACAATGGATGAAAAAAGACGACAAACGCGGAAACGTGTACGGAAACATCGTATGGTGCATAAAAATAGTAATGCTCCACCGTGTCGACCGCTGTATGATGGCAGCGACTCCGAAAACAGCTTCGAAAGTGAAAGCTTGTGATATACCTATGTATTTACGAGTTATCAGTGGAATCAAATTTCTGTTGCCTTTATCATCATAGAAATAACAATTGTAGGTGTCAGACAAGGAGAAAATAATAGTAGAAATTCCGAAGGAGATATTTCTGAGGATTGCAGTCTTCATGATCCTCCGCAGCAACATGAAGAAAGTAGCGGATCAAATTAAAGTGCTCATATTGATGAGGACCATAATTCAGCACCAGCAAGTGCCACAGATGAAAATAGCATAGAAAGCAGCTCTCATAATGAAATGACCGATAGTAGTTCTGACAAAGTCAACCAGAACATCACAATGGTGTTTCACCGTTACTACTTTTAGAGCCTCCGATAGATCCAGTATCTTTTTTTATTCTGGATTGGATGCATTTGTGTTGTCTTGGAGTCATGAAAAAACTTCTGAAGGACTATTGGCTGTTTGGCAACCTCCATTTGAGATTAGGTCGTAGAAGTCGTATTGAACTTTCTCGCAGAATGGAGTTCTTAAAACGTCTAGTAACTTGTGAATTCCAACGTAAACCGAGATCTGTGGCATTTATAGCAAAGTGGAAGGCCACAGAACTCAGATTTTTTCTATTATATTGTGGGGTGGTTGTCGTAAGGTGGTTCTCCACCTACAGTCCCACCAAACGTGGGTTCCAGAGCAGATTTTGAGTACTTCTCGATGGGGAAAAAATCTGAAAAAAATCAAGCATGTAGAAGATCTTCGGGAGATTGATTTTGCATAATAATAATTCAAAAAAGTTATTAACAAATTGATGGAAAAAAAACTGTTCAAGAAATTAGCCGATGACCCAACTTTTTTTTTAGGTGAGAATTATTTTTTAATTTTTCTGAATATGTATGAATTTTTTCAGAATTTTGGTAAATCTTTTAAAATCGCGTTTTGTCAAGTATGAAAAAACGCAATTTTCAAAGATTTACCAAAATTCTGAAAAAATTCATACCTATTCAGAAAAATTAAAAAATAATTCTCACCTAAAAAAAAAGTTGGGTCATCGGCTAATTTCTTGGACAGTTTTTTTTTTCCATCAATTTGTTGATAACTTTTTTGAATTATTATTATGCAAAATCAATCTCCCGAAGATCTTCTACATGCTTGATTTTTTTCAGATTTTTTCCCCATCAAGAAGTACTCAAAATCTGCTCTGAAACCCACGTTTGGTGGGACTGTAGGTGGAGAACCACCTTAAAAGATATTCTGAATAAAAAGCTGTATAAGCATTTTTTATTATTTCATGTGGCATGCAGAATCTTATGTTCCGAAGATCTAGCTTTGAAATATAATAGGTATGCCAAGATGTATCTCAAAACATTTTTCTTGGTTTTGCGGGAATATTATGGGCCAGATTCACAAGTTATGAATGCGCACAACCTAATTCACATAGCCGATGATGTTGAGAACATGAAATGCTGCCTTACAAAAGTAACAGCATTTCCTTTTGAAAATGCACTTGGTCAAATGAAGAAATATGTTCGCACAGCAAATCAACCGTTAGCTCAAATTTGTCGTCGGCTTCACGAACAATCCTCCATAGAAACTATAAAACCAGTTCTACCACAGTATGTGAAGGTGCTCAAGCAACTCGATGACCGCCGAATTGATATGAGAAATCAGACATCAATTCTGAAACTGAAATTCAAAGGTCAGTACGTGCTTTCGGTCAGTGCTCCAGATAATGTGATTCTTCTCCAAAATGGCACCATTGTGGCCATCGATCACATGTCGTACCCTGACGGATCTCCAGAGGATGTTACAATACATGGCAAAAGATGGAAAATCAGAGAGTCGCTGTTCACATATCCATGTGATTCTAAACTATTGGAAGAATGGGTACTTGAATATGAACCATCTGCATCAAGAATCACGTGCCCTATTCAGCACATCAAGCGAAAAATGATAATATTATCGTTACACTCAGAAAATGCCAATAGGAGAAGCAAAACATATGGAATATCTCTGTTGCATTGATATAAGAAATTGAAATTCCTACCAATACGATTCTATGATCATTTACGTTATCCAAAATAATGGTAATTTTTTATTCCATTTTTTTAAAGTTATTTCGAAAATTCGAAAATGGTTTTTCTTAAACTTTCACCGAAGTACCCCCTAATTGATTGTACAAATTTTTAGGGTAAATAGTGTTAATTAAATTTTTAGACATGTCTGTACCTTTTTTTTTCTAATTTTCGACGAAAAAGAGAATTTTTACCATTTATTTTTATTTTTTTTCGTCATGTGCCCATCTTGCCCCTGTCTCCCCTACTAGTCCAGTCAATCTAGATTATAACATTGAAATAATTCCCCTGGCGTTGAAAAAGGTATCAATCGATTTCAAAAATTCTTCCGAACAACATATCAAAAGATGCCCACACCAAGTTGACCGCGAGTTATTTAAATAATTAAAAACTATGAATAATTCGGTTTCAACGCCAAAATCACGCGGAGTTTGAATTCTACTTATATATATATATATATATATATTAGACTGTGTCAAAAAAGAATGACATCTTCTTTTTGTTCGGGCCCTTTCGAAAATAGTTAGTGCTTAATATAAAGAAAATTGTCCCCAAAGCTTAGCTATGTAGCTCGAACACAGAATTAGCGCATTTGAAAATAAGATTTCCCATGTATTTCAAATGGCAAAATTTGTTTATCTTAGTTTTATTTTTATAATTGTCTATATTCAACTGATAAGAATAAAGTAAATATACGGTTTTGAAGGGAAAAAAATTTCTGAGAAAATGCATGGAAAATTTTTTTTTTATTAATTTGTCGAAAAGTAAGTTAATCAGATATACATATGACTTTTAAACCACTGTAACTCGTTAACGGTTCAATCGAGCAGCTTGGGCCAAAGGACTATTTTTGTAGATCATAAAATTCTCTACAAAACCGTATGTCTACTTTATTCTTATCAGTTGAATAAAGAGAGTTATAAAAATAAAACTAGGATAAAGAAATTTTGCCATTTGAAATACATGGGAAATCTTATTTTCAAATGCGCTAATTCTGTGTTCAAACTACATAGCTGAGCTTTGGGGACAATTTTCTTTATATTAAGCACTAACTATTTTCGAAAAGGCCCGAACAAAAAGAAGATGTCGTTTTTTTTTGACACAGTCTAATATATATATGATGAATTCCACGCGGAGCGGACCAAAAAAGACCTAGATGTCACGGATTTTTCTCATTTTTGGATGACCTTTAGTACCCTCAGAATTAGCATTTTTTATGTATGTACGACATATGTAGCTTTTGTTACCTATGGCGTACGAGCTGTTTCAGTTTTTCATTTTTTACGCTCTTGATGTCTTTGGAGGCAAATATCTTAGAAACGGTATGTCATATGAAAAAAGTAATGGGGTGGTGATTTGTAGTATTCTTCACTCTTTTTCACCTCAGCCCATGATCTTGCCCGTGATTATCGGAAAACATGTCGAAAAATCATTTTCCAATCCAAAATTCCATTTTTATCCACTTATGTCATTTTTAGGATTTTTCTCGTATTTTTTTTCGAAAAGCTCGGAAAATTTCCCATCGAATCACGTTTGTTTCGGAATGGGACACGGCTGCATTGATGCTGCGTTGATTTTTCGAAATGTCGAAAAAACGTTTTCCAACACAAAACTCTATTTTTATCCACTTATGTCATTTTTAAGATCTTTCTCGTATTTTTTTTCGAAAAGCTCGGAAAATTTCCTATCGAATCACGTTTGTTTTGGAATGGGACATTGAGGTCTTTTTGTGGTCCGCTCCGCGTGGAATCCATCATATAGGGGAGAGCGGGGCAAAAAGGGCAGCTCCGCCAAATTTTCGAAATTAAATTTCAAAAAAATTAAATTCCTTCGGGAAACGACTTTTCTTGAAAAAAAAAAGTCGAAAATTTTTCAAGAATTTTTTTTTTTTTTTTTTGGCCGAGCTGCCCTTTCTGCCCCGCTGCCCTTTTTGCCCCGCTCTCCCCTATATATATATATGATGGATTCCACGCGGAGCGGACCACAAAAAGACCTCAATGTCCCATTCCAAAACAAACGTGATTCGATAGGAAATTTTCCGAGCTTTTCGAAAAAAAATATGAGAAAGATCTTAAAAATGACATAAGTGGATAAAAATAGAGTTTTGTGTTGGAAAACGTTTTTTCGACATTTCGAAAAATCAACGCAGCATCAATGCAGCCGTGTCCCATTCCGAAACAAACGTGATTCGATGGGAAATTTTCCGAGCTTTTCGAAAAAAAATACGAGAAAAATCCTAAAAATGACATAAGTGGATAAAAATGGAGTTTTGGATTGGAAAATGATTTTTCGACATGTTTTCCGATAGTCACGAGCAAGATCATGGGCTGAGGTGAAAAAGAGTGAAGAATACTACAAATCACCACCCCATTACTTTTTTCATATGACATACCGTTTCTAAGATATTTGCCTCCAAAGACATCAAGAGCGTAAGAAATGAAAAACTGAAACAGCTCGTACACCATAGGTAACAAAAGCTACATATGTCGTACATACATAAAAAATGCTAATTCTGAGGGTACTAAAGGTCATCCAAAAATGAGAAAAATCCGTGACATCTAGGTCTTTTTTGGTCCGCTCCGCGTGGAATTCATCATATACAGTACTCGTCAATTGAAGTGGGACAAGGTATTTTTTTCGTATATTTTCGAAAATTGAACCGATTTCGGAAAATCAAAATTTCACATTCTATGAAATTTCATAACCCTTCGAATGAGACTAGTTTCATCCCGATCGATTAAGAATTGGCCGATTGCCAGAGGACTTCCTAGATTGGTGATAATCGGGGTTTCGGGAACACCCCGAAAAATATTAGTGAATGTTATCGTACCCTTTGGTACCTCATACCAATCGAAAGGGCAGCTCTTGAGATGCAAAAAACACCCCCGTTCGTCGCCGTCGGATAACTCGTCGAGAGGATATGCGTCCAGGAAGTTAGAATCGTTCATCGGTGATAACTCTGGAACGCTTCGCTCGATTCCACTGAAATTTGTTGTGGAGTCGTTTTTTATTATGCCCTCAAATCTCACTTAAGTGTGGTTGCGCTAATTGTCCTCGCAGAGGAGACCCAGGTACTTCCTGAGCGCAAGGTTTCGTTTATCGACGTTTTTCGCATTGAAATACTTTGAATCCAGGGCTAGAAGTTAGTGATTGTTAAAGGTGAAGTTTCAACGATTAAAATGCGTGGTCATACAATATCGCAGATGACCCCCATAAACAGCGGGAAGTTTATGAAAAACGAGAACGAAATCGTGTACCCGCGAGATTTCGATGCAGAGTTGCTCGCCGATGTTCACTTGTCTCGCTAAAGGGGAGGCCGCGACCATCCCTACTCATCTCTCTGATCAATGCGTTAGGCTTCATTGAAGCTTTTGTAAGAGTTTTCAATGACAAATAATTATCAATTCATAATTCGATGGACTAATACCATACGGGCGTAGGTGCCAAAAAAAAAATCGTATTTTTAAATATCAAAGGGATAGAGAAAAAAAATTTCTTCTTTCACTTACTTTATTTCCTTTCCTACTTATTTATTTATTTATTTATTTTTTCGATTTTTTAATATCAAAAAATTGAATTTTCCATTCCATTCATAGTTAGGAATTATTCAAATTGACCAGTAGTACGAGATCGATCTCGTATTCAATTCAACCAGAAACGCCATTGGTAAAAATGATTCATTCCTCCGCTTGTGCAGATAATAAAAATTACGAGTATGATAAGTCGATCGCTCAGTCGGTTTAGCGAGATTCATTGACCAACGCAAAGATAACAAAAAAAAAAATTTGCGTGACCCAGGCATCTTGTAAGAATAACGAATGCAGCAAACCATTCGTCCGATAAGTCTAGTGAGATTCATTAACGATGGGAAAAATCATAATAATTTTGTCATCGACGCTTGCAATTCGTAAAAATTACGAATCCAGCATATCGGTAGTCTGACGAATTTGCCTAGAAAGACTGACTATTGGAAATAGTATATTATGCTGCAAGGACCGAACGACAGTGATTTTTGACCAGGGTGAAGTTGGCTGAACGAGACGAAGGCGAGGGCGAAGCCCGAGTCACAGTCGAGTGCAGCCAACTTCGCCCGCGTCAAAAATTACTGTCAATCTGTCCATGCTGCATACCATATTTTTCATAACAAGCGCACAGAAAGTGGGGTTTGTCCTCATTTAGAGCGGAAAATCAGTCTTTGAGTCAGGATTCAGGTAACCCACTAATATATATTCTAACTGGATAGCCGATCGACCAAAATCGACGTCACCGCATGGTGGCAACGTTCGGAACTGGAGGACAAATATTTTCATTTTTGACCAGCATTTTTGTCCTAGGACCTGAAAAACTAACGAATTGGATCCTGACTCAAAAAGACTTATTTTCCGCTCTCAAATGAGGACAAAAAAACCCCACTTTCGGTGCGCGTGTTATGAAAAATATTTATCATTTCTTCGAACTTAGGTATCTCATAAAAATTACGAATTCAACAAGTCGATACCCAGTTAATGTGGCGAGAACGATGGGAAATGGAAAAAACTATTATTATTCTTTCCGTGATTCGGGAATCTCGTGCGAATTACGAATGTAACGAATTGCTCCATTTCGCGACAAAGACTGATCATTGAAATGAGAATAATTATTGTTTCCTTTTTTTATGAAAGCCTTCCATCTCTCAGCCGGTGAGTTCTATCTTTCCAGACAGAAGAACTCACCGTTGTCCAACTTTCACCACGTGGAGGTGGATGGATAGGCACATGGTGACTGACAACAGCTTTTAAATCAACTGTTGTTACACCTTCGAAAGTTGTGTGTGTGTGTGTGTGTGTGTGTGTGTGTGTGTGTGTGTGTGTCGGTGTGCGTAGGTGTATGTAGGTGCACAGATCCGGACCCCGCGGTTCGTCACTCTCGCAGTATTTTTTGACTCCAAACCGTTTCTGTGCACATCAATATTTTTATCAATATTTTATTGATCCCCCACGAGCCTGATTAACCAGCAAACAGCGTCGAGGCATGCTTTCGATGGTATTTGCGATCTGCTCCTGCGGGATCGCGCGCCATTCTTCCCTAGCCACAACTACTAGCTCGTCAAGTGTTCGAGGGGGTGGTTCCCGCGAACGTATTTGGGATTTCCATATCGCCCATATGTTTTCGATCGGATTCATATCCGGACTGTTTGCCGGCCACACGCTCCTCTCGATTCCTTGTTCCGCAAGAAAGACGTTGACGATTCTCGCTCGATGGCAAGGTGCGTTATCGTCAATAAAGACGAAGCCTTCGCCGATTCGTTCTGCCTCGGGAACGACGACAGGACGCAAAATTTCGTCCAAGTAAATTTGTCCGTTCACGGTACGGTTTCGAAATATCACTAGCTCCGTTCGCGATGCAATGGAAATTCCACCCCATACGGTGATTGAACCGCATCCAAAGGGACGAGACCTGTTGATTAAATCTTCTCTCAATCTCTCGCCCTTCCTTCTCCACACTCGCTCGCTCCTCGTAGTGCTGTAGAGCATTAGTTTTGATTCGTCCGTGAAAAGGCATTTGCTCCACTGTTCCCGAGTCCATTCACGATGATTCTGGGCAAAGTCCCGCCGAGCATCGCGATGCCTTCCTAATAAAAATGGTTTCACAATCGGGCGACGAGATTTCAAGTCACGGTTCGCAACTCTTCGACCAATTGTGCTACGAGACACCGGGCGAGGAACTATCCGTTTCAGAGCAGTTGTCGTTGTACGCGGATTTCTTCGAGCTTCTAGTACAATAGCTCGGTCCTCTCTAACGGTGGTGACTCGCTGCCTACCTCCTCCGTGGCGATATGACGGACTTCCGGTCTCGCGATATCTAATCAGTAGTCGATTTATTGCCGACTTACTTGTTCCAATCGTTTCCGCAATGCTGCGTACCGTCTCTCCTCTTTCGGCCAGCATAATTGCACGCCCTAAATCGAATTCAGACAGACGTGCCATTTTTATTCCGATTAAAATATGCTCGTTGCAATGAATTTTGCCGTCCGAGTGAATACACAAAAACCAGCACAATGAAAAATAACGAAACAATTGTGAATGTTTTTTTTTCTTTTTTTTTCTGCAGCAGCACCATGACAATGATCTTCTTTTTTTTTTTTTTTTTTTTTTTTTTTTCTTCTTTTTCGCTGTGCTGGACTTTGTGTATTCACCCTGACGGCGAAATTCCTGGCAACGAGCATCGATAAAGTATTCTAATCGGAATAAAAATGGCACGTCTGCCTGAAATCGATTTAGGGCGTGCAATTATGCTGGCCGAAAGAGGAGAGACAGAACGCATCATTGCGGAAACGATCGAAACGAGTAAGTCGGTAATCAATCGACTACTCATTAGATATCGCGAGACCGAAAGTCCGTCATATCGCCACGGAGGAGGTTGACAGCGAGTCACCACTGTTAGAGAGGACCGAGCTATTGTTCTAGAAGCTCGAAGAAATCCACGTACAACGAATACTGCACTGAAACGGTTAATTCCTCGTTCCGTGTCTCGTAGCACGATTGGTCGAAGAGTTGCGGACCGTGAGTTAAAATCTCCTCGCCCGATTGTTAACCCATTTTTATTAGTAAGGCATCGCAATGCTTGGCGGGACTTAGCCCAGAATCATCGTGCATGGACTCGGGAAGAATGGAGCAAATGCCTTTTCACGGAACAGGTCTCGTCCCTTTGGATGTGGTCCGATCACCGTATGAGGTGGAATTTCCATTACATCCCGAACCGAGCTGATAATATTTCGCAACCGTATCGTGTACAGACAAATTTACTTAGACGAAATTTTGCGTCCTGTCGTCGTTTCCGAGGCAGAACGAATCGGTTTCATCGATGATAACGCACCATGCCATCGTGCTAGAATCGTCAACGCCTTTCTCGCGGACAAGGAATCGAGGAGAGCGTGTGGCCTGCAAACAGTCCGGATATGAATCCTATTGAAAACCTATGGGCGATATGGAAATCCCAAATACGCTCGCGGGAACTACACCCTCGAACTAGTAGTTGTGGCTACGGAAGAATGGCGCGTGATCCCGCAGGAGCAGATTGCAGCGGCTATCGAGAGCATGCCTGAACGCATGCCTGTTTGCAGGTAGATCAGGCTCGTGGGGGATCGATAAAATATTGATCAAAATATTGATATGCATAGAAACGGTTTGGAATCCTAAGATACTGCGAGAGTGACGAACTGCGGGGTCCCGATCTGTGCACCTACACACACGCACACACGTGCACCTAACAAACACACACACACACAACTTTCGAAGGTGTAACAACAGTTGCTTTGAAAGCTGTTGTCAGTCACCATGTGCCTATCCATTCACCTCCACGTGGTAAAAGTTGGACAACGGTGAGTTCTTCTGTCTGGAAAGATAGAACTCACCGGCTAAGAGATGGAAGGCTTTCATAAAAAAAAGGAAAAAATAATTATTCACATTTCAATGATCAGTCTTTGTCGCGAAATGGAGCAGGCTATCGATTTGCTACATTTGTGATTTTTGTGAGATGTACGAGTCGAGGTAAAATAAAATTAGCATTTTTTCCACGTACAGTCCCTATACCGCCATATTAACCAGGCAATCCATTTGTTGCATTCGTAATTTTTACAAGCTTCATAAGAAGACGGATCAATATTTATGATATTTTCTATCATCAGTGGACCTTACGGCACTTGTCAGGCGAATAATTCGTTACATTCGTAATTCGCACGAGATTCCCGAATCACGGAAAGAATAATAATAGTTTTTTCCATTTCCCATCGTTCTCGCCACATTAACTGGGTATCGACTTGTTGAATTCGTAATTTTTATGAGATACCTAAGTTCGAAGAAATGATAAATATTTTTCCAATAGTCAGTCTTTCTAGGCAAATTCGTCAGACTACCGATATGCTGGATTCGTAATTTTTACGAATTGCAAGCGTCGATGACAAAATTATTATGATTTTTCCCATCGTTAATGAATCTCACTAGACTTATCGGACGAATGGTTTGCTGCATTCGTTATTCTTACAAGATGCCTGGGTCACGCAAATTTTTTTTTTTGTTATCTTTGCGTTGGTCAATGAATCTCGCTAAACCGACTGAGCGATCGACTTATCATACTCGTAATTTTTATTATCTGCACAAGCGGAGGAATGAATCATTTTTACCAATGGCGTTTCTGGTTGAATTGAATACGAGATCGATCTCGTACTACTGGTCAATTTGAATAATTCCTAACTATGAATGGAATGGAAAATTCAATTTTTTGATATTAAAAAATCGAAAAAATAAATAAATAAATAAATAAGTAGGAAAGGAAATAAAGTAAGTGAAAGAAGAAATTTTTTTTCTCTATCCCTTTGATATTTAAAAATACGATTTTTTTTTTGGCACCTACGCCCGTATGGTATTAGTCCATCGAATTATGAATTGATAATTATTTGTCATTGAAAACTCTTACAAAAGCTTCAATGAAGCCTAACGCATTGATCAGAGAGATGAGTAGGGATGGTCGCGGCCTCCCCTTTAGCGAGACAAGTGAACATCGGCGAGCAACTCTGCATCGAAATCTCGCGGGTACACGATTTCGTTCTCGTTTTTCATAAACTTCCCGCTGTTTATGGGGGTCATCTGCGATATTGTATGACCACGCATTTTAATCGTTGAAACTTCACCTTTAACAATCACTAACTTCTAGCCCTGGATTCAAAGTATTTCAATGCGAAAAACGTCGATAAACGAAACCTTGCGCTCAGGAAGTACCTGGGTCTCCTCTGCGAGGACAATTAGCGCAACCACACTTAAGTGAGATTTGAGGGCATAATAAAAAACGACTCCACAACAAATTTCAGTGGAATCGAGCGAAGCGTTCCAGAGTTATCACCGATGAACGATTCTAACTTCCTGGACGCATATCCTCTCGACGAGTTATCCGACGGCGACGAACGGGGGTGTTTTTTGCATCTCAAGAGCTGCCCTTTCGATTGGTATGAGGTACCAAAGGGTACGATAACATTCACTAATATTTTTCGGGGTGTTCCCGAAACCCCGATTATCACCAATCTAGGAAGTCCTCTGGCAATCGGCCAATTCTTAATCGATCGGGATGAAACTAGTCTCATTCGAAGGGTTATGAAATTTCATAGAATGTGAAATTTTGATTTTCCGAAATCGGTTCAATTTTCGAAAATATACGAAAGAAATACCTTGTCCCACTTCAATTGACGAGTACTGTATATATTAGGGTGGTCCTTATTTAGGGCTCGGACGAATTTTTTATCAGACGCCCCCCAAATCGACTCCAAATAATTCAAAAACAATACCCTAATTTTTTCAGATTTTTATCTAGACTCTAACCCCTCCCACCGAGAGGGTGGATTTCCCCATTGGAAATACACGTGTTTTGGCCATATTCTCAGGATATATTTTATTCTAAAATTAAAAACTTTTAGAAAAATCTGTAACTGCGAGATTTTAGTGTTCATTGGTGCTACTATTTGAGAAAAAAATCACATTATCATACGGGTCAATCTAGACGAATTGCACACCCTTCATTTGAGAAAAAAGAGCAGATTAAAGGGTGTGCAATTCGTCTAGATTGACCCGTATGATAATGTGATTTTTTTCTCAAATAGTAGCACCAATGAACACTAAAATCTCGCAGTTACAGATTTTTCTAAAAGTTTTTAATTTTAGAATAAAATATATCCTAAGAATATGGCCAAAACACGTGTATTTTAAATGGGGAAATCCACCCTCTCGGTGGGAGGGGTTAGAGTCCAGATAAAAATCTGAAAAAATTAGGGTATTGTTTTTGAATTATTTGGAGTCGATTTGGGGGGCGTCTGATAAAAAATTCGTCAGAGCCTTAAATAAGGACCACCCTAGTATATATATATATATAAGTAGAATTCATATATATTCATATTTTATATATATATATATATATAATATATAATTTTTAGGGTATATATATATATTGTAACATACTCGGTACTATTGCACCTCGAATCACGCCAGATCCAGAACAAAGGAAAGGATTACACTAATCCTCTACGTTCGACCAAGTGTCTGACGTCACGCTAAGAAGAGGGGATAGAGAGTATATAATCAGCTCACGCGTTCACTCGTTAGCGTAGTCAGGTAGAGCACCGGTGCGACTCACAACTTAGATAAAATTAAATTCACTTGAATAGCTTCAGATCGCCTAGATCCGAATAACTAACATAAAATCATGATATAGAATAAATTCAATTGCCTTTAGATAAAATATCACTGGTCACAATTCAAAATATAATCGAAGAGAATGAGAGGAAATATAACGAGAACGAAATAGAATCATAACAGAAAACATAACCGCGCATAGCCTAAAATATAAAAATAGAATATACAAACAGAACGAAAACCTAAACGGAACAAACAAACAAACGCGACTAGAGTCACGAAATTAGAATAGAAGTAGAATAAGTAAATCATTGTAAAAATTAGTTTATTAGAATTCATTTGAATACAATTATTATTTTCTTGTTTGAACTTTGTCGGATATTTCAGCACTGACTCCTAACTAATCAATATCCATCCCTGAACAAGCCTTATAGGGACCAGCTTTGGATCATTCCAAGTGCGTACGGCGTTGGATTAAATTCCCGCGTCCGAGGGCCAAGGAAATACGATTCCGAGTCTGAGACACGGTCTTGGAATCGCAAGGTTCCCGGATCCGAGTAAAGAATAGGTTTTGTGTTTAGGATAGCAGGCTTGGATTAACTTCCCGGCTCTGTTCGAATAGGAGAAGGATCGGCTTTGGTTCTACCCGAGTCCGAAGGGAACAGGCTTTGGTGGAGAAATCTACCCGAGTCCTGAGATAAAGTAAATTCACAAGGTTGCATAGGTGGCTTTTGGTGGCTAACCCATCCTTTTCCCTACCTACGTACCTCAAAGAAAAGCCCTAATAATTTTGATAATTTAAATCCCTTTTTTTTATATAGGTAAAGAACTCACACTAACTGCGGGTATCTCTCAACTTTCGGGTTCAAGATACTCGCCATAAGTTACATTTGGCGCCCAACGTGCGGGGCTTTTCTTAGTAAAATCATTTGGAAAAAGCATGAATAAAAAATAAAATCAGTAAAATCACTTGAATTAACGTTAAAATCAGTCAAAAAACAGTAAAATCAGTAGAATCTAGAATCAAGTTTCAAAGTTCAAAAAATAGACCGACAAGAGACCTGTGTTTCAGGCTTGGAATTGTTATTTGATCGGAGTCAGGGCTGAAATGTCCGACAAAGGATCAAACAAATCAAAAGATTCCGGTGTCGTCAATTTAGGTAATCAGGGACGAGATTCAGGTTTTACAGAAGGCAGATCAAGTACACAATCTTCCGAAATGGCTCAAGTACCAGAAGGAAACCCGGTAGATCCGATGGCCAAGATTTTAGCTTCTTTAGATAATCTGGAAAAGAAAATGGAGTCTAAATTCGAGTCAATGGAACAAAATTTATTAAGATTTCAAGCGGAAAACGTAGAAGAAAGAGCAAAATATGAATCTAAAATAGATAATAAATTAGAAAATAATGCTATTGATTGTAATGCAAAATTTGAACAAATAAATACAAACCTGAGAAATGTCGTTGATAGATTAGACAAAGAAACTGCTGACTGGACAGACAAACTTGAAACATGCGAAAACATTCTTAAAAGCGAACAAGTAAGCACGTACGAAGTTCTGAAAAATAAAATAACAGAAAGTCATAAAACAAACCAAGAAATGATAACAGAACTTAGTCATAAGCATGATAGTTTAAAAATAGGAATAGATTCGGATATAAGGCGTCTTAGACGACAGCGAGTTGGTCATGATACTATTAACGATAATACCGGTTTAATAGCGAAACAATTAAAATTACCGACTTATGCGGGAAAAACATGGGAAAAACCCGTTAATTATATAAGAGAATTGGACGAATATTTCGCGTTTTTAGGGGTTAGCGACGACATCGGACTTAAGCTTATAGGTCAAAGTATGACGAATGATGCTAAAGACTGGTGGATTGCGCGTCGCAGCGTAATAAATTCATGGGATGAGTTCAAAACACGATTTTTAGCTAGGTATTGGGGAGAAGAAACTCAGCGTGAAATCCGAAGAGATTTAGAATTCGGGTATTACTTACCGGAAGGAAAAGTAGGATGGTCAGAATATGCCAGCAGGAAATATGCATCAGCAAGCGGTTTGGTTCCTTCAATGACTGAAAACGAAATCGTAAATAATATAATACGTCACTTCGACGAACACGTCGTAGAAGCAGCGAAATGTAGAAGCATTCGAGATATAGACAGTTTGCTTACCTTTTTGGACCAGATGCAATCCGGCGGACGTTCTAATGTTCCGAAAACGAGTTCTCAAAACCAAAATGCCAACAGGTATTCAAACACAACTCGCCATCTTGACGAGCGACCAAAACAATACACATGGCGAAGCGGCTATACTCAGCAAAACAATAACGTTAAACCTAACACGCAACGCGAAGACTCAAACGTACACGATTCTCATGACAACAAAATAAAGTCAAATACCCAAGAAGGCAATCGTCGCCAAAATTGGACAAACACTCGACAGGTAAACGCAATCGAAGAAGAAGTCTGCGATAACGGTAAAATCGAAATCGAAGAGTTGGGTTCGGAAAACCAACTAGCGCTGTGAGCACAGCACTGCCGGAATGCAAGGCACAGCGCGGAATCGAAATAAATGCGGCAGAAAAAGTAGATTCAAACCCTTTTGAAAACCCAACAGAATTTTTATTAAAAGAAGATGAAATAAAGCAGAAAGAAATCGTATATTGTCCAACAATACAAGTTTATTTACAAAATTTAAAAAACATAGCACTTATAGATACAGGAAGTCAAGTAACGGGAATTTCTGAAAATTGGTATTCAGAGAACATAGATAATTTTAAAACTTGCGAAAAACTCCCAGTGGTGAACTATCAAATCGTAGGAGCCACCGGTGGCAAACCAGTTACAGTAAAATTACAGCTTTTTATGACAATCAAAATTGGAAATTTCACTGATCAAATTCCTTTTCTTGTTATCCCTAAACTCAGAAAGCCAATAATTATTGGAATTGACACACTAGGGAAGTGGAAAGCACATTTAAACTTGGATTCGAACATATTAACGATAAACACTGATTCGGAAACGAAAAACGTCATATTACAAACATCGAATGAGTTACCGTCAGGTGGTGAAAACTTAGAATTATCTAATTTAAATTCACAACTTGAAAATCAAGTAAAATTATGTGAAGAATATGAGTTAACCGATGATGAGATCAAAGACAAACTCTCAGAATGCGATTTGTTGAAAAACGAGCACCAAAGAAACTTTATTGACTTATTAAAGAAATATCGGGGCATTTTCAGCAAACTCCCAGGGAGGGTGTCAGTTTACGAACATAAAATACAGACTTACGAAGATAGACCTTTTGTACGCAGGTCATATCCAGTACCAATCATGCACCGCGAAAAAGTAAGAAAAGAAATAAACAAAATGTTAAATCACGGAATTATCGAACGATCATGTAGCGAGTACGTAAACCCTATTGTGGTAGTATCAAAGAAAAACGGTGAAATACGGTTAGTACTTGATGCTCGTTTTATCAACAAATTAATCATACCTGATAGAGACTGTGCTCAATCTACTGAGGTACTCTTTCAGAAATGTGGAAACACAAAACTGATGTCTAGTTTGGATTTGACAGCCAGTTTTTGGCAAGTACCTTTAGAAGTAGAATCAAGAAAATACACAGCTTTCATGTTTGAAGGTAAAACTTATCAATTTAAAGTAACTCCATACGGGTTGAACACAAGCTTAGCAAGTCTTGTTAGAGCGTTAGATATTATATTACAAGAAGTAGCACACTTCACAATAAATTTCGTTGATGACATTTTATGCACATCTGCATCGGTCGAAGACCATTTAAAACATTTGGAAGAGCTTTTCGAGACATTTCAAAAGCATAACTTAACACTAAACTTCCAGAAGTCCAAGTTCTTTAGAAAAGAAGTTGAATTTCTGGGACACAAAATAACACAAGACGGTATACGACCTCAATCTGACAAAATCATGGCTATAAAAAACTTTCCGGTACCGAAAAATGTAAAACAATTAAAAGGATTTCTGGGATTAGCGAACTATTACAATAAATTCACTAAGGATTATTCTGAACTAACCTATCCGCTTTTACAGCTATTGAGAAAGGAAGTAAAATGGGATTGGACAGAAAAAATCAACGAGCATTTTATAAAAATAAAAGATTTATTTTGCGAAACGATGATAGTTCACCACCCGGATCCAAAAGCAAAGTATTATTTAGAATGCGATGCAAGTAATTATGCAATTGGGGGTATGCTATATCAAATCGACAAAGATAACGAACATAAAATCATAGGATTCGCAAGTCGAACGCTCAAGGGGGCAGAATTGGGTTATTTTACTACGGAAAAAGAATTACTAGCGATAGTGTACTCACTTGAAAAATTCAGAACGTTCATTATTGGCGCGGAATTAATTATCAGAAGTGACCATAAAGCACTTTCATTCGTTTTAACTTGTAGATTGACTAGCTCAAGATTAACCAGATGGGTGTTGTACATACAAAATTATGATTTCAAAATTGAATACATTAAAGGAAAAGACAATATCGTAGCTGATATTATCAGTAGATATCCTCCGGAACAGAATCAAGAGTCAAGTGTAGTAAATTCAGCCGAAGTAATCGCGGAATTAGCGAAAAGAGTCAGCGAAGATCTGATGGAAAAGCTCCGTTCTTTAGCGAAGTTACAAAAGGCGGATCTCCGGATTGCTGATCTGGTGGAAAAAGGAATAGTAAACAATCAATTAAAATTTAAATACGAAAATGACATTTTGTACCAAAGAGAAGTAGGGGGCAAATTACGAGTATACTTGCCAGAATCAATAGTAAAAATGCTAATCGTGGAATGCCATGAAATTTATGGACACGTAGGTTCTGCAAAATGCTACAAGTTATTGCGAGAAGGGTTTTATTATCCGAAATTCGGTAAAGTCATACGAAAAGAACTAGCCCGCTGCATCATATGTCAAAAATGCAAAGTAACAAACTGTTACAGTTATGCGAATATGCAAAATATCATACCTGCTGGTGTAGGAGACTTAATCTCTATTGATTTTTTTGGTCCATTACCTGCAAGCCGTGGAAACTACCGGTGGTTGTTAGTAGTTATAGATGCTTTTAGTAAGTACGTGAAATTGTACCCGCTAAAAACCGCAAATGCGCAATCCACCATCCGCAGCATATTCGATAAATACGTACCAGAATTAGGAAAACCTAAAAAGATACAGTTTGATCATGGTACACAATTTACATCGGTAAAATGGTTAGACAAGTTGAAAGACGAAAATGTAACGCCGATATTTTCCTCTATAAGACATCCGCAAGGGAACATTGTGGAAAGGGTTAATCGGGAAATCGGGAGATTTTTTAGAACTTTCATAACGGATAAACATACAGACTGGATTAAATGGTTAAGCACTATCGAGACGTGTATGAACGAAGTATACCACGACACAACGGGATTCGCTCCTTGTGAATTGCAAAAGAAGGAGAAACCTCAAAGATTTTGGGAAAATTACCTATTTGAAAATAAATTTGATTTACCTCATGAATATAAACTCAGATTGGCAAAAGAAAACATAAAAAGGAGAGGAAAGTATCGTGCGGATCGTTACAACAGTACACATAGGATGTCTAGTTTTAAGATAGGCGACTTAGTATTAGTTCGTGCATTAAATGTATCTGATACACAAAACAAAAAAATGGCTAAATTTTTCTCTCTCTACGAAGGACCGTATCGCATAAAAAGTCAGATTGGCGACGCTACGTTTATTCTAGAGAACCCAACGAATTTGAAAGAAAGAGGACGATTTCACGTCAATATGTTCAAACATTATATAAGTTAAACGTTAAATGTAGGATAATAATGTCAAAGTCCGAAATATTCGTGAAAACAATGAATATAATCCATTTCGAAGGCGTGAGTGACGGATTCAAAATAAATCCATTATAGCTTTCAACTATATAAATCGGCATGTCAATTCGGATAATCCAGTACAGCTAATCAATATGATGTCGTACGGATATACAAGCGTGCAAGATAAAGAGGTGCAGACCTACCGTGATGGTGATGAAGTGGACGCAGAAGAGGATAGACTCATTTATCCCTCGGGAAAATTCACCAGCGGATATGGAGTGGCACGACCAGGGAGAGACACGATGACACCGAAACCAGGAAAACCGTTAGACCTGAAAAAGAAAATTAAAAAACAGAAACGTGACGACAACAATAATCTAATTGAAGAAATGCTGGCGGAAACAGCAGAAATTCCAAATGAGGAAATCGAGGAGTTAAGAGATAGCCTCTTACAAGAAATAGAGGAATTGGTACATAAGCCAGAGAAAAACCTACCCATAATCACCGAAGATGTCATATTACCGAACGACCAGAAGATACGCTGGAAAGATGACGTCGCGAAGGATGAGAAGAGCATCGATCTTGGACTGCAGTGGGGTATGAGAAGACTCGACATCGTTGATCGAACTCCTGAGGAGAAGAAAGAGTATAAGAAAAACATGTACGCGTTCATCGACTCACACAGACCACACATACCTACCAATCCAACAATAGACAATAAAAGAACATTGATGAAACAACATAAACCACCTACCTTACCGGATGCACTGAAGACGAAGAAGACAGAATTACCTGGACCATCACTCCCAGAACTGCCATTATTCGTTGCACCCACACTACCGGATTACATTAGGGATGTAGACCCAACGGATCCGTTAGGACTTAAACAACTATAGATAAAACACACCGGACATGACATATAAAATAAATATAAAACACCAAATATAACAAAGGAGAAAATCTAAAGGAGATCGACCGATCAGGAAGAAGGGCTTGACAAGACTGAAGATTCATCAAGCAAAACTCCAGGACATCAACAAAGAAAAAAGAAGACTATGAAGATGCAGAAGTTTACTTGATGAAAGGGGGCAATGTAACATACTCGGTACTATTGCACCTCGAATCACGCCAGATCCAGAACAAAGGAAAGGATTACACTAATCCTCTACGTTCGACCAAGTGTCTGACGTCACGCTAAGAAGAGGGGATAGAGAGTATATAATCAGCTCACGCGTTCACTCGTTAGCGTAGTCAGGTAGAGCACCGGTGCGACTCACAACTTAGATAAAATTAAATTCACTTGAATAGCTTCAGATCGCCTAGATCCGAATAACTAACATAAAATCATGATATAGAATAAATTCAATTGCCTTTAGATAAAATATCACTGGTCACAATTCAAAATATAATCGAAGAGAATGAGAGGAAATATAACGAGAACGAAATAGAATCATAACAGAAAACATAACCGCGCATAGCCTAAAATATAAAAATAGAATATACAAACAGAACGAAAACCTAAACGGAACAAACAAACAAACGCGACTAGAGTCGCGAAATTAGAATAGAAGTAGAATAAGTAAATCATTGTAAAAATTAGTTTATTAGAATTCATTTGAATACAATTATTATTTTCTTGTTTGAACTTTGTCGGATATTTCAGCACTGACTCCTAACTAATCAATATCCATCCCTGAACAAGCCTTATAGGGACCAGCTTTGGATCATTCCAAGTGCGTACGGCGTTGGATTAAATTCCCGCGTCCGAGGGCCAAGGAAATACGATTCCGAGTCTGAGACACGGTCTTGGAATCGCAAGGTTCCCGGATCCGAGTAAAGAATAGGTTTTGTGTTTAGGATAGCAGGCTTGGATTAACTTCCCGGCTCTGTTCGAATAGGAGAAGGATCGGCTTTGGTTCTACCCGAGTCCGAAGGGAACAGGCTTTGGTGGAGAAATCTACCCGAGTCCTGAGATAAAGTAAATTCACAAGGTTGCATAGGTGGCTTTTGGTGGCTAACCCATCCTTTTCCCTACCTACGTACCTCAAAGAAAAGCCCTAATAATTTTGATAATTTAAATCCCTTTTTTTTATATAGGTAAAGAACTCACACTAACTGCGGGTATCTCTCAACTTTCGGGTTCAAGATACTCGCCATAAGTTACATTTGGCGCCCAACGTGCGGGGCTTTTCTTAGTAAAATCATTTGGAAAAAGCATGAATAAAAAATAAAATCAGTAAAATCACTTGAATTAACGTTAAAATCAGTCAAAAAACAGTAAAATCAGTAGAATCTAGAATCAAGTTTCAAAGTTCAAAAAATAGACCGACAAGAGACCTGTGTTTCAGGCTTGGAATTGTTATTTGATCGGAGTCAGGGCTGAAATGTCCGACAAAGGATCAAACAAATCAAAAGATTCCGGTGTCGTCAATTTAGGTAATCAGGGACGAGATTCAGGTTTTACAGAAGGCAGATCAAGTACACAATCTTCCGAAATGGCTCAAGTACCAGAAGGAAACCCGGTAGATCCGATGGCCAAGATTTTAGCTTCTTTAGATAATCTGGAAAAGAAAATGGAGTCTAAATTCGAGTCAATGGAACAAAATTTATTAAGATTTCAAGCGGAAAACGTAGAAGAAAGAGCAAAATATGAATCTAAAATAGATAATAAATTAGAAAATAATGCTATTGATTGTAATGCAAAATTTGAACAAATAAATACAAACCTGAGAAATGTCGTTGATAGATTAGACAAAGAAACTGCTGACTGGACAGACAAACTTGAAACATGCGAAAACATTCTTAAAAGCGAACAAGTAAGCACGTACGAAGTTCTGAAAAATAAAATAACAGAAAGTCATAAAACAAACCAAGAAATGATAACAGAACTTAGTCATAAGCATGATAGTTTAAAAATAGGAATAGATTCGGATATAAGGCGTCTTAGACGACAGCGAGTTGGTCATGATACTATTAACGATAATACCGGTTTAATAGCGAAACAATTAAAATTACCGACTTATGCGGGAAAAACATGGGAAAAACCCGTTAATTATATAAGAGAATTGGACGAATATTTCGCGTTTTTAGGGGTTAGCGACGACATCGGACTTAAGCTTATAGGTCAAAGTATGACGAATGATGCTAAAGACTGGTGGATTGCGCGTCGCAGCGTAATAAATTCATGGGATGAGTTCAAAACACGATTTTTAGCTAGGTATTGGGGAGAAGAAACTCAGCGTGAAATCCGAAGAGATTTAGAATTCGGGTATTACTTACCGGAAGGAAAAGTAGGATGGTCAGAATATGCCAGCAGGAAATATGCATCAGCAAGCGGTTTGGTTCCTTCAATGACTGAAAACGAAATCGTAAATAATATAATACGTCACTTCGACGAACACGTCGTAGAAGCAGCGAAATGTAGAAGCATTCGAGATATAGACAGTTTGCTTACCTTTTTGGACCAGATGCAATCCGGCGGACGTTCTAATGTTCCGAAAACGAGTTCTCAAAACCAAAATGCCAACAGGTATTCAAACACAACTCGCCATCTTGACGAGCGACCAAAACAATACACATGGCGAAGCGGCTATACTCAGCAAAACAATAACGTTAAACCTAACACGCAACGCGAAGACTCAAACGTACACGATTCTCATGACAACAAAATAAAGTCAAATACCCAAGAAGGCAATCGTCGCCAAAATTGGACAAACACTCGACAGGTAAACGCAATCGAAGAAGAAGTCTGCGATAACGGTAAAATCGAAATCGAAGAGTTGGGTTCGGAAAACCAACTAGCGCTGTGAGCACAGCACTGCCGGAATGCAAGGCACAGCGCGGAATCGAAATAAATGCGGCAGAAAAAGTAGATTCAAACCCTTTTGAAAACCCAACAGAATTTTTATTAAAAGAAGATGAAATAAAGCAGAAAGAAATCGTATATTGTCCAACAATACAAGTTTATTTACAAAATTTAAAAAACATAGCACTTATAGATACAGGAAGTCAAGTAACGGGAATTTCTGAAAATTGGTATTCAGAGAACATAGATAATTTTAAAACTTGCGAAAAACTCCCAGTGGTGAACTATCAAATCGTAGGAGCCACCGGTGGCAAACCAGTTACAGTAAAATTACAGCTTTTTATGACAATCAAAATTGGAAATTTCACTGATCAAATTCCTTTTCTTGTTATCCCTAAACTCAGAAAGCCAATAATTATTGGAATTGACACACTAGGGAAGTGGAAAGCACATTTAAACTTGGATTCGAACATATTAACGATAAACACTGATTCGGAAACGAAAAACGTCATATTACAAACATCGAATGAGTTACCGTCAGGTGGTGAAAACTTAGAATTATCTAATTTAAATTCACAACTTGAAAATCAAGTAAAATTATGTGAAGAATATGAGTTAACCGATGATGAGATCAAAGACAAACTCTCAGAATGCGATTTGTTGAAAAACGAGCACCAAAGAAACTTTATTGACTTATTAAAGAAATATCGGGGCATTTTCAGCAAACTCCCAGGGAGGGTGTCAGTTTACGAACATAAAATACAGACTTACGAAGATAGACCTTTTGTACGCAGGTCATATCCAGTACCAATCATGCACCGCGAAAAAGTAAGAAAAGAAATAAACAAAATGTTAAATCACGGAATTATCGAACGATCATGTAGCGAGTACGTAAACCCTATTGTGGTAGTATCAAAGAAAAACGGTGAAATACGGTTAGTACTTGATGCTCGTTTTATCAACAAATTAATCATACCTGATAGAGACTGTGCTCAATCTACTGAGGTACTCTTTCAGAAATGTGGAAACACAAAACTGATGTCTAGTTTGGATTTGACAGCCAGTTTTTGGCAAGTACCTTTAGAAGTAGAATCAAGAAAATACACAGCTTTCATGTTTGAAGGTAAAACTTATCAATTTAAAGTAACTCCATACGGGTTGAACACAAGCTTAGCAAGTCTTGTTAGAGCGTTAGATATTATATTACAAGAAGTAGCACACTTCACAATAAATTTCGTTGATGACATTTTATGCACATCTGCATCGGTCGAAGACCATTTAAAACATTTGGAAGAGCTTTTCGAGACATTTCAAAAGCATAACTTAACACTAAACTTCCAGAAGTCCAAGTTCTTTAGAAAAGAAGTTGAATTTCTGGGACACAAAATAACACAAGACGGTATACGACCTCAATCTGACAAAATCATGGCTATAAAAAACTTTCCGGTACCGAAAAATGTAAAACAATTAAAAGGATTTCTGGGATTAGCGAACTATTACAATAAATTCACTAAGGATTATTCTGAACTAACCTATCCGCTTTTACAGCTATTGAGAAAGGAAGTAAAATGGGATTGGACAGAAAAAATCAACGAGCATTTTATAAAAATAAAAGATTTATTTTGCGAAACGATGATAGTTCACCACCCGGATCCAAAAGCAAAGTATTATTTAGAATGCGATGCAAGTAATTATGCAATTGGGGGTATGCTATATCAAATCGACAAAGATAACGAACATAAAATCATAGGATTCGCAAGTCGAACGCTCAAGGGGGCAGAATTGGGTTATTTTACTACGGAAAAAGAATTACTAGCGATAGTGTACTCACTTGAAAAATTCAGAACGTTCATTATTGGCGCGGAATTAATTATCAGAAGTGACCATAAAGCACTTTCATTCGTTTTAACTTGTAGATTGACTAGCTCAAGATTAACCAGATGGGTGTTGTACATACAAAATTATGATTTCAAAATTGAATACATTAAAGGAAAAGACAATATCGTAGCTGATATTATCAGTAGATATCCTCCGGAACAGAATCAAGAGTCAAGTGTAGTAAATTCAGCCGAAGTAATCGCGGAATTAGCGAAAAGAGTCAGCGAAGATCTGATGGAAAAGCTCCGTTCTTTAGCGAAGTTACAAAAGGCGGATCTCCGGATTGCTGATCTGGTGGAAAAAGGAATAGTAAACAATCAATTAAAATTTAAATACGAAAATGACATTTTGTACCAAAGAGAAGTAGGGGGCAAATTACGAGTATACTTGCCAGAATCAATAGTAAAAATGCTAATCGTGGAATGCCATGAAATTTATGGACACGTAGGTTCTGCAAAATGCTACAAGTTATTGCGAGAAGGGTTTTATTATCCGAAATTCGGTAAAGTCATACGAAAAGAACTAGCCCGCTGCATCATATGTCAAAAATGCAAAGTAACAAACTGTTACAGTTATGCGAATATGCAAAATATCATACCTGCTGGTGTAGGAGACTTAATCTCTATTGATTTTTTTGGTCCATTACCTGCAAGCCGTGGAAACTACCGGTGGTTGTTAGTAGTTATAGATGCTTTTAGTAAGTACGTGAAATTGTACCCGCTAAAAACCGCAAATGCGCAATCCACCATCCGCAGCATATTCGATAAATACGTACCAGAATTAGGAAAACCTAAAAAGATACAGTTTGATCATGGTACACAATTTACATCGGTAAAATGGTTAGACAAGTTGAAAGACGAAAATGTAACGCCGATATTTTCCTCTATAAGACATCCGCAAGGGAACATTGTGGAAAGGGTTAATCGGGAAATCGGGAGATTTTTTAGAACTTTCATAACGGATAAACATACAGACTGGATTAAATGGTTAAGCACTATCGAGACGTGTATGAACGAAGTATACCACGACACAACGGGATTCGCTCCTTGTGAATTGCAAAAGAAGGAGAAACCTCAAAGATTTTGGGAAAATTACCTATTTGAAAATAAATTTGATTTACCTCATGAATATAAACTCAGATTGGCAAAAGAAAACATAAAAAGGAGAGGAAAGTATCGTGCGGATCGTTACAACAGTACACATAGGATGTCTAGTTTTAAGATAGGCGACTTAGTATTAGTTCGTGCATTAAATGTATCTGATACACAAAACAAAAAAATGGCTAAATTTTTCTCTCTCTACGAAGGACCGTATCGCATAAAAAGTCAGATTGGCGACGCTACGTTTATTCTAGAGAACCCAACGAATTTGAAAGAAAGAGGACGATTTCACGTCAATATGTTCAAACATTATATAAGTTAAACGTTAAATGTAGGATAATAATGTCAAAGTCCGAAATATTCGTGAAAACAATGAATATAATCCATTTCGAAGGCGTGAGTGACGGATTCAAAATAAATCCATTATAGCTTTCAACTATATAAATCGGCATGTCAATTCGGATAATCCAGTACAGCTAATCAATATGATGTCGTACGGATATACAAGCGTGCAAGATAAAGAGGTGCAGACCTACCGTGATGGTGATGAAGTGGACGCAGAAGAGGATAGACTCATTTATCCCTCGGGAAAATTCACCAGCGGATATGGAGTGGCACGACCAGGGAGAGACACGATGACACCGAAACCAGGAAAACCGTTAGACCTGAAAAAGAAAATTAAAAAACAGAAACGTGACGACAACAATAATCTAATTGAAGAAATGCTGGCGGAAACAGCAGAAATTCCAAATGAGGAAATCGAGGAGTTAAGAGATAGCCTCTTACAAGAAATAGAGGAATTGGTACATAAGCCAGAGAAAAACCTACCCATAATCACCGAAGATGTCATATTACCGAACGACCAGAAGATACGCTGGAAAGATGACGTCGCGAAGGATGAGAAGAGCATCGATCTTGGACTGCAGTGGGGTATGAGAAGACTCGACATCGTTGATCGAACTCCTGAGGAGAAGAAAGAGTATAAGAAAAACATGTACGCGTTCATCGACTCACACAGACCACACATACCTACCAATCCAACAATAGACAATAAAAGAACATTGATGAAACAACATAAACCACCTACCTTACCGGATGCACTGAAGACGAAGAAGACAGAATTACCTGGACCATCACTCCCAGAACTGCCATTATTCGTTGCACCCACACTACCGGATTACATTAGGGATGTAGACCCAACGGATCCGTTAGGACTTAAACAACTATAGATAAAACACACCGGACATGACATATAAAATAAATATAAAACACCAAATATAACAAAGGAGAAAATCTAAAGGAGATCGACCGATCAGGAAGAAGGGCTTGACAAGACTGAAGATTCATCAAGCAAAACTCCAGGACATCAACAAAGAAAAAAGAAGACTATGAAGATGCAGAAGTTTACTTGATGAAAGGGGGCAATGTAACATACTCGGTACTATTGCACCTCGAATCACGCCAGATCCAGAACAAAGGAAAGGATTACACTAATCCTCTACGTTCGACCAAGTGTCTGACGTCACGCTAAGAAGAGGGGATAGAGAGTATATAATCAGCTCACGCGTTCACTCGTTAGCGTAGTCAGGTAGAGCACCGGTGCGACTCACAACTTAGATAAAATTAAATTCACTTGAATAGCTTCAGATCGCCTAGATCCGAATAACTAACATAAAATCATGATATAGAATAAATTCAATTGCCTTTAGATAAAATATCACTGGTCACAATTCAAAATATAATCGAAGAGAATGAGAGGAAATATAACGAGAACGAAATAGAATCATAACAGAAAACATAACCGCGCATAGCCTAAAATATAAAAATAGAATATACAAACAGAACGAAAACCTAAACGGAACAAACAAACAAACGCGACTAGAGTCACGAAATTAGAATAGAAGTAGAATAAGTAAATCATTGTAAAAATTAGTTTATTAGAATTCATTTGAATACAATTATTATTTTCTTGTTTGAACTTTGTCGGATATTTCAGCACTGACTCCTAACTAATCAATATCCATCCCTGAACAAGCCTTATAGGGACCAGCTTTGGATCATTCCAAGTGCGTACGGCGTTGGATTAAATTCCCGCGTCCGAGGGCCAAGGAAATACGATTCCGAGTCTGAGACACGGTCTTGGAATCGCAAGGTTCCCGGATCCGAGTAAAGAATAGGTTTTGTGTTTAGGATAGCAGGCTTGGATTAACTTCCCGGCTCTGTTCGAATAGGAGAAGGATCGGCTTTGGTTCTACCCGAGTCCGAAGGGAACAGGCTTTGGTGGAGAAATCTACCCGAGTCCTGAGATAAAGTAAATTCACAAGGTTGCATAGGTGGCTTTTGGTGGCTAACCCATCCTTTTCCCTACCTACGTACCTCAAAGAAAAGCCCTAATAATTTTGATAATTTAAATCCCTTTTTTTTATATAGGTAAAGAACTCACACTAACTGCGGGTATCTCTCAACTTTCGGGTTCAAGATACTCGCCATAAGTTACAATATATATAAAAATACCGCATCGCATCGATCGGCACACAGCTGATCGTTTGGCGTAATCGACGTGTAAAAGACTTCAACCATTTATTTTGCAAAAACAAGGAATCCTAGAACATGAGTTCTCACTTTGATTTTATAGAGAATTTCCGCCGCTACAACAGGGTATTTTTGTTTGTTTTTATTTGATAGTAGAATTCAAACTATGCGTGATTTGGGCGTTGAAACCCGAATTATTCATAGTTTTTAATTATTTAAATAATTCGCGGTCAACTTGGTGTGGACATCTTTTGATATATTGTCCGGAAGAATTTTTGGAATCGATTGATACCTTTTTCAACGCCAGGGGAATTATTTCAACCTTTACATAATAAATAAATTCCAGATTGACTGGACTATACAGATAATCTATCATATACGCTAGCTGCGTAACATACAAGCATGCTGCGAGTGTGTGTGTTTCTTGTGCACATATACGCCCGTCAGCGCCACCTATTTGGGGTGAGGCCTAACTGGGATACAATTTATATGTATGTATACAACGATACAAGCTTGATTCTATGCATGTAGAGGTACGCAGCTAGCGTATAGTGAGTAAGATGCTGAGACCAAGAAAATTAGTTAGTCTTATTAGTCAATTCCTTCGTCTGAGGAGAAGTTTAGACACGAGAATAGATATTTTAACTTTGCCCGTTTTGTCAGTTGAATCAAAACTATCTGTCGATCTCAGCCAATCACAGCGCACTATCAAAAGTACCACGCTGTTTGATCGAGAATCGAGATCGCAGAACTTGAGCAGCAACCTTCACGCGGTTACTAGTCTGGTCCACTTATATATCAGTGGTCTATAGTCACAGCTAGGTGATCCATGTGCTAAGAGACGAAAATATATATCTTCACAAAGCTGTACTATCGTAAATTACAACAGGTAATTGTTTTGTAAGACGTATTCCAAAGGGATCTGTAAATAGGATCGATATGATAACTTGAGTACCGAAAGATGCGATCGTCGCTTGGTATAACCGTTGACCGGGATTCGTTTCAATCGTTCTTTATGATGCAACTTTGATTGTTGTTGTTCTGTAAACCCTGAATAGTGGAGGAAAATATACATCATTGTAGGATTCATAGTACAAAGACGCGTATACATATATCCTAACCACAAAATCAACCGCGTGTGACTCATGGGGTATTCCATAACATCGCGGTCCGGCCGTCACCCTTACAATTTATAATTTTTGGAAAATGTGGAAGCGCCAAATATGTATAAGCTACTACATTTAGCTTTTTTTCATTGTTATCTATGGAAGATTCGTTTGATTCCAGTAACAATGGCTGCGCAAGATATCAAGGCTTTTCAATTACTTGATTTTGAAACGGGTAATAAAAATAAAAAAAAACCATTGATGATAGAATGTGTACCATCACAATGGATTTCCTTTAACCCATCAATTGGAAAATGTCAATGCAAATTCATGCCTCCTCCGTACTCAAAAGAAGACACTGAGCTAGTAGATACGCTAGTGAAGCAACAAAGTCATCCTCCAGAATCTTGGCCTACCTATACTGTTAACCTCAGGGGCCATGCAAGTAAGTAATTGATTATTGTTTGTTTTTATCAATCATTGTCCTGCAATTTCATCAATGCTCGTAAAGAGATGGTACTGAAACTTTGACAAAAGCGGTTTTTCGTTTCACTAAAAACTAAAAAAGGTTCTATCAATAATGGCTTCCTACAATTTTTAGATATTAGCAGTATATTTATTGGAAAAAAAAAATTCCAACCAGCTGCGATGAAAGTGCATGCCCAGAAAACCTTTCGCAGAAAATTCCCTGCGTAGCGCTGTGAAAAGTCTCCTGCGTATACACTTTCATCGCAGAAGATAGACATTTTTTTCAATACACATACTACCAATATCTGAATATTATGGAATGCTATTTTTGGTTGAAACTTTGATAATAATCAGAAAAATGAAAAACCATTCTCGTAGAAATTTCAGTATTGTCTCCCCTTAATTAAGGAGAAGTCATACTAAAATTTATTAAAATACCGGTATGTTGTTTGCTAAATGCGTGAAAAAAAGTTGATTCAAAAAATGCATCCCTCAGTTCTCAGGTCCAATTTTAGATTTTATGACCATTGTCCAAAGAATTTGTGAAATATGATTCCATCTATTTTTGATCTAGCAACCTATGATGATGCGATGAAACGCCTCGAAATATTGAAAGTTAAACCATATGCATACACAGAAGATGGTATTTTACCAGAAAAAAAAGCAACTAACATTACAAAGGCATATCAACGGCTCAAAGTCAAAGGCGACCAAGCACTAGCTGAAAAGTTTATGCAAGTGCCAAAACTTGTACCCTCCACAGATCAGCATAGCTCAAGAAGTGAAGACTCTAAATAGAATTGAAAATCTAAATTGATAATCAATTTTTTTATCAGATATTCAGATATTGATATGTTTTTACATTTATTCTAAAATTTATATAGCACCTATTGAGACATCTGACGTGTCTATTGATGGAAACCAAAACAACGAAAACGAATTGAAAAAGAAAAAAGCCCCCAAACATATTACAGACACAGAGTCAACCGATGAAAACTCTAATATTATTAGGAAATCCAGGAATAAACCGAAACATAAGCCTGAGTATACAGAACCGAGAAAAAGAAGTCTATCCGCCAAAGACTGTGCGCAAGGTCAGTTAGCCAGCGGAACGTTTTGTATTCAATCCTACTAGCGTACAATCTGATATTTCCGAGTTCAATTGACTTCTAGAAGTACGAAAAATCTTATCAAAGACCAGTGCTATACCTTCTCCAACTCTTAGTAGTAATTTGATTCATTCTTCTTCGTGCTTGTCCCCCCATACATCAATATAACTAATTGGTTTCCATGTATTTATAGCTGCTTCAATTTCATCACATAAAAAAGACTTTCAACAGCCATCAAAAACACATACTGTTAATCGAAAAGACAAAGCTAGTCTGCCGAGTATCCGCAGACAAATAGATGTTTCTGAACAAGACTCTCAACCGCTATCACAAACGCATACTGGTAATCAAAAGAACAAAGATAGCCTGCCGAGTAACCGCAGACAAGTAGATGTTTCTGAAAAGCCAAAAAAGTCTCAGACTTCACAATCATGTAAGAATCGTGACAGTATAAGTTGGGTGGAGTTCAGTATTTCTGGGTTGCGATTCTGTAACTTTCCGCTAACTCGCTAACTCGCTAACTCGCTAACTCGCTAACTCGCTAACTTTTCGCTCTAAGACCGTTGGTTGGCTGAGGAGCGTCCAATCGGAGATCGTTACGGGCCGCAACGATCTCCGATTGGACGAAGTTAGCGAGTTAGCGAGTTAGCGAGTTAGCGGAAAGTTACAGAATCGCAACCCTGATGTTGTTTTTCATTGATCCTAATAGTCATTTTGTTCTAAAAGTTGCACACTCGAGTCAAGAATCATCTCGAAGCCGAGCTCCTGAAAAAATTGATGATGAAATGGGTCAAGCTGGAACCCTTGCAGGACTAAGATTCGACATACAAGCATTAACTGAAGCCTTCAGAGACCTGAAAGGTGTTATCGAAAGATCCGCACTGGCACAGAATGCGTTTGGTACAAATGTCCAAAGCTTTGCCACCGAGTATAATGTAGTATTCCCCATAACGACCATGGAGGACTTCCACACATTTGATGACCGGTTGAAAATGGACAAAAAGTTACGAAAAGAGTTTGTGAGTGAGACATTTGACTTCTGAAGATCTTCTGTTCGACATCAATTCGTAATTCACTTATCTTTTGCATCCATAGACTAGTACATTGCACTTCATAGTGGATTCACACACCACGCTGCACAGTGGGACGGAATCCCAAATTCCTGGCCAAAAGTCGAAAAAGCATTCAATTCGGGTAAAAATTAGTACTTGGGGGTTTTTGGGGTCGCTGATAACGAATCTGAAGTCAAAATTTGAAAAAACAAAATGGCGGATCCGATACGGCTAAAAATTCCTCAGAAAATCATTCAATTCGGGTGAAAATCAGTACTCGGGGGTTTTTGGAGTCGCTGATTACGAATCTGAAATCAAAATTTGAAAAAACAAAATGGCGGATCCGATAAGGCTAAAAATTCTTCAGAAAACCATTCAATTCGGGTGAAAATCAGTACTCGGGGGGTTTTTGGGGGCGCTGATCACGAATCTGGAGTCAAAATTTGAAAAAACAAAATGGCGGATCCGATACGGCTAAAAATTCCTTAGAAAACCATTCGATTAGGACAAAAATTAGCACCTGGGGGTTTTTGGGGTCGCTGATCACGAATCTGAAGTCAAAATTCGAAAAAACAAGATGACGGATCCAATATGGACGACTTGTATGTAAAAAAACGTTTTATTCATACTAAAATAACAATGATTTGCCTAAAATTAGGTTGATACAGGAATATTGAAATTATAATGATGTATACTGTACAGATACTATAGAAATTATCATTAAACTTTTAAGTAAATATAAAATGAGGAAATGCCAGGAAACATGAAAAATTCTAAAATGTTTATTCGTCAAATAATCTAGTTGGTTACGTGGAACTTTACTAGTCGTCATCAGAAGAATCACTTGATTCGCAGTCAGTGGATTCAATTGTGAAATAGCTTGAGCTTTCCTCACTTGTTGAAATGCTTGGCGCAGTTAATAACTGTAATGCTTCTGGCAGCAATGATTTTATTTCTTTGCAAGGTAATTTGCGCAAGCTAGAAATATATGGGTCGGATGTTAATAGAAGCCGTGCAAATAGGTCTTCCATAGTTTCCACTCGGGAACACTTTCTCGTAAAATCTGTTCTGCACCATCATTCAGCTGATTTTTGATGAGCAGGAAAATATCCTTCCTGGATAAGCCAGGTACTGCACGATGATCGGCAGCAGATTCTGAAATGTCGAAGTGTAATACATATAAATAAGAATTACATATTCAATCTTACTTGCTATTATCCGTTCCACAATATTATTCATAACTAGTCATTGATAATTCTTGAATTATTCATGATCATGGATAATGCATCGTAAAATGAATGGAAAGAAAAAACAAGGAAATGGAGAAAAAAAATTTCGTTATTTGTTGGGCCTTTTAAAAGGGGCTTAGCAAAAAATGACTTGAGACAAGATGGTCCTTGTTTGAAGCTTGATATATAAATTCGTTATAAAAAATGAGGGTAAAGGCCAACGCGCACTATGCGGAAGCGAAGCGATCGGAAGTTTTCATTAA
Organism: Tenthredo mesomela; assembly: GCA_943736025.1. Classification (NCBI taxonomy): domain Eukaryota; kingdom Metazoa; phylum Arthropoda; class Insecta; order Hymenoptera; family Tenthredinidae; genus Tenthredo; species Tenthredo mesomela. The sequence continues at coordinate 17,719,327 of OX031018.1, read as the reverse complement.
CACGCTTTTTTAGGAGTGTGCGTGCATATTTTCACAAAAAACATAAGAAAAGCATGTTGATGAAAACTTCCGATCGCTTCGTTTCGCTTCGCTTCCGCGTAGTGCGCGTTGGCCTTAATGGGGAAAAAAATTGATTTGGGCCTTACCAGGCCGACCTGGGGCACTGGGCCCACAATGTGAGTACACCCTTGGATGGATCTTTCAAAACCATACAACTTTTATCTAAACCACTTCTCCCGATTTTATGTTTTGGTTGTTCAAAATGAAGAAAAATACACTTTTCATTACAAAAACTTGCGCCAAAAGCGGTGGCGCAAAAAATCGCAAGTTTTTCTTGTTTTTCCCATTAGAGAATAGATTAATCTACACCCTGAAACAAGTCCGGCCGTGGGACATTGCGGTGCAATTCAACTTTTCTCTACGTGTTTACAATTTCCCGTTGCAATTTTACGTTAATTTTCGGACAAATCATTCTTTTATTGTGATCACATACATCATGATTATAAATTTAGAATACCATGATGATATTGTACTTACTTTCCCCTTTCGAATCTATTTTTTGGATTTTTTTTAACGTAATTCGTCTGGGCTTGACGACGTTCTGAACACAGCGCTGTAAATTTCGGTTGGAGCGCGATGCGTCTAGTTCGAGCGAGGGTCACTTTTGAACTGGAATACAATAGCGGGTATAAGGGATGGTCCCCTCCCCTGTCTGCAATCCGACCCTTGGACTATTACTTTACCTAACCCCCCACTTCAAAACCCCGAAAACAAAACTTCGTTTTTCGACTTTTGGCCAGGAATTTCGGATTCCGTCCCACTGTGCGCTGGCCAGAAATATCACAGCTATGTTGAAGAAACATATTTCAAGGGATGTGGCGTTAAAATTCAATGCAGTAAAAACTGGGAAGAATAAGGAGATATTTAAAGAAACAAAACTTTGCAGCCTCTTACGGGGTAAGTAATAATCATGTTAACTATACTGCATCATGTTCAAAGACCTTAAGGAAGACCCGACTACTGAAATCTTGACGGAAACCAGATTTTTATTTTTTGGAATGGTTAAAATAGGTCGAATCAAAAAAGTACTTTCTTAAGTTGTAGATGATAGTAGAATATACCTTGAAAAATAATTCTGTTCTGCGATGAAAATGTTGACACGGGGAACCTTTTGCAGTATGTACATTAGGGTGGGCCAAAAAAAACTTTTAATTTTTTTTTCTTTAGTTACCATGAAAATATTGTTCAAGATGATGAAAAAAAAATCCTCTGAAAATTTGAGCTCTTAATATTTATATTAAGAGGTGCCTCATCGCGATTTTTGATTTCCCATTTAAATAACACGGGAAATTTTTTTTTTTTTATTTGGAATTTTATTCGGTTCCAATGAATCATCGTGTTGTAAAAATCAATACATATTCTTGTAGGAAATTAAACGATCTCCAAAAAAGGTCTGATGTAATTTTTCGCTAAGTTCACTCGTTTCAAAGTTATTCAAGGTTAAAGTTCAACCTCAAACGGTGTATGACGACTTTTTTTTCGACTAAGCAAAAAATCACATTAGACCTTTTTTGGAGATCGTTTAATTTCCTACAAGAATATGTATTGATTTTTATAACACGATGATTCGTTGGAACGGAATAAAATTCCAAATAAAAAAAAAAAAATTTCCTGTGTTATTTAAATGGGAAATCAAAAATCGCGATGAGGCACCTCTTAATATTGATATTAAGAGCTCAAATTTTCAGAGGACTTTTTTTTCATCATCTTGAACAATATTTTCATGGTAACTAAAGAAAAAAAAATTAAAAGTTTTTTTTGGCTCACCCTAATGTACATTTCCTACGCAGCGCTGTGAAAGGTTCCCTGCGTCAACATCTTTGTCACAGGAGATTGAAATTTTTTTTCAAAGTATATTCCACTATCATCTACAACTTGAGAAAGTACTCTTCTAATTCGACCATTTTTAGCCATTTGAAAAATAAAAAACTGGTTTTCGTAAAGATTGTAGTAGGGTCTTTCTTTGAAGCGAAATATATACCTCAACACTTTTTTTCTGTCTTACAGATGTGCTGTTGCTGAAATATAAAGAGGGGGCCCAAGGAACAGTACCGATTACAGAGAAAAATTTTTATCGAGAACTGGGAACCTGTCTCTCTAATGCTGTCGATTGGAACGGGCATCGCAAAAGCCGAAATAAACAGCCAAATCAATCAAGTGATACCGAATCAAATGATGATGATCAGCGATAAACATATTATCTGCACTGTCTCGTTTTTCTTATTATTTTCCCAGCATATATGATATATGAAAAGTTTTGAGACCTAAAAATAAAGCTTACATTTTGAACGAAAAGCATATTTTCCATAATACCCTTTAATGAATCCATGTATATTATATAGTCACTCATAAGATAACTGACCAGCCCCTGGTCTGATTACTGGCTAGAGCCTGATCAGTTTGTCTGGCCAGGTACTGAGCAGACAAATGTTACGCGCCAGGTCTGGCTCTGGACAGTTGGCCTGGCTATGGCCAGTCTAGATTCATGGAAGACTGGCCAGGGTCTATGTAGCGCCGGAATTAAATTTCTGCGCGGGTACGGCAAGTCGCCTTCGAAAACCAATTTATTACTATTAAAACCCGTCCCACATACAACAGTGGTGTCAGAAGTGGGATATTGGATTGAAGACAATAATTAGAAAACAGAGGCCGTTGTAATAAATCAACGTTAACAAAAATCACTGTGCGTGGATTAACACATAATTCACCGTTGTACGAAATCAACGTTAACGAAACCCTATTCGTTGTTATACATCAACGTTAACAAAAATCACTGTGCGTGGATTGACACATAATTCACCGTTGTACGAAATCAACGTTAACAAAACCATATTCGTTGTTATACATCAACGTTAACAAAAATCACTGTACGTGGATTGACACATAATTCACCGTTGTACGAAATCAACGTTAACAAAACCCTATTCGTTGTTATACATCAACGTTAACAAAATCACTGTCCGTGGATTGACATATAATTGACCGTTACACGAAATCAACGTTAACAAAACCCTGTGAAGTGACCGACAAACCAAAGTATACCGAACTTGCATTACGTGCCCTATATGAAGAGGCGCTCAAGAAACCTCAAGATCCGTCAAGACATAAACGCAAGAGGATTCCAGTAAACCAACACCAAAGTATCCAACTACGGATCCAACGGTACAGCGAACTCGAGCTTTCAACACTGATAATGTTATGCATTGGCTCACCCTACTGTTACTGTAAGTCCTACGAACTTGCAATAGTAATATTCGGAATTTATAATTGAAATCCTAGAAAATGCCAGTATCAGCTGAAAAATTAGCCAAACTCCTTCTCGTATTTATCGCAAAAGATATTAGCGTCAGAGAATTTATCGACAAATGCGTTCGCGCGATCCAACAATGCATTACTACAGAATCAGAAGAACTTTACGAATATATACGTATCAAAATCACTGGTAAGGCATATGAAAGGATTCAAAATAGGGAAATTCAAGACTACAATAGTCTGAAAAAGGAGTTACTACTGTTTTATGGAGTAAAGGGAACAAATAGACAATGGGAATTAGAACTAACTAGGAGAGTATCGCACCTCCGGGTCATCGATCTTGACCAAACTTATAGGGGTGATTTCTTGAGCCCAGCGCCGGATTTACCTCTACTGCCGCCCTAGGCCTCAGAGAGTTTGCCGCCCCTTTCGTCGGGAAATCAAGCAAGAAGGAATATTTTTGATTTTTTTTTATTACTTAAATCTCATCACACGTCTGATTATTAAAACATGATACCCTACCGGAGATATCAATTAAACAAATGACGTTTGACCGCTCGCTCGCGTATGAGGCCACGGAGCCGCTGGGACGCGACGCCTCGAATTTGCATCGATTCAATAATTAATTTTTACGAAACCGGAGCTCAAATCTGAATGAAAAAATTCATGGTTGATCCTTGTGGTATAGTCCATACGCAATACCCCCTTTCTGTATGCAATGGTAGGTCCGGAAACGTTTAGGGTGTTTTTATATGTTTTCGGGGATGAGGAATCCGAATCCATCGGTGTTTTTTTCAAAAAGTTGGGCGAACACATTGTTATTAACAATTTTCAGTGTTCTTCCGACCAAAATGACGTTTTTCGCAAAAACTATCATATTTACGAGAAAAATTGTTCTCACCATTTTGATTCCTGATGTTTCAATGAACAAATTCGTCTTTTGTTTTTCCAAATCGGATGATTAGTTCCGGAGTTACGCGCATTTGTTTATGAAAGTCGCTGGCTCCGACGTCATCTACGGCTCGCGCGCGCTTGAAATCAAATGGATTCCAAATTGGTTCTCCTTATATGTTTTCGGGGGTGTGGAATCCGAATCCATCGGTGTTTTTTTCATAAAGTTGGGCGAACACATTGTTATTAACAATCTTCAGTGTTCTTCCGACAACAATGACGTTTTTCGCAAAAACTATCATATTTACGAGAAAAATGACGGTTAGCATTTTTATTCCTAATGTTTCAATGAACAAATTAGTTTTTTGTTTTTCCAAATCGGATGATTAGTTCCGGAGTTACGTACATTAGTTTATGAAAATTGCGTGCTCCGACGTCATCCACGGCTCGCATGTGTTAAAGTGGTGGCTTTTTTTTTTTTCATAAACTAATGCGCGTAACTCCGGAACTAATCATCCGATTTGGAAAAACAAAAAACTAATTTGTTCATTGAAACATGAGGAATAAAAATGCTAACCATAATTTTTCTCGTCAATATGATAGTTTGTGCGAAAAACGTCCCGAGTAGAAATGAGGTCAGGCTCGAATCAGGCCCATGTCGGGCCCGAATCAGGCCCGAATCAGGCCCGAATCAGGCCTGATAGTCGCCTGATGTAACGCTATGTTCCGTCAGGGCCTGATCAGGCAGTACTACGAAATACTAGAGCCTGATCAGGCCCTGACGGAACATGGCGTTACATCAGGCTGCCTGATCTAATTTCTACTCGGGGTCATTGTTGTCGGAAGAACACTGAAGATTGTTAATAACAATGTGTTCGCCCAACTTTATGAAAAAAACACCGATGGATTCAGATTCCACACCCCCGAAAACATATAAGGAGAACCAATTTGGAATCCATTCGATTTCAAGCGCGCGAGAGCCGTGGATGACGTCGGAGCCAGCGATTTTCATAAACAAATGCGCGTAACTCCGGAACTAATCATCCGATTTGGAAAAACAAAAGACGAATTTGTTCATTGAAACATCAGGAATAAAAATACTAAGAACAATTTTTCTCGTAATTATGATAGTTTTTGCGAAAAACGTAATTTTTGTCGGAAGAACACTGAAAATTGTTAATAACAATGTGTTCGCCCAACTTTTTGAAAAAACCACCGATGAATTCGGATTCCTCACCCCCGAAAACATATTAAAACGCCCTAAACGGCTCCGGACCTACCATTGCATACAGAAAGGGGGTATTGCGTATGGACTAGTATGGACGAGGTACGGTTTTTTTTTCAATTATTTATATTATTTACTTTGATAATAAATTGCAAATGAGTAAAAAAAGTGTATCTCCGGTTCTAATGATGATAATGATGTTTTTTTTTTTCAAAGTTTCCGCCTCGAAAAAAGAAATAGCAATATCAAAAAGTGATTTTCGCCAGTCAATAATTTTAGTCCCAATACTATTTGTTGATTGAGAAAATTTTTATTTCCTTTTTTCCGATCGTTTTCAATGGAAAAAAAAATAATTTTCAATCACATTATGAATCTGCATAGTTCAAACTACCACCAGAATTTTCGTTAGACGCTGTAATCCCATTGGGTCAAATGTTATTGGTATTCGAATATTTTTCGAAAATCGCTATTTGTTGCTATAATATGTGAGGTGATCGAACGATTTTTGGACGGACTCTTGCAGCACAGGTTTTATACGCGTCATGTGAGTTTCAAGGGTATACATTGATCATTAAGGGGACAGGAACGAAATTAAAAAATTTGTAAATAATTTGGTTTTTTGCATTTTGCGACTAGACGAACCGACATTTTTTGAATTTTCTAAATTTTCTATTAAACACGAGGATGAGACATGCAACTTTTATATACAACATTTTTGCCTCACACGCATATGAAGGAAATAAAAAATCAAAATGGCGAATTTTTTCTTTCAACATTTTTTTAAACAATGTTCCACACATTTAATCAACACGCAAAATCAGGGGCTTATTTGTCGAGGTCAAATCTACCTACAAAAAAATCGGCAAAACTGTACTCAGAAAGAATAGGAGTCAAGTCGAATCCGACTGGACTAACCGCTTAGTCTATTCCTCCCATCACTCATATTCAGAGATAAAATTCAATTGACGATGTCACTGGTCACAAAACTCGCTCAATTATATTGTATGTCCCAAGAGATTGGAAGAATACGATACACCACAAGACGTGCCCACCGAGATATTGGGAATATATAATTTGCCAATTGTTTATGCCGTAAAGCCGGAGACAGACTACAGGATTCTGCAGACGTGATCGCAATGCGACCAGTTGGTGCATACATTGTAGTAAAAATAGAAATATTCATATTTCCATGATAAATACCTTACTGTACTCGATTCGTTCATATTTTCAAACAATTTTACACAAAACTTGGTTATCTGGGTTTGCGAGGATTCGGGAAAATAAATGTCGGGGGCAGCAGGCTGAATGCAAATCGTTTTCAATTCGCGGTTTACTTTGAGATGGATTCGGTTACATTATATTAGTTTACGATTTGCTTTTAATTGTGGACAGAGCTGCGTTGCTTTTGAAGTCATTTTGAATGGCGATGAAATTTTGGAAAAAAGTTCATCTCTCATCAATGATAAATGAGAAAAAAAAATTATGTCAGTCAAAATTTGCCGCCCCTAAAATTTGCCGCTCTAGGCCCGGGCCTACTGGGCCTACTGGTAAATCCGGCGCTGATCTTGAGTCGAATCGTATTAATTCTTATAATTAAGAATAAATAAAAAAATTAAAAATCATTCTGATGTATACCTCAATATTGTGAATTAAAAATTAACGTACTCGCAATGCACAGTAAAAAATACCATAGAAATACGTTAAATACGTTAAATACCATCTTGAGGAGTGAAGCCCCACAGTTTATAGAAAAAAAAAATAAAAATTGGTCCCAAAACGAAGTTTCTGAAATGAAGTTAACCCGTGCCGGTAAAGTCTCAAAGTTTCCAATTTACATATGCATTTTTACGGGTCTCAATTCAAAAATGCACTGTAAGACTAATTTTAATTGAAAAATTCTAAACCATTTGAAATAAGGTGTCGATTAAAAAAACTCAATTCTGAATCGGACTAGACGCACCCCCTACAATGATTACCAAAAAAAAAATAAAAAATTCATGCGCAATTTGATATTTCTATCTCAATTCGAAGGCGTGCCTATAAAGTGTCCAAATTGTAATTTCATATTTGAATAATATTGAATTTTTTTATATTTCCAATTCCGATTTCTTACGTAGCCAACAGAAGGTAGAAAAATCATTCGATAGTCGAAATGTCCCTTATATAAGTGGAAGTACATGGGAAAAAATCATGGTTGTTGCAAATCGTCTCGTATGTACAAAAAAATAAATTTTTAAGTGAAATGAAGAACTGATCCTTTCAATAACTAAATGTACAAAAAACTGCAACTGGGCCAGAAGCACTACTTTCTATGTACTTTCACTTATATGAGAGATGTTTCAACTATCGAATGATTTTTTCTACCTTCTGTTGGTTCATTGGAAAAATGAACAAATTCAATGTTATTCAAATGGAAAATTATTTGGACACTTAGGCGCGCCTGCTAATCAAACTAAAACCTGATACTTTCACATAGTTTAGGATTTTTCCAGTGAATTAGCCTCACAGTGCATTTTTGAATTAGGATCCGTAAAAATGCATGTGTATTATTATTATTCATGTATAAACTGTGGGGCTTCACTCCTCAAGATGGTATTTAACGTCCACCCTAATGTACAGCGGCTTTTAATATAATCACTTCTCAAAAATCGACAATTTGAAACGTAAAATTTATGCAAACGATTATGGTTTTTTTAGGTGGGACCCTACGGGTTACCTGATCGATTAACGGGCGATGGCTATTTGTATTTTTTAAATCGAGTCCTGCCGCAGTTGTTGGCGGAGGTGCCACCGGAGGCGACCCAAGGTATATACTACCAACACGATGGTGCAACCCCGCATTTTGCGTTACGTCCGCGCAGATGGCTCGACCGAAATTTCGCGGGGCGATGGATCGGTCGCGGAGGACCGATAAGATGGCCACCAAGATCTCCCGCAGCGCCGTGCCTAGTTGAAATGGCACCTAGGGCAACAGTTTCCCATGGCCCCCTGGTTATTATTGAATTTGACCGGCGAACGAAGAAAAAAAATACAATTTTCTGCTTTTATGAAACATCTGTTTTTTTTTTTTTTTGCATGTTTTGTCAAAATAAATTTTAATTTCTTCATTTCCGGCCGGAAAAAATTGATTTGGACTACGGTGCGGCGCCCCATGCGAGGTGGCGCCCTGGCGCGGTTGCCCCATTGCGCCGCCTGTTGGCACGGCGCTGATCTCCCGATCTCAATCCCCTTGATTATGGGATATGGGGCTGCGTCAAAACATTCGTCTACGAGGAACAGCCGGCTTCCCTAGAGATACTCGAACAAAGACTTCACCAGGCCACCGCGATAATGTCAGAGGAATCTCTAGGGAAGTGCGTAGACAATCTAATACGTCGTGCAAGAGCTTGTATTTACGCAGGTGGTGCGCAGTTCGAGCACCTTTTGTAATTTTTTTTTTCAATAAAAGACTTTATGTTTGAGTACGAAATTTTTATAGTCAAATATACAAGATATCATTGAATTTTCGATGATCGGTTTTTTCTAAATTACAAGTAGAATATTACTTTATTACTTTTATTACTTTATTTTCACTTTTTTTTTTTTTTTTTTTACTTTATTTTTATATTACTTTTGGACGCGATGACCGAACGTGGAGATCAAAATACCCAAACTACGTAACGAAAATTCACGTTATTTTTTTTATTTGCTTTTCATTTCATTAAAATTCAACGATTCGTTTTGAATCAGGTGATTATTTTTCAAAACGGACTCTGGAATTTTTATCGCGTGAACCGACAGTCTATGTCTTTTGGCCGAATGGGATTACCTCGCTACATCGTATGGATGATTTCCAAAAAACTGTGTCCCTCTCGCCGGGCCCCACGACAGGTAATAATTAATGGGAGCTCGGATCAATATTTGCGATTTTTTCCGCACTTTTGGACGCGATGGCCAACCGTGAGAATCAAAATACCCAAACTACTTCACAAAAATTAACGTTTGTTTTGTTGCTTCTCATTTCATCATTCTACCATTCGTTTCGAATTAGTCATCAATTTTCAAAACGGGACTCTGTAATTTTTATCGCGTGAACCGACTGTCTATGAACGAATTACGACTCTCCCGGCAGAATGAGATTACCTCGCTTCATCGTGTGGATGATTTTCGGAAAATTGTGCCACTCTGGCCGGGCCCTACGACAGGTAATAATTAAAGGAAGCTTAGATCAATATTTGCGATTTTTTCCGCACTTTTGGACGCGATGACCAACCGTGAGAATCAAAATACCCAAAATACGTTACGAAAATTCACGTAATTTTTTTTTTTTTTTGCTGTTCATTTCATTATCCCACGATTCGTTTTAAATGAGTTAATTATTTTTCAAACTGGACTCTGGAATTTTGATCCCGTGAATCGACAGTCCATGTCTTCCGGCCGAGTGGGATTACTTTGCTTCATCGTCCCAGGTAGAAAATTGTCTTAGCAGGACAAGTTTGAAACTTGCAGTTAGCCTAATATAAGCTTAGCATCCAAGACTTGTTCTGTAACCTTAGCGCAAGGCTGCTGTTAGGATGGAAAACATTACAAGATGTTGAATTGTAATTAGCTTGTAAAATTATTTAGCTGCTCGCTTATTTTCCACGCGTATTTTGAGACTTGTACTTAGCTTGGATTATAGTCTAAATTCAAGCTAGGCATCCAAGCCAATTAAAAGTCTCAAAAAGAGAGTGAAAAATAAGCTAGTAACTAAATAATTTTCCACGAATATTTTGAGATTCATCGTTGGCTTGGATGCATAGCCTAAATTAAGGTTATACATCCAAGCTGAATACAAGCCTTAAAATGAACGTGGAAACTAAGGTAGCTGCTGGATAATTTTACTAAGTCAACTTTTCATAGTATATTGTGTATCAATCAGGGAGTGTCGGCCATCAGGATCGGTCTTTCAACGCTGATTACTTTTTATTACTTATTACTTATTACTATTATTACTTTTTGATATTGTTAGTAGTTACAACCTCATATCTAGCACGCTAATTATGCCTTAAACAAGTGAACTTCTTGCAGAAACTTTGCTTCGCTGCGCTGCAAGATTCTGCAGAAAGTTCCCTGCGTCAACACTTTCATGGCAGAAAATTGAAGTTTTTTCTAAACCTAGATACTAGCATCATATACAACGTAACGTAGGCTTTTTTCATTTGGACCTTTTCTACACTTTTGAAAAATCAAAAACTATTTTTTCCCAAATTTCAGTATAGGCCCCCCTTAAGTAAAAGCAGGGTTGTATCGACAGATCTAGACACCTACATATATACTGTAGAGATTCATAAAAAATGAATACTAAAAAAATTATTACCAAAAGGGTAAGTTTTCATTGTTGAATTCATTTCAACACAAATAGTGATGAGATGGAAGATGAAAAGGGGGATAATATAGACAGAAGAAAAAAACTAATACACAGAAAAAAGATGAAAGAGAAAAACTTAAAAAACTAAAAGGTGATGAAATTAAGAAAGGAAAAAAGGACGTTACAGAGAAGAAATCACGTGAAATACGAGAGAGGGAGGAAGTGGATGAAGTCACATACGAATAAAATATATTAAGGAAAAAAAAACTGAAAATGTGATAAAAAGAAGTTTTCCAATATTATATTTAATGTTGAATGCCAGAAAAAATTATTAAATAAAAATTTTTCTTTGTAAAACAGTATATTATTATGAGACTTGACATACCAAATCTTTACAAGCTAGAAATAAGCTTCGTTCCCTATCTTGAAATTAGCTAAGTTACCAATGTTTATGCACGCTAAAACGGTAAGCTTGCTATTAGCGACTTGGAGCGTTACCGATCAGCCTTGCACTAAGGTTTGTTAGTAAGCTAGTTCTTAGCTAATGTTACAGACTGACCAATAAACTATTAGTTCAGGTTCAGCGTATACCCCCTTCCTAAGTCCACATGGACGGGATTTCCGGGGGTTTTAAGGGAAAGGTATTTTAGTCTTAAGATTGAGAGTGTACGAATGAAATTTGTCCTTACCTTTAATCTAGCTCGACGATCTCTATTATTTTAGGCGTTGAGGGTTGTTGAGTCTGGCCAGCGTCGGCGGTTGTAAATGATCGTCTTGTAAAGGTAGTCTCAAATGTACTAACGATACACCTAGCTCCTTGGTAATCAACAGTATGTTGAATATAAGTCTGTGGAAGGTCTTCTGAATACTCTTCGAAGGGGCCACCAGGGAGTTGGGCCTCCTCAAGCGGTTGTTCAATTTCTGCTATTGAATTATTTTTAGGGGTTTCACTGTTATTTGGATTTTGAAAGGTTATCGTGTCCGTAGTATCCTCGTCCCGGATATTTATTGAGGAATGAAATTCTGAGATATATTCAGATAGCCACTCAGGAGTTTCATCCACTTTGTTTAGTTCACTAAGTGTTTTGATTATTTTGTTATTTCTAGCTTTAGCCTTTGCTAGGCGAGCGTTGGCCCGTTTACCGGATCTACGCTTGGGTTTGAATGAATTAGGTTTTCACTGTTGTATAGTTTTTATTATGATTGTTTATTTGATTTATTGTAGTAAGATTTAACAATTGGTATTATAAGCACCAAGATCCCTTGTGTTCTTACTATAAGTTTAGAGGTTTGGTTGAAAAGATTTGAGTTTGAACTTGACTTTGAAGTTAATATTTTGCACTGATTGAACTATGTCGATTTAAGAGTGCTATAATATTCACTGCTCGAGAGCTTAATGCGAACTGATGAATTAATTGCAGAGATCGAGAGTAAGTGGTAGGGATCTTAGGGTTTATATATGATTAGCTTATTAATAGTGGGGATATTGTTGTTGATTAGCGCATAACAATCCCACGGTGGCTTTAGCCCGGGTGTGCATGACTTATCTGCACGTGCGAATTTGGGCAGTTGACCGGATGGAGTTTCTGGTACTGATATCTTTTAGTAAGCTAAGTTTCAACCAGTTGGGGTTGTTTATTGCAAACTGATATTTGAATAAACAGTTTGCGTGTTTGGTTGATGAGTCATGCTCACCCAAGAAGCCTTTCTTATCTCTATGTTATATACTAGTAGTTTGATTGAGATATAATATATTTTAATATAATTTCCAATATACAGGGTGGTCCATTTTAATCGATGCAGGCGAATATCTCGAAAACTAACAATTATAAAAGAAAAAGTTTTATACAAAACTTGGAGGGTTTCGAGGGGGAAAGATAATGCTGATATGTGTTGACTTGTGGATTTCGCCAATTCCGAGATTTCGCAAGCAACTTCGGATTTTAGATAGGGAATACATGTTTTGGTTGAGGGCATCTGATAGCGCGATCAAAGACTCATTCAACCACGCAAGCAAAAAAAATTGGAAAAAAAAAATTTTGCAAAAAAAAATTGGAAAAAAAATATTGCAAAAAAAAATTTCGCGAATTTTTTTTTTTCTCTTGCAAAAGATTGTGTTTTTTTGTCCCTAGCTTTCGAACACATTCATTGTTCATCACTTTGCGTTATTGATCTACGATTTTTTTTTCAATAATCTGGTACATTCAATCTTTCCAATTTCAAAATTGGCGAGAAAAATTTTGAGCTAGAGTGATGAACAATGAATGTGTTCGAAAGCTAGGGACAAAAAAGCAATCTTTTGCAAAAAAAAAAAAAAAAATTCGCGAATTTTTTTATTCCAATTTTTTTTTGCAAAATTTTTTTTTCCAATTTTTTTTGCTTGCGTGTTTGAATGAGTCTTTCATCGCACTATCAGATGCCCCAAACCAAAACATGTGTTCCCTATCTAAAATCCGAAGTTGCTTGCGAAATCTCGGAATTGGCGAAGTCCACAAGTCAACACATATCAGCATTATCTTTCCCCCTCGAAACCCTTCAAGTTTTGTATAAAACTTTTTCTTTTATAATTGTTAGTTTTCGAGATATTCGCCTGCATCGATTAAAATGGACCACCCTGTATATAAGTTTTATATATGGTTAAATTCATGTATACATGTGCATAGTTATATATGTGTATGGTTTATGTGTGTGTACCTTCGGGGTTCGAGCAAGAGAGTTATATCTATGCATGTGCGTGATTTTACTGTTAGGTTACCAATTGTTGGGTCATACCAGGTGTATCTTCTCTTGCTTATACCGCTGTGGGTACATTAAATCCTATTATTAATTATTTATCAAAGGGTAAAGAAGAACCTTCTATGGTCGGTCAGTTGTAGTCGTGTATGTGTCTTAGTGACTTGGTGAGAACGTCACACTAACACTTACAAAACTAGCTTGATGCAAGCTAGTTTCAATGTTCATTTTCTACCTGGGGTATGGACGATTTTCGATAAATTGTCTAATTTTAGCCGGGGCCTACGACAGGTAATGATTAATGGAAGCTGAGATCAATATTTGCGATTTTTTCCGCACTTTCGGACGCGATGACCAACCGTGAAAATCAAAATACTATAATACGTTACGGAAATCAATTTTTTTTTTCTTGCTCCATACTTTATTATTCCACGATTCGTTTTAAATGAGTTAAATATTTTTTAAACTGAACTCTGGAATTTTTATCGCGTGAACCGACTGTCTTTGAACGGATCACGACTCTCTCGGCTGAATGCGATCACCTCACTCCTTCGTATGGATGATTTTCGAAAAACTGTGTCACTCTCGCCGGGCCCCACGACAGGTAATAATTAAAGAAAGCTCATATCAATGTTTGCGATTTTTTCCGCACCTTTGGACGCGATGACCAACCGTGAAAATCAAGATACCGAAATTACATTACGAAAATCTAACGTTCTCTTACGTTTTTATAACGATATCTTGTCCACTAATTTTAATGAACTTATGAAATCAACTTTAAAAGACGCAATATCGAAGAAGCTTGAATTTGCTTTTTTTTTCATGATTATACGATATGTTTTAAATTAGTTATCAATTTTTAGAACGGTTCTCTGGAATTTTGATCGTGTAAACCGACTGTCTAATGTCTCGCGCTTACGGCGGATTCGAGCGCGGCGGGCGGAGCGGAGAACACCACACATTATTGTCTTGTTTTCCGTAGTAAGGCGGATGGCGATGCGGATTCTTGCGGATTTTGGACAGTCTTTCCTATAGACGAACGCTAATTGGTTCGTGATTAAGTCCATCTTACGGAAAAACTAAGTACCCGCGGACTTTTTTGCATGGGTAACTTTCGTCTTAATATTTCGCAAGGAATCCGCCGGTATGCTTTGCGTGCGCGAATTTTCAGACACCCTGTATATATATACTATATATATATATTTCGGATTTCCCATAGATTTCCCAGAATACCTGGGGATTTTCCTATAAATTCTCCGGGTCTTCCCCACTATTTCCATGGATTCGCCATAGATTTTCCGAGGATTCTCCACTGTTCCCAGATAGCAAGCTTGTCCGAACGACGTCCGCGAGCCGTCTTTTCTAAGACGTCCGAGTCGTAACGTCCATAAGACGTCTTCAAACAGTCGTCAATATCACGACGTCTAGAAGACGTCTGTGGAAAGACATTCGTTCCCTACTGAAAAAGTTCTTGTAATTGATGTAATATATAATGTGGAAAAGTACACGATAAATCACATGGTAAATTGTCTGAAGTTATGGAAGATATCAGTGCACAATTTACCATGTGAATTATTGTGTACCTACTTTATTTTGTGATTAGTTACATGATTTATTTTATAGTTCGAATCCACATAATTTATTTTGTAATTTACCATATGATTTCTCATATGGTCAGGGTTTACCGAAGAAAAACAAAAAAAAATAAAAAATTGTGGACTTCGTGCGGGATCTAACCCACGTCTGTTAGATCCTGAAGCAGTCTCGCTACCACCTCGGTCAGGCTATACTTATTACGTCCAAGTCATAATTAGATCAAAATAAAGCTCAACTCTGTGGAAGAAAATGAAATCAATTCTGGTCATATGTGGACTTCATGATCGTCAAACTGTTTGCATTTATTAACAAGCCGCGTGGCCCAGGCGGTAGCGCGACTGCTTCTGAATCTGACAGACGTGGTTCGATCTCGTACGCGGTCCTCAATTTTTTTTTTTTTTTTATTGTCGTTTATTTGTTGTCAGAAATGCGACGTCTTTATGACGTCGCAAATCGCGGACATAAGACGTCTATAAGACGTCTTTTAGACGTTAATACGACATACTTGAAAAATGTCATATTGGAAATAAGACGTCAGAATAACGTCTTATAGACGTCTCGTTGCTATCTGGGTTCCCACGTATTCCCCATAGATTTCCCAGAATTCCAGGGGATTTCCCATAGATTTCCCGGAATTCCAAGGGAACGGTTTTTGTCACCTTTTTTAGGCCGCATAGCTAAGCTAACTAATATGCTTATATACAGGGTGTTACAACTAACTATGTCACCCCGACGGGTGGTGATAGGGGGGACCTTAACTAACATTTTCGATATAGGAACCCATGTCCGGAAAGTTGACGTTACCTTGATGAGAGGGATTCAAAATTTTCGGCGAACGCCTGCAACGCTCGCTCACAGGCGCGGCGAAATCCTCGAGGATTTAGAAATAATCTAAGTCTAATTCAACTATTTATTACAACACAAAGAATCTATCACAGTTTTACAAATATCGCAGAAAATAAGTATATTCGCCGTTTATTCCTACAAAAAACAACTGTCATGCTTATGTTGTTTTGTTTTTATTTGTCGAGTCAAAGAAATGTGATAATGCGACTTGGTTGTTTTTCGTAGAAATGAACGGCGAAAATACTTATTTTCTGTGATACTTGTAAAACTGTGATAGATTCTTTGTGTTGTAATAAATAGTTGAATTAGACTTAGATTATTTCTAAATCCTCGAGGATTTCGCCGCGCCTGTGAGCGAGCGTTGCAGGCGTTCGCCGAAAATTTTGAATCCCTCCCATCAAGGTAACGTCAACTTTCCGGACATGGGTTCCTATATCGAAAATGTTAGTTAAGGTACATAACTAAACATAGTTAGTTGTAACACCCTGTATATGCTTGTAGATATATACCTACAATACTATATACCTACATATATTGTAACTTTTCGGACAGTGAGCGTCACTGAAGGTGACGCGAGCCGGATGGTTATTGTGTTTTCTTTACTCGATTTCTATTTTTATTTGAGACTTCTACTATTAATTATTAGCCGTGCCTATTACGGACTTGAGCTACCGTGTAGCTGAAGCCGCCTCCCCACAGACCTGAGTACGATAACGCACTAAGGCTGCACTCTACCCTCTTAACTGTTAAATATTAATTTATTGAAGTTAATTTATTCCCAAATAATAGCTGTGCCAGACCTGGGTAGATCGGAGATCCACCAAGGCTGTATCTAGCTTTCCGTTAAGATTTAAACTATAACCTGGAAATGGCGGAGGAAGGGGTTTGACATCTGATTAAATTGCATTTTTATAATGATCAAGAATCTATTTATTTAATTATTCTAATCTACGGTTGCAACACTAATTTTATATTTACACTGTCGCTTAACATTTACTTACAATAATATAATCTTTTGTAACGACTTTTCTATTTCTTTCAACACAAGTTCTCTTTTGTTTTATCTCTGATATTTCAACAATAGTTTAATTTTATTCTTTGATACTTTCTATTTAGTCGATGCTTTTATATAATATTTGATATTTGGTTTGTTTGATTTAAAGCAAGTGAATTTATATTTGATATATGAAGTAATAAGTGATTCTAACGGTTCATCAGAGCTGTATGCTCGAGATGACCAACAAGTGACTGTGAGTCTAGCTAGTGAGTCTATCAGGCGCTGTGCCTCTGAATAGCTAGTGAGCTGAGCGGCGCCTCGACTTTTATACCAGTCGTGACGTCACTCAGCTCGTCGCTGCTGTCGATCGTTCTAGACTGTTCTCGACGTTCGCAACGGATGATGTTTGAATGCTAACGGTCAGGCCTGGGTTGCCTGAATCGTTACATTGGCCCCCTTCGATCATCAGGTGTTCGGATGATCTTCAATGAGATGAATGGATGATGATCGATATTTTCTTGCTCTTGGGTCTTTGATGAAGGTGATGCTGATGATGTTTCGTCTATCCCCTCTTTAATCCTAATGGATCCGTCGGGTCGATTAATGTCGGTATCTCAATGATGTCGCTTACCCTCGGTCTATTGGATACGATGGTACGCTTGATTGCTGGTGTTCTGCGCTCTGTGACAGCTGATCGACGCCGTTTAATGGTTGCTGTCAGCTGGTCGTCTTCTTCATCCGATAGAACGAGAGTACCGAAGATTCGTAACATTTTAATAAGATCCTCCGGCTTTCGGTCCTTGCGGCGATCGAAATCTGCAACTCGCGGTCGCTTGCAGCCGGTTGTTTTACCGCTGCTACTGCTTGCTGAGTGCGCCGATTGGCTTGTGCTGGTGGATGGTGTTGCGGTGTCACTCGATCTCTGGCTTAACCGAGGTATTTTGAAATTTTTCAGCCGTGGATTGCTGCTCGATACCTTTTGGATCTTCGTTATGGTAGGTAAGTTGGATTTATGGTGTACCTCACCTTTATGCTCGCCTTTGCTCTTGGTTATTTCCTTCTTCTCGATGAACGGGATTTTTATTCGTGGTATGCAGATTTTCAGTATTAAGTTGTTATTTATATCTGCAGTGACCGATGATTCTGCGGCTGCTGCAGTTGTGCTCGGACTAGGTGCCTTGCCGATGGTCGGCGGAACGGCAAGTGCATTTTCAGGCTCGGCGGCCTCCGTTATAGTAGGATGCGCTACCCTGCGTCGACGCTGCAACCTTGCAGGATCCATCAGGTAAGCTGCTGTCTGGTATCCCCTACCAACGACGTATCGTCCCGTTCCCGATTTGAATATTCCCGAACTTAATAAAACTTTATCATTTTCAGTGATCTGGATGTCATCCCCAACGGTTTGTACTCCTTTGTCTTGGACGCTTATATATCCGTAACTTGACATGGTGAACGACTGTGATGACTCATAAGCGACCTCGAGCTTTTATACCATCTTCTTCGTATCATCTGTCCTTGGTATGTTAGCAATTCAAACACAACCGTTGCAAACGATGACAGTCAGTGCCCCTAGTTGCTAATGTCCGTTTATTTTTCAAATATCGGGTAATATGTACCGCTTTAGCATGTTTGTGTGGAATCTACCACGCTCTTTTCGTGTGTTTATGTTTTCTAAAATGAATGTAGCCTTGCCAACCCGGTTACAAATTCTGTACGGACCTTCATATAATGCTAGGAATTTGGCCATTATTTTGTTTTTTGAATCAGAGACGTTAAGCGCTCGGACTAATACCAAATCGTTTACTTTAAACTCGGTTAATTTATGATTCGAATTGAACCTGTTGGCTCTGCTATTTCCATTTTTTATTATATTTTCCCTAACTAACTTTAATTTTAATTCTTGTGTAATGTCATTTTGATCTATTTTAAACCATTGCTTCCAGAATCTACTGGGTGGCTCGCCGAATTGGATTTCGCACGGACAAAATCCAGTCGACTCATGGTGCACTTCGTTCACGCAGCTTTCAATAACTTTTAACCATTTAATCCATGAGGTATGTTTGTCGGTAAGGAATGTTCTGAAAAACCTTCCCAATTCTCGATTTACTCTTTCGACCATATTCCCTTGTGGGTGTCTAATCGATGAAAATATAGGAGTGATTCCTTTTTCCTCTAATTTGTTTAACCATTGTGCTGACGTGAACTGTGTCCCATGGTCGAATTGGATTTTGTTCGGCTTACCCAACTCAGGTATGTACTCATCGAAGATGCACCGGATTGTGGAGCGCGCGTCGGCAGTTTTGAGTGGATACAAGCGTACGAATTTGCTGAATGCGTCTATGGTAACTAACAACCATTTATAGTTTCCTTTACTCGAGGGTAACGGGCCTAAGAAGTCAATAGAAACTAATTCTCCAACCTTGCTGGGTGTTATGTTCTGCATCTGCGCATATCTGTATAAATTCGGTACTTTACATCGCTGACATCGATCGCAACTTGCTAAAGTTCTTCGAATGCAACGCGCAAATTTCGGGTAGTAAAAATTCTCTTTAAGCATTTTGTAGCATTTCCCTGACCCCACATGCCCGTATGCCTCGTGTGTCTCGATAATTAACCCCTTTAATAATCCTTCTGGAAGATGAGCTCTTTTATTGCCCCCTGGTTCAACATGGTACGAAATACCTTGTTCTAATTTTAATCTTTTTTTATTTCTCGTTAAATCCTTTTCTATGAGAGTCCTTATATTCGGATCGTTTGCTTGAAGCATTCCGAAGTTTCTCAAGTTTTCGTTTAAATTTTGCGTTATTTCTTTAGCTAATGGTGCAATTACTTGTAATTTACTAATTTGTGATTTTTCTTTTTCAGGTGGATATCGGCTTAGGGTGTCCGCTACCAGATTGTCCTTCCCCTTCACGTATTCGATTTCAAAATCGTACGTCTGAATAAACAGTATCCAACGTACTAACTTGCAGGTCGACAAGAATGTCAGCGCGCGATGATCAGTTCTGATAGTTAACTGAGCTCCGATTATAAATGTCCGGAACTTCTCCAGCGCAAAGACGATCGCCAGAAGCTCTTTCTCAGACGTAAAATAATTTAATTCCGCCCCTTTTAGCGTGCGACTCGCGAAGCCTACAATTAGTTCCTCGTTCGCGTAGTTTAGCTGATACAATACGGCACCGATTGCAAAATTACTAGCATCGCATTGCGGATAATATCTTTTTTCCGGAACTGGATGATGGATGATCATCTCTTTACAAAAAGTCTGTTTTACTCGATTGAAATGTGCTATCATTTCTTCGTTCCACTCCCATTTAGCATCCTTTCGCACAAGTCTCAATAATGGTGCAGTTACATCCGAGTAATATCTCGTGAATTTACTATAATAGTTCGTCAAACCCAAAAACCCTTTTAATTGTTTAACGTTTTTCGGCTCAGGAAAGTTAGTTATAGCCGCTATTTTCTCTGGCTGCGGTAGGATCCCATTCTTGGTAATCCGATGACCTAAGAAATCAATTTGATCTCGGAAGAATTTTGATTTGTTGAAATTTATAGTCATGTGATGCTTCCTGAAAACTGCGAATAGTGACTCCAGGTGTGCTAAATGAGACTGGAACGAATCAGATAAACACAATATATCATCAACGAAGTTGATTGTGAAATTTTCTGCTTCTCTTAAGACTAAGTCGAGAGTGCGGATTGGACTTGCCAAACTGGTATTTAAACCGTAGGGTGTCACCGCGAATTGATATGTCTTCCCCTCGTACATGAACGCTGTGTATTTTCTGGAATCTTTATGCAATGGTACTTCCCAAAAACTGGCGGTTAGATCAAGACTGGACATGAATGAAGCGTTTCCGCACTTCTGAAATAGCACCTCAGTAGACTGCGCACAGTCGTGATCAGGTACTATCAGCTTGTTGATGTAGCGTGCGTCTAACACTAATCTGATGTCACCTGATTTTTTAGCTACCACCACTATGGGGTTGATATCCCTGTTAAAAATGTGGATAGAATTCCGTCAGAAACGGATAGAAGGTTCGATGCTATCCGTTTCGTATGCGTTTTTTGCCAGATAGAAACGCGAATAGAAACGTATGGAAACCGTCTTGTCATCTACAAGCATCTATCTGCACCAGCGGATGAAAATTTTATTCGCGTCTGTATGATTGTATATGCAGCTCGGTGTAACATGGACAGGAATGCTATCTGCATTTGTATGGTTCTACTCGCACTTGCTGTAATATGGGAACAAATTCTATCCGCATCTGTTTGGTTCTATACGCAGGCATTCTTCATCTGTACTTATGAGCAGATCCGAATGAGTTTCTATACGTACTTATACGCAGGCGATGCAGGCATCCTTTATCCGAACTTATGAGCAGATTTGAATGGGTTTCTATACGTAGGCACCTGCACAGAACGGCGACATTTTAGTCCGATTTCTGGATGAGTATGATGGCGTTGTCACCTGGAGATGTCTTGGTATGGCAAAGGCATCCGTTCTCGTAGTAAAAGTCCTCGGTTTCGTAGTTCTCGTAGTCCAGTTCCTCCGCTTCGTTCCTACAATATCTATTATTCATCAATAATTACTTATGAAGCTGATGACCTGGACTACGAGAACTACAGAGAGGAGGACCTGAACTGCGAGAACTACGAGGCGGAGGACCTGGACTACGAGAACTACGAAGCGGAGGACCTGGACTACGATAAACACGAAGCGAAGGACCTGGACTACGAGAAATGCGAATCGAAGTACCTGGGCTACGAAAACTACGAAGCGGAGAACCTGGACTACAAGAAAAACGAAACGATGGACCTGGACTACGAGAAAAACGAGGCGAAGTACCTGGACTACGAGAATTACGACGCCGAGGACCTGGACTACGAGAACCACGAAGCCGAGGGCCTGGACTACGAGAACTACGAAGCCGAGGACCTGGACTACGAGAACGGATGCCTATGCCGTATGAAGACATCTCCAGGTGACGACGCCATCATACTCATCCAGAAATCGGACTGGAACGTCGATCGATAAGAATCGATCCGACGCGGGCTCTGCTCAACTTAAACTCTTGAACCGGCCCTGTCTTGGGCACTTATAAACCCTCTGATTGGTAGACCAAGATCTATTGTAGCTCCGAAACTATTGGAACCTGGAAGTTTTGGTAAAGAGACGTTAGTCCAAGATTTTCGGGAGGAATACACTCACCTGATATGTTGCGTCCAACCTGAATCACCCTGTATGGGAGTGCTACACAAAACCGGGAATAATAAATAATCAGACACATGAATAATGCCATTTTCGAAATTAAACACACCTTGTGCCTTCACCAAGGTTACGCCGTCGTCACGGTATATGATCGAAGGATAGAACGTATGTTTTTTCGTGTTTTTCTGATCGTTAATCAACAATCTCTATATTTCCGAACAAATTTCTCCGAGTTATTCCGAGTCTACTTTGAATATATTTAATTATCACTAATTATTATTGTAGAACTAGTTTGTTTACGTAGAAAAACATTGACGTTTGTACTGTTCGTACTGTTACATCCGCCATTAAAATTAGTTGACGGAGCGACCACCAGGTTTCGCATTGCAATTTTAAACTGCCAATAGAAACGGATGCGTGTCGAGCGCATGTGGAATGCGTACAGAAACTGATAGAATCACCCGTGAGTTTGCGGATAGGATCGGGTAGCGTTCGATATGGCGATCGGCTGAAGGTAGACGCGGATAGGTGCCCGATTGGAAATGACGTATAGAAACGGACGAGTGTCGAGTGCGTGTGGGATGCGGACAGAAACTGATAGAATCACCCACAAGGTCGCGGATAGAATCAGGTAGCGTTTGATATGGCGGTCGGTTGCAGGCAGACGCGGATGGGTGCCCGATTGGAAATGACGTATAGAAACGGACGAGTGTCGAGTGCGTGTGAGATGCGGACAGAAACTGCTAGAATCACCCACGAGGCCGCGGATAGGATCAGGTAGCGTTCGATATGGCAGTAGGCTGCAAGTAGACGCGAATATGTACCCGATTGGAAATGACGTATAGAAACGGACGAGTGTCGAGTGCATGTGGGATGCAGACAGAAACTGATAGAATCACCCACGAGGTCGCGGATAGGATCAGGTAGCGTTCGATATGGCGGTCGGCTGCAGGTAGACGCGGATAGGTGCACGATTGAAAATGACGTATAGAAGCGGACGAGTGTTGAGTGCGTGTGGAATGCGGACAGAACTGATAGAATTATTCGCGAGGTTGCGGATAGGATCTGGTGGCGTTCAACACTGCGGACAGACGCGGATACATAATCTCCCATAGAAACGAATACGTTATGGTTGAGCCGACAGAAATACGACAGAAACGGATAGACATTCAATCGTTACTCCATCTCTTGCGGCTAATGCGTATAGAATTCCATTAGGTACTAATAAGTTTGGATCATGTTTTCTATGGGTTTCAAACGGAACTCTGTCCACATTTTCAACAGGGATACTCGCTGCATGAGCGCTCAATGATACCAAGATTTAACATTTTATCAATTTCTGCTCTGACTTTATCTCTGTGCATAATTGGCACTGGATACGACCGTCTTACGAAAGGTCGATCCTCATAAATTTTTATTTTGTGTTCATAAATCGTGACTCTACCGGGTATTTTCGAGAAAATGTCGCGATACTTTTTTAATAAGGTTGAAAAATCGTTAATCTCACAAGATTTAAGTACCTGACATTCCGACAATTTGCTGTTAATCTCATCATCGGTTAATCCAGGATTACGTCCAGTCTGATGACTATTAACCGCCTCAATGTTTGAGATAATCTCCTTTTCTATTTTTTCGTCGTTAGCGCCGGTCGTTTTATGAATCTCAATTTGATCTGTTTTGTTTTTTATTTGAATTTGTAGTTTATTTAGTTTTAAATCTAAATCAGCCTTCCATCTATGTAAAGTATCGATTCCAATGATCATGTCTTGCTTTAGTCCACGTACGACGAGAAAACACACCTCATCGGATGATGACCCTATTTCGATTTTGGCTAAAAATTGTTCTTTTATCCGTGTAGGTTTGCCCCCTAACACTCCCAATACTTGAAAGTCAACTACCGGTAATTTTGCGCAACTCAAAAAAAATGCTTTATGCCGATGGTACCAGCCACCCGACACGCACGTTATGTGGCTACCCGTGTCGATCAGAGCCTTGACTTCGACATCTTCGACGCGCAGGAGAACCTCCGGACATTGTACGGATGCTTGACAATCGCCTGTATCCTCCTTTACCAGATAATTAAACGGATTTTCAAATGAATTATTTTGTGTACTTTCTTTATCCGGATTTACCGCCGAAATATTTAAGATACGCTGTACTGGTGTCGGTATCAATTCCTCTTCCAGCACAGCGCCTCCTAGTTTTCCGTATTTACGATATTTGATTCTATTACCGACGGGTTATCTTCTGTGTTTACAACGGTCGCCTTTATGTGACTAGTTGTCCAATTCGACCTATTGTTGACATGCTCGACTTGTCCATGCTTTTGACGCGTTTCATGATTATCGTTTGCAGGTTTGAAACTTTGGCTTGTCATGTCGTTACGCCATGACACCTGTTTGTCTCGGTTTTCGGTTGAACGGTTGACGGTTGGATACTGTTTGTTCGTGTACGTCGTTTTTTGTCTAGGCGCGTTTGATCTACCCCCGAACTGCATTTCGTCCAAAAACTCCAACAGTGCGTCGATGTCGCAAATACCGCGGCATTTAGCAGCTTCAACAACCGGCTCGTCAAAGTGCCGTGTAAGGTTGCGAACGATCTCTTGTTCGGACATGGCTGGATTTAACCCGACAGCTGATGCGAATTTTCGATTGGCATACTCAGACCACGTTACCCTCGCGTCCGGAATATAATATCCAAATTCGATATCTCTTCGTAATTCCCGTTGTGTTTCTACCCCCCAATATCTGTTCAAAAATCGTTTTTTAAACTCTCCCCAGGAACGAATTACGTCGCGACGCGCGATCCACCAATCCTTTGCATCTAATGTGAGACTTTGTCCTAATAGTTTTAAGCAAATATCATCGTGTCCAGCATCTATAAAGGTAAAGTATTCTTCTATTTCTTTTATATAATTTGCTGGTCTTTCCTAACCTTTTCCAGAGAATTGCGGTAGTCTGATGTGTTTGGAAATTAAGTTGTTGTAGTCACAACTTTGATTTGGATTTGTCGATTTCACTTTTCTAATTTCCGCGTTGACGCTTATCTTGAAATTATCATGTTTTTTCTCGATATCTATGATTCTTTCCAAATTTAATTTTGGATTTCTCTCGATCTTATTATCCAAACAATTCAGACTCTCGCCAAACTCTTCTCTTATGCTTCCATGCTCTTCATGGTATTCTTTTTGACATTCTATTAATTTCTCTTCAAACTTTTCGCTTGTAGCTTCTAATTTTCTATCTAATATCTCTAATTGTTTCTTATATTTTAAAGATTGCTCTTCGAGCCTTTTTCTGAAATTATCTTCGCATGATAATATGTTATCTGTATTTACTGATTTTGATTCGACGATTGTTCTTTCTAATTTAGCATATTTCTCATCTATTTTCTTATGTATTTTTTCCAGCGCTTCCATCACTGAGGACTGGTCGACGATCATCGGTCTTCGACGATCTGTTTCTTTTTCTTTTTCAATATCAATAAAAGTTTTATCTAAAATTGCTGTATCTTTATCTTTATTTTGACGACCCTGACTCCTATCACCTAACCCTGGCTCTGTAGCCGAACTGATGCCAGATCCCCAGTCCGCCATTTGCCTGGTTGTGACACCGGACTTTGACATAATCCACAATTGACTCTACTAGCAATAATTTTTGATTCTAATTTGATGCAATGAAGTTAAATTAATAAATAAATGACTCTAGATATTTCAAGCAAGTTTTCTAGCTAAAATTTGAATAGAGAAGCCCCACGTTGGGCGCCAAATGTAACTTTTCGGACAGTGAGCGTCACTGAAGGTGACGCGAGCCGGTTGGTTATTGTGTTTTCTTTACTCGATTTCTATTTTTATTTGAGACTTCTACTATTAATTATTAGCCGTGCCTATTACGGACTTGAGCTACCGTGTAGCTGAAGCCGTCTCCCCACAGACCTGAGTACGATAACGCACTAAGGCTGCACTCTACCCTCTTAACTGTTAAATATTAATTTATTGAAGTTAATTTATTCCCAAATAATAGCTGTGCCAGACCTGGGTAGATCGGAGATCCACCAAGGCTGTATCTAGCTTTCCGTTAAGATTTAAACTATAACCTGGAAATGGCGGAGGAAGGGGTTTGACATCTGATTAAATTGCATTTTTATAATGATCAAGAATCTATTTATTTAATTATTCTAATCTACGGTTGCAACACTAATTTTATATTTACACTGTCGCTTAACATTTACTTACAATAATATAATCTTTTGTAACGACTTTTCTATTTCTTTCAACACAAGTTCTCTTTTGTTTTATCTCTGATATTTCAACAATAGTTTAATTTTATTCTTTGATACTTTCTATT